>CALNHX010000047.1:0-647677 GCA_940337035.1 Agriotes lineatus | reverse complement strand
GATGTATATTCAGTATCCGTAAGTTTTGTTTGTTACCTTACTTAAATACGCTAAGGAAACCCCTGATTTTAGCAACCACAGAAAAGGAGAAACAAAGGTGTGCACATTCTGGAAGAACTTCTTAAGTTACTGTGCACTCGGGAACATTGTCATATGCTCATCGAAAATTACGAGAATTTTATAGAACGTATCGATAAACATGTTACAGGTATGGTTGGAAAAAAATATGAAATTGTTGTGGCTAAAATGGTAATTTTTTAGAGAATTCAGAATCCCTCGTTTGTATATGGAAAAACTGCAGTTACTGCCCACCTTTGTTAGCATCAGTCTTCTTGATTAGCATTACTCAGGCAACATGTGTGCTTTCATGGATACCATACTAAATTGAAAAATATAGGCAGTAATGTAGAAAAGATAAAACTGTCGAAGTGCCCACAGTTAAACGAATTTTTAATTCCTTTAGACTTCCATGGTTACACTTGTGGCTGGCACGAATGTGGAGTAAATTTTTCCACAATCTATGAGTTCCACAATTACATGCGCTTACACATTAATGTAAATCCAAAGTATTGTAAGCCTGGAGAAGTAGTTCATTGTTGTTGGCGAGATACAAGTAAGATATTATCTGTTGAATCTAGTCACTCATTTTTAAATAATATTTTAGGTTGCAGTTACGAGTTCAGTTCACAATATAAGCTAGCAAATCATTTGAGATTTCATACCAAAGAAAGGGTGGCAGTACGTTTGTTACCAAAACCAAATTCTACGACCACAGGAAGCGGAAACTGGTTATTGAGAGTAAGTGTATATTCATCTAGGTTATATCGGAGTGTAACTCAAAGCTACCTTTACCATTTTTACTTCCTTTTACAATAAAGGAAGTATTGGATTCACCCCAAAAATTCGAAATTGAGTTTTCAACAGATCTTCATGTTTTAGAGTCCCCAGAACCCAAAAAAACATATTTTTACTTCCTTTTACTATAAAGGAAGTATTGGATTCACCCCAAAAATTCGAAATTGACTTTTCAACGAATCTTCACGTTTTAGAGTCCCCTGATCTCAAAAAACATATTTTTTTTCATTGGTCTGTCTGTGTGTCTGTCTGTCTGTGTGTGTGTCTGTGAACAGAATATCTCAAAAACGAAAAGAGGTATGGCGTTGAAACTTCATATATAAGTTTTGTGTACTATGTAGATGAGACAGTAAGCTTTTGAAGAAAATCGCATAACCGGAAGTAGGTGTTTACTCTCGTGATTTTTCAGTTTTTTTCGATTTTTTCAAAAACGGCTCTAACGATTTTTTTTAAACTTTACATTTTTATTAAATTTTTAATATGTATTGATGTGAGATAGATGATTTTCCAGTTGAATACTTCTAAAGTGGGTTTCTTTTGTTTTTTTTTCTATTTTTTTTATTAACTCCTATTTTAAATAAAACACCCGGTATATTATTACATTTTCGAATTCACCATAAAATTCTAGAGAAAATTTGTCTCTTCAACTAACGTTCTATTTTGTACCGTTTTTGTAGAATTTGTAATTTTTGAAAATTTTTGACAAATTTTTAAAAATTAAAAATGAAATTTTTGACTAATTATAATATCACTGTAAAAGGAAGTTGTGTGAGTGTATCACACCAGATTTTTTTGTTATAACTCTACAGAGGAAGTAAAAATTGACAACATATCACATTGGTTGAGACAAAAATTTTAAAATTTTATTTTGATAAGCAATTAAAATAGAGGAATCGAGTGGTGGTGCAAATGTGCAGTTTTCATAAAAAGTGTGTTACTCATTCAATTTTGTTTACACAAACGAAAATATCGTATTCGCTTAACATAAAAAACTGGAAATTTTTAAGAAATATTTTATTCTGCTCTCAATTTCCATCTCTGTCTATTATTCCAGTCTGCTTCTCTCTCTTTCTTTAAGAGTCTCATTGTATAGTGTTCAGGATGGTTACCTGCACATTTACTTATAAACCGTTCAATAGTTATTTGCCAGATAGGAGGCCATGTTAGGGTGATGAATTTCACCCTGTAAATATGCTGTCAGTCATTAACAAAAGTTAGGTTATGCTCATTTTATATAAAATGATAATTTTATGTTAATGTACAAAACGTGGTTGCCAGATTTGGTTTTGGATTTTGTGCCACTTTTAGTATTGGTTAAGATAAATTTCATGAAAGACAAATTGCTGATTCTGAATACGTTTCATACTTTGTTGAGTAGGCATAATGGTATAATGAAAGTCGTTTTTTTATTGTAATTATAAATTGTATACAAAAATATTTAAATATTACAATTTATGTATTTTTTCAGTATAAATAAAGCTTTTACAAGCCACTTTAGGCCAATTGCATAACAATGTGTCTCCATTGTCCCTTATTGATGATTTTATTTCTCCAGTCTTCTATTCCTTTCCTTGCTATGTCTTCCATTACTGCCTCCTTCCACCTATTCGTTGGTCGCTTCTTCTTCTAGTTTCTTGCGCTCTGCCTTCCAATACTATCTTAGTAGCTCTTCCATCTGGCATTCTCCATATATGCCCAAACCATCTTAACCTTCGAGCTTTAATGAAGTCTACTATATTTGGCTCTCCATACTTCTTTTGTACCTCTTCGTTTGTAAGTCTTCTCCAACCATCATCCGTCCAAGTCCCTCCAAATATTTTTCTCCGCATTTTTCTCTCCCACCTACTTATCGTATCTTGGTCTGCCACATTCATCGTCCATGTTTCACATGCGTACGTAGCTGTGGGTCGAATTACAGTCTTATAAGTCGTAGTTTTGCATTTCGCGACATTTGTTTTAAGGACATTATACTATTTAACGCGCCCGGACATCTCGTAGCTTTTATTAACCTTGATTTAATTCCTTGTGTGTAATTTAAGTTTTCAGAGATTAATGTTCCTAAGAAAGTAAACTCCTTAACTCGTTCTATTCTCAAATCTTAATATTACGCCATTATTATTGATTTCTTTATTTTTTCCATTAGGTACTTCTTTGTTAAAGCTGCTGAATATTGTCCAGTGGAAGTTGAAGAATGGATTCAGAAGAAAATCACAGGGAGTTAAGTTACAAGACCTCGGGGGCCACACTGTAGACATGTTTTGACTAATAACTCTGTTTTTGTAAAACTCTTTAAGTAAATTTATGCCCCATCTTATTGAAAGTACGTAACCCGTTTGTAATTCATTGTCACGTAACTCTTCAAAAAACGGCGACAAAATTTCAGTATGATATGGTTGTGCAATTAGAAAACCTAAAATTTGAACTATTAAAATAAAATTTAATCGTTTTACTGCACTCAATTACCTTAAAAAAAATATAGGACCTATAACTCTTCTTTTACTAATTGCAGCCCAAACCCCGATTTTTTGTGGGTGAAGCGGTTCTTCAACATAAAAATTGGGATTCTCAGCGCTCCACATCCTTATACTTTGTGAATTAATATAGCCAGATAAATAGAAGTATGCCTCATCAGTAAAGAAAGTTTTCTCAAACGCATTATCGTTATTTCCTAAATTATTGATAAACCAGTTACAAAATTCCAATCTTACCGGAGGATCGTTTGGCAGCAGTTCCTGATACACTTGCAACCGGTAAGAAAAATAATGCAAATTGCTTCTTAATATCCTATGAGATGTTGAATATGAAACATTTAATTGCTGTCCTAAATGGCGAACAGATACGTGTGGTTGTTCTTGCACAATTTGTCTCGCATTGTTAACTAGGTACTTCTTCAGTGCGTATGTTGCAAATAGTATGTATCATTTTTAGGTCGTGGGCCAAAAGGTTTAATTTCAAAATTGTTCCGCCCCATAATATTTCTAATAGTTCTTTCAGATATCTAAAACAGTACAAAGCCGAAAATTAAAGCAACAATTAAGTTTTATGCATAAATACTTGCATCCCAAAAGTCACTAAGCCGAGCAAAGATTTCAGTTTCACTGAGGTCGGGCCTGTCAGCTTTATAATGCCTGTAAGCCTTTGTAATTTGTAGTTTTGTGTCACCTTTAATGACTTTTGGCATATTTACTTTAGTACTACAATTTGTTTGACAGATAGATATCCATGACGGCGATGTTCATACATATTATGCCTAGTGGCAAACAAAGTATGAAAGGACTGGCAACATTGCATGTTTAACCTCAAAATGTCAAATTAGACACTTTCGTGAGCCTCCTGTACATAACAGCTGCTTCTGACAAAGTGTCAGAAAGAGTTTCTAGGGAGTTTTAGTTTTATTAAACATAAAAACAAAATTCCATGTCTACCTACTTGGCAAATAACTATTGAACGGTTTATATGTTTTTTAAATTTTATTTAAAATCTTACATGGTTCATCATGGATGTGCCACTACTACTTCGTTGAAAATTCATTTTCATTAAAATTGTAAGTGATTTACAAAGCTTCAACTCATTCCTACCTTCTATGTGTTTTTTTTTTGCTTCGTTTCATGTTTTTCCCTTTTAATAATTTTCACATTGTCTGATTCCAGGTTTCCTTCGACCTGCCTCTCTGTCTCTTTCCAATTGCTCTTCCGTTACTCTTCCCAGCAAACGCGTTACATTGGGCCAGTAGTAGTTAGACGATTGTCTGCCGGTATAGCTAATATCCGCCCAACAGTGGCAAACAGTGCTGGGCCCCTATGTCAGTGTGGCCGATGTACGGGCCAATGCAGTTTACCAACAGTGGCCCAGTACTTGACCGACATTTAGCTTGTATGAATGAATGTGCAGATTTATCACCGGTTTAACAGCTTTTTTACAATGGTATACTATAATTTACCAATACTGATACTATACATTTTGAATATTTTTTTACAAAAATTTAAATCCTTTTAAATAAATAAATAGTATTTAAAAATCAAAAATTTATTATAAAATCTATATAGAAAGAGCATACAAAAAGTAAAGAAAATGCAAATGTAAATTATATTTGTTTTGTTTTCCTACGATTTCGACCTTCATCCCTGTCGCTCGCACTGCGTAGCCAGACCTTGATTACAGCCTCAACTTCTTGCTGTGTGGCATTCTGGCTAAACGGATTTTTCCTTACTGGAGCTGCAAGAAACATTAACATTGAGGTTGTGCAAATGTATTATTATATGAAATTCCTACACTGAAAAATTCATTTGGTGACTAAAGAATTTTTGTTCGTTGCGATTTCCATATACGTAATGTAATTACAAATTTACCTATTGCATGCAAATGATGATTGCTTTAACTTTTAAAGCTGCAAAAGCCCATTGCATTTACATATTATATTAATTAATTATTAAAATTCAAATTCACTCACCAGTTAGTAGCTTCAAAACATTTTTTAAATTTTCAAACGATTCTTTATTGTTTCTGCCAGACCAGTTATAATTTAAGGCCAAATTATTCGTCATAATGCGGCTCAGCACCCTTCACGTTGTATCGGTAACGTCTTTACCACCTACAACTTGGAAGCAGCAAACCTGAAACAGATAAATTTAGCGTCTGCCTGATTGAAAAATAATGAAATAATTATACCAATTCAGTCATCGTAGTGCCATCATCCAGATTATTGTTTAAGTTTACCAGTTGCTGTGCTAGGTTTGCTAGTAGCCCAAATTGTTCCATGTTGGTATTTGTAGTTAATTAATCACTAGAAGCATTTTGTTGCCCTAATGATACTAACGAGTTTATATTACCTGACATTGATTGTAATTTGGTGAGAATCTGTTGAATGGCAACTAAAAAATAATAAGTATAAATGTAAAACTATTATAATTATGATGAAATGTATATTTACCACTATTAGCTTTGCAGTTGATACATCCATGTGAAGTACTCATTGAACGCATGGGTGTCTGAAGAAATTTATTTTTGCACTTCCGGGACTAAACTTGATACTTTAGTCCCCGTAAAGAGGGACTAAAGTAGCTCATTTAATCCCTAGGGACTAAAGTAAAAATGATACCGTAACTATGGTAAATTTATGTACACACGAGGGTAGTAGGTTAGGTTTTGTTTGTCATTTGACACACACTGACGCAAAACCTAACCTGAAAATCTCGAATTTGACATATACTGACAATACACTTCAGTACTGCCAACTGATTCAGGCTATCCAGGACCTGCTGCAATTCAGTTTATAATAAATTGTAATTGTCAGTTTCCAAATTAACAGATTCCAAATTTTGGAAATGTTTGATTATAATGTTCCCAAAAGTGCAAAAATAGCGTATATACCTCGGGACTAAAGTGCCTAAATCCCTTGAGTTGTTGTTGCCCTCGGGCTTCGCCCTCGAGGCAACAAACTCCACTCGCAGGATTAAATGGTGCACTTTAGTCCCTCATGATAAAATATACTATTATTGGAGTGGTATGTACTAGTGATGGGACTATTCGAATGCAAATTACTACAGTATTCGATTCTTGCAAGATCTCGAATGCATTCGATTCTTTTGAGTGTATTCGAATGCTTCGAATCGAATACTTAATCGGTGTTTGTAAATCTCGCCGGGCGTGATCTCGATTCTGATCCGAATGCTGAATTCGAATGCATCGGCGCTTGGTACTCGGATTCGCACTCGAATCGTTTCAGTTTTAGCTAGCACAGCTCTGCGTATCATAGCAGTTGAAAGAATGCCCGCCGTGGCAAACTCGCTCCGAAAGCAACTACGTATATGAATGCACAGAGAACTGCCCGTTGCCATTCCGAAAGTTTCGATTTTAGATAGACATTACATATAGGTATTTTGATTTCCATAGAAGGCAGGAATGGAATCAACTCTCAAACGACAGATTGTTTTGATCCAGGTCTCACTTGAATAGTTGGTGCTGAAGTGTTTCTAGTTAAATATAGACTACAGAATTAAATATAAAATTAAAATATTACCACACAGACTGAAGATTGCACACTCAAACGATATAGAACCACCAAAATCATAAAAGCAACTAAATGTACTAAAAATTTAAACAGATACATCGAAGGGAAAGAGACACAAACGCTGGGGTTGTCTTAATAATTTATTTTAAAGAAATACATATAGGGCCGTAACAACAATAAAAACAACTATTTTATAAACAGTCCTTTTCTCATATTCATTTTCGGTACTATAAATTTAACATTTAAGTATTTCAAGACAAATATACGTTATTAATAGGGTAAGCTTAACCGCCTACAATCAAAAGAATTTTTTATTTTTGCTTTGTGCACGTGCAGCGTCTCGTTATCTCTGGTGTTGCGTGTTGCCCAGCCGAGGTCACACGTCACCACTCCCCCAGTACAAGAGCGAGCACACAACTCGAATCTGAATTCGAGTGCCATTTTGCATTCGAATTGTTTTGCATTCAAATGATCATTTGATTCTGAAAAGTATTCGATTCTGCCCATCACTAGTATGTACGGTTATGGCCAAATAAAAAGGACCATCATTTTGACATTCTATGTCATTTTCATAAATTTTGGTAAATCAGGCTTTTACTTGACAATTTCAATTCTTAATATGTCATTTTTAATTTTTACGTTTCTTAGGTGATTTAATACCAATTCACAATAGAGTAAAGTACTGCCCGGTTTTATTTGGCCTTAACTGTACATTTGTTGATTGTTTTGAAGTATTCAAATTACTAGTATTCATATCTGAATTGATGTTTGATATTTCTGTAGGTATTCCATAAAAAGGTAGAAGAGCTAGTAGGGCCAGATATACATATCAAGCATTAATTTTGATGCTGCTGGAACTGCATCTTCAGTTGAAGTGTTGCAGTAATAATTTTCTAAGGTTATATTCGTCCGCTTTTGTCTTTTTCGGTTGGATTCCTCCTCCTCAGCCTCACTCTGAGACACGCTGGAGAATTCCTCGAAACATTTTAATTTTATAATTGCTTTCTTTTATTCCCCTGTACATGTAAGTTTAAAAAAATTAATACAACTATTAAACTGCAAATAGGGTTGTAAAAATCAACAAATAAGAAACAAGATTGGAAGTCTTATTGTACAGGGTGGCCAGATAAGAATGCAAAGTACTGTATCTCGGAAACTATTCGTCGTAGATACTTTCGGTAAAAAATTTTATGACTAAAGTGGCCAAAAGAAGACCGTGGAAAATATTTTCAGATTTCCAAAATGGTCACCAGGGGGCGTAAGCGCCATCTTAAACCTTTACAGAGATTTTTCACTGAAATCCACCTAGTAAATGTTACCAAAAGATATATGCTTATTAAAGCTAAGCTTTACTCGAGTAATTTTTCTTTAACACTTTTTGACTTATCTATTAAAATAAAGTGGTTGGGGGTAATTCAATGTTTTTTTAAATAATCAGCTGTAACTCCTAAACCACTGAACGGATTTTAACAAACTTAGTCTTGTTGGAAAAAGCATTTATTGTTCCATGAAACCCATCTTACCTGTGATATGTCTAATTCTTAGTGATGCCGCTAGAGCGCGTTTTTTGATATAATAACAGAAAATTGCAAAATTCTCTAAAAAATTAAATGCAATAATATGACTTTTTTTTCATAAAAATGTAGTGAAATGATACCTAAATAGGCTAGTAAAAACCATATCTCGATATCTTATTCGTAGCCTGAAATATCGAAGAAAGAAAATTTAGTTATCATCTAATTTGAAAAAGACGTTATTACACCGATATTTATTGTTATTTATTTGTATTTTTTCAAGATTCAATGATAACATTTCATAATTTAATAATTTTTAAATAATAAAAGTATTCTTAGTTCAAATAATTAAAAAAAAACGCGTAGGGGCATAATAAGAAAAAAGGGCTGATTTTGAAATAAAACTAATGCCTCCTTAAATGCTCGAACTGTCTTCCATCACACTCAATGCATTGTCGAAGCCGCTCATGCGTGGACATTACAGCAGCTTCAATTTCTGCTCTTGAAAGGCCTCCTGTATTTGGATTTTCATGTCGTCTCTCGTTGGTGGTGGAATTTGATAAACAATATCTTTCAACCGACCCCACAGATAGAAGTCCAAACAGGTGAGGTCTGGGGATCGGGGTGGTCAAGGAAATAGACTTCCTCGCCCAATCCACTTCTGGTGATATGTTAGATCTAAATGTTCTCGCACATTTCTTGAGAAATGTGCTGGGCAACCGTCTAGTTGCAAAAACATATTTTGCCGTAATTGCAAGGGCACATCTTCTAATAAAATAAGCAATTGGTTTACCAGAAAATCAAGGAACACGGCACCATTTAGTGGTTGATCAAAGAAATAGGGACCTATAATAGTTCCGCCCAGGATGCCACACCACACATTGAGACTCCAATGGCCTTGATGTTGGACCTCGCGCAACCAGTGAGGATTGTTGTCAGACCAATAATGCATATTATGCAAATTAATGTTTCCATCACTTCTAAAAGTGGCCTCATCCGTCCAAAGAATTTTGGATAAAAATTCTCTATTTTCCCTAATCATGCCCAACATCCAATGACAATAATCTATCCGTCTGTCAAAGTCTTCGTGATTTAAGGCTTGATGTAAAACCATATGATATGGGTGCAGTCTAAAAATTTGAAATAACAAACACATTGTGGAACATGTAAGGTAGTATTTTTAGTGACATAAAAACTTACCTGTGATCCTTTAAAATGTTTAGAATAGTAGTACGTGATATACCCAACGCGCGAGACATTGCTCTCTTACTAACGTGGGGATTCAATTCCACGTCTGCTAAGACATTAAAAATATTGTCTTCCGTTGTTCTAGCAGAGTGTCTTCGCAACTGAGGTCGAAAGCTGCCAGTATTACGCAAATTTTGCACTAAACGCGGAAAAATTCTCGCATCGCGTAAACGCCGATTTGGATATCGAGCTCTGTATACTCTTTGAGCCAATGCCGCATTTTGAAGACATTCAAAATATACCGCAATCATATCGACAGCTTCATCATTTGTAAAAGGCATTTTAATAGTTTCAAGGCCTTACTTGTGTGTGCAACGAACACAAATTACACTGTCTCTATAAGTATAATTTTAATGTTTGTTGACAAGTTGATTTTAGGCATTTATTTTTCCTCCATGGCCTACTCTTCATATTCTGCCTACCTTGCACTTGCATACTAGCTGCATTGATTATTATGCCCCTACACGTTTTTTTTTTAAATTATTTGAACTAAGAATACTTTTATTATTTAAAAATTATTAAATTATGAAATTTTATCAATGAATCTTGAAAAAAGACAAATAAATCACAATAAATACCGGTGTAATAGCGTCTTTTTAAAATTAGATGATAACTAAATTTTCTTTCTTCGATATTTCAGGCTACGAATAAGATATCGAGATACGGTTTTCACTAGCCTATTTAGGTATCATTTTACTACATTTTTATGAAAAAAAGTCATATTATTGCATATTATTGCATTTAATTTTTTAGAGAATTTTGCAATTTTTTGTTATTATATCAAAAAAACGCGCTCTAGCGGCATCACTAAGAATTAGATATATCACAGGTAAAATGGATTTCATGGAACAATAAATGCTTTTTCCAACAAGACCAAGTTTGTTAGAATCCGTTCAGTGGTTTAGGAGTTACAGCTGTTTATTTAAAAAAACATTGAATTACCCCCCACCACTTTATTTTAATAGATACATAAAAAAGTGTTAAACAAAAATTACTCGAGTAAAGCTTAGCTTTAGAAACCATATATTTTTTGGTAACATTTATTAGGTGGATTTCAGTGAAAAATCACTTTAAAAGTTTAAGATGGCGGTTACGCCCCCTGGCGACCATCTTGGAAATCTGAAAATATTTTCCACGGTCTTCTTTTGGCCACTTTGGTCATATTTTTTTTTACCGAAAGTCGTTACGACGAATAGTTTCCGAGATACAGCACTTTGCATTCTTATCTGGCCACCCTGTACAGTCGCGGAATTAAAAATCCGGGCGAGTCTTAGAGAGGATTTTTGCAATTTTTGGGTAATGTAAACTAAGCTTTACGTTTCTAGGTTAGCAATTGACAGTTAAACAATGCAAAGTGAAATCAACAAGCTAATTTCACCAGGTAACTTGATAAGTAAAGTAAACTTGATATTATTCTAATAAAAAAAATATTTTTTAGTTAGTCATTGCTATGTAAGTAATTTTTTACCTGTTCTGTATTTTATGTTTACTTTACATTTGCCACATCTTTCAGCATCTAGTGGTGTATGATTAGTTATGGCTTTCACACGTGAGCTCTCCGTTTTAATATATTGTGGCCACATACAAAAACCTTCGCCATCAGAGTCATCTTTAGTTAGGTAACCAAGTATTGAAAATAACTGCCAATGGAATAGTGCCATTTTAGTTTTCCTCTGGATTTTAAGCACTACAAAGTCGCTACAACAAAAATAAATTATAGTAGTTAATTATTATGTACCTAACAAGCAAACTTAAGCAAATGATTTGCACAAGTTACGTTTATTGTAAATACATAATTAGTGGCTAAATTACCTCTGAAATTGGTTTTAAAACAGAATAATTAATGTGCAATCTATTTTCACTATAATTACTGTTTAAAGCTTAGGATGGGCTATTTTATTTAGTTTTATATACAAATTGTTTAATATTTAAATTATATCAAATGAAGCAATGGTTGGAATACATAATTAGTGCCATAAGGAAGCAAAACTTTTATACAATACATCTTCTATTTTATGGCAAATGTAGGAATCCATCTCAGATTTTACTAAAGTCTGTTCACGAAACTCCTGGGCTGTCAAATTGTAATTATTATATTTAAGTTGGCAGCAAATTTAAAATTTCGTTGGTAACTTTCTACTTTTACATTTGGAAACACTGCAAAATTTTGAAACTTCCAAATTTCAAAATTTGATGTATTTGTCAAAGTGACATTTCAATTCGTAATTGTCTCTATCAACGAAGTATCTTTTTTAAAATGCACCAAACACCAACTTTGAGAAATTTTAAGGCCACTAATTACCACCACCAACAAAAAGTGTGTTATTTATATGTTATTGATGAGTTTCTATCCCAACATGGGCATGTTGTTCTTAGACTGCATCCTTACCAGTGCCAGTATAATCACATAGAGTTAGCATGGGCATTTGCAAAAAACTATTACAACAAGCATATACAATCCCAACCTTCATCCAAAGATAATGTTGACAAATTATGGCATATAGCTCTCAGTAATTTTACAGAGCAAATGTGGAAGAACAGTATTGCTCATTGTGAAACACTTATTAAAAATGACTGGATAAAATACATGGGCACTTGCAGTGTGGCGGATATTCCTCCAGTCATAATATCGTTAACTGAATCTGATACTGATGAGTCCGACATGGAATTCTCTTCAGATTCTGAAACAACAGACTGATTGTGGAAATATAAAAGTATCCACTATACATTTCTTATTCTCTCTCTTTTTTTAGCACTACAGCCTAGGTGCGTTTTGGCTTATAATTCAATACTTACATTTCCAATTTGTAACTTTGTTTAATAATATTTTTCTACTTTCGACATAAAACCGTCGAACATAACCTATCTTTATTTATCACTAGTTTAGTCACTAGTTTTGAAGTACATTCCATAAAAAAGCTACTATTATAAATACACTCAAGAAATTTTAAAACAATTATTTTTGACAGCCCAGGAGTTTCGTGAACAGAGTATACATACATTTTCAGTAATGCTGAATCTGTGGGATATGTTGTAAAAGACTTTACTATTGCTAAATTAAAACCAATAACTTTAACAGAACCATCATTATCTTGCATGAAACATTTAAATTTTAACATTCGTCCACATTTTAAAAAACAACTATCTCTGTCGTTTCCAGACAATTTACTGCCTTTAAACATAAGTTTACTATAAAAAGTACCATGAAATTCAGTTGTGATTTTATGATCAACATTACTTTCAGGAATACCATATGTATAAATATTTAAAGAATTTTTAATTGTTAAATCTACATTGTTTTCCGATTCACTTTAACGTCGAACAATTTGCTGCAATGGTAAGTTTGATTTTTGAAGCATTCTTTTAATTTTTCCTAAATAATTTTCGATTTAGTTTAGACTATTGTAACTTTTTGCATCATCTGGAAGATGAGTAAGTGCATGCATATTGTAAGTGCAGATTTCATCACCATGTATACTCACTGGCACGGAAAACGGGCCACCTAATTTTTTTTAGAAAAAAGCAAAATTTTAGTTTTTTATAAATAAATACTTAAACTATTGTCTAAAAACTAACAACACAACTTGTTTTAATTAATTTTAAAGATTATTAACTGTTTATTCAAAGTACGAAAACTGCTTTCAAGACAAAATGAAAAAAAGTTAAAAACAGCAACATTTTGATTTTGTAGCAAAAAGGCGTTAAAACAATAAAAACACACATTTCTTATGCCAACAATCAGGCAAAGTTTTTCAATAGCGTGTATTGCCTTCAAGTGCATTAACAGTGGCTCGCATTCATCGGGGCATCCCTAAAATTCAGTGTAATGTCTTCCTGAAGAATAAGTTCCCATTCTTCTAAAAGTCAAAGGAGCAGAAACAGGACTTCGAATTCTTCAACCAAGCATGTCCCAAACATGCTCAATGGGATTGGCATCTGGACTTACTGCTGGCCACTCCATAACGGGGATGTTAACTTCGTCCAAATTTTGTTGAGTGACTCTTGCGGTGTGAGCTCTTGCATTATCATGCATCAAGAGAAAGTTATCTCCAACAAAAGGAGCATATGGAACAACAAAATCTTGAAGAATCTCATTAACATAGCGGACAGCTGTCAGGGAGCCTCCTGGAACAATGTACAACTCTGTATGTGCCGTTAAAGAAATTCCAGCCCAAACCATAACTGAACCTCCTTGGTAGCTGACTCTAGGGCTAAAGGTACATTCAACAAATCGCTCTCCTCGTCTTCGCCATATTCTTTCACAGCCATTGGGAGATCGCAGAGAAAACCTGGACTCGTTTGTGAATAAAACTTGCCTCCATTCATTTTCTCCCCAGTTTATGTGATTCCTGGCAAATTGAAGTCGCGCTACACGATGACGCCTCAGAAGTTCTGTACCTGTAGCAGGTCTACGGCTGGTAAGATTTTTTTCTCCAAGTCTTCGTCTAACTGTTCGCTCGGTTACGTTTACGTCTCGGACAGGCCGGACGTGATGGAGACGATTTCTGATTTCTACAGCTGTAGAACGACGATTTCGCAAACTTTGTAACATGATAAAACGGTCATCATGGGCGTTAGTTCGTCATCGAGGGTCAGTTCCAGGTCGTCTTGTGTTGGCACCAGTTTCCAAAAATTGTGTGTGAACTCGTTGCATAGTACTTCTGGAAATTACATATTGCAAAGCCACAAATCGCTGACTTCTTCCGTCATGAAGTAATGCAACAATAGCAGCCGCTGTTTCAGGTTTACAACCATCACTGTGACCGTTAACAAATTAATGTGTGCTTTACTTTGTGTTTGGCATTTGTTAATTTCGTCACAACAGTAAAAACAATTGAATATGCCAAGATAACTTTGCACAAATGCAATAAATTTCTGCGGCCATTATTTTTACCCAAATGCAACACATACTTAAAACCATGTAAACAAACAATTTAAAAACAAATTGAAAGCAGTTTTTTGTTACAATCGATTCTAAACATATAAGGAAAAAAGTTAAATTTTAAAACTTTATAGCCCAAGAGCCAATGGCAATTCGAGCAACGGACGTTCTGTAAGGCTAAAAATTTTTTTGGTGATGAGTCATAGCATGCCAAGTACATATACAACGACCTGGCAGACATCAGCCCTGCACGTCATCATCCCTTATATTTTTGAAATTGTCAATAATATGTAAAAAAAACTTGTCAGATTCAAATTTTAATGTTTTAGTTCATGCATTGTGAAGTAGGAAAAAAAATTGACAGGCGATTTCGATGAGCACTAGTACCTGACAGGTGAGTCGAAAGATGTACAATTTTTAAACATGTTTAAGTGAGCGATTTAGAAAACGTGTGTACAATGCCAGGCGGTTCTAGTTAGCATATGTCTTTGACAGGCGACGGAGAAGATGCTATGTGACCCCGAGTGAGAGATGAAAGAGTCGAAAGATGTGCAGTATATAAGTCAATGGTACAAATGACATAACATTGAGATAAAATTGATGAGAAAAAAAATATATTTTATTAGTTTCAATGAAAATATATAAGAATTTAATAATATAGCTACACACAAACTTACACTATAATGTGTATATAAATTTTTTAATTATAATAATAATAAAATTTTAATTCAATTTTCATCGCTATCATATACGGTACTGTTGCTGTCTTCATCGTCATCTGACTCATCATGACTAAATTCCTCCTCTGTAAAGAAAAAATTTTTGATTCATTAACAATATTATTACATATCGGATCTTCTGCACATTTAAATAGAACTTTATGTATTTTTATTTAATTAAAAAGTTGTATGTTACCTGAAATGCGTTCTTCAGCTTCATCAGACTCTTTCTCGGCAGTAGACTCTCGTGGTAATATGTCATAAATTGAAGCAGGTACTGTATCACCCTCAAACCAATTAAAAACATAACGATCATCGACCATCGCGAATAATTGGGTTGATTAGTGACAAAAAAATACCTGCTATTTTTGATTATTTATACAAAGTAAAGTCGCCAATTCTTATGCTCCGACTCAGCAACTGATAATAATGGATCAGATCGATATAATTAACATAAAATTGGGGCGTTTGAAATATGGTACTATCTCTGAGATAATAACATCTAAAGATCTTTGTCTTTTTCTTGATTGGAACTGTACAAGCTGACCGGATGATTCTTGCATGGTTACAGTATCTTCCGGACGATTATGAAGTTGTAAAATTTCCTCTGTAGTGTCCCCATTCTCAATGACTGTATCATGCAAGGTATCTTTACCAGTTGCAGTATCAACATATCTATCGAAGTTATCAAAGGCTACTCCTGTGTGCATATCATTTAGTTTAGAAATTTCTTCTGGGCATATTTTTGAGCACTTCAAAGAAGTAGTTGTTGCTGCAGTTTCTAATTCTTCGATAATTTGATAACTGCAACAATGACCATATTTATTGATTATGTCAACTATTTTCCTGCTGCTTGTCAAGCTTTTCAAAGTCATGTCCAAAGTAATATGTTTTTAGTCTTGATTACGCCATTACTAACATTATAAATCAAATCTTCCTCTGATGAGTTTACTTTTCTTACACAATTTTCATGCTCTCTGCGACGACGCTTATAACCACCCAAGAGGAAACTATAAAAATCAAATACATTCTTGGGAATTTCACATTCACCATTTAATAAATGAGCAGTTGTTATATTTTCCGGTAAATAATTTTTCTTTATATTTAAAATAGTTTTCCGCAAAATCGATGCTGCTCTTTGCAATATCTTCGCTTCATCTATTATTTCACATACTTTTGCATTAATAACACAACCTTTTATTTCAATGTAATTTTTCCTATCTAACTTCACTATTTCGATTTCGTCAAAGGTCTGGAATAATTTAGCTTCAAAACGTTGAATACTACAAGTAATTGTAATAATTCTGAATAATATATACATAAGTATATGAATGAAAAAGATCTTTTTTTATTTATCACTTCTTCAGAAATAAAAATTTTCAGTTCATCAAAAGCTTGTTGGTGATAATATTTCCATGTTTTTTTCGGTGATCTTGGTATTTTATTTCTTTCCTGTAGCGTGTACAAGGCAACTGTTCGGCAACTATTATGATAAAAAATAAATGGGCTTGCAATTTTGCTTACTTTTTCATAAAATTCGTTATCTTTGCCAAATACTTTCAGGGCTTACATCAAATCTTCTGTTTCTGATGAATGCACTGTTTGAAACCGCTCTTTTACTCGTTTATATTTATTTTGGCAAAATACACACAACTTGTCAACGCTAGTTTCACTGATGGAGGGTTCGCTAGATATTGATGCTTCGCTTTGCTCAGTAACTACTGAAGGTGTGATCTCCTCAGTTTCGATATTTGACATTTCTGTAAGAAAAAATATGATACTAAATTATTCATATTGCAAGAAATAAAATAAATTTAAAAGTATATTCAATAGTTGGCATAATACTAATAAAAAATATTATCATGCGATAATTAATTATCTTGTAACATAAAATTTATGAAAATAATAATTATTTGCTTCAATCACAGATTTTCACATTAATTTAAAAATTATTGTTATATTACTTATTACTATTTTGAAATTAATAATTGCTAATATATATTTAGTAGTGATTGAATTTCTGCCAAGTAACCGAATGAAAAATATGCTTAATTAAAAGATCAAACCTAATAAAGAATATATAAGTCAATAGAAAAATACCTGATGATGATGCTGGTACATTCGATGAAGTTGATGGTTCACTCGGACGATATTTTTTCATCACAGCCAGAAAGTTTTTATAACACTTCACATGATAACCTGTACTAGCATCAACCGCCTCTGGCAAATAAATGTTATTGAATTTTAAATTATGTTCTTTTCTTATTTTTAATGTCACTGTAAATTGTACTGTTTTGTCATTAGATTTTTGGTTACAAATCACACAAACAACGTCTTCGGATTCCATCCTGCTTCCCATAGAGAAGAAACGGTATTAGCATCAACTGAATCATCGAATTCAAAATACTGAGATTCCATGTTCCCTAGCTTGGTTTCATGGTTAGATTCATCAGTATCTTCGGTAATCTTGTTAGTATCGACAAAATTATGCTGTACAGAGTGGCCAGATAAGAATGCAGTGCTGTATCTCGGAAACTATTCGTCGTAGAGTCGTTCGGTAAAAAATTTTATGACTAAAGTGGCCAAAAGAAGACCGTGGAAAATATTTTCAGATTTCCAAAATGGTCACCAGGGGGCGTAACCGCCATCTTAAACTTTTAAAGAGATTTTTCACTGAAATCCACTGTTTTTTGTATGATTAACTGGAAAAGAGGCTTCCACGAATGGGGCCCCCAGTTAATCCGCTGCGAATTCCGGTTCAATGGGATTGCCGGGAACTGCCACTTAATAACCCTTGACTTGGGTTCAGTTAGTTGTTGGAGTGAAATAAGACTTAACAAACACGAGTATATTGAGTAACAACGATTACAAACGTCACTGATGGACCGATGGTTTTTTACAAAAGCTTCAACTGTTGTGACACGCTTGGATTGGCCACGCGAAAATAGCGAATTACGCGTAACCGTAACACAAAACAACCTGGAAACGTCTTTACCAGGGAGTTAGCACGACCGCAACCCAGCACAAAGCATAGCTGAACTTGCTTACTCGAAATTCAGAATCTAACTGACGATGAATTTACAACGAGCAGAACTCGCAAATCCATCAAGGAGGGGAAAGCTCAAACACTATTGGCTGAGGCGATCCTGCGTAGCCAATCGGAGCGTCGCACGTTGTTTTGGAATAAATACTTATTCTAAGAATCTTAATGCTAAGCTCTCTCAATGAGGCATTGTATTGAACGAAATCCATAAACACATGATTCCCAAATATGCTAAGTCGGCTTAAGTTCTATTAGAAAATGTATCCATCCGCTTAAAAGCCATTACGGGAAGCTTACAAATTCCTTTCCAATATTAACAGAGGCAAACAAATACGGCAAGATGCAAATTTGACTTTACCACGACCTTTGAATGAGATAGAACAGTTATGACTTGAATTACATGATTAATTATAATCAAAAAGGTTTTGATGCACGCATCTGTGTGAATCAAACATGCCGCCCCCGAAGTGCCGACTATGGCACGACGTGATTAAATCCCAAATTAAACTGAAATCTGACACTACCAAATAATCAAATGCATAACAAGAACTAAGGACAGATGATAATCCAAGAGCCTTACAGATAACCTACAACTAGCATGAATACAAGCAAAGAAACAACTAAACCTAGCAAAATGTTCAATTAGCGAAAACTACCAACTAAGAGCAAAGTCAATGTTTATTGCCCTTGATCGCAATGATCGTCTTTGGGTAGGATGTACACTTTACGCACCGAGCGTTTCAGGAGATTCCCTCGGTAATAGCGCACCTGCACCACACGCACAACACCATCCGCTCCTGGATATGTGGCCGAGATGATTGCCAGTGGCCAACGGTAGCTTGGAGATGCCTCGTCGTGGACGAGTACCACGTCGCCCACCTGGGGGGCTAGAGACGTGCTGGAGGACTTCCACTTAGGCCGGCGCTGCAGGAGGTGGAGGTAGTCCCGGGACCAACGATCCCAAAACTGCTGGGACAGCCGCTGGACCAGCCCATAGCGGCTGAGACGATTTTTCGGTATGTCCTGGAGTTGGGCTTCCGGAAACGAAGTCAGCTTCCGACCGATCCAGAAGTGGGCAGGAGTAAGGACTTCGGGGAATGAGGCGTCGGTAGGGAGAACACAGAGTGGGCGGGAATTTAGTATCGCCTCCACTTGAGTCAGCATGGTGTAATACTCAACGAAAGTTAACTTTGCATTGCAAGATATTCGCCTTAAATAGTATTTCAATGACTTTACCCCCGCTTTCCAAATGCCGCCAAAGTGCGGAGAGCGTGCCGGAATAAAATTCCACTTAATGCTATGTTTCGACAATTCCTCCCTTATGCATTGCTCACTAGAGCCTGACAGGATATTTTTTAATTCCGATAGCTGATTTCTGGCACAGGTGAAACTGGAATAGCGCCT
This sequence comes from Agriotes lineatus, assembly GCA_940337035.1. NCBI lineage: Eukaryota > Metazoa > Arthropoda > Insecta > Coleoptera > Elateridae > Agriotes > Agriotes lineatus. The sequence continues at coordinate 628,002 of CALNHX010000047.1, read as the reverse complement.
GAAAAGTTCAAATTCTGGGACGCGATGGTGAAGAGTGGCCACTACTGGGCGCGACTCTTGGGCTGCTAGCTCACCCGAATCAATTTTAACGGGCTGGGGTTTTAAGTCCGCCTGTGATAAAAACTCTGGCCCGTGCCACCACAAGCGTGAGTTGAGTAACTCCTGGGGTAACATTCCCCTGCTAATTATATCGGACGGGTTGCAATTTGTACGCACGTGAAACCATTCTTCCCTATTGCTTAGTTCGTGAATCTCGGACACCCGGTTCGCGACGAACGTCTTCCAATTACTCGCATCCTTATTTATCCAGTGCAGAGTTATGGTGGAGTCCGACCAATAGTACACGCGGTCAAATTTAAATGCGGAGGAATCGAGTATAGTTTTAATCAAACGAGCCAACAGTAAGGCTGCGCAAAGCTCCAGACGAGGCAAGGATATTGTTTTTAATGGAGCGACCCTTGACTTAGCACAAAGCAAATTGGTGGTGACATTACCGCGCGCGTCAACGCAACGTATATACACGGCGCACCCATAGGCTACAGAACTCGCGTCCGCAAATCCGTGGAGATCTATCGAGTTTATGTCATCGCAAATTACCCTTCTCGGAATTGCCAATGAGCCCAAAGCGCGTAATGAAGAATGGAGTTCGTCGTATCTGGAGCGCATCTCCATGGGCACCGTTTCGTCCCATTTCTGTCTTCGATATTTCAGGCTACGAATAAGATATCGAGATATGGTTTTTACTAGCCTATTTAGGTATCATTTCACTAAATTTTTATGAAAAAAAGTCATATTATTGCATTTAATTTTTTAGAGAATTTTGCAATTTTTTGTTATATCAAAAAACGCGCTCTAGCGGCATCACTAAGAATTAGACATATCACAGGTAAGATGGGTTTCATGGAACAATAAATGCTTTTTCCAACAAGACCAAGTTTGTTAAAATCCGTTCAGTGGTTTAGGAGTTACAGCTGTTTATTATCTTTTCGTATGTTTCGTATTTCATCCATTAGCCCGTCTAGTTTATTTTCTATTCTGTCGTTTCTCGCGTCGAATTTTTCCAACTTGTTGTTGATTTCTGTTAGAATTTGTTCCATTTTGAGGTATGTAAGTGTCTCTCAGATCTTGGTACTTCTGCCCTCTGTTGTGGTTTTCGCCCGCCTCGGCCTTTTCCGTGTTTTGGCTGGCTGCTCTGTTCTCGCTGCGAAACCGCCGTTTACGCTGGCCTAAAAAAAAATTGCGCCCCGTTCGTACTTAAAAGCAATTAACTATTTATTGGCGGTTGAACATTTACAGCTTAAAAGGGCACCAGTTTAGCCCTTTTATGTTGGGTTTTACTAAAATTGAAATCCGACTCTGTGTTTTCTGTTACTCGATTTGTGTAATCTATTTAAGACGGGGACCGCTGCACTTTTTCCTATGAGATGGCAGCACCATAGAAACAGCACGGTATTTTAAAATCTGTTATACGTCGTTCACAATTAAAATTAACCAATTATTTTCATATATATTGTTAGAAAACAACACGCTGAAGGGTGTGATCAAATTTCACCTGGATGTGAAGTCAAATAACAGAAATATTAAATAAATAAAATATAAATATTTGAATTTCTTTTTGGTCCAAACTTGACATGTTAATAGCTTATTCCCTAGATAATGTTATTATAAAACTAATTGTGGAATATAAACCACATTGCTAGACAAATAAACCTAAACGACAGATTTTAGTGCGAGAATTGTGACACTGGAATATGCGTTCGCGATAATAGCTGCCCTAAACTTGGGCAACTGTTTGATAGATGGCGCCGTCAACTGTTCTGTGACGTCACATGACATGTCTGGTGATTTGTGATTGCGATTTTGGTTATGTTAATGGAATCCAGTTTTAGCGGCAAAATTTTGCGCGTTTATCGCAAAATTTGAATTGAAAGCCGTTAAACTGAAATGCGTTTGGCTTATGATGAAGGAATGGGGGCACAGTGCTACATAAAACTCATTATCAAGTTAGAAGTTTCGTATGGACATGCAGAGCACGATGGCGGGAAATTTAAACTTTGCAATGTACTGGCAAATGCCTGAATTTATTGATGAAGATAAAATATTGAAAAATACACGTTTGCTTATGAGCATCTTAACGAGACTCCTTTGGTTGCCACAAAACTCGGCTCACCGCCTCATTTTGGCAATCAAACTCGTATCGTGAAGATGCTCATATTCAAACTTGTATCGTTAATATCTACAACATACCATTAATGGAAAATAATAAGAGACTTTATAGTCGTATTATAACGCAGAGAAAATAACAAAAACAGAGAGTATCTATTATTAAACTACATTATTTTCAATACATCGTCCTTTTCGTCCTCTCTATTGAACAAAAATAGTAATTAATAATAAGTACATAAAAATGCTACACATTTTAACATAAGCTATCAATTCTAAAGAAAAAATGCTCATTATGTTTATGGTAGTTTCTGATGATAATACTTTCTAGATTACAAGAGTTTTTTAAAACTAAAACGTAAGAAAAAAATATAAAAACGTAAGATTCACGTGAAAAAAGAGTTTTTTTAAAAGAAAAACGTAAGAGAAGATTTAAAAAACATACGATCCATATAAAAAATCGTTTTTTAAAACTAAAACGTAAGAAAAGATTTAAAAAAACGAAAGATCCATATGAAAAAAACGTTTTTTTAAACTAAAACGTATGAAGAGATTTAAAAAACAAAAGGTGAACATGAAAAGCGTGTTTTAAGGAAAATCTAAGAATGAGTTTTTTTACAAGGAAAACGTAAGAAAAGATTAAAAAAACATAAGATCCATATGAAAAGAGGGTTTTTAAAACTTAAACGTAAGAAAAGATTTAAACAACGGAAGATCCATACGAAAAAGCGTTTTTTTAACTAAAACGTAAGAAAATATTTAAAAAACAAAAGGTTAATATGAAAAGCGAGTTTTTTTAAAGAAAAACCTAAGAATGACTTTTTTTACAAGAAAACGTAAGACAAGACATGAACAAGTGAAAGATTGATATTAAAAGTATTTAAGCAGAGAATTAAAATTGTACGTAAGAAGTACTGTATTAAGAAGAAAATAGAAAGGGTTTTAAGTTAAAAAGAAAAAATAAGTAGGGAACGAACAACGGATCCGAAAAACAGAAGCACATCAGATATTCGACCAAACAGTTCAATTCAAGAGAGAGAGAGAGCACTAGGCGCGGGTTAGAGGCAGTAAAAACGAACACGAGATTTGCGTGCGCGAGCGACAGAGAAAGAAATGTTCCTACGAGCGTTAGGTAGGTAGCAAGTTCGAAGCCGGTTCAAGGCAATTTTTTTTTAAATCCTTCAAAGTGCGTATGCACATACATAACCCGTGTCATCTCGAAAACTGAAATTGGGCGTCGCAGAAGCAAGGGCAACATGCACTTCAAACAATTTTCAAGATCGAGCGGACCACCAGCCCATGATATAAATACAAGGGTATGCTCGAGAGATGGTAACCCACTGCGCACGTGAACCACATGACGTCACATTCGTAAGGTCTCGGGCATGATTATCATGGTCTCGGGTATATCAGGAGGGCTTCGGCATGTTGGGCGATGGTTGCACGCATTACACGTCAATAACCCTAACCTCATTTATACGGTTTCTCTCCTGTGTGAATTCTTGCATGTCCAACTAAATCGGGTTAGAACAACTATAAGGTTTTTCTCCTGTGTGCGGAAAAGAGTTATATCAATAAAACCGCGTATTATTCACACGAAAAATAGCATTTATTACAATTGCGTACGATTTCCCTCCATTTCACCATTAACTTGACCCACTACAAATGCAAAATACGATTTTTTCGGGAGACTTTTAAAACGTAACTTTCAAATTGCCACCTATTGATGACGTCGTCTGGTTCACGCTTTCTCATTGGTCGTTGAGAAAAGCTGCGCTCGAGCATACCCTTATATTTATATCATGCACCAGCCGAATTTCGAGAATAGCGAAAGATGCAAGCGCAGCATGTAACACGAAACCAGCAAACACCGGGGGCGGCTACAAAACGATAAGATAACAGCCATTCAGCGACACATCAGTTCTTGCAAATGCACGCAGTATAGCCTCTGTCTAAAACTTTAGCGCCCTCTCTTTGGTAGAAGCGTGAACGATACATCTGCTACCCAAATTAATTTATTAGAGGTATTTCTTATACTACCGCCCTCTTGTGCTGTTATTCCGTAATTCGTGTGGAAATTACACGGCCTCCTGGATTAGTGCGAGACTGACGTCTCTACGCGGCCCGCCACATTTGCATAATTTTTGTGATTCTGAGGCCAACGTACTTTGGCGCCATCTGTTGGGTTTTTGATAAATTATCTGTAACGTAGGCGTGACTTTCTAGATTAATTTTAATCCAGGAGGCCGTGGACGTATACAACCAATAACCAAAGGCACAAGCGCAACGTACTGTAGCGCCTCTACAAACTATAAAAAACGCCTTGAACTAAAAATGCGGCGGGCCGCGTAGAGACGTCAGTCTCGCACTAATCCAGGAGGCCGTGGGAAATTAAAATTACAAGCGAGTCCCCACTACTACGGTCCCGCTCTTAAAGTTTTTATCGTTATCCGTACGGCAGGTTTTCGGCCGGTCGACCCGTCGGACCGTGACCTCCGTCCGCACCTCCGCCTTCTAATTTGTGCGTATTTACGTTAACGTTATATTACTTAATTTACTACTCTTACTCCAAGCCCTCTTGTTTTTTATCTTTTAACTTGCACTTTTCACCTTTATGCACCGTCTGACCTCACTTCACCTAATTTTTTGTTTATAATTCACTAAATATTAGCGTACTTTTGCAGAGCTGAAACATTACCGTTTTCTACCGCTAGCGCTACACACAACACAAAGTAAGTCTGGCATGGCATTAAAAAAGAAAAAATAAGTACCCTAATTGGACTTATTTTCCCAGTCCTGAAAATTTATCAGGTGATAATATGCATTACGACATAATAAATAAAAATAGTCTGGCTATCACAAAAGTCCTCCCAGACTCATATAAAGGAGCGTAACTTGGTAATGTATAAGTGACCGCACCGGTGCATTTGGCGTCTATGCTCAGACAGGGAAGACAGTTTCCATTTTGTAGTACGTACTAACAATTTGGCAGATTATACGATCACAATAGTAAATATAAAAGTCTGGTAATCATTCAAAATCACCGAAGCTCCACCAGGCAAGTGAAAGTAAATTACTTACTTCATTACAATATATGCCTTAATTATATCAGCGAAGAGACACAACGACATAAATGTTTCACGACAGTGCAAAAATGTAACAAAAACAGTGTAAATAGTACTTACATTTAATTAAAAAACGTTTTTATTATTTTTGATATAAGTATACACGAAGAAAATTAATATTATTGCATCTGTCCTTGTGTGTCAAGTTCCTCATGGAGGTCAAATAATTTTCGTCGTCAGTTGATACTGATGCATTTTTATCATCGCCATGAAAGTGATTTTCGTTATACGAAGAGCTGTCATAATTATAATCATCACCTACATGAAAATATGGATTTGTTAGTCAAACAATATCAAACATTTTTGTATGATTTTTGTAGGAATAGTATATTACAGCCCGAGATGGGAAGTGTTTCATTACTGTCGAGAGATTAGTTAGCTGACTGAGACGCGAAGCGTCGAAATCAGCTATTATCTTGAGACTAAGGAAACTTCCTGTCGAGGTTTGTATACTATTTTATTCGCAACCATATATGTAATGTACTTCCCGCACTCGAGTGGAGGTCAATAATGTTAACATTACATACATGGTTGTAAATGAATAGTATATTACATACCGAGGTGGGAAGTGTTTCATTACTGTCGAGAGATTAGGTAGTTTACCGAGACGCGTAGCGTCGAGGTTAACTTTATCTCGAGACAGGGATGAAACTTTCCACCGTGGTATGTATACTATTTTATTCGCAATCATCTAATTTTAAAAATAACTACAATTGAATTCTGAATAATAGATATCTTGATGTAGCTAATATTTTTGTTACCATGAAAACAACCCACTCAATGTTTTGTTACCATGGAAACACCCCACTCTTCAGGTATGTAATATTTTTCGGGGTATGTAATAATTTCCTGGCTAGTTTCAAGTAATCATCTAGTTCCCAGCTGTTGTCATGTCATGAAATTGACACATTACAATGTGATTGCAAATAAAATGATTTTCACCATTGCAAACCTTGTAAAATCAAACCCGAAATATTAATTCATTCATTTCTGATCTGTTTTTCGGAGGATCGAGGACTCTGGAAACGTTAACACACAAAATTGATATAATAATGTCAGTCAGAAAAGTAAATAATTTGAATGAAATGGAATAAATATTGATAAAATCGAAGAATGAAATGAAGAAAATAAATATTCTCGAGTAATCTTGAAGGTACCTGCAGGTAAGGAGGCCGGCCGATGAATGCGGAAAAACCATATATCTAATACTTACTATATTGCTAGCGGCTATGAGTAGGAAACTGACCAAGGAAGTGAGACAGACAACCAACTCTTCAATGTATAATGGTGAGCTGCGTGCAGGCGCGGCGGCGTCGTCCGGCCAATGGGGAAGTGGTCAAGTTTAAAATTCGCTTCTAAAGGCGGAGTTCGAATCCTCACGCATGCGCACGATACGCGTTATACTCTAAGTGAGACCATGTCGGCGCCGTAATGTTTTCTGACGTTTCCAGGCCCTACTAGCAATATATGTGTATTATATATATGGGAAAAACGCATCGCTCACGCTGACGTGAATTAGGCGCAGACAACATTGGTGCGCTTTTTTCTGAAATAGTAGGACTCGCCGCTCGAATAATTAAAATCCTTCACAAACTATCGAAAATAATTGTAATAATAGTACACTCAACTTTAACTATTTTTACTGTGCATATGCCGTACCTACCTCTATTTTATGATTCTACTTCTTGCAATTACTTGTTGAAGTGACAAAATTGTGTCTAATTTTTTTGATACTTCAGGGCCAGCGGTTATTAAGGTCTGTCAAAATGAGGTATAGGCCGCATTAGGCTACACTGTTTATTGTATTTTGTTTTATATTCTTGTCATTAATGTTGCTATACGAAGACCACGAGCAAAAACTCGGGTTTTTCCACGTGGTCTTCATACACCGGTCGCTTCTGCATCGCCTAGTCGCGCTTCTTTACACAAGTCTGGCAAGCGTTTGGTGATGCACAATGGCAGCCAGACTGTTATTATTTATCATGTTATAATGAATATTATCACCTGACAAAATTTCAGAAGTGAGAAAATAAGTACCCTGAAATTACTTATTTTTTCTCATTTATGGTCTGCCAGACTCATTTTCCATATCCGGAGATCAGCCAGACTAATTTTTTACTGACTTTCATGGTACTTAATGCTTATTTGTACACAAAGTTTCATTACTGGGAAAATAAGTCCAACTAATGTACTTATTTTATAATTATTTAAACCTTTACCGTGACTCGACCCATAGGAAATCAAGAGCCAGACTTGCAAATCTTCAAAAAGCATCATTAACTACACCAAAATAAACCAAAATAATAACTGGGAAAATAAGTACCGAAAAAGTTCACTGCTTCCCCGACTAATAGACAATAAATGTTGTTCCAGTACGTACTACCGAATTCTGTACTTGATTTGAAGTGGATTTGGATGATCATTGGTAGCACCCATACTTCGAATGTAGGAAATAGCTATTAACATATCTAGGAATGTTATGAGTATCATAACTGCCGCAGATGTTGTATTGAAATCCGAGCTCGCAGAGCGAGGATTTTAAAACATCTGAGGCTGTTATGATTCATAACATCCGTGATTTGTTCAATAGTTTATCGGTTGCTGTATGGTTATGGTTGCCATGTACGGTAATGGACTGTTACCGTACAGATCAGTTATGATTTAGTTACCAGCCTACTTTTGTATATGTAAACAAGGGATTAATATCCTGCAACCGATAAAAGGTTTTCCACTACAATCTGATTGAGTTTGTATGTTATTAAATAATCGATGTTATACTTATCGCGGAGGTAAAAATATAAATGTGTTAAGGAGCGGTTGCTTAAAATAACACCCTTTTGAAATGGTAAAGGAGACTTGTGTTTTCCAACAACCATTTTATTTATTACCTAACTATTTTTGTTTAATAACCCGTTTGCACACGACGCTTTTCAGTAGTGATGGGCATAACCGGACAATTTTCATAACCCAATTATTTGCATTCGAATGATATTAATAACCGAATGATTATTTGAATAATCATTTGAATAAATTTTGGTTCTCGATTCGTTTCGATTAAGTCAGCCGGTTTGCCGGTTGGCGGTTCACCGTCATCTGCATCGACATCGGTTCACCGACATCGTAACTTGCAGATAGCAGAGGAACCAAAACATAATATGTACGGTCGGCGCCTTAGAAATCGGGACACGTAATATGTTCTTCTAGTCTTTGGAGTATTCTTGCTCCGGTTACTTCATTAATGTGAGATGGCATTTCATAATTGACCAACAATACACAATCTGACATAACAATTAAAACCATAATAACTGCAAAAACCCAGTTTATACACTTAAAAAATACATGCAAAATATATCATAATAGTGTGTAGTGCCCGATTTCTAAGGCGCCGACCGTACATTATGTGTTATGTATTGGAAATTAAGATGTATTTATTAAGAAGTGTAGAAAGAAACAAATATGCGGGACTGCTTGCTAATCGCAATAAAAACAAACAGTGGTAAAACGTTTATCTTTATCGATCGGGCGGGTTAAAGGCGCCGCCTCTTGTTTTGAACCTTTGGAGATGTAAGCAAATAAAAAATTGTTTTATAGCTTGATGCGTTTGCAGTTTTTAGGCGTTCCGGTTTCAGGTCCCCAGAATTTGATAATTTGATATTTTTTATGATAGGAGGTAGGTACGCGATAACCAAATGGTGTTTTCAGTGCAACCTGCTTTGTTTATAAGTTATGACGTATTTATATTTACAGAATTTCGAGCACTGCGTAGGTCGCTGAGATATGGCACGTAGTACCTTTGAATAGAGGTTTTATATTCACATTTAATCTCCTAAGAGAATTAATTCTTTCCGGACATTTTTTTGAGTGCGGTCCAACAACGTCGTATTAATTTGCCAGAGCGGGACGCGAGGGCAAATTAGGACGTGGTTGGAATGCACGAAAATAATTTCCGGATATGAATTAATGCTCGAATGCAGATTCAGTAAGAAAATCGTAACGCTACAAACCCTCACAGTTAGGTACCTACAAAAAATTTCCAAGAAATTTTTTTATTGTCTTGGTTACGGCTTGTGAACTAATTTTTCTATTGGTCAATAATGAGTGTCGTACTATTTTCAAAGCGTAGTACGTATCAGCATGAGGTTATTTTTCATTCGAATACTTGGAACGAAAACCGAGTTACATAGGTTATTTCAATAACCGGATAACCGGTTATTTTTTATTCGAATAAGCCCATCACTACTTTTCAGCATCCCGGACAGTTAGGAATTACGGCGGATCTTACGGTTTGCTCCCAAGCTGACGTCATGCGCGGTACTGACCAAAAGTGAACTTCTACGTAGCACACCATATAATACTAACACCACGGTTATTACTTTAACAAAATGGATTAGGAATGAAGTATATATGAAACACCAGAAACATAATGTTGCAGTAATTCCAAAATATTTGTAGTTTTCACTAGTATGTAACATTTAGGTTGGTAACATTAAAAGACTGTTCGATGTGCGCAAGGTCACAACACAGGCAAGTTTTGCGCCAGTTACTGATTAGTTATTGTTTTGTGAGTTACTGTTTAAGTTGTGATCGTTGTTGACACGAGATATTTTTGCATCTCTTTTGTTTGATATGTTTGTGGTTGTAACCTGTTGTTTTATGTGCTAATAACCGTGTTTTCCCGCTGCTGATCATGTAAGTCAGTGATACAGCCTTAGTAACAAAACGTGTAAGTCGGTGATTATATTTGTTTGCTGCTTTTTCTTGACAACGGAACTTAATATTATTATTAAGTTCCTAGGATAATAAAATTAGCAAAGCAAGATGCAGATTTAGACGTTTTGTTTATAAATTGCAAATGTTTATGTGACATGTGACACTCACAGGTAACACGACTCACGAAAACTAATCCTGGTGACAAGTGACAAACCAAACGATTTTTTCAAAAATCTAGGAAAATTTCGATAAGCAGCGGGAAAAATATAATTAGATAACTCGGAATGTATCGCCTATTAACATTTTTGGCAGGCAACAAGCCGCGACTTCGTCTTGGCTTGTACTTGCCTGCCTCAAATGTTAATAGGCCCTTACATTCCTTGTTACTTAAATAGCTATTATAAGTGAACTTAAAAACATTTTCAAATTACAATCTGTTTAACAAACTATTTTGTAGGAATGCAAATTTCAAAACTGAATTGTGGTTCTATTTTTATAGATCAGAGGGTTTACGCTTGGGGGATTCTGGAACGTTTCAAGATGTATGAGTCGAACTCCGTTACAACGCCGTCAGAAGCAGGTGCTTTAAGCGAAGAAGATGCTTCAACAGCCACTGAAATCCCATATCGTGAGGCAGTTGGCAGCCTCATGTCCTTGGCAATAGCAACAAGGCCTGACATCAGTTATGCTGTCAGCTTGGCATCTGAATCATTGGATAACCCCAAGACTTCAAATTGGAAAGAGTCAAAAGGATTTTTCGCTACCTGAAAGGAACTGTGGATTATGGCATCCTGTATAAGGTGCTAGTAAAAACGATGTCTTTCAAGCCTATAGTGATGCTGACTATGCTGGAGATCCGGAATCAAGATGTTCAAGAAGCGGAATTGTTTGCAAAAATCAAGACAGTGGAGGCGGAATATATAGCAGCCAGTGAAGGTGTGAAGGAAATAATGTGGATACAAAAATTATTTCTAGAAGTAACAGGTAAACACTGAACTCCAACTCTTTTAGTATATAATCTAAGTGCCATCAAATTGATCAAAAACCCGGAGTTTCACAAGAGGTCGAAGCACATAGATGTTAGATTTCATTTCATTTGCGAAAAATTTAGTGCGGGTGAAATTAACGATCAAGGGGCTGATGTGTACACAAAGTCTTTGCCTCGGGTAAAATTCGAAAAACGGAGGTGTTTTCTTGGTGTAGCTGTTAATCGACGCAAAAAATATTTTGGGAGGAAGTGTTGTAGTAATTTCAAAATAGTTTTAGTATGTAACATTTAGATTGGTAACATTAAGACTGTTCAATGTGCGCAAGGTCACAACACAGGCAAGTTTTGCGCCAGTTACTTTTTAAGTTGTCCTCATTGTTGTCACGAGATATCTTTGCATCTCTTTTGTTTGATATGTTTGTGGTTGTGACCTGTTGTTTTATGTGCTAATAAATGTGTATAGTAAACGTGATTGTTGAAATCAACAATACATAAACATAAAATAACAATTTACAACAATCATGACCTTGTATTATTTAATTAACTGGAAATCTTGATGTAATTCAGAAACAAAATCTGTTACGCAAAACATTCATTACATTTTTTTAGTTGAGAGTTATTGAAAATGTTTTTTATTCTTTTCAGAGCCAGCTCTTTCTCGTTTTTCATTGCGAGTCTTCAGCAGTTCAAAGGACGAACACTACAGGCTCCATTTCTTCAACATAGCTGCTAGCTACTATCAGCAATTATGTGCATTTGCAAGCCTATTCAACAAGATGGGAAAATGAGCAGCAAGCAGCACACAATCTGCTTTGAATCTTTCTTTCGCATTAGATCAGAAAGAAAATAGTGAAGTTGTCATTTTACCGAGAATTAGTAAAAAAATTATAGAGGAACTTCGTTTATTATATCGTGTGGTTGATGTGTCATCTCTGATAGTTTTTGTTTTCCAAATCAACCAAGAGGCATTGGTGTGCAATGCAATTAATTTTGTTTGTATTGCTGCAACTTATGTAACTTTTGACAGTTATTATATTCACCACTTTTTGTAATTCGCTGGTTTGTTGCAGCTTTTTTGTTAGTGGTAACATTATTGTTATTACACTACTATAATGCAATATTGTATTTAGTATGTATATTCGGTGAAAGTTATTATTTTGTCGTCATTAAAATCTTCTGGCTTTATTCCGTTCCTTTGATTCGTAGTTTTTTAACTTTTCGCAGCAACTTAGTTGTGTTGAGTGGGGCACAGCACATTTTCCCGTTGTTTATTTTTCATTCTTGTATATTATTCAGTTGCTGTGCAACCTGTTACTTCCTCCAATTGATCGCATTCCAGACACAATCTGGATGTGGCAATTAATATATAATTTTAGTGTCTCATTTTTAAAACTACACATCTACAAACTGCAGCAGGAAAAACCTTAAGCAAGTGCAACGAAGATAACGTAAGTAAACTGGTAATTTTATAGCAGCAATTGTGGACATTTAAGCATTTTATAGCAAAGTGTCTCTTTGAAGCAGATATCGTTATTAATAAAGGCCTGATTTGTAGGCAAAATAAAATATGAAATTAAGCAAAAAAGATTAAAACAGGCACTTTTCAGGCGAAAACAATCTGATTAATACCCTGAAGCAAAGAAATAAAAATCGCTTAAGTTTTATTTATGCTATTTTTTATTTACACGTAAAATGAATGCGCTACTATGTATTTCTGTAAATTATTTTCTGTAAAATTTATTCTATCAGTCAATATGTATTTAAAACAGGATACTTCTTTAGGGGACCAGCTATCCATTATTCCTACACCCTCTCCCTGAAGGGCATTTTTGATGTCGTTAATTTTTTTTCCAACCTGGGTTTTTTCCAGAACCATAATTTTCTAAAAAAAATTTTTCTCCCTTGACTCCAGGAAAGTTCAATGGAGCTTGATTCACTAAGATGGAAGATGGCTTAAATGGGCTTCAATGTAGCCTAAATCAGCCACTACAGAATCAGATGAAAACGCAGCTTTGGCATTTTTCAGAATTAGGCCTATGTCTGTTCACCCCGTTCTTCCTTTTCCCCGCACAACTGATCTACAACCTGTGAAGAAAATAAAAACAATTAAGGTTTTGAAATAGACAGCTCTAACATTTACTTAAAATAGAATTTGATTGTGCACCTTTTTAATCTCTCTAACATTCTAGTAATATAGAACCTTTTCCAACCAAGTACCCCAACGAGTGATGACGGGAGCTGGAGGAAGGGAAGTCTCAGAAAGCATAGTTTTAAAGGTAGCGCACCTACTGGGGGCTTTTAGAAAAACTTTCTTAACTGTTGAAATTAGAGCATTGACATCGGGGAAAAGATTTTTAATTTCTTCCGCCACGCGATGCATCCCAAGGGCTAAGCACATTAAGTATATCATTTGTTCATAAAAAAGCATTAAAGCTATTTCTGCTTCTACCATGTAGGGAGCAGCATCTGTTACCAGCAGCAATAGGCGGTCGTCCCAGTCTTTAGAAGGCCCCAACATTTCTATTGAAATTAAACTGAAGCAGTAAATTACATCTGTATAGTTAGTAGTTTTGAAACCTACTTACTCAATGCTGCTTTTATTGTACGGGCTATCGAGGCATGATTTGCAGCATTCAAACATTTTGATAAAATAAGACGAAGCTTTGTGCCATTTAGAGAAAGACCACCAACCACAACATTTAAAACATATCACCCAAAGGCATCTGTGCTCTCATCAATCGAAAGCTAAAAAGGATTTTCACTTACTTCCTCTCGAATGGAAGTTATTACCTGAGTTTAAAAAAAAATTATTTAGTACCATCTTTTATATTAAAACACGCTATCTATGTACTTACTGTGTCATACATATTTCCAAAGTAATTTTTTCGAAGCATCGATTCATCTGGTATTGTTTTTGAAGTATATTTTGCTAAAAAATTGCGAAACACTGGGTTTGATAGCTTGGACCATGGAATATTGGCAGCTAACAACGCCACACAAAGATTCTTTGAAAATGTATCCTGGTCCAATGAGTTTTCTTGCATAATAGTCAAAACCGCTTGTGTTGGCTTTTTCGAGGTCTCTGCATCTTTAGCTCGTTTCAGATGCCCGGCCGAGCCTGAATGTTGATTTACGTGATACTTTTTTTTTTACATATATATATATATATCGAGAGATCCAAAAAAAACTGTTCCTCAGCGAGCTGTGGAAATTCAACGTATTAATAATATGTTGGTGACACTGTACGTCAATGTCAAATTCGAGGTTATCAGGTTAGGTTTTCCGTCAGTTTTGACACAAAATGACGCAAATCCTAACCTGCTAACCTCGAATTTGACATTGACGTACAGTGTCACCAACATATTATTCATACGTTGAATTTCCATAGCCCGCTGAGGCACAGTTTTTTTTGGATCTCTCGATATTAGCACGAGAGGCCCTAGAGGCCCTTGGCTTTATTGACAATTTTCTTCCACTCTGTTCTTCGGATAGCTAATTCTTCCCAGTTCTTCACTTTCAATACTTTTAAATCTTCTTTAACATCTTGGAACCACTCTCTCTGCGGCCGTCCTCTTCTATTCCTTCCTTCCGCGGTTTCTCTGAAGACCATTCTTGGGATTCTTTGATCTGTCATTCTTCCTAGGTGGCCTAGCCATCGCAGTCTTGATTGCTTTACAATATTTGTTATTGGCGGCTCTTTATATAGCTCATACACCTCTTCGTTTGTCCTTCTCCGCCATTCCTCACCTTCTTTGATTCCTCCGAAAATCCTTCTTAATATTTTCATCTCCCAGATTGAAAGCTTATTTGCGCACTGCTGATTTAAGGTCCACACTTCACACCCGTATAACGTTGTCGGTCGTATTATTGTCTTATATATTCTAATTTTCAATTTTCGCGAAATGTCTTTGCTTCTAATCACTTTATTTAAAGACCCGGCACTTTTTACACCCAGTGTTATTCTTCTTTCTATTTCACTATATGAGTTATTTTCACTATTAATTTCGGCTCATAGGTACACATAGCTATTTACTTGTTCAAAGTTGTACTGCTTCCCATTCTGGTTATTCACTTTAAGATCTGATAAGGCTCTCTTGGTTGCTGTCACTAGATATTTCCTTTTTCCCTCATTCACCTCTAGTCCATATGTTCTTGCTTCTTTTTCGATATTTTGAAAGACGTTTTTTAGTTCTTCTTTAGTTCTCGAAATAATTATTAGGTCATCGGCATATGCCATAACCTGGTATGAGTCTTTTAAAATGTTGTTATTTCTCTTTGTATTGCTATTTCTCATTACTCCTTCCAAAGTTATATTAAATAAAGTTGTGGAGAGCGGGTCTCCTTGCCGTAACCCTCTTGTTGTCTTAAACTTTGGGGTATTTTCTCCTTCTACTTTGACTTCGCTCCAGGTTTCTTCTAATGTCATCTTAACCAGATCCGTTATTCGTTTTGGGAGTTCTAGGTTTTCCATTATTGTAAATAGTTTTTTCCTTCTTACAGTATCGTAAGCCTGTTTGTAGTCTATAAACAGCATATGCAGCGTTATTCCTTTCCTTCTCGTTTTTTCCTGTAACTGTCTTAATGTGAACAGCTGGTCCGTTACAGATCTATTCCTTCTGAACCCACACTGGTATTCTCCGATTACTTTTTCTGTAATTTCTTTTAATCTGTTATTTAGTATTGTTGCCAGGATCTTATATGCTACATTTAGGATTGATATTGGTCGATAATTGCTGCATTCTAGTCTATCCCCTTTTTTGTAGATCGGGTTGATTACCGCCTCTCTCCATTCATTTGGCATTGTTTTCTTTATCCATACTTCGCATATCAAGTTGTACAGTCTGTCAAGTAGTTGTTGACCTCCTGCTTTTATTAGCTCACTTTGTATTCTGTCTTTCCCCGGTGTCTTATTATTTCTCAGCTTTTGTATCGCTTTATCAAATTCTTCCGGTGTTGGTACTTGCTCACTTTGTTCATCCTTGTTTCTTCCTTTAATTTCACTATGCTGTTCTTCTGTCACCCCCATAATCTCTTGGTAGTGCTCTTTCCATCTCCCGAGTATTTCTTCTTTACCACCAATTATTTCTCCGTTTTTGTCCCTGCACAGATTGACTTTCGGCCGGTAATTTTTCCTTGTTATTCCTATTTTTTTGTAGAGAGTTCTTACGTCTTGCCTGTTATAGTTTTCTTCTATCTCGGCTATCATTTCTTCTTGCTTCTTTCGTTTTTTTTCCTCTGTATATTTTCTTCGCTTCCCTTCTTTTGTCTTTAAATTGGGCTTCACTTTGTATTGTTTTTTCATGTAGCATTTTCATTTTAGCTTTATTCAGTTGTTCTGCTATATCTTTGCATTCGTCATCAAACCATATATTCTTCTTAACTTTTTTATTTGGAAGCAACTTCTTTGCTACTTGTTCTAATGTTTCTTTTAGCGTCTTCCATTCTTTTTCCATTTCTTCTTTCTTGTTTTCTGTCTTCAGTATTTTTTCTACTTCCTGCTCATATTCTTCTTTTATATGTGGATCCTTCTGTAGGGGTCTTGTATCCCAACTATTTTGTTGCTTCCTTCTTATTTTCTTTTCCCAGGGTATCTCTTGGTTTATTTTTGCCCACACCAGATAGTGATCTGAGTCTATTTCTGCTCCTCTGGCACTTTTTACATTTTCTATACATGCACTATGTTTCAATTCAATTAACAAATGATCTATCTGATTCTTTGTTCTTCCATCAGGGCTTTTCCATGTCTCTTTATGTATTTCTCGGTGTTTTAAAAAGGTTGCTTTTATTTGTAGCTGTTTCTCCATTCCAAAATTTATTAACCTCTGTCCATTGTCATTTGTTATCTTGTGCCTACTATATTTTCCCACTGTTGGTCTGTTTCTTTTTTCTTGTCCTACTTTTGCATTGAAATCTCCTATAATTATTTTTATATCGGAATTAGGTACTTTCTCATATAATTCATCTAATTCTTCATAAAACTTATCCTTTATCTCTTCTTCTGCGTCCTCTGTAGGCGCATGCACATTTATTATGCTTAGTTTTCTTTGGGATCCTCTTATTCTCAAATAACTGATGCGTTCATTTATTTTCTTAAAATCTACTAGGCTCGTTGCTCTTGTTTTTTCAATGAAAAGACCTGTACCTAGTCTATTTTTTGCTCCTCCTCCATTAAAGAATATATATTCGTCTATCTCTGTTATAACTTCATCCTTTAGATTAGTTTCCTGGACTGCTAGTATCTCCACCTTATATTTTCTTAACTGTTGCATTAGTTGTTTTAAGGCTCCTTCATAGTTGATTCCTCTTACATTCCATGTTCCTATTTTCCATTTAGTATTTATTCGAGGCTCCTTTATTGTGTCTACTCTTTTTCTTAAGTTTTCTTTCTTTTTCTCATCCTTATTCGTGTCCGTTCTCGTTGCCGTTTTCATTATTTTGGCTCTATCTTTTTGGACTTCTGTTACTTTTTTCCTGGTTGCTCTTCTTTCATTTTTAGGTTACCCCCATCTTTATTTGACCATTCATATTGGACGTTGTTGACTTTTAGTTTTCGGTAACCTATTTGTGTTTTCTTTCCCTTTTCTCTTTCCTCTCTTGCTACTTTTTTTATAGCTGTCTGGATCTGTTGTTCTTGTTTGGTTAGGTCGTCTTCTATGTAGATATTATTTCCTCTTAATTTTGCCTTATTTTTCATTATCGCTAGTTTCTCCGTAAATGTGGTTATTTCTGCCACCATTATTTTCTTCTCCTCCTGCTTGCCAATTGTAAACGCATTCTTCACTTTTACGCTTACTTGTAGACTGTTCTGTATAAAATTATCTACTTCTGTTCCGGCCATCTTTGTGTTTATTATTTCCAACCCTTTTATAATAATATTATTTCTCTTCTTATCCTTCTCCTGTTTTTCCAACCTGGTCTTGAGATCTTCTACTTCCCTGTATATTTCCATCTTTTCCCTTTTCCACTCCACCTCTTTCTTAATTATTTCCTCCTTAATTGATCGTATATCTTCACCAAGCTTCTTGATCGTATCGTTAACTTCACTTCTTGAGCTCTGAATTTCTGTCTTGATTTCTTTCATCTCCTTTCCCATATCTTCTATCATTTTATATAGTTTCTCCATATTCTCCTCTTCGTTCGGATTGGTTGTTAAGCTTGTAATTACTTTATCCTGAGCTATAAGGGATCTTTGGGTTACTCTACTTCGTTTAACGGCCTCTGTGTCCACTTCTGGGCTGGTCTCTTTACTTTTATCTCCTCTCTTCCTCTTAAGAAAATCTTCCAGGGTGCCTACACTACCTTTCAGTTGTTTTTGCTTATGTTCTCCACTCATTTACTTATATTTGAATTCTGGGGTAAAATTCTAAACTCGGCAACGTCGCAAATTCTACTGCTAACTTCTCTCTGTTGGCCTTGCGCGTTTCTTAACCTCACTTTTTGCCAAATTACCAAATTTTAGACTCACCCTCTGGGGTTTAGAACTTGTGGTCCCTTCTCTGGATTCCACTCTCACCCTTGAACTTTACTATCTCCTCGTTGTTCTTTACACACTTTTCTTTAATTTACTTATGTTTAACACTCTCCAAATTCGTTAAATGTGGAGCGCTATCGCACGCGATTGTTGACACTGCCACTCGTCTCGATCTCTCTACATGCAACCTGAAATAATCAACAGAATGAATGAAATGGTTACTTAACTAATTAATATTGTGAATATTCAGATACTGCAAGTGAAATTCAGAATTAAAAAATGCAAATGTACATTTACCTCTTTACTACAGACTTTACAAAAAATAATTTTTCTGTCACTTGTGTAGACATCGCTTCCAGAAATCCATTGCCTCAGATTACGAACTACTGCTTGACACACAGTTGCACACACAAATATGGCAGAACGCAAAGTACAACTTTGGCATGCGGATTTCTGTTTGGAACACATCGAGCACTTCTTGGAAAAAATGTTTACTTTATGAGGGCTAATTGCTATTTTAAATTATGTACTCGGGTTAGACGAAAGTCTTTTTAAAAATTATATTGTTTAATTTTCCCTTTGAGTACACAGTTATAATAATTAACATTTGATTTGAATTAAATCAAATACAATAGATGAGCATTAATGCTAATGACAGCTTCTGATTATAACTCCTTTATCAAGCTGTTTACATCCCTTTTATAAGTTTAATTATCAAAACAAGATATTGTTTACAGGAAATACCTCCGTACGATAAATACATTAATAAACAGGATATTACAGTACCATAACTGATATTCCAGTATCATAACTCCTTCCTTTTTAAGAATATGTTACGGTATAAAAAGGACTTTACGACACCCACCCAAGGTGAGCATCGCACCACGGAATCAGTCCTGAAAACATGACACACTTGCCCTGAGATCGGTTCGAAATAGGCTAATAGGCCACGGCTGGAACGCTCAGGGAGTCGGGCGTGAGTCACACGATACGTTCTGGGCAAGCGCGCTGTGGCATAATATATACAGGGTATGTCGAAATTATGAGGGCGCCACCAAGCCTGTCTTAACCCGGCTAACCGGGCCTGGACGGTTAGACGGGAGCGAAGCATGCAAAAATACTCCGCCAATAAGATTATTCAAGAGTTGCAAGGTCAAACAACAACTTCGGGATTGCCTTAAGCAAGGATTGTGATTAGGTGTCCATCCGACCACGACTACGCAGCTGTCTCACTCACCTGCACGCTCACAGCTTCCTCGTTCCGTCGTACAATAATTCGTACAATAAAGGGGCGTCTATCTGTAACAGAACATGCACAAACCGAAACAAACAATAGTTCCCTTAACTAACCAAACATATATTTCACTTCGAGTTACAATGGGGTAGCAGAATGCGTCGCCCTGTATCTAACCTTACTCTATAATTAAGGGCACCAGCTGGCACGCGCGCTCTAAGCTTAACGACAGATGTTGAACATTAGTGAACAGCAATAATAGGTACAAAGATACACATTGCCTTATGCAAGGGCAGCGACGATTTACATTAGCCTTCACGGCCTGAACTGTCTGCAGTCTGAATGAATGCACTAGCGTGGTAATGAATAGTAATGAGTAACACTCGCGTTCACAGCGGTAATCAGGTTAAAGGCACATACCTAAATGCGTGGGCGGCGAGGGAGCCTGGTACAGCTGAGTTGCGACGAGCTGCAATCGTAGGTGGTAGGTACCTTCGGTGTTACAACGGCGAAAGGGGGTGAATGCATAACCGCCTCAATGGCGACGGGAGACGCGTCAAGACGCGTACAACGGGACGACGAAAATGATGGGGGCCTCACTCGTTCTGCTGAACCAAATCCTCGTAGGTCGAGATGAAGGGGGCACGACCCCTCACTAATAGTAGCAGGAACTGGGCTCCAAAACACCCACGTTACGCCGAAGATCACTCGACAAATTTCGAATCACCACCACCACACACAAGCGCTCTCTGCAACGGGCTCTGGAAGACTCACCGAGGGAAGCGTCGGCAAAAGGTCACCTTCGCCGCGTCCCCCACGTGACTAAACCACAGCGAATCGCAAGGCGATGAAATGAAACCAACCAATGCGGGCCACGCTGGTATCACGCCGCCACCGCGTGCTAAATGAAACAAACCAATGCGGGCCACGCTGGTATCACGCCGCCACAGCGTGCTATTCAGAATTCAGAAAAACGCCATCAGAGGAGAGCTCCAACCGACGACAAATACCGCTTCCTAGGCCAACCATATGCGAAATCGTGATTCTGGAATTAGGCGATGGAGCCAAATAAAGAGCTAAAAGGGCTTAGCATACGGGCGCGCTGCTCTAGCGTGCAGGTGAGTGAGACAGCTGCGTAGTAGTGGTCGGATGGACACCTAATCACAATCCTTGCTTAAGGCAATCCCGAAGTTGTTGTTTGACCTTGCAACTCTTGAATAATCTTATTGGCGGAGTATTTTTGCATGCTTCGCTCCCGTCTAACCGTCCAGGCCCGGTTAGCCGGGTTAAGACAGGCTTGGTGGCGCCCTCATAATTTCGACATACCCTGTATATATTATGCCACAGCGCGCTTGCCCAGAACGTATCGTGTGACTCACGCCCGACTCCCTGAGCGTTCCAACCGACGACAAATACCGCTTCCTAGGCCAACCATGTGCGAAATCGTGATTCTGGAATTAGGCGATGGAGCCAAATAAAGAGCTAAAAGGGCTTAGCATACGGGCGCGCTGCTCTAAGCTTAGGCGGCTATTCAAAATACCAAAATGACCTAACTAACGGCGTGAAATGCAATTAAGCATCTGGGACAGCAAAATGACTTAACACTCCCCTTACTTGAAAGAGAGTTCCCCGAAGTCTCTTATAAAACAACGAGGCATTTTGCGACAACGTAACGAGAACTCAAACGAAAACGCAACAACGAAAAACGAACAAAACAAAAAAACATTCGATACGATAGAGTCCACCCCCAAAGGGATTACGCACACTGGCCACCAGATAGGGTGCAAAGGTGGGAAGAGAGAAGAGGAAGAAGAAAGACTGGATACGCCAGTAGAAAATACGTAAATTGGGTCACAATCGGGTACAAAATATGGGTCTAAATGGGGTACAAATAAGTCTTACACCTGTGGACACTTCCGACCAACCGTTCCAAAAAAACACAGGGAGGGGGGGGGGTATAGAAATGGAAGTCCAAAGTCCCACCCAAGGGTTACCTGAAGAGGGCACGCTGCGCGTCACGAGATCGGCGCATTGTGTGGATCCCACAACTGGTATGAGTACCCAAGAGAAGAGGATGAACCACCAAAAAAAAAAAAAAAAAAGGGAAATGGTTGTGACAGAAACTGTCAAAAATAGTCATAATCAGTAATAGGAAAAACTCAGTCCACCGAAATCCTCAATCAATGCCGATGCCGGAGCCAAGTCGACTATTAAACCGCAAAGCGCGAGCTCGAAAATGACTCCAACACCGAACACCAAAAGAAAATCCGGAAGAACCAAGTCTCCAAGGGTGTAGGCGTTCGATGACGCATGCCCAATAAATCCTTTTCAGAACTCCATGCGGCCCAAAGGGACTACCTTATTACGACAGGGTCCGCCCGAAACAAAATGACCAGAAACACGCTCTCTTTATGTAATCCCACATAGGTGGTTGAAAATGGCGACAGCCAACGGTACGGTAAAAGAGCGTTAGGCCACGAAAACAACAGGGCATCACTACAAAAAAAAGTCAAAAATCTTTAAATACTTAATACTTGAATACCAACGGAACCTCGCGCGGACAGCATGCGCATTACTGCCACACAAAGCTCAGAAGCTTCAACGAAACTGTTCATAAAGAACACGATACTTGACAACATGACGTCATCAGACAAAAAGGGTACGGTAAATGACAACAAGTACGAAGCATTCCGACCAGCGGTAAAGACTCGTTAAATGCTAACGGTAAGTGTACAAAACACTACTATGACTGTTAGGGGTGTCCACGAAGAAGTCGGTAAACCAGGTTGGGCGGTACATGATACTAATGAGAATGAGATAAAGGCCAACGAAAATAACTACGTCAAACCAACTAAGAAGATGGCCTGAGGGACGTAATAACCGCACGAGCGAATCTCCCCAAGCACACCAACAACAATCCACAACTTATCAACAAACCAAAACACGGTAATGAAGGTGAAAATGAATTCCAACCTGCTCACCAAAAATCAACGCGACACAACACCAAACGATAGCAAAAAAAAAAAAAATTGTCAAAATCGGTAATCATCAACGTCAAAATCGATAAACCTCGATAACGTGAACGTCAAAATCGATAAACGTCAGTTCGGTACAACAAAAGTGTCAACTTAGCCCAAGGCTAAACAATGTAAACGACAGGGAATCGAAACTCCCACTAAGCCTTCGAAAAGACTTAAAA
Source organism: Agriotes lineatus (assembly GCA_940337035.1). Classification (NCBI taxonomy): domain Eukaryota; kingdom Metazoa; phylum Arthropoda; class Insecta; order Coleoptera; family Elateridae; genus Agriotes; species Agriotes lineatus. The sequence continues at coordinate 605,112 of CALNHX010000047.1, read as the reverse complement.
AAACAAGGTCGGTACCTTCACTCAACAACATCTGGTACTAAATCCGACTAATACGGGATAAAAATCTGCACTGAATGCAACGAAACATCTCGGTAGTATGAACTGGCTAAGAAAAACAAGAAACGACGGTAAAAATGACGAAAAAGATACTCAAAATATGAAAAGACATGGAAAACACAAAAAGGAAACTCGAAAAGGCGATAAACAACAAGAAAACACAAAACTACAAATAGAAAATAAGAAAAGACAAGAAAAAACATATAGAGAACAAGAAAAGAAACGTAAAGACAAATGACAACTAAGAAAAAAACATATACACGGTCAAGAAAACTAATGAAAATAAACTAAGAACAGGAAAAGACAAGAAAAGACATATAGAAAACAGAAGAAAACAGGAAAAGACAAATAGAAAACAAGAAAAGAAGCTCGGTAAAATATTCTACTAAGAAAAAAAAACGGTTTACCAGTCCATACCACTTCGAAATGACGAAAAAAAACATTTGTGACAACGATATAAATGACACAACAAGGCTACAATGCCTAAAATGCCCCAGAGGCGGGCGCCAAAATTAAGACGTACGACGGGTGGGCTTAACGAGACTACTACCGTCCAACAACAACAACAAACAACAAGCCCCACGTTGGGCGCCAAAATTAGCCTGTTACGGTATAAAAAGGACTTTACGACACCCACCCAAGGTGAGCATCGCACCACGGAATCAGTCCTGAAAACATGACACACTTGCCCTGAGATCGGTTCGAAATAGGCTAATAGGCCACGGCTGGAACGCTCAGGGAGTCGGGCGTGAGTCACACGATACGTTCTGGGCAAGCGCGCTGTGGCATAATATATACAGGGTATGTCGAAATTATGAGGGCGCCACCAAGCCTGTCTTAACCCGGCTAACCGGGCCTGGACGGTTAGACGGGAGCGAAGCATGCAAAAATACTCCGCCAATAAGATTATTCAAGAGTTGCAAGGTCAAACAACAACTTCGGGATTGCCTTAAGCAAGGATTGTGATTAGGTGTCCATCCGACCACGACTACGCAGCTGTCTCACTCACCTGCACGCTCACAGCTTCCTCGTTCCGTCGTACAATAATTCGTACAATAAAGGGGCGTCTATCTGTAACAGAACATGCACAAACCGAAACAAACAATAGTTCCCTTAACTAACCAAACATATATTTCACTTCGAGTTACAATGGGTGTTGTGGCCAGACCATATTTTTAAATTTATTTTGAATTTGTGTTCCCGCGCGTATTTGCTGTTTCCGGCTGCATGCGTATGACTCGCGCAGTATTCCGCCGATTTGCGGCACTCAACTGACTTCTTCCGCTACGCTGTCAGCGGCCGGTCACACCAAGCATCGCTGCGCCCATTTAAGTAAACTGTCCTAATTGCCAATGATTATTAAACGAATAAACAAGTGATCAGGGTTTTAATCAACAACATACAGTCCGCTTAATTTCCCCTGAAGAAACATGGTCATTCGAGCCGTATGGAGCATCGCACATGGTCAACTTCAACGAGGTGATTAGCGACAGCATGCCGTAAACGTTGCAGACAGCGGAGGGCGCACGACAAAAACACCGGATAAATGTGAGCAAATTCCTTTCTTTCTTATCCTTAATTGTGATTTGAGATTTGTTTCAATGTTGAGTTCACATTTATAAGAGAAATTGCCAAGCATTCTGGCACGTCCTCAATTATGTTTAACTGCTTTTTACCCATATGTTTGATCTGAATAAAGGATTAATACAATTTTCATTGAAAGCACAAATAAGCGTATTTTCGTAATTTCTTAATCAAAGCAAATAATAGTGTGAAGGGAAAATTATGAGAAGCTCTTCGCGCATTATTTAGTTGCATATTTACTTTGGGAGTGGTAAATAAGTTTGCCCTCATTTCGTGATAAGAAATTAAATTTTTCGCTGTGTTTATTCATTTATGTTGTATTGGCTCTGTTCCAATTAATGCTCGGTTGTTTATCGGCAATTAATGTTGTATTGGCTTTGTTCCAATTAACGCTCGGTTGTTAATCAACCAATAATTCTGTATTGGCTTCGTTCCAATTAACGCTCGGTTGTTAATCAACCAATAATAATTCTGTATTGGCTTTGTTCCAATCAATGCTGGGTTGTGTAATCTACCCTGTGTAACGCTATTTTCTTAATTTAAAACTTTGTTGTTTTACTGACTAATCACGCAAAAGTTTTGTAGTTCATGATTCACAAAATGGATCATATTCCTGAAAGAAATGCTTTAAAAGCACGCTTAACTCGATTTGAGGAAACTTTAGAAAAATTAAAAGCAACATTTAGTATAGACAAAAATCTAATTACTGAAATTGATGTCGAAACTTTTAGTTTACAATATGAAGCGCTAATCCCAGTGCTACATACATTTCGTGACTTGCAACAAAAAATAGAGCGGTCAAGTACAAATATTAAAGCTGAATACGATGAAACCGGTTCATTTGAAGAAAAATATTATTTTTTAATTGCTTCTTCGAAATTGTTTTTGAGAAATTTCAAAGTAGATTCAAGGGCTGCAAGTCCCGCAGGATCAAATCAAGGTTTGGTAAGGTCATCCAATGGAATGAACTTTGTGAACTTGCCAACCATAAAACTTCAAATTTACAACGGTAACCCAGAAGAGTGGTTAAGTTTTAGGGACATGTTTAAAAGTTTAATACATGAAAATTCGGATTTAACTGAAGTGCAAAAATTGCACTATTTGCGTACCTCTTTAACCGGAAAGGCTTGCGATTCAATTAAAAATTTGCCAATTACATCTGATAATTATGAAATAGCATGGAAAAGTCTTAATGATAGGTACAATAATTCTAAAGTTTTGATATATCATCACTTAAAAGCATTGTTCAATCTGGAAAATATGGTTAAGGAGTCATCAGGTAAATTGAGAGAATTAATTGACGCGTTTAATAAAAATTTGAGATCTGTTGACGCACTCATAGATCAAAGCGAACAAAGAAACGCACTTCTAGTTCATCTCCTTTATTCAAAGTTAGATCCTACGACCACGCGAGAATTTGAAAGCTCAAATGGACATAACATGGTTCCATCCTTAAAGGACTTAATTGATTTTCTTGAAAAGAAAGCATCTTTGCTGGAAACAATTGATGAAAAAAGTTCAAAATTGAATAGTCGTAAGGAAACGCATTCAAGGTCATTAATGTCTTCACAAATTTCTTGTAATTATTGTAAGGGTTCTCACTTAATTTACAAGTGCGATGAGTTCAAAAATTTAAGTGTAGATAACCGCATTGCCAAGTCAAAGGGTAATGGCTTGTGCACAAACTGTTTAGCTAAAGGCCACATCAAAAAGGATTGTAAATCATCTTACAGATGCCGAACTTGTAAAGCAAAACATAACACATTATTGCACCTTGAAAAGGAATCTGATTCAACTGTTTCTAGAAATGAAAACAATGTTCAAAAATCTGAAATAGTATCTTCGTTTGTTTCACATAATACAAATGTTCTTTTGTCAACAGCTATTGTAAATGCACGTGATTCTCATGGTAAAATTCATCATGTAAGAATTCTATTGGATTCGGGAAGTCAAAGTAATTTTGTAACCGAAAAATGCGCTCAGCGGCTAGGTCTAAAAAGGAACAAAGTTGAAATTAATGTGATGGGTTTGGCAAATTCGCTATCCCAAGTTAAATCGAAGTGTACAGTCAAGTTAATGGCGGCACATTCCAAGTTTAATGTTGATATTTGTTGTTTGATTATACCTACAATTACGGGCGCTATCCCAAATAGTCCTGTGAATATTTCTCATTTGAAAATTCCTTCAAACATTCATCTAGCTGATTCTAATTTCCAAAGGCCAGCTGAGATCGACATTCTTATAGGTGCCTCATGTTTCTATGATTTGTTGTGTGTAGGGCAAATTTCACTCGGGAAAGGTCAACCTAAATTACAAAAAACACGTTTTGGTTGGATTGCAAGTGGTCATGTGGGCTATCCCTCAATGACCTCAAATGAAGTAAAATGCAACTTTACTTATTCTTCTGTAAATGTTGAGGATCAGATTGCCAAGTTCTGGCAAATGGAGGAAATTCCTATGAAAAAGGCTTTTTCCGTCGAGGAAAATGAATGTGAAAATCATTTCGTGAGAAATACTACACGCGATAGCGATGGTAGATTTATTGTTAAGATTCCTTTGAAAGAATCTCCTTCAAGGTTGGGCGATTCTTATAATCAAGCCGAAAAATGTTTAATTTCACTTGAAAAACGGTTTAAGAACGATGACGTGTTGCGTGGTAGGTACTCACAGTTCATGCATGAATATGCTGAGTTGGGTCACATGACTCTTTCAGAAAAGGATGACACCGCAAATTCTTATTTTCTTCCGCATCATGGTGTAATTCGTGAAGACAAAGTCAGTACCAAGCTGAGAGTTGTTTTCAATGGCTCAATGGCTACAGATACAGGTTATGCACTTAATGACCTTCAAATGGTAGGGCCTGTTATACAGCGAGATTTAATTTCAATTTTAATTGACTTTCGGTCATATACTTATGTTTTCTCTGCTGACATTGAAAAAATGTACAGGCAGGTAGTAGTTTGTCCCTCGCAAAGATACTTACAAAGAATTTTGTGGAGACCCAATCCGAATGAGAAGGTCAAGACTTACGACATGAATCGATTGGTTTATGGTACCGCTTCGGCGTCCTTTTTGGCAATACGTAGCCTATCCCAATTAGGTTATGATTGCAAGGATACACATCCCAAAATTTCTGAAATTATATTGAATAATTTTTATGTCGATGATTTGCTTGCTGGTGCAAACTCGCTTGCAGAAGCGCAGGAGATTTGCATGAGCATAACTGATATCTTGAACTCTGGTTGTTTTCCATTGAGAAAATGGATCTCAAATGATCCTCGTGTCTTAAAGGATGTAAATCCTGAATATATTCATCCACACCTCTTGAACCTTGGGTCAAGCGAATGTACAAAAACGCTTGGAATAGCATGGGTTTTTCAATCAGATCAGTTGGTTTATTCAATTTCTCGAAGTCTGCTTGAAAAAGTGACTAAGCGAATAATTCTTTCTGAATTGTCTCAAGTTTTCGACCCACTCGGTCTTCTCGCGCCTGTCACGGTGGTCGCAAAAATGATTATGCAACAGTTGTGGTTGCAACGTTTGGACTGGGATGAAAGCGTCCCCTCCGATATCCATCAAAAATGGGTTCAATTCCGTTCCGAACTTGTCAAACTAAGCACTGTGAAAATTCCTAGACATGTTATGTGTGACAATCCGAAATATGTAGACATACATGGATTTTGCGATGCAAGTACCCTTGCATATGGCAGTTGTGTTTATGTTCGATCTGTTTCTCAAAATGATATAGTATCTTGTCGTCTTTTATGTTCAAAGGGCAAGGTAGCCCCATTGAAAACAATAACGATTCCAAAGTTGGAACTGTCTGGTGCCTTAACCTTAAGTCGCCTAGTAGACAATGTTTTAAAGTCCTTAAGTTTCAAACCCAAAAACGTGTACTTGTGGACAGACTCTACAGTGGTACTTGGTTGGCTTAAAACTCAACCTAACTTGTTAAAGACATTTGTAGCACATCGTGTCGCTGAAATTCAATCTCTGACCAGTACATTTTTCTGGTTGCATGTTCCTACCAATGTCAATCCTGCAGATTTGTTGTCGAGAGGAGTACCTCCTTCTCAAATTCAAGAAAATGAATTATGGTGGAATGGGCCTGACTTTCTGTATTTTTCTCCGCATCAATGGCCTAAATTGAATCAAGCTCCTGAAAAGCTTCCTGAATTGAAGAAAAATGCTCAAGCGTTTGCGTCATCAAATGTTGAAAGATTTCAATTTGAAAATTACTCAAACTTAAATACTCTAAAAAGAATAATTGCCATTTGTTTAAGATTCAAGCATAATTGTCTTAACCCCACGAAAAAGCGTACGGGTTCGCTGACAAGAAAAGAAGTCGATGAAGCTCTTTTGTGTTTAGTAAAAATATCCCAACGCGAATCGTTTCCAAATGAGTATACTTTGTTAAAGGAAAAAAGGGAAATTCCTTCATCAAGTAGTGTCTTAAGTCTTTCCCCATTTCTAGATAAAAATAATTTAATTCGTGTTGGTGGGAGAATTCAAAATTCTGACTTTGAGTTTAACAAAAAGCATCCCTTTCTTATTTCGGGAAATCATCGTTTGTCAAAACTGATATTCGAGCATGAACATAAACGTTTGTTACATGCTGGCCCTCAGCTTTTGCTATATACCATACGCGAGACATTTTGGCCTACTAACGGTAGAAATCTAGCCAAAAAAGTTGTGCATGATTGCGTGAGGTGCTTTCGAGCTTCTCCCAGAGGAATCAATCCTGTGATGGGTAATTTGCCTGAAGATAGAGTTTCTCAGAGTTTTCCTTTCGCGATTGTGGGCACAGATTATGCTGGTCCCTTATTACTCAAAAATAGAAAAGGACGAGGTAGCAAAACCTCAAAATGCTATATCTGTGTTTTCATTTGTTTTGCAACAAAAGCAGTTCATATAGAACTAGTTTCAGATTTGACTAGCAATTGTTTTTTATTGGCGTTGAAACGTTTTGTTTCTCGCAGAGGCAAACCGACTAAAATTTACTCAGACAATGGTACAAACTATGTTGGTGCCAATTCAAAACTGAAAGACATGATTAAATTCATTCGTAAAAATAATAAAGAATTGTCTCAATTAGCTCAAGATTTTGGTATAGAATGGCATTTTATACCACCGCATTCCCCACACTTTGGTGGTTTGTGGGAAGCCGGTGTAAAAAGTATAAAACATCATTTGAGGAGAGTGGCGGGAAACGCGTTGCTAACATTTGAAGAGTTGTACACTCTTTTGTCTCAAATTGAATCGATCTTAAATTCACGACCACTCTCTCCTCTGTCTCCGGACCCCAATGATTTTTCCTGTCTAACTCCTGCTCATTTTCTGGTTGGACGCCCTCTCACTGCGACTCCTGAGGCTGACGTAACAACTACGCCTGAGAACCGGCTCCAGCAATACGAACGAGTGAAGCAGATTCATCAAAACTTCTGGAAGCGATGGCATCTCGAATACATTAGCGAGCTGCAAAATCGCGTCAAGTGGCGCAAGAACAATGGTGTGCTTCAAGCCCAACAACTCGTCTTGGTCAAAGAAGATGGCATACCTCCCCTCCTATGGCGCCTTGGACGCGTCACGAAGGTCCATTCTGGAAAAGATGGCCTCAACCGAGTGGCCACAGTGCTCACTCCCTCTGGAACTATTCAACGCTCGTTTGCAAAGCTTTGTCCGCTCCCATTACAATAAAAAGGACACTAGCTGGATTCACGTTTAAGTGATAAAAATGTGAAATGTGTGTCAATGTTCTTTCATCAATCGATTTACTATAGTACATGTTTTGTTAATTGTTATTTGTTATGATCTTTGTTATATTTTTGTTGAAACGCCTTATCGTTTCAAGGTGGTCGCTATGTTGTGGCCAGACCATATTTTTAAATTTATTTTGAATTTGTGTTCCCGCGCGTATTTGCTGTTTCCGGCTGCATGCGTATGACTCGCGCAGTATTCCGCCGATTTGCGGCACTCAACTGACTTCTTCCGCTACGCTGTCAGCGGCCGGTCACACCAAGCATCGCTGCGCCCATTTAAGTAAACTGTCCTAATTGCCAATGATTATTAAACGAATAAACAAGTGATCAGGGTTTTAATCAACAACATACAGTCCGCTTAATTTCCCCTGAAGAAACAATGGGGTAGCAGAATGCGTCGCCCTGTATCTAACCTTACTCTATAATTAAGGGCACCAGCTGGCACGCGCGCTCTAAGCTTAACGACAGATGTTGAACATTAGTGAACAGCAATAATAGGTACAAAGATACACATTGCCTTATGCAAGGGCAGCGACGATTTACATTAGCCTTCACGGCCTGAACTGTCTGCAGTCTGAATGAATGCACTAGCGTGGTAATGAATAGTAATGAGTAACACTCGCGTTCACAGCGGTAATCAGGTTAAGGGCACATACCTTAATGCGTGGGCGGCGAGGGAGCCTGGTACAGCTGAGTTGCGACGAGCTGCAATCGTAGGTGGTAGGTACCTTCGGTGTTACAACGGCGAAAGGGGGTGAATGCATAACCGCCTCAATGGCGACGGGAGACGCGTCAAGACGCGTACAACGGGACGACGAAAATGATGGGGGCCTCACTCGTTCTGCTGAACCAAATCCTCGTAGGTCGAGATGAAGGGGGCACGACCCCTCACTAATAGTAGCAGGAACTGGGCTCCAAAACACCCACGTTACGCCGAAGATCACTCGACAAATTTCGAATCACCACCACCACACACAAGCGCTCTCTGCAACGGGCTCTGGAAGACTCACCGAGGGAAGCGTCGGCAAAAGGTCACCTTCGCCGCGTCCCCCACGTGACTAAACCACAGCGAATCGCAAGGCGATGAAATGAAACCAACCAATGCGGGCCACGCTGGTATCACGCCGCCACCGCGTGCTAAATGAAACAAACCAATGCGGGCCACGCTGGTATCACGCCGCCACAGCGTGCTATTCAGAATTCAGAAAAACGCCATCAGAGGAGAGCTCCAACCGACGACAAATACCGCTTCCTAGGCCAACCATGTGCGAAATCGTGATTCTGGAATTAGGCGATGGAGCCAAATAAAGAGCTAAAAGGGCTTAGCATACGGGCGCGCTGCTCTAAGCTTAGGCGGCTATTCAAAATACCAAAATGACCTAACTAACGGCGTGAAATGCAATTAAGCATCTGGGACAGCAAAATGACTTAACAAATAAAGTTATATATTCATATACAATACCGCGAGCGGTCGACGAATTGCCGAAAATTGTTGTCAAAGTGTATGAGTGTTTATTGCTTCGATATAAATTTTGGTCGAGTGCGACAGCACGAGACCAATTTTGAAGCAATAAACACGAATAAACACTTTAACAAAAATTCATGCAATTCGTCGGCTGCAAGCGGCATTTGAAGGACTATTCAACGAACAAAATTGACATTTCTTAGTAATTAATCAATTTTATCACGTCCTCTTTGAAAATAAAAATCTGTTGACGTAAAATAAATTCTTTGTCAAATTTGACATTTGAAATATCATCATATTTGATTAATTTTACAGGAAGTTAAATAAATGTCACAGGAAGAGAAAAAAATTGTCATATACAATACCGCGAGCGGTCGACGAATTGCCGAAAATTGTTGTCAAAGTGTATGAGTGTTTATTGCTTCGATATAAATTTTGGTCGAGTGCGACAGCACGAGACCAATTTTGAAGCAATAAACACGAATAAACACTTTGACAAAAATTCATGTAATTCGTCGGCTGCAAGCGGCATTTGAAGGACTATTCAACGAACAAAATTGACATTTCTTAGTAATTAATGAATTTTATCACGTCCTCTGAAAATAAAAATCTGTTGACGTAAAATAAATTGTTTGTCAAATTTGACATTTCTAATATCATATTTGATTAATTTTACAGGAAGTTAAATAAATGTCATAGGAAGAGAAAAAAATTGTCATTAAAACTCCGCTAGCGGAATTGTTGCACAATTTTACGCTGATTGGTGGCAAATGACATAAATACTAAATTATGGTTGGTGAATAGTTAACTTGAAGGGGGTGAGTTGAATAGTCATATACAATACCGCGAGCGGTCGACGAATTGCCGAAAATTTTTGTCAAAGTGTATGAGTGTTTATTGCTTCGATATAAATTGGTCGAGTGCGACAGCACGAGACCAATTTTGAAGCAATAAACACGAATAAACACTAACAAAAATTCATGCAATTCGTCGGCTGCAAGCGGCATTTGAAGGACTATTCAACGAACAAAATTGACATTTCTTAGTAATTAATCAATTTTATCACGTCCTCTTTGAAAATAAAAATCTGTTGACGTAAAATAAATTGTTTGTCAAATTTGACGTTTCTAATATCATATTTGATTAATTTTACAGGAAGTTAAATAAATGTCACAGGAAGAGAAAAAAATTGTCATTAAAACTCCGCTAGCGGAATTGTTGCACAATTTTATGCTGATTGGTGGCAAATGACATAAATACTAAATTATGATTGGTGAATAGTTAACTTGAAGGGGGTGAGTTGAATAGTCAAAAATATAATATTTTATTAGAATTTATATTACCTACTTACTGAAATTGGAAAGTTTCCGGATTTTTATTTACAGTATTGAACTATTTATGATATAAACCTCTTACTACACCAATTGGTAGAAGGGTGTTACGATAATATATATATACGTGTGTATGTGACTGAACTCCTCCTAAACGGCTGGACCGATTTTGATGAAATTTTTTGTGTGTGTTTGAGTGGGTCCCTGGATGGTTTAGATTCGCAATTGGATCCGGTAGGTGGCGCTGCAGTCGGGTTCCAGGTAGAGTCCCTGTATATAGGTTACTAAGAGTTGGGCAAACAGCGGGATACATTTTGATTGGTTTGGATCACTTTTTGCAAGGCATGTGTGATAAAAGTGCCGATTTTACATATTTTGTAACATGTTACGACCGATAGTGTCACATATGCAAATCTAAATCTTAACTAAATAGGCCGTATATTCCTAATAGTCGGTTCTAGAGATCCTAAGAATGATTAATCCTCTGAAAACTCTCCCATCAAAAGCAAGTTAGCAAGGTTGGTTCCCATAACCTCCTTGTTCGACATATGTCAAATATCTAATTTGGATCAAAAATGTATGTCAAATCAGGCTGTTTGCCCAACTCTTAGTAAACTATATACAGGATCTCTAGTTCTAGGAGTTTTTAAATTGTTTTTTTGACAAATTTCTCTTTTTAAATTTTTTAAAGATTTCTCGCATATCATAACATATAACCCCAAAATTTCACCCCCCCACCACCTTCCAATATTTTTTAAAATGAAAAAAAATCGATAATTAGAAAATCGAAAAATCCTTTGCTGAACCTGCCAATAGCAGGCAAACCAACGTTCGGACAGGACAACGTCTATCGGGTCCCCCAAAATGTCACCCCCCCCCCTCCCATCACCCACCAATATTTTGATATCGTAGGGTCTATTAGAGATGACATAAGGCCCAGGTGGTTGAGCTCCACAATACACCTGCATATTATACGTATAAAACGTTTGTGAGTCACAGAGGGCGTAAATTTTCAATCCATACTTTGCCGGCTTTTGAGCCATATCTTTATATATATAATTCTTCTGTACGTGTGTATGTGACTGAACTCCTTCTAAACGGCTGGACCGATTTTGATGAAATTTTTTGTGTGTGTTTGAGTGGGTCCCTGGATGGTTTAGATTCGCAATTGGATCCGGTAGGTGGCGCTGCAGTCGGGTTCTAGGAGTTTTTAAATTGTTTTTTTGACAAATTTCTCTTTTTAAATTTTTTGAAGATTTCTCGCATATCATAACATATAACCCCAAAATTTCACCCCCCCACCACCTTCCAATATTTTTTAAAATGAAAAAAAATCGAAAATTAGAAAATCGAAAAAACCTTTGCTGAACCTGCCAATAGCAGGCAAACCAACGTTCGGACAGGACAACGTCTATCGGGTCCCCCAAAATGTCACCCCCCCCCCTCCCATCACCCACCAATATTTTGATATCGTAGGGTCTATTAGAGATGACATAAGGCCCAGGTGGTTGAGCTCCACAATACACCTGCATATTATACGTATAAAACGTTTGTGAGTCACAGAGGGCGTAAATTTTCAATCCATACTTTGCCGGCTTTTGAGCCATATCTTTATATATATAATTCTTCTGTACGTGTGTATGTAACTGAACTCCTTCTAAACGGCTGGACCGATTTTGATGAAATTTTTTGTGTGTGTTTGAGTGGGTCCCTGGATGGTTTAGATTCGCAATTGGATCCGGTAGGTGGCGCTGCAGTCGGGTTCTAGGAGTTTTTAAATTGTTTTTTTGACAAATTTCTCTTTTTAAATTTTTTAAAAATTTCTCGCATATCATAACATATAACCCCAAAATTTCACCCCCCACCACCTTCCAATATTTTTTAAAATGAAAAAAAATCGAAAATTAGAAAATCGAAAAAACCTTTGCTGAACCTGCCAATAGCAGGCAAACCAACGTTCGGACAGGACAACGTCTATCGGGTCCCCCAAAATGTCACCCCCCCCCCTCCCATCACCCACCAATATTTTGATATCGTAGGGTCTATTAGAGATGACGTAAGGCCCAGGTGGTTGAGCTCCACAATACACCTGCATATTATACGTATAAAACGTTTGTGAGTCACAGAGGGCGTAAATTTTCAATCCATACTTTGCCGGCTTTTGAGCCATATCTTTATATATATAATTCTTCTGTACGTGTGTATGTCACTGAACTCCTCCTAAACGGCTGGACCGATTTTGATGAAATTTTTTTTGTGTGTTTAAGTGGGTCCCTGGATGGTTTAGATTCACAATTGGATCCGGTAGGTGGCGCTGCAGTCGGGTTCTAGGAGTTTTTAAATTTTTTTTTTTTACAAATTTCTCTTTTTAAATTTTTTAAAGATTTCTCGCATATCATAACATATAACCCCAAAATTTCACCCCCCCCCCCACCACCTTCCAATATTTTTTAAAATGAAAAAAAATCGAAAATTAGAAAATCGAGAAAACCTTTGCTGAACCTGCCAATAGCAGGCAAACCAACGTTCGGGCAGGACAACGTCTGTCGGGCCCCCATAATTTCACCCCCCCCGCCCCGCAATATTTTTAAAAATGAAAATCTTTATATATATAATTCTTCTGTACATGTGTATGTGACTGAGCTCCTAAACGGCTGGACCGATTTTGATGAATTTTTGTGTGTGTTTGAGTGGGCCCTCTGGATGGTTGATATTCACAATTGGACCCGGTAGATGGGGCTGCAATCGGGTTCTAGGAATTTCTTTTTTATTTTTTGACGATTTTTTGAAATTTGTTTTAAGATTACTCGCATATCAGAACATATAACCCCAAAATTTTACCCCCCCCCACCACTCCCAATATTTTTTAAAATGAAAAAAATCGAAAATTCGAATATCGAAAAAACGTTTGCTGAACCCGCTAATACCAGGCAGACCAACGTTCGGGCAGGACAACGTCTGTCTGGTCCGCTACCCCTTAGGGGGTGAAATGGTCCTAAACAATCGATATGGGTGTCTGAACAGATTCGCCTGGAGGCTGTAGAAATCAGGCGTCCGTTACGTTATTTTGCTGGTTCCATCCCTTATGTTAAGCGCAGAACTGAGACAGCAGTTTCCGCTTTAAGACAGCTTAGTCATGCCACTTAACGGGATGATAATTCGTCACTGTGTGAGATGCAGCCTCACATCCCTTAATTATTTATAGGCTTGGACCCACAGCGACGCAGTAAGTGAATCTAACCAGTAAATGCAGACTGGTTTATTACAAAAATAATTGTTCTATATATACAAACAAATTTGCTTAGATCATAGTAATATACAAAGTTCATTTCTAATAACAGGTGCAATGTATTATATTCAGTAGGTTAATTTACTAGTCTTGCAAAACAATACTCAGCGGTTTTGCTTCCGTGATATAATATGGACTCCATGAACTCGAGCGTCTTTTATGCTGAGCTGCGATTGTAGGCATTTAAACCTTGTCACGGCCTTGCGTAATTGTGTACGCGAAGCCGTGTAAAAATGCTGAGCGGCGACTGCGAGGTGTTTAAACTTGACTGTGAGTAGGTCGCCGCGCTTGCATAATGCAATATTGCGTTTTTGGTGGCTTTTAACTTTTAGAATGTTTCGTAAAATTTAAATGAATAATTATAAATTTATATCTGGTTAATCTGTTAAAGACAAGATTAAACATATTGCCAATTTTAAGCCACAAAAAAGCAAACCGATAAATTATATTGTTTCTTCGAGATTGAGCGTTTTGAGAGGATATTCTTCTGCCTGGGGTTGTGCGGGTGGTGGCTTCCTTCGTGTTATTCGTTGCCGAATGTAGTAGATAGATCCTAGTAGGGCAGCGGTTCCCAAAAGGCTGCCTGTGACCCCAATAGACAGGTGAGAATGATGTCGGATGGCTTTCCAGGTGAAGTTTTTTATATGCTCCTGGAAATCTAACTGCGATGCTTGTAGGTCTTCGAAGTGGTCTGACTGAGTTAGTACAGGTTCCTCTGCGATTTCTGAAAATGAGTTTGTTGTGATTGGGTTGGTAATATTGATACTGATAGCCTTGGAGTATCCAGCCAGGATCTTGTATTTTCTGTTGTGCCTTGGGGTTAATGTATTCCTCGCAGTTTGGATGATGCAATCCGATGAAATTTGAATGACACCTGTAGTGTTGACGGTGACTTCTTCCCTGTTTCCACTACAAGTGATTGCTATGCGGGTTGGTTTACTGACTACAAATAGCCAGGTGTTTTCCATGTACAATTGTTTCCAAATAATGGACTGGATGCGATGTCTTCGTAGGAGACATTGACTGGTTTCTACTCGGTGATATATATCGTCAATGATGCAGTTTGGGTTGTTTTCAATTCCTTTAACTACCGTTGGACTGCAAACATAGGTAGTGGGAGAAATTTGTAGCTCTTCTTTGAATTCTTCATCTGTTTCGTGGAAGTACATTTGTAGGTTGTAATCCACAGCGAAGATTCCTTTCGGCACATCGATCATCCAGTAGGATCCATTGCTGATTTGGAGAGGAATTGGTGTCACTTTAATTAAGGAGTATTCCGTTTTTTCCACTATGATGAAATACCCTTGGACGTTGATGTAGATGTCGTCATGCCCAATGTCAACCTTTAGAATTGGCGTTGGTAATATCTCCAAATTTGGTGAAAGTTTACTGGTTGCATTAGCGAGGATCTGTTTAATTTGAGCAGGTGTTATTAGCTCGTACAGATTACCTTGCTGAAAGTGAACGTTTAAGATGTGAATATGGTAGTTGCACAGTTCACTAATTACATTTGTGGCGACTTGGTACACACTGATGATGTGAATATTTAGTCGGTTGGAGTCGGTTGCTTTATACCATTTGTCCATGTTGTTAATGGCCCGGATTCCTTGGTTTAATTTTTCTTGGAAATGTTCCAGCTTCTTGTCGATTCGTTCTTCGGTTTCATTAAACCTGGAAAGTGCTGATAGCAAGAATTTGGATTGTTGACTGTCCATTTTTATTAGTTCCTGTTGATTCTTGTCTAGCCTGTCTATATCTTGATAGACTTCATCGTTGACTCCAAAAATTGATGTTAATACTGTGCCAAGGACTCCTCTTTTTTCTCGTCTTGTTATTATTTCTTCCATACCATCTCTAATCCATTCCATTTGCTTTTTCTGTTCCAGAAGATGATGCACCAGTGTCTTGCATAATGTGTCTTCGGACAGTTCTTTTGCAGAGTCGCAGAGATTGTCGAATTTTTCTACCATGTCTGTGACTGTTTCGAAGTCTTCTTCGATCTTCCCCCTCTCGAACTGGATTTCGATCCGGAATGTTCCTCTCTCAATCTTCCCGTGTCCAATGTGTTCTACATAGTACCCGCTGTCTGGTTTTTGGATATTAAATTCTGCTTTACTTAATGTATTGGTGGTAAGAAGGGTAAAGATGAGTAACAGCAGTTTCCATTTGGACGCGACAGATTTCCTTGGTGCTGGGGATGATCGTGTCTGGATAATGTTAGTTGAAATTTTATCTTCTGCCTCTGGTTCCTGCGATTCCTCGGTAGTTGCTGGTAATGGAATGATGCTGCCTATGGATCGTTTTAGCTGATGTCCTCCTGATTTCTGGAGCGTCACTACTCGTACTGATCCATCGGCTGCTGGATGAGTTGCAGTGACTCTTGCTAAAGGCCACTTACTAGGATTGATACTATCTTCTTTGATTAACACTAAATCTCCAACTTTAGTGTTCTCCAATGGTTTCTTCCATTTGTTTCGTTGCTGTAATCCATGAAGGTAGTCCGAGCTCCATGATTTCCAAAAATCTTGCTTGATCTTTTGGATTATCCTCCAACGATTCGATAGATTTGAAGATATTGGAGTGTTGATTGGGTCTGGTGGCGATATGATTTCCCTCCCTATTAGGAAATGGCCTGGCGTCAGAGCAGTTGTGTCCTCAATATCGTTGCCTTGTGGACATAGAGGACGTGAGTTTAGGCAGGCCTCAATTTGGCAGAGAAGAGTTGTTAACTCTTCAAAGGTGAGAGTAGCGTGGCCAATAGTTCTCTTCAGATGATGCTTCATTGATTTTACCCCTGCTTCCCATATCCCTCCGAAGTGAGGGGCTATTGGAGGGATGAAGTGCCATTGGGTACCACCGGTTGCTAAGGTTTCTTGGACAACTGGGCCTTCAATTGTTTGGCGGGTTTCCTTGTCCAACACTTTTCTTGCGCCAACGAAGTTTGTTCCGTTGTCGCTGTATAGGTGTGCACAGCGTCCTCTTCGGGCAGTAAACCTCCTGAAGACTGCTAGGAAGCTGTTCGTTGTCATGTCGCTGACGGCCTCTAGGTGGATTGCCTTGGTTGATAGACAGACAAAAACAGCAATGTACCCTTTGTGCGAAGAATGCCCTCTTCCCTTGGATGTTCGGATCTGTATTGGGCCGGCGTAGTCCACTCCGGAATGGAAGAATGGAGGAGTTGAATTCACTCTGGTTGATGGAAGATTTCCCATCAGTTGCTGTGCTGCCTCTGCTTTGTATCGTAGACATCGGAAACACTTCTGGATGCTGGAGCTGACTGCTTTCTTCGCGTTGATGATCCAATATTTTCTTCGGATATATGAGAGAGTGAGTTGGGTGCCACCGTGCAGCGTGCGTAGATGCGCCTCTTGGATTATTAGTTTGGAAATATGACTGGAGTACGGGAGTATGATTGGGTGTTTTTCATTGAAGGACAAGGTGGAATTTTCTAATCTTCCTCCAACACGGATTATTCCATGCTGATCGATGAAGGGATTGAGGTTGGCAAGCTTGTTACTGGAACTCACATATTTGTTCTGCCGGAGTTGAGATCCTGTTGCCCTCAAAATAGGATCACTTCCTTGGATGACCTTAACGAGTAGGAGGATGGTGTCGTCCATTTCCTTCACTGATAGGCATCCTGATTGAGTGGGAAGTCGCTTACACTTGTTGATGAATCTTCGGCAATGTGACATGACTCGTACCATTCTTGTTAGAGAAGAAAAACGATGAACGACTTCGTTCTCGTCTTGATGAATGGTAGTTTGATGCACAGTGTAACTTCTTGCTTCTTCCTCGGTGGTTGCGGTGTCTGGTTGACACGGCCATGAACTCTTGTTAACTAGCCAGCTCGGTCCGTCCCACCATAAGAGATGATTCTTTAGTTTTTCTGGACTAGTGCCTCGGGAGATGACGTCTGCAGGATTCTCTTCGGATTTGACGTGGTTCCAATGTTGAGCCGGAATTAGATTGTTGATTTCGGCTAATCGATTCGCGACGAACGTCTTCCATCGTACCGGGTCTCCTTTTATCCATCCTAATGTAACCATGGAGTCGGTCCAGGCGAAGATAGACACCTTAGGAAGGTCTAATGCTGCAATTACCCTTTGAAGTAGATTGGAAAGGAGTACTGCTGCGCAGAGTTCCAGTCTTGGTAATGTCGTCTTGGCTCGGGCTGGTGCCACCTTGGATTTGGCTATTAATAAGGATACCTTGACTTGGCCGGATGATGTGGTGACTCTGGTATAAATCGCGGCCCCGAAAGCTCTTTCGGAGGCGTCACAGAATCCATGCAGCTCTACTAGAGATTCCCTTTTTATAAACAACCACCTTGGTAAGGTAATTTCTTCCACTGCCTTGAGTTGAGACCTGAGCGTCTCCCATTTGCCTTGGATATTTTCAGACACTGGGTCATCCCATTTGATATTTTCGAGCCATAGTTCTTGGATGAGTAGCTTGGCAGTGATGATGACGGGTGCTAACCATCCCAATGGGTCGAAAATTTTGGCAACTTCGGATAGTATGGTGCGTTTGGTGGATTCCTGTTGCTTAACGTCTACCTTAAAACAGAAAACATCTTCATATGGAGACCAGTGAATGCCCAAGGACTTTTTTACGCCGTCTTCACTTATTTCGAGGTATGTTTGTTCCTTTAACTCTTCTGGGAGTTCTTGAATGATGGCTGACTCATTACTGCACCATTTATGTAGAGTAAAGCCTCCACGCTTTAGTAAGGAAATGAGCTGACCTTGTTGTTGGATCGCTTCTTCCACAGTGTCGGCCCCAGAAAGCACGTCGTCCACGTAGAAATCTTTCTTCACTGCTTCTGAAGCTAATGGAAATGAGACCTTTTCGTCCTGTGCGAGTTGATGCAAGGTTCGAATGGCAAGATAGGGAGCTGATGCGGTTCCATAAGTGACGGTGCACAGCTTATATTCCCTGATTGGCTGTGATTTGTCGAATCTCCATAGGACTCTTTGGTACTCCTGGTCTTGGTTGTTCATTCTGATTTGTCGGTACATTTTTTCAATGTCTGCAGAAAAAACAATCCTGTGTGTCCTCCATCGAAGTAGAATGTCGACCAGTTCTTGCTGAAGTTTAGGTCCAGCGTACATCATCTCATTTAAGGATTTTCCGTGAGAGCCCTTGCTAGAGGCATCGAAAACGACACGAAGCCTGGTTGATGAACTTGCTTCTCGGATGACGCCATGGTGGGGAATGTAATACTTGCCGTTATTCTCATCTTCCTTTGCCACCTTTTCCATATGTCCTAAATCCAAGTATTCTTGCATGAATTTCTTGTATTGGACTGCTAGATCTTGATCTTGTCCTAATTTCTTCTCCAGATGTATGAATCGTGCCAATGCTGAGGGTTTGGACCTTCCCATGTGTACTGGAGTTTGTTTGAATGGAATCCTTACTACGTATCTTCCATCTACGTCTCGCTGGACTGTGTCTGTGAATTTATTTTCACATACCTGATCATCTGGGGAAAGTTTCCTTTGAGGAGAAGCCTCTTCAATGTTCCAGAATTTCTGCAACTGCTCATCCTCTTCAATTTTGGCAACCATGGTGTTGACCTTAAGGCTGGTGGGAGGTCGTCTTCCCATGGTTCCTGATAAGATCCATCCCAATTCGGTATTCTGTCCTAGGATGCCATCTTTGGATTTCTTGATTCCTTCGAGAATTATTTGGGAATATTCTTCAGCGCCTAGAAGTATATCTATGGGGCCAGGTCGGTTGAAGGTTGGATCGGCGATGAAGACATGTTTCCAGGCATCCATTTTTATGTTCGGAATGGGTGATGAAGGCATGGTTTTTGTAAGTTTGGGAAGTACCAGTAAAGTAACAGGTAAGGAAAATTTACTTGGAAATCTTGGCGTAATCAAACCTGTGATTTTCCATTTTGCGACTTTTGTTTCGCTGTTCCCAATTCCGGAGATTTCTGCTCGAACCTTGGTCCTGGGTAACGCTAATAATTCGGCTGCGGCTTCGGTGATGAAGGAACCTTGAGACCCTGGATCTATCAAGACTCTCAAGAGATGAGTCATCCCGGATGCTGCCTTAACTTGAACCGTTGCTGTGGCCAGTAGCACTTGGCTCTTCTTTGCGCCTAGGTTGGCGGCAATGATTGTGGGTTTTGGCTTCTTCTCTGGAGCGTTGGAGGTCTGCATGGCTGCTGCGTGAGAAAACGTCTTCATCTTCGGAGCAGGTATCGGCTTTGATGGCGGCTGTGCCTTGTGAAGCAGAGTATGGTGTGGAAAGCGGCAGATTTTGCAGTTATAATACGAACGACATTGTATATTAGAATCGTGTCGCAAACATCGAAAGCACAATCGGTAGGTTCTTACCACTTCTTGCTTTTCGTGGGTGGAGAGCCTCTGGAATTGACCACAGTTATCGATGTAATGGTCCCCATTGCACATCTTGCAGTTGAGATATCCGGCAGCGTAATTTTTCTGTGGCTTGTCCTGAGTTGGTTTTCGAGCTCCATCAATGGATTCCAAGGATTGGAACCGCATTTGTAAGAAGGCCATTAGAGTTTGGTGATCCTGAACTTCATTTGGGCACTGAAGCGATTGCTCATATAATTTGTTAGTTTCAGGATCCCATTTTCGAGTAATAACTCGGTTAATCCACGGACCCCAGCTGTCGGTGGAAATGCCCAAATTTTTGATTGCTTCCACACATTCCTTAGTGGAGTCATGCAATCTTTTCAACCCTTGGGCTGATTCCTTGGAGAGGACCGGCTGATCGAAGATGGTGTCTAGCAATTTGGTTAGAATAAGGCGATTATTTTGATACCTTTGTTGCAGCAAATTCCAAGCGGTGTTGTAGTTGGCTTGAGTCACTGCGAGATGCTGGATTAGTCGGCTGGGCTCTCCCTTGACATGCGTTTTTAAATACTGCATTTTGATGACATCATCCATGTTTTGGTTGTCATCTACTAATTTGGTGAATAGGTCCTTAAAAGTGGCCCATTCCTCATAATTTCCCTCGTATATGGGGATTTTAACTTGAGGAAGCGAGATGGCTGATGCTTGCTCGTTCCTTGTTGGTGCTTGTAACAAATTAATTAAATTTCGGTACCTGTCTTTCAACGTAGTAAATTCAGGACTGAAGTGCGTCTGGTTTGAATCCATCTCGTTAGACATGACTTCTTCGTCCATCTCGATCACCCGGTCCCATTCTTCCTTTAATTCCCTCTTTGTGATGGCGGGCCTTCCGAGTGCTTGTTCCAGTTCGGCGTCGTCCAAAGATTGCTTAAAATTCTGCATCCGAATCTGCAGTTTTCGGATACGAACCTTTTGCTCGGGATTTACAACTGTTTCCTCTCGCCTCCTAGTTTCAGAGGGGTCGGGATTTTCAGTTGCCTTTAAACAGCTCTGCAAATAACTTTTTGCTTCGCAGTAGATGGCTTTAATTTGTTCGTAATACCCTGTGGTAAAATAATTATGTGTAGGAATACTTAGCTGCACCATTTTGGCGTGATTTTTGGTCACGGCGTTCCAAGTTTCGTCCAGCGTCTTGTTTCGGCTGGCGATGTAAGCTTCTGTTTTTCGGCTGGCAGGGTCCTTTTTGCTGTTGGAAAATACCTGCGTGATCTTCTGGCCGAGTTCTTCTTGGGCGACAGCTAGCTGATTGAATTCCTCCATATTGTTTGCCATTTTCGGGGAACCGGGTGGGTTGGTAGATGTTGTTTTCTTCTCGGGATGTACCTCTTCTTAGTTGTAGACAGATCCGGCTCGAAGGACCATGAACAGATTCGCCTGGAGGCTGTAGAAATCAGGCGTCCGTTACGTTATTTTGCTGGTTCCATCCCTTATGTTAAGCGCAGAACTGAGACAGCAGTTTCCGCTTTAAGACAGCTTAGTCATGCCACTTAACGGGATGATAATTCGTCACTGTGTGAGATGCAGCCTCACATCCCTTAATTATTTATAGGCTTGGACCCACAGCGACGCAGTAAGTGAATCTAACCAGTAAATGCAGACTGGTTTATTACAAAAATAATTGTTCTATATATACAAACAAATTTGCTTAGATCATAGTAATATACAAAGTTCATTTCTAATAACAGGTGCAATGTATTATATTCAGTAGGTTAATTTACTAGTCTTGCAAAACAATACTCAGCGGTTTTGCTTCCGTGATATAATATGGACTCCATGAACTCGAGCGTCTTTTATGCTGAGCTGCGATTGTAGGCATTTAAACCTTGTCACGGCCTTGCGTAATTGTGTACGCGAAGCCGTGTAAAAATGCTGAGCGGCGACTGCGAGGTGTTTAAACTTGACTGTGAGTAGGTCGCCGCGCTTGCATAATGCAATATTGCGTTTTTGGTGGCTTTTAACTTTTAGAATGTTTCGTAAAATTTAAATGAATAATTATAAATTTATATCTGGTTAATCTGTTAAAGACAAGATTAAACAGTGTCGTTATTGAGGTTTTTTGAGAAGTTGATTGCGAAAATGGCATTTACTCCAAGACGATGGACATGACATAAAATTAAAACTCTATAGTTGTGAAACGGGGTTTCAGATCAAATTATTTTTGGGCAGAACAACGTTTGCCGGGCCAGCTAGTATATATATATATATATATATATATATATATCTGTTTTTGTATCAAGTGGAGATCCGGGATAAATGTTGGACTACCCGAGATCCACCACAGCAGAACGACTTTGCTAAGTATATTTTCCACAAACGATTGCCTAATCCGTTACTTAATCCCTAACCACGGAGAGGGGAAACAATTTCAGCACTTGATTCATTCGCGATGTAATGTAAACAACGTGAGATCCGTGATAAATTATATACAAGTAGAGGTCCGGAGGTGTATATGATGATGTACGTAGCATAAGATGAGATCCTGCAAGGTTGCCATACCTCTTGGATAAGAAAGCAATCATAAAAGAGGAATGCTTGCGAAAAGTTTTGCTTATGCACGTAACTATTTTAGCAGTGGAACGACCATTAATTATGTAGTAGTCTTTTGAAACTCATATTCGAAATAAAATTTTCCATAAAAAACAGAATGCCTGAAAATCATTTAAATGTTTTTAAGTAATAGATCTGGATATAAATTAAAGTATTCGTATACACTTATAAAAACAAGTAGCTGTAAGAACTTTTTCTTATATTAATATGTAGACTACAGTACAGCTGTATTTTCACAATTTCGGTTCATTAATGACATAATACTATGTTTGAAGGTCATCCGGCTATATCCATTTGTTTTTCGAGTTTTCGTTTTTTTTTCTCGATTTTGCATCTTTATTTTCAGCTCTATCGAAAACTAAAGTGATTCTGTCCAAAACCGGCTATATCAATGTTACAATTACATTTGAAAAGCAGGTTTTAGAGCAAAACCGGCCAAATCCACGTTTTTTCAGCAAACCTGGCTATATCCGATTGCCATTATGAAGAGCCTGCCGTATTAATATAAGTTAACTTTTTTATTCTGTTTAATTTTTTTAACTAAGAATGTGCGTTATTTTGTAGTTTATAGATATATTTTGTCATTATTTTTGAAAAATAAAGTTCTCTTCCACATTTATTAACGGATTTTGAAGCAAACGTTTTTGAAAATGAAAATATGTCCCATCAATCAAGTACATTAATGCCCACAAGACATAAAATTGCATTTTTTTTATCTGTAAAGGCCAGGAAATGGGAATTTTTTGCCATTTTTCCAACATTTTACGAAAATGGATATAGCCGGTTTTGCACGGATGCTCCTCATTTAATTTAATTTATTATCCACAACCTTGTTTACTGGTCCTCGACAGCCGGCGGAATATGGCTTTTATAGCCCGAAAGTCTATAAAATTGGTAATCAGTAAAACAGATATCAACAATCCAACAATCTAATATAGCAATATCAACAACCTACAAAGAAATCAAAGCACACCAAAAATACACAGCACCAGCCTGTGCCCAAAATACCCAATTATTAATTTTTTCCATTTCGATAACCAAACTAAAATAAAACGTTGTATGTACCGTGTGCTATGATCTGGCCATTATGCTCTTAATATATAAATAACTATTTTTTTTGTCCAAATGGAAATGCTAGTTATGCGCAGCCTCGAAAGCTTCACTTTGAAAAATGTTCATTTGGAAGGTTTCCGGTAAAGAAATATTCACTTCCAATAAGAAAGTTTCTTATTATTTCTTCAAATAGGGCCCATTCATTGTTATCTTCTTACCCTACTTTGATTTGTTTTCCTTTTACTCTTCTCTTTCTATTTTTCTGATTTACGCTTGCATGTTTCTTTCTACTAACGTCATTTCATGATCGATGTATTCTTCTTTCCCTTGGGATCATTTTTATCTTATATAACCTGTTGTTCTTTGTCTTAGGATTCCATCTCTATACTAATTATTTCCCCCTGTTTTTCTTTTGCCTATGATGTTCACATTTTTAACATTTGTTTATATTCCTACTTCCCTGCTTAGGAAATGGTTTATTACTGCCTCTAACTTTTCTATCCTCTCTGCTAATTGCAATTTTAATTTTTTCCGTCTCAGCTCCTTTTTCCTGATTTCATCTCTTAATTTTTTATTTTTTTACGTATTTTTTATATTTGTTCCATAATTTCCTTCATCATAGTTTTACAACTTCTCAATCGCCCATGTTTACTTCATTTTCCTGGTTTGGTTGTCTATTTTGGTCTGGGTACCTGATTATTTTTTTCTCCTTCCGAAAATGTTCTTTACCGTGTTGTTATCTAGCTCCCTGTCCTTTTTCTTTTTTGTTCATCTCCTAAACATCTTTATGTGGTTACTTCAGATTCTTTAAATTCGATAAGGTCGCCTCTCAGCGTGGCTTACGCTGCAATACACTTACACGTACTCACGTCCATTTATTTCGTATTGTTATAACTGAGATTTCCGATTTTTCTGTTTTACTATGTTATACTACCACTTTGCAAAAATCAGGTGCGATCGTCCCGTTTATGAGATTTTATCAGTACGATTTCACTGCGCGTCCGTTCCGCCTTTATTGTTTGGGAATACCCCAATGATGCGTTAATGGCCGTTTGCTTGCAAACAATGGGCCTGTGAAATTGCCTCCAAGATCACCTGATCTCATACCTTCGGATTTTTTCTATTTTAATCTAGATTATTTAGAAAATAAAATCAGATGTGCCCAGTTATCACCCTATGAGAAAGGCAAAGAAACCATCCAAGAACTCCGAAAGAAATTAGAGGCGTGTGTTGTACAAAACTGTGAACATGTTGAGCAATTTATTGGATCGACGGTGCTTGCTGTCTATATAACCGAATAAAATTACCAATCCTTAGACGCGATTTTGGGAAAAACTTTTTATAGAATCCCACTGAAATTCTATACATACAAGAGAAAAAGATGAAGAATTAAAAAATATAACCAAAAAATGCATAATGTACTTCCGGTTTAACCAAAAGCGAAAAAAATTTTTGAAATTGCTACCAAATAGCAATGATGATCTCCAACAGCCAACTATTAATTTTGTTTATATCGTATAGTAATAAAAAGGTTATCGAGTGTCCTCTTTGATTAAAGGCACTCTGGAACAAATTACGCCTCAATGCACATTTTTAAGCTTTCGATTTCAATTGAAAAGTTTCCAAAAATGGTTGAATCTACTAAAAATAATCCGAAATTCAAATTTTCCGTTGTATAGGCACATATAACATAATATTAATAGTAACCATGCTACCTTTTTACGTATTTTGCCACACCACAAAATAACAATATTAGAACATGAACGTTTCGAAAGACAAATCTACTGCCATTTACAACAATTAACTGTTAAATTAACTATGAGAGCTTAGCTTATTTTATTGGAGGTCTAGCAGAGTGCAACTAACCTCTCCAATAAAACAGTGTGACACTGACAGCCGCCTACTTGATTACATCTTTGAGAATGGATAGCCAACCATTACTTAAATCAACTGATTGCGTGTGGACAAGCATTCGTCTTTGTTCAGTAAAATATACGCAGCTTCTTTAATTTCACGTCAAGTTAATATCGATTCCTTAAATAACATCTTTGTGTTAGGCCAATGTATTTTGTGGTTGTTATTCCAAGCATGTTCTGCTATTTAGATATGTCAATCTGGTATTTCTTAATCAAATTTTGGTGTTCTTTAATCCTAACTTCTAAAGGCCTTGCTGTTTCACCGATATAGTATTTCTTGCATTCACACGGAATACTGAAATTTTCGAGAACATCGCTTTAAAGTATTAATTCAAAACTCGAATAAAAATCAAGTAGCCATGAAACAATTACTTTGTCCTAAAATTATGACAGTTCTTCATAGTTTGTTTATATGTTTTTGTTGTGTGCTCTTAATTAAATAAATAATTTTGCGATATTTGAGTGAAAAAGAACGAATTGAAATTTTAGTATTGAGGGGATGTGGTCACTGTACGATGTTCTCGAAAATTTCAAAATAGAGTACATATCATACTTTTTTAGCCTATTTAGTCTTAGAATTTCATGCTCTGTTCAAATCCATCATAAAAATTTAGGGTTTCCATTAATAAAAGTATCGCTAACGTCATTAGTCAAAAACAAAAGACAATCTAAAAGTAACAACTACAGCAAAATATGTCCTATTTAAAATAAAAATTGACGTGTTTGAGGATTTCTTTCAAAAACATTTGATAAAAGTTCTATTATATGTACATGCATTTCTTTGAATGTTGTTCTTCGTTGAACGGTTTCGTTTTTGTAAGGTATTCATAGTTCTGAATACCGTCCTAACTAAATCTATTTCCAATTCGTTTAATTTTATCAGACATGCCTGGAATATAAGGTATAGTAAGAGTGTTGTATTTTGGAGTGTAATTTTTCTGTACATGCGTGTTATTGTTTCGTATATCAAAAATGTTCCGAACAAGAGTCTCGGAATAACCGTTATCATTTAAAGCATGTGTAATAAATGTTTTCTTTATTTTGAAGATTTCATTATTAGATCAAACAACCTTGGCTTTATCGTAAAGGCTTTTTACAACATCTCTCTTTGTGTTTTTGTGATGGTTGGAGTTAAAATGTAAGAACCTATTGGTGTTGGTTTTCTTGCGGTATGCTGATTTTTCAAAAGTATTTGTTGTTCGCGTCATTAGTGTATCAGAACAAAGTGATTGATTGTTTTGTTATGCTTCTAATGTGAATTTGATATTTTTTATTGTCAATATGTTCAAGAAATATATCATCAATACTATATATGGGCAAATTGCAAAGACATCATCAACATACCTCCACAAAACTATTGGTTTGTTTGTGTATATGTAGACATGTTGTTGCTCAAAGTCTTCCATAAAAATAAATTGAAACAACAAACATTAATAAAATGCAAATTAAATATTTTAAAATATTCCGTGTTTACCCATCACTAGGAAATACTCGCCTTGGCTCATTCGTGCAAGATATAAATAGCGACGCGACGTTGCCAACTATGCAGGATCTCAGGTTATGCATAAAATGTCAAATACTGTATAACTTGTGGAGCGCCCCCTTTAGCGCATTTGGTTGAACTATTTCTGTATAAAAATTGATAAAAAAGAACAAAATGAGATCCGAACAAAAATTTACAGGCACACTACCCACACTTGGATTAATTGGAAAAACACGAGATACACATAGAAACAAGGCGAGATCCAATTTGGATCTCGACTTGTTCAAACGGATCTCCACTTGTATACTATTTATCACTAAAAGATCTCGACTTGTGCAGAAAACATATATATATATATATATATATATATACCTCTTACTGCAATTTTGGGTTACTTTATGCAGTAAGTGCACGTAGTTTTATTAAAATGCATTATTTGGTGTGTAATTAATCGTTTTTACTACAGCAACATTTTGTCCGAAACATACCTCCTTGTGGTATGTTTGGGACACTGGGTTAAATCAATAAGATCATGCATTTTGAAGTTTAAATAATAATTTTATGAAACACACATAACCATCAAAGTCATGTACACAAACTAAACAGACCATTTGAAGCAACTTAACGAATACTTTTACAACTAAAATTCAAAATATTGAAAACAAAACAGCTTCTTATTTTCTTAGAACCTAAAGAGATAGTTTATTTAACCTTTTCTGTAATGTTTTCAACGCCAACATCTTGTACGTCGTCAATATTAGGATATGAAAATATATTACATATAGCCTTGCGTCTTAAGAATTTGATATTATAATGGTGATCTAAAATGGCTAAGATCTGACCAATATAGTGTATCTGCGCTTTGGATTCTGTGAAAAACTTAACCAGAACGAAATCACCTTTTCGAAAATCTGTGTCTTCAATATCAACTTCATCGGTGTGCTCTTGTTCTTCAACTTCATATGGCGAGTCTTCACTTTCCTGATATTGCACTTCACCATCACTCTCATCCGAAGAAGAGTATTCATTTGTAAAGCACTTGGGTTTCTTGTTTTTGTTTTCAGAAGAAATGTTTCTTTTTGCTGTTTCTATTCCTTCTGCTTTCGACTTTTTTCTTCTCTCGAAGTTTCTTCTTATCCTCTTTCAGCTTAATTTTTTCCATTTCTACTCTAAGAGCTTCTTCAATTGCTTGTTTCTCAGGGGTGTCGGTCAATATCCTACTCCTTCCAGGTTTTCTGCCGCCTTGCTTTTTCTTTCTGGATGCAGCCTTTGGTAGCGGCCTAAGTAATTCTGGGCTAACCATAACACGTGTCATAGATGGGCCTTGAACGGCGGATGAAGGGCCTGCAACAGCGAATGAAGGATCTGGCACGAGGGTCTAGGACATTTCGCCGTCGCCATTTCGCCGTCGCCGTTTCGCCGTCGCCGTTTCGCCGTCGCCATTTCGCCGTCTGCCATTTCGCCGTCGCCACTTCGCCGCCGACCACTTCGCCGTCGCCGTTTCGCCGTCGACCATTTCGCCGTCAACTTGAAAGCGGAACAAAGACCGTGCTGCCAAATAATTATACTTTAATTTATTTTTATACTTTAATGTAATGCAACCTTCACTTTATTTATTTGGACATTAATTTGTTTGCTTATAAACTATCATCTTTGTTAACTTAATAATATAACTTAATAATATACTAATTGAACTCCGTTGCCGGAAAAAAATGCATAATAAGTTTAGTAATTTCTATTGTACTTAAACAGCAAGTATACAGTAATACTTAAATTGTAAAGTCACATATATACAGGGTGGTTCAAATTTATTTCGGCAAACTTTAGGAATACACAGAACACTTACTTCAAAATAAAGCGGAAAACGTTAATCAACTTATATCGAAAAAGTATAATAAGCGAGATGTAAGACGTTGAAGTTGAGTTAAAAAATCTGGTGTGATACACTCACACACCTTCCTTTTGCAGTGATCTTATAATTAGCAAAAAATTTGATTTTTAATTTTTAAGCATTTGTCAAAAATTTTCAAAAATCACAAATACTACAAAAACTGTACAAAATAAGTTGAAGAGATAAATTTTCTCTAAAAGTTTAAGCTGAATTCAAAAATTTAATAATATACCGGATGTGGGTGTTCTATTTCAAATAGGAGTTAATTAAAAAAATAAAAAAAAAATAAAAGAAACCCATTTCAGAAGTATTCAACTGGAAAATTACCTACCTCACATCAATACACAATAAAAATGTCAAGTTTGAAAAAAGAGCAGATCACTAAAATCATCATAACGGCCATACTACCATAATAGTTATTAAGCTACCAAGGGCATTATGAGTAAAATAAGAGCCCAAGATTGTTAGTGTACTAACCGAGGGCTTTGGCCCGAGGTGTGTACAACAATCGCGGGCTCTTAGCTCATAATGCCCGTGGTGCCTTCAAGGTTTTATGTCCTACCAATTTTCTTACCTAATTCATATTCATATTCAATTCATATAATTACTATGATATAGTATTTAAGATTGATCTAGTTAGCTGATCTAAGTTAGATTTGTGACATTAGCTGAGCTGTCATTAATTTTCATTGTGACAGTGGTGCATAATAAAGTTGTATCCATGGAAACAAATACTGTTATTTTTTCATAATAACCCTAGTGTTCTTATGAAGAAAATAATTGCCCTGGAGCTTTATTTTGTAGCTAAGATACCTTAAAATAGTGTCATTAATTTCAATTAATGTACTGGTAGGACATAAAGGGGAATTTTCTAATCCAAATCATTATAATGACCACCATGTGCATGATAAAAGGATTAGCAAAAAGTAACAAGTATGCTCATTACCATCAACAACTAATCAGACGGTTTAATGCATATAAGAAGTGTAACTTTAATAACCTTTAACGTCTTCCTAATGGGAAATAAATGTGAATAATATTTTAAAGCTATTAAAGATTTCGAACATGTATCATTTAAAACATGTAAAACTTTTTGATTCCATGTTTTGCTTAGATATAGATAAGTGAAAAAGTGTTTTTTTTAAGTCGGAAATGTAAAATAATCTACGGCGAAATGGCGACGGCGAAATGGCGACGGCGAAACGGCGACGGCGAAATGGCGACGGCGAAATGGCGACGGCGAAACGGCGACGGCGAAACGGCGACGGCGAAATGGCGACGGCGAAAAGGCGACGGCGAAACGTCCCATTCCGCTGGCACGACAGATGAAAGGCCTGGAACAACGGATGAAGGATCTGCAATAGTGGGATCGTCTTGATTCACTGTAGTAGGATCCATGTTAGGCCGGTCGGTGACGGCAGGTGACAGAAAGTCCACCTCAGAAAATATATCCCTATTGAAGGGAAAAATTCCGCAAGCACGAAATCCACTTTCAATATTTTCTTTGGTAAACGATGCAGAGTATGCATTCTTCACAACTCCCCTATTTCGTAGATAGTTATTGTTTTTCCAGGATTATTCAATAACCACTTGTCATGCTCGTATCTAACAAAAACTTTGAAGCTGTAGAGTACCCCCACGCCTAACGTTTGTAATTTATGACTACAATGTGGGGGTAGTGTTATAATTACTGTGTTCTTTTCCCTGGCAAACTTGATTACATCAATCATGACATGACTTTTATGATTGTCATAAATAATCAGGGCAGATGACTGCTTGAGTGCACAAATTTTGAAAAATGTTGCAAATATTCAGATGGATTTGCACATCTTACGGAACCAGTAGGAGCGTTTTTCAGCATATAGTTTTTATATCTCGATCTAGGAAAAACGGAAAAAGGTGGAATCGTATTCCCTATCGCATTGATAGTAGCTCAAACAGTGACTGTTTCTCCTTTTTGGCCAGAAGTAGCTCGGCTAACTTGTTTTTTGCCCTTGGCAATAATTTTACTGGATTGATGTACTGTTTGTATCAAAGTGATATTTTTCAAACAACTCTTGTAGTCTATCAAAAAACTCTCCAACATTTTCCTATTGAAGCTTGAGCTCTTGACAGACTTGTTGGTTCTGGTTTTCTAATTGACAAATTCTGCTGCCTGTTGAAAAACCCCTTCAGCCAATCTTTGCTTGCACGTTTATTAGTGTGCTAATTTTCCGGAATATTTTTATTGTTGGCAACGGCATATTAGCTGCCATAATTAAATAATCTGCTAAGCCCTTTTCTTCATTATCAGTAAACAATTGCCTGCTAATAAATTTGGAACTGTATGTTTCAATGTCTGAAATTTTGTTCGCCTTTACATAACCAAAGAGGGTGGATTTGAGAATGTTGTAATCTTTAACAGCCTGCCTGATGCATTTAGATTTATTTTTTACTTCTAATGCTCGCTGAATAACATCATAAGAAAGAGAGCTACAAAAGTGTTGAAATATTAAGGCACGTTTTGGACGTCGTCCGAAACATGCTGACACAACAAAGAAACTGACCTGCTGTTAATTAATTAAATCGTTAACAATGGTAGCCAAAACCGCAGATCAACCTTCTTGCTGCGCGTACAACACGGAAGCTCTGAAAAATTTCGTACACTTACCGCAATTGCCGAACTAACTCAATGGGCGATATGGTCCTGGGTTCAAATCACTAGCTATGCACCCCTGTAAAGTCTTCAAAAAAATATTGTTGGGCGCCAGAAACCAGATGGTCTCGATTAAAAATAAATGAACTACAAGTAATCAGAGTTTATTAAATATTAAACAATCTTGCAGTCAATAACTGTGATTTACGCAATATGGAGTTTATTCAAAATTTCAAGTAATACAAGCAAAGAAACTATAGGTTGCCACATGCGGTAATACAAATAACCCCTTTGTGGGTCGTTAAATTAATTGAAATAACAAAGTAAATCGAGTGATATGCATATCGCTGTCATTTATAAAAAAAACCTTTCTGTCTAGGCTGTTGTAAGCAAAAAAAAAAAAACTTGGGTGCTCCTTTCACAAAAAAGGCGTCAAGTGCACATAAAAATTCAAATCTTTAATTAAATAACAGTGAAGGTTCTACTCAATGGGAAACAAATTGAAGTACTGGTATAACCAGCCCGGGTATGCTTAAAGAGCACAGCCTCCAGGTAAACTTTCTAGCAAGAAGATTTCCGGATAAAAAATAATTCCTGGTGAAAACTTGTGAGTTCCAGGCGAAAATAATTCCTGGTAAAAGCTAAAGAAATGCAATTAATATGAGGATAACAGAAAGAAAACCCATAGTACCTGAATTAAATTTTCAGCTTTCAAACACAATCGTCGTGGCGTAAATTAGCACGACGAAAATCCTCGCAAGCAAGTGGCTTGTTTGAGGAACGAAAATATAATGCCTCCGCGTCCGGACAATCGACATGAGAACAGCTGCAAGCTGGGCCTTTGAGATAAGCCAGCGAATGTTGGTGGGGCTTTCCAGAATCGGTACGAAATGAGCGAACTAATAAATTGAAATAATTCAAAATACAATTTGATTATTATTCGAAAACAATATACAGGCTAGTCCTGAAGTAATTGGTATATGGAGAGAACATTCGAGCGAAGCCGAAAAATGGTTTCACTACCTCATGCTCATGTGCGAAACGTTCCTCTGAATGTTTAAATTATTAAAAAAAAGTTTAAATAAATTAGGTTAGGAATAGCACAACTGTCAAGTAAGACGATAATACTTATAATATACTTATAAAATTGCGCTATCATTGGGTATAATTACATCAAAAATAAGTTGAGAAATCAGTTAACAATTCTACTTAACAGTAAATGGAATGAATTTTCCTTTGAAGTCCAGATTTCACAAAATCTTTTGTAATCGTCGTTTGAAGCTTCTGTTTATTCTAGTTCCCTCGCACTTTCTTTATACTGCACTCTGCCCTACAATTCACTGCTCACGTCACTTTCGGTGTATTTTAATTGTTCACTGTATTCCGTAAACTCCGCACTACTTTGCCGCAGTCGATTCTGCATATGACAGTTGCCCGCCGTACCGCGCTGCGCATGCCAATAGTTTTGTGTTTTTTGGGTGGCCTGACTTCATGGTTTACGTTTGCTGTGGTTCCGATTTGGTCTTGTGTGTAAATGAACGAGTTGTTTTTATGCAATATAACACGATTACTTTACAGTACCTATAGTTGTCTGATATCTATTTAGTACTTTAGTTTCAGCAAAAAGTGGATCACTACTGAATCTTAAATGTTTGTTGTACATTATTTTTGAGATTTTCTTTTGCAGTATTTCGGTGCTATTGATACTGTTGTTGTAAGCACCTCTCCAACTAATAATTTTATAGTTCATCACCGATTCAAATAGAGCATATGTTTTTTTAAATTGTTTAATGTTGAGTATCTCTTTTAGATTTTTAAAAATGTATATCATGTAGGGTCAAGTGGTGTAAATACGAGACAAATTTTATATCTTTTAATTTTTCGGGGATTAAAAGTGACCATATTAACTTGATTTTGTTTTCGGTAATTCCCCTTTGGATGGTAAGTAAGATTACCTACCTGAGTTTTTCCTTCCTTGCTTTCAAAATTGAGTAAAAAATGAAAATACTGTCTCATTTTTAACCTACGTTTTGGGCAAAAACGAGACAGTGGTGGGTAAAAAACAAGACACGATGAATTTCGTAAGACCATATAGTTTAGCTGGCTAGGGGAAATAGGAGACAGACAGGTGAAAAAAGTTTATCAAACGAACTCGGTTACAACATCTATTTCTAAAAAATAATAAAGATATTAACAAAAACAGACGCTAGCATAAAAGCACAAAAGTGCAAGGGTACATTAATGAAACAAAAATCGATTTTTCTTATTAATAAAGAAATAACAATACGAAACTATTTTTAAAACATGTAAGAAGCCAAAATTGCAAGTGACTGTAGCCTATTTAGTACCTCACATTATATTTGGTAAAATCTATAGAAAATATATACTGATTGGCCGTGCGTAAAGTACCTCCTTGCAGTTTTGGAGCTGGTAATTTTTCTTCAATATCCGACTTCAATACCGAGCATTTTTCCACAATTTCAGGATAAACAAATTTATTGCCTTGACGTTTTAGATACCTGACATCAACTTCGTCTTCCTTTACTTCATCAATTTGAGCAAAAAATAAACTATGTTAGTTTTAGATGCAAATTTGACGAGTCTATAATCATCTTTGTTGAGTTCCTCCTGCTTATCTATTTCACAGTCCTCAAAATCGGATGTCATGTTTTCTTCGGCTATGATATCTTTTAAAGAAATATTTTCCAAGTCACTTTCATCCTGATAAGTAACCCTGCAATTGTGCGCTACCTCGTCTTCACTAGTACTGGTGCTACTGTCCTTTCGTTTTCTACTGGTCCTTGACTTTTGTTTCTTTTTCTTTTCCTTTTCCTTAATTTCTTCTAGAAATTCTTCAGTAGTTACCACTTTCGCATTTGCATCTATTTTCCTTCTTTGATTACTTGTAGGGGTAGTTCGGCGAATTTTTGATAAAAGTAGTGACTCAAACGATGGACTGTCTGTCCTCTCCTTTGATGTTACAGAATCAGTAGATCCTGGAAGCAGTGTAGAACTACTGGCAACTCCTAAAGCAGGTACTAACGGTTCTTCAACAGTCGCTTGATTTTCTATTTTTTCAAAAGGATCTAACACGTCTTCTGCCGTATTCCTTTCTTCGTATTTTTTTAGTTTTTCAGGATTCAAACGATGCACGGGGTATCGCTATTTTTTGCAGCGATATACTCCCGTTTTCGCAAAAGATGATTTTATGACCTCCTCGGATAATCCATCATGCCATATTTTGCAAATCAAATTACAAAATTCGCTTTTTGTTAATTTTCTTTGGTTAAACCTCTGCCATTCGATGAGAGCATTATTCCATTTGAGTTTCAGTGGGCCGAAACAACACTTATCAAGTGGTTGTAATATATCCGTGGTGTGTGGTGGCAGCTTCAATAAAGTTTGTTACGGTATTAATTCATCATATCGACATAGGTCGTATTGATTGTTCAAAAACGGGTACAAACTACAGGGTTCGCCGGCTTTACTAAAAAGAACACAGATCTTAATGTGCTGGAGCAGATTTTGTTGCTCCGGTTACTCGCACTTAACTCAGTCGGGAAGGCGTGGTTCGAAAGCTCAAAGAAAAGCCGGCGGCACTTACCCTGATGGATTGCTTAACAGAAAAAAGAAATGCCTGAGCGCCACTTGGTTCTGATTAGGGGCGGCTAACGTGTCTAGAACCAAGAACAATACACGTAGCCTAGGTAGAAGTCCTCCAAGTACCTACGTTGCTGAACACCTCCGCCTGTTGTTCACCAAGCCTCCTCCGAGTAGCCGGGTGACCTTGTCGTTAAATCACGTACCTTCAAGGCCACCGTCACTAAAGTATAACAAAAGAACACTGAATGGCCCAGGGCTTGGGGCTTGCTTATCAAAAAAAGGCGTACTTTCAGCTTTACATTGCAAATTACACTGGACCTTTGCCACACTGGATTAATTAATGACCCAGAAGGGGTTCAGAATTCAACAAATAATCAAATTGACTTTAATGGGTTTATTATTTAAAGAATTAAAGTTTACACAAATCTTTACATTGATAGTAATCACCCGGAGGTGAATTCAAGCTTAATAAAGAGAAAAGATACACCCTACATGAATATAAAAGGGATCCCACGCAAAGTTACCTTATGGTCTAAATATATGGTTACACAACGGACAAAACGAAATAGATAACAGGGGTGAAGCCCCTGGTTAACAACAAGCAAATCAAAACATAAGCTTAAGCTTTAAGTGAACGGGCGCAATATTTACGAACTCTCGGAAAACACAACAAATATAGTCGCACATTAATTAGGCACAAGAACACAATTGGTGTAATACATAGCTCCTACCTGGTAGCTGTAAGCACGTCGCTAGTTTCTGCTATAAACTCATCCTCGGGGAAGCTTGGCAAGGCGTTGCGCAGGTACAGAAAGGGCTGGAGCCGGGCCTGATGGTTGCTTAGCGATAGAGTTGGTTTATTCCAGGCTTCGGAATGGCACGACGCAATCGGACTTTGCAAATAATGCAACCAGGGCACTACAATAATTAACACGCGGTGGGCCTCGATAAAGTCAGCGTCGGCAAATCAAAGATGCAGTACGCAAAAGGTTTTTCCCCACAAAGGTACGGGAAACCGTTAATCATAAGCTTAAAGAGATCGTCTCGAATTGGATCTGCAAATGGTGCAACGATCTTCCCCCGGGAAGTACATCAACTTAAGGAGACGACTCAGCTATATGCCAACACTAAAATATCGATAACTTAATCGCCCACCGCGCGCGCAAAAACACCCAACAAGGGTAAAATAATCGTTCAAAGGTCTAGGCTGAACTGCCTTAAAAATCCCAATCGCGCGGTGACTACCGAATTCGTTCACTCCGCGCCGCCGTGAAGTTATCTTTCTCTTGCAGCCGTTAAGAAAAATCTTCCCTTTCAAGATTGCATTAATGCTCAAAGAATTGCGAACCGAAGCAGCTTACTGTGTATTGAAGAAAAGCGAGAGGGGTCTGGAACATTCCAAAGGATTTCTTGCAGTCGTAATGACTTCCACGGTGTTGAATTACGAGGCCAGTTTTTACGAACTTCGGGCGTTGAAGTCAATAACAGGAAGTGTCCAAGGGCAGCATATGGGCTATTGCCAAAACAAATGTAATCCCAGAGCCTAATTTCTTTGTGCGTGAAACAAGGAAGGGTTGTTCAAAATTGATTAGCTGCATACGGATTTGAAGAATTTGCAATTACAACGACGCCGAGCAGTCGCGAAACATGACGCAATTAGTATACGAAACGGAAACGTTCATCAAGAAAAGAATTACAATATCTATGTTTGTTTTTAGGTTCTGAGTTTAACTGTACTATCAATATCTCGGGTAACCCCAAGATTGTAAAACGAACAAAGAGACTCGGACGCGACATGAATTGTTTACAAGAAATTTTCACGCATCACGGAGCCCGAGCATAAGCCC
The DNA here is from genome assembly GCA_940337035.1 of Agriotes lineatus. Lineage (NCBI taxonomy): Eukaryota > Metazoa > Arthropoda > Insecta > Coleoptera > Elateridae > Agriotes > Agriotes lineatus. The sequence goes on along the minus strand of CALNHX010000047.1, from coordinate 568,257 downwards.
AAGTAAATTCGAATTACGACGCCGCGTTAACAGGGCCGGTCTCGCGCCAGAGGCGGCTTTACGAAAAGTAAATCGGCCAGCGCTATTTAATAGAATTATTCAATAAAGAAATACCTTTACAAGTTATAATTTGCTGAATGGCCAATTCAATTGTCCCTTTGTCTAAATGTGTTATGTGTCCGTCCATGATAACAAGAAGAGGTCTTTCAGGAACCAAATCGCAGAATTTGCGGAACCACTCTTGAAAAATGGCAACCGTCATCCACCCCTTCTCGGAACATGCGTAGAACGTATTTGGCAGATCATCGGTACCTTTAAGAAACTAATATTGTTGATGGAACTATGAAAATGGAAAAATACATACCTTTCCAGCTACTCCACAAATGCGCACCTTGAAAGATTATTAGTGGTGGAAGTAACATTCCCGCTGCCGAAATGCATGCCATGACAGTGGTGTTTTCTTTGCCTGGCCCTTCTATATTCCTATGAACCTTCTGGCCCTTTTCCGCAACACCTTTAATCCTAGTAGGGTCTGCTGAAAAACTGGTTTCATCCAGATTCCAAATATGCGTTGGCTTATTTGTTAAGTTAAGATCGTGAATCGTCTTTTCGAGTCTCTCGTAAAATCCATATATAATGTAAGGGTCGCTGGTTGCCGTGCGTCTGCATTTCTCTAATTGTTCTAATTTTTTTTGGCTTGAGTTTGTGGCGTTGACAAAAACTTCTAAACCAATCACTGCCAGGCCTGCCATCTTTGAATTGTGTGCTGATATCATTCTCTTGGACGTATGCTTGAACAGTATTCAATATTTCATTTTTAGTGAGAGCGAAGCCCCATTTTGCCATTGTCTTAATTTTATTGCTCAGATCTATTTCCATTTCCTGTGTTAAAGAAGTTTTCCTCCCTTGTTTCGTAATGACACCGGTTCGACGTCTACTAAGAACAGATTTATCAATCTGCATTCTTTTAGCAGCTTCCCGTAAAGAAAGCTCTCCTTTTTCAATTAGATTTAAAGCTTTAGCAATATCTGAGTCATCGTAGGGCCGCTTCTTTTTAAGATAAACTTTTGGCATTGCGGTTGAGGTGTCTTGTTTTTTTGCCACCGAATGTCTTATTTTTGCACTTCACGCTGTCTCGTTTTTGCACCTGTGTTGAAGACTTAATAACATGCACACCCGAGCATATACAACGCTGTACTGGCGCGCGTTCTTTGTTCGTAAGCCTTATCTTTCAAACGCGATATTTCCCGAGCCGATCCGATCACCCGTTTATGCACTACGTTGAAAGAATGCACCGAGAATATGAAAGTTTTTTTGCATCAAAATGGTAGCTGTTGCGAAGAGAATTAATTACAAATATTTATGAATGCAGACCAAATTAAATCATTATAGGATCTGAATATAGAGGGTTTGAACTGCAACTTAGTCATTTTTCCGTGTAGTTAAAATGCATTTTAGTATTTTTAAATGTAGTGTCTTGTTTTTACCCTAAATTTTAGCTGTCTCGTATTTACACCACTTGACCCTATCTCAGTTTGTTTGTCAACTTCCTGATGGGAACGTCCCATTTTAGATGACTGTCAAAGAAAATTCCTAGATATTTTATTCTCTTTGTAGGCTGTATTTTCCATTCGGTGTATTCTTTTAATTTTATTGACTTCAGATCCGGCAGACTGTCTTTGTAGTATCCAAACGCCAAGTATTTGGCCTTGTTCATATTTATTGTTATTCTTGAACCAGGAGCATATGTTTTCCATGTCGTACTCAACCGTCTTTAACAATCTCTTTCAATGAATCCCTTTCGTAGAAAATTTCCATGTCGTCAGCGTAAGCTAAAATGATTCCTTTTTCGATTTTGCTCATTAAGTCGTTTATGTAGATAATAAACAGTATAGGCTCCAGGATGGATCCTTGAGGAACCTCGTACCGCACTGATTTAACACCACTGAGAGTTTCATTTATTTTTACTTGTTGTACTCTGTTAAATATCTTTGAAGCACTTTGTTCACTGTCCCTCTATATTCTATTTTACTTAATTTCTCGAGCATCCTATTGTGAATTATTGTGTCAAAAGACTTGACGAGATCGATGAGGACTGCCAGGGCTGGTTTTCCTTTGTCTAATGAGTTGTAAGTCCATTATTCTTGTTTTTAGGCATTTCTCGAAAACTTCGGTAATTTTGAACATAGCGAAATAGGTCTATAATTACCAAGCGTTGTTCTGTCGCCTCCTTTGTGAATGGAAACTACTGTAGCTTTTTTAAAATGACTAGGACAGCAGCCTGTTTCAAATATTTTGTTTACCAAATATGCTATTGGTTTAGATAAGTAATCTTCTAGTTCCTTCAAAGTCCGCACTGTTACTTTGTCTAGTCCAGCTGCTTTTCTAATATTTATTTTTCCAATGTGTTGTATTATTTCTTGCTCATTAACATGTGATAAATAAATGATTGGCTGACTTCTGGTACAGTCACCTACAGTGGCAAAAAAGTTGTTCAGTTCGTTCGCAATTTCCTTGCTGTTAGTTAAGGGAATGATGTTTTCAGCTGTTTTAATTTCTTTTATTGTAGCATCTTTTTTTTTCATTTTTATTGATACATTTTTTATGGTGCTTCACAGATGGTTTGAAGATTTTTCTTTCTCTTTGATTTTTCTTGCATATTAATGCCTTTTTGTTTTCTTTATAAGTGAAGTTAGCTGGTTTCTATACTGTTTGTGTCGCTCGCGTTTTGCCAGATTTTTTGAGTCCTCGAGCAGTTCTTATGTAATTTTTATCTTTCTTCAATTGATTTTATTAACCTGTGTGACCCATGGCTTGCGTTTATTTTTTAAGTCTATTTTTTGTGTTTGAGTTGCTGTTTTTGTATAATCGTTTAATTTGTTTATAAATAGCTGTGTAGCTTTTTCAACTTCCTGTTGAGCTATTACACCATTCCAGTCTTCTGTTTCTAAGATTTCTTGGTAGTTAATCTTGCTTCTTTTTTCCTGCGTCATCGATGGTGCTGTTATGCTTATAAAGATTGGGTAATGATCCGTAAAGCTATTTTTTACCACACTCGAAATTGTTTTCTTCTGCTTCTTTAGTTTTTATAAGTATCTGATCAATTCAAGTTTTCGAATCTTTTTCTACCCTAGTGGGCTTTGTTATAGTTCGAATGAAACCTTGTTCACTTAAGGCATTTAAGTAGTTATTTGAAAGTGTATCATTTTTTAGATTGTTTATGTTTATATCTCCTACTATTATGTACTCGCTGTTTTTATCACCCTGTAGATACTCAGTAAGGTCATCTATGAACTTTTCAGCTGTTGCGTCATGTGGTCCATAAAGTGCCAAAACAGTTGTGTTTGGTTTTGGTTTGTGTTTTAGTTTAATTTTAATGGCATGAATGTTTCCTATATGTATTATTTCTTCCGAGTAAGAAAGTGTATTTTATATGTATATTACTGTGCCTGTGTCATCATTCTGATTGATTCTTCCTTCGCTGTATATGATGTTGTAATCTTTAATATTGAAAAAGGTGGTCTCAGGAACGTCCCATGTTTCTGTTCAAACTACAATGTCAAATGAATAGTTTAACTGTTCTAACATTACTTCCAGATTGTTATAGTGCTTGTTTAAGCTTCTTATATTAACCCATGAAGGACGGAATTAAATTTTTTAAAGAGTTTTCAAATATAAATTGTTTTATTGCATTATTAACCCAATACTAATAAGTTTACCGAAATAAATCACTTATTTTATTCTTATTTTTCTTAAAAACGTGTGTTGCCATATGGCAACGCGAGTCCTTTACACTGCTGTGTTTTATAAAAAAAGAATTCAGTTTTATCAAATTTATTGGAAGCTTTTGACAAAAAGACAATATATGAAATAATTACAACTGTGTGTGATAGCTAACATTGCATGACAAGCAGACTCCTACATTGCATTTAATGTATTTTGTGTGCATAATTGATTTGCAGTTGTCACCGTTGCATCTAATTTTCTTTTCAACTGGTGTAAGCAGGTGACCAATATTATCGTATCGTAGGAAAGCAGTGGGTACAGTGAAACTGAAAAAGTGTATTCTAATTTATTAACTAAAATATACAGAAACTGATACATTTATTCTGTGTAATAGGTAATACATACCTTGATTAACATTCATTCATTAATTCATGATCTATAGCCTCTTATTTACAACATTATTCTAAGCTTAACAATAAAAAAAACATTTAAAAAAGAATCAAATGTCTCACTGTTCCCACCAAAGGTGGGTACAGTAAGGCAAATAATAAGATTAACGAATATCATTGTTTTCCCATATTCCGTAGGCCTCGGTAAAATCATTTGTATATCGGATTTTGGAATTAGTGCTACATTTGATACATTCGGATATATGAATGTTTGATGCAATTTTAAACATTTCCGAAGAAATTCGTCAGCTGTTTTAAAAGATATTATTTTGCCTATGTAGTAGACATCAGTTTTTGCTGAAAATTTAACTAACACAAAATCATCCTGGCTTGGTTCACGGTCGAGGTCGCCAAATGTAATATTTGGCTCAGGAGATGAAGCATGAAAACTTTCGTCATCAGAAGAATCCTGAAGGATAATATTTGTTACGTTGTCGCCGCTGTCCTCATCATCCAGGTCCTTATAGATACGTTTTTTCACTTTTTTGACGTGTTTTTTCACTTCTGACTTTAAAGCTTCTAGTTCATTTTTTTCGGTAGTGTCTGTAGCGATCATTGTGCGTCCCCTTCTTCTGGATCTTTTACCTGCAGTTAGTGGTTTAGCTTTCGGAAAACTACGAATCTCTTCTGGTGAAATAAAGGATTTTGTAGTAGGTGACAGTTGTTTTGCAGTAGGAGTCTGCATAATATCGCTGTTCGGCATTCTGCTAGTGTTATTATCGGAAATTTCAAGGTTACTATATTCTGTATTCGACATATTCGGCATTTCGTTAGTTTGATTGATGTTATCACCAGGCACAGGTTTGTCAGTGACCGAACTTGGAAGGAAGTCTTTTTTTGTAAAAATATGGCGGCCACATAGGAAAATCCCTGTCTTTTTAAAAGCGGCGTGAATATTTTCTGGTTTCATTGCTTTTGGATAGGCATATCCAACACAAGCTGTCACCTCATAAATACTGAATGTTTCACCAGGATGGCCCATCATCCAAGAATCTACTGCAGCATTATAGAATGTTTGAAACGGTTTCATTAGACCAACATCCAAAGGCTGCAATTTGTTTGTGCAGTGTGGTGGTATCGTTAATATCGATATGCCATTATCTTTACACAAATCGATGACTGGAAGAGATAAATGGATTTCATTGTTATCCATGGTAGACAGAGAGGGATTTTCTTTGAAGATGCAGTATTCTTGATGAAATGTTTTATTACATTAATAAATAATTCAGAATTCATCCAGCATCCTATAACTGCCAGGCCAAGGGTTCCAGCAGGTGCCCCAGCAATCATGCGGTTTTTAAAGTTCACCTCAGGAAAGATCATTATTGGTGGAATATGATTACCACCAGCACTATCAATGCAGCAGGTGGTAACGAGTGTCCCGCGTTCAGCACTCGTTACCTTGTTAACCTGCTTTAACCCTTTTTTAGCTAAAACTCTTTCTGAAGTCTGTACCGACCGTAGTTGTTCCGGTTTCACCAAGATTATAGACGCACAACCCATTTCCGAAATTTGGATGTCTTTGAAACACATCTTGAAGTTTGTTGAAAAATAAGTTAACGTTGTAGAGATTAAAGCTGGTGGCACGATACAAGCTACAACCCTCTGTACTGCGTAGCAATAGAGTAGGAAATTTTTTTCGGAATCCCTTGATCCAATCAATAGAAGCTTGGTTGTGTTTTTCCCACTGAGACACTGTTAAATTATTCTTTTTAGCCAATTCATGTGCCAACTGTTGTTTATCTTTCAAAGACCATAAAACATATTGGCACATTTAATAATAGATACAATTGCACAACGAGAGTTCTAATTCTTGCGAAAATAATTTGTTGATCCCGTAATTTGGTCGCATTCGGGCTTCTGGGTTTGCCTTGTACTTTTTAACATAACGGCTCGGTGTTTGAAAAGACACGCTCTTTTCCGTGGCAGCATCTCTTAGTGCATAATTATTATCTACGACAAGCCGAACTGCGTCTCTCATTGTATTTCTTGAGAATTGCCCTATTTTCTTATCCGTTCGATTTTTTTGTGGCATTTCTGAAAATAAAAAGTATTTAATTTCAACTATGCTGGGAAGAGGGGACAGTGGGACATAACCAGGGAACATTGAGACAATGTCTCACTGTTCCTTGTCTTAGTGTTCGCCTAAGCGATGTGAACAAAGATTTAAATCTCCCTTCAAAATATGACAACATGCCACAATAACAGTATCGTCCCCCGCCTTCCGTACCTTTCGGTCGCTCAGGCTGGATGCTACCGATGCCGTAGGTCCGGTCGATGCCTATCCAACCTCTGACGACTTATGGAGTCGCCACCATTGCCACTACGAGTCCTTCCGCACTGGTCAACCACGCTCACGGTACCCGACACCGGGTGCCGGTGCCGGGTATCTCGATGCGTGGGGCTTGGTGTTGACCGCCCGTAGTACCCGTGTGAACGTTTGACGGGTCACCGTTCGAGAGCAAGCTCTCTACCACACATATCGCTGTGACAGCGGCTTAACCTTTCGGCCATACCGCCACACTTCTCATCCTTCGGACATCCTTACCCACCGCTGCGGTGCCTCGCGGCTTGCAGTTGTGGGATAGGGTAGCCTCCGGAAGTTTCTTTAAGGGTCGACGACCGTGCGGTCTGCTTCGGAATAGGAATTTCATCTCAGATAACAGGCCCAGGAAGAACTCCCGGGACACCACACTTCATTCACCGATTCCTAAACTCACCTCGGCGTGGAGTGCCCCCTTGCCTCACTTGGTGTGGGATGCCCCCTTGCATCATCGGTAAGCCCCGCGTCTCCCCCTTCGCGTATACACACTCTGCTAGCCTCCGCTAGGAGCCTCTCAAGGGCAAGGCCAGGCATGGAGAGAGGCTCGTCGCATCGCCTTGTCGCGGCTCAGCCTTTCGGCTGTACCGCAACGTGTCGCCGCTAACGGCACAGCATTCCTGCCGTGCCGTCGCTTATCACTCACATGCGCGGCTTAGCGTTTCTGCCTTGCCGCGACTTTCGCGCTGCACATAGTGCTCTTCCCACATACGTGCTGCCTCTTCTGCGCGGCTCAGCGTTTCGGCCGTACCGCGACTTGTGCGCACGCGTTTGCTAGCCCAAACGCCCACAACTGTTGTCCTCCCATGATCCTGGTCGGTGAGGAGATCAATACAGAACGCCGGGCCCAAGTCCAGGGTGGGATCTTCTTTTCCTCTCGGGTTTCTGTACCCTACCAACCCTCGACGCGCGCCAGCCTTCCCTGGTCTCTCACGCTTCTCTCCGCTGCTCCTCCCTTGCCTGTAGGAGCTTTTCCGCGTACGCCTTGAACTGTGGATAGACCGTCGCGTCTACCAAGTTCGTCTGCCGCGGAGGCCATGCGAAGCCCCCTTGTCGAATTTCCTCTTCGAACTCGCGTCTACTGTCTTCTGCTCGCCGGCAGTCTAGCAGCAGGTGTTGACCCGTGTCTTCACCCCCGCATTCGCATTCGCCGTTTTGCGCAAGCCTTAGCCTATCCCAGTTCGCCTTGAAGTCGCCATGCCCAGTAAGGAACTGGGTAACCCAGTAACTTAGCTGCACCCAATCTATCTGGAGCCTCTCCTCAACGCTTGGGAAGAAACCATGAGTGGTCCTTCCCTTCTCCGACCTATTCCAGGCTTGCTCCCACTTCTCTACTGCGTTCTGCCGTGCATCTTTTATGGCTGATCTCGGGTCTCGTGACCGCCATCGTATCTAAAGCACCCGAAGTCTACCTGCCTACCCATCTTTATCTGCCGTCTAGCCCACCTTTCCTCCGCCTTGTAGGTGAGTGGGATGCTCCCTGCTACTACTGCCAGTGCGTGTAATGACGTCGTTCTGTACGCCTTTGTGGACGCCATTAACATCGGTCTCTGCTGGCGATCCAGCCTTGCCTTATTGTATGCGTTCAGCTTGTCGTACCAGACCTCGGCCCAGTAGAGCAGTGCTGGTTCGAGAACCCCTCTATTGAGGATCTCTACCGTCTGGTGATTTAATCCCCATCTCGCCTTTACTACCCGCTTTATCCGCTCGCCTATCGCTCTCGCTTTACTGGCAGTCGAACTGATGTGGGGCATAATCTTTAGATTTTCTCCCCAGGTTATTCCCAGATGTCTTGCCTCATCTAAGACCCTAATCGCCTCATTTCCTATCTCTAATCTCGGGCGTCTTTCCCTATCAAATTTGCCCTTCAGCATACGGCCTAACGACGTTTCCCCTGACAGCTGGAGTTTATGCCGCGTGCACCACTCTAGGGTTCCCCTGAGCACTTCTCTAGCCCTCTCCTCTAGCTGCAATCTCGACCCTCCCTTAATTAGGATAACTTCATCGTCCGCGAATGCTATTTTCCTGCACCATGGCCTACCGCCTTCCCCGAGGTTCCCGTCAAACGTCTAAAAGAAGGGACCCAGTATAGAACCTTGCGGGCACCCCCTTTTGCATAGCCTATCTATTCTATCGCCCCCTTCCCTAGTTTCGGCTCTCCTATCTGAAAGATAGTCCGCGATCAGCCTGTAAAGGTTCCCCGCGCACCCTCTCTCCCCCAGCGCCAGGAGGACATTCGGCCACCATAAGGCATCGAACGTCCCCCTGACGTCGAGGAAGATTCCTAGCACATACTTCTCGTTTGCTGTCTCGACAACCCTCCTGCACTCCTCTATTGCGTCTGTAGTCGAACGCCCTTTCCTGAATCCGTACTGGTTCCCCGCGTTCGCCGCCCTGTCTAAGTTTTCCTCTAGTCTACGTAGCATTAGCTTTTCTAGCACCTTCCCCAGCCTCCTCTCGAGGCTGATGGGTCGATATGACGCCGGGTTGGATTTATCCCTATTTACTCCTTTCAGTATGGGCACTAGTATGCCTCTTTTGTATTCCGTCGGAAATGCTCCTATCTCGAGGCACTTGTTGCATATCTGGAGCAAGGTCTCGCCGATGATTGGCCAGGCCTCCCTGACCATCTCGTACACTATCTTACCTGGCCCGGGCGCTTTGCCCCTTGGCAGTCCGCCTATGATCGCCCCGGCTTCCTCCATACTGAATTCCTCGGTATCAGCCGCCGGCGGCTCTAGCCTAACATTTTTCCTTAGTTCCCGGTGCCATCTCATCCTCCCTCTGATCGTCCTTTAGAACCATTTGGTCTAATAGCACTTTCATCGATCCTGCCCAGTCCGTCGCGCCTACCCCGTCCCTAAGCATAGCCCCAAAGATTTCTCGTGGCCTTATTTTCCCGCATAGCAGCTTGTATACGGCCCCGAACGGTTCGGTATTCCCGATCTCATCTACAAAGGTTTTCCAACTTTCCCGTTTTGCTCTCTTTACCTTCCACGTGTACCGGTTTCTGCACACGTGGCATTCTCTCCTCAACCTCTGTCTAGGTTCGTCTAGGCCTTCCCTCTGGTATGCCCTTCGCGCCCTGTTTGTCTCAATTTTGAGTCGGGTTAGCTCTGGGGTCCACCAAGGAACTCTCTTCGCCGTTCTCTCAACTTTCGGACTTGCTGCATCGGCTGCCCTGTTCATTGCGCCCGCGATTTGCCCTACTCTTCTATCTAGTTCCGCTCTGTTACCTATCCTAGCTTCCTCTAGCGCACCTAGTTCCGCTTCTAGCACCCCCCTAAACCTGTCCCAGTCCGCTCTACGGATCGCGTAGCGTTCTGTGGTTGTTCCTATTGGCTGTGGTAGCCTGCCCGTGCCGTACTCGTACCTGATCACTCTGTGGTCACTTTCGACCCACCCATCTATCACCTGCCATCCGGTTAACCGGCCCTCTTGCATGCCCTTTGTCAACGTCAGATCGATCCAGGACTGTCGCTGCCCCTTCTGGTAGTTACTTAACTGCCGCGGATCGTTCTCTACCCTGAGTCGGCTCTCCTCTATAAATTCCTTCATTTCCTCCCCTCTATCGTTTGTTTCCCTGTCGCCCCAGCGCTCGTTTCTCGCGTTCGAGTCTACCGCAATTAGCACCGTTTTCCCGTCTAGTGCTCCCAACACTCGTTGAATTTGTTCTATGTGCGGCCCAATCTGGTCTTGGTATTGGAAGTATGCGGAAACGACATAGAGGTCTACGTCATTTATCCACACCACCGTGCAATGTGCCGTTTCCAGCCATTCTAAGTGCATTACCGTGAGGTGGGGGTTTACAACAACAACCCCCGCCCACGGATGTGCCCCCGCGTGGTAGGTTGCCACGTCGTACCCGAATCCGCGAATGCGGTGTTCATGCACGTGTGGTTCCTGAACCATCTATTCTCTCTCTGACTGCGACTTCTTTAAGTTCCGCGGTTGCGACTTTTCCCTTGCCTAGATTTATTTGCGCTAACGTTATCCTATCTCCGTATGCCACTGCCTGGTCCCGCTCCAGGTTCCGCCTTTCGTTCCTCCCGTCCGCGTGTCCTATCTCTAAGGGCATACCAACCATAATTGGTCCGTTCTATCGCCCGGCGCACCATTCTCCACACTATTTGGCACTCTGCCCCGTTCATCTTGTGCCTACTCTCTCTCCCCGCTTCCCTACATTGGCCACAGGTCTCTTCGCGCTTGCATTGTTTCCCCTTGTGGCCCTCGTCTCCGCACCTATAGGAGATGTCCTTCTTTCTGTGACATTTGACGCTTATGTGAGCGTAGGTCCCGCACCTGAAACACCTAGTTAACTGGATGTGGTCCCTAACTCTACATTGCCCCCATGTGAGATTTATCCGCCTTCTCTTTACGAGCGCCGTATATAGCTCTGGGGTTACACGCACGACCCAGTCAAGACTATTCCTCCTCGTGTACGACCTAACCGGCTTGAATATCTCCCCGAACTGCTCTAATGTCCTACCTTCCCTGCATGCGTCGTTCATGTGGTACAAAGCCCCTATGAGGTCGTCCTCGCTACGCTCCTCTACCCCCTGTATAACTATATACGGGTGCGTCCTGACCTCCTTCGCCTCTTTCAGCCCTACTGTCGTCCACTGTTTCGATTTCACAAGCTTTTCCGCCTCCTCAACGTTCTTAACCTCTATCGCGACCCCCGAGTTTTTCATGATGCGTATCCCCCTGACTCCTACCGCTTCTTTGCCTATGTCGACTTTGTCGACGACCGCCTGCTGGATCACCTTCTTCTCCTTGGGCTCCTCCCCTTCCTTCTGCCTAAGGATGATCACGGGCCGTTCCCTAAATAGGTACGGACACACATTTGTGAAGCTAGACGCACCAAGCAATTAAGCATATCGGCCCCTGCTCTCCATACCTTTCGGTCTTTCAAGCGGGACGCTACCGATGCCGCAGGTTCGGCACCGGTCCGGTCGAGGCCTATCCAACCTCTGACGACTTGTGGGGTCGCCACCCGTTAGCTTTCGCCGAAACGGAAGCCCCTTTCCCAGCATGTTGGGTACCATTGCCACTACGAGTCCATCCTCAACTGGTCAACCACTTTCGCGGTACCCGACACCGAGGTGCCGGGTATCTCGATGCGCGGGGCTTGGTGCTGACCGCCCGTAGTACCCGTGTGAACGTTTGACGGGTCACCGTTCGAGAGCAAGCTCTCTACCGCACATATCTCTGTGCAGCGGCTGGCATTGCTGCCGTACCGCCGCACTCATCCTTCGGAAATCCATACCCACCATTGCGGTGCCTTGCGGCTCGCAGTTGTGAGATTGGGTAGCCTCCGGAAGTTTCTTTAAGAATTGACGACCGTGCGGTCTGCTTAGGAATAGGAATCTCGTCTCAGACAACAGGCCCAGAAAGAACTCCCGGGACACCACACATCATTGACCGCTTCCTAGACTCGCCTCGTCGTGCGGTACCCTCTTGCCATCATCGGTAAGTCCGGCGTCTCCCCTTTGCTACGTGCACTCAGTGCGTAACTCCACGATGAGCATCTCCCCAGGGCAAGTCCGGAGAGAGAGGCTCGTCGCATCTCCTTGTTGGGTCCAGCATTTCTGCCGTGCCGCAACGTAGCTCCACTGACGGCCCAGCATTTCTGCCGTGCCACGACTTATGCGCCCGCGTTTGCTTGCCCAAACGCCCACAACTGCTGGCCTCCCATGATCCCAGTCGATGAGCCGGGTGATTCTTCCAGGGTTACGATCCGCCATAACCTCTAGTGGGTCCAGGGTGGGATCTTCTTTTCTTCTCGGGTTTTTGTAAGTAGGTACGGACACACACATTTGTGAAGCTAGACGTACCTAGCAATTAAGCATACCGTCCCCCGCCTTCCGTACCTTTCGGTCGCTCAGGCGGGACGCTACCGATGCCGCAGGTCCGGCACCGGTCCGGTCGAGGCCCATCCAACCTCTGACGACTTATGGAGTCGCCACCCGTTAGCCCCCGCCGAAACGGGAGCCCCTTTCCCAGTATGTTGGGTACCATTGACACCGAAGTGCCGGGTATCTCGATGCGCGGGGCTTGGTGCTGACCGCCCGTAGTACCCGTGTGAACGTTTGACGGGTCACCGTTCGAGAGCAAGCCCTCTACCACACTTTTCTCTGTTCAGCGGCTCAGCCTTTCGGCCGTACCGCCACACACATCCTTCGGACATCCATACCTACCGTTGCGGTGCCTTGCGGCTCGCAGTTGTGGGATTGGGTAGCCTCCAGAAGTTTATTTAAAGGTTGACGACCGTGCGGTCTGTTTCGGAATAGGAATTTTATCTCAGATAACAGGCCCAGGAAGAACTCCCGGGACACCACAGTTCATTGACCGATTCCTAAACTCACCTCGGCGTGGACTGCCCCCTTGCCTCACTCGGCGTGGGATGCCCCCTTGCCAACATCGGTAAGCCCGCGTCTCTCCTTGCTCACGTGCACACAGTGCGTAGCTCCACGATGAGCATCTCCCCAGGGCAAGTCCGGAGAGAGGCTCGTCGTATCTCCTTGTTGTGGCCCAGCATTTCTGCCGTGCCGCAACGTAGCTCCGCTGACGGCTCAGCATTTCTGCCGTGCCGTAGCATATCACCTTGCGCGGCTGGGCATTTCTGCCTTACCGCGGCTTTCGCGCTGCATTTTTCACACTATTTGGCATTCTTCCCCGTTCATCCTGTTCCTGGTCTCTCCCCGCTTCCCTACATTGGCCGCTCGTTTCTTCGCGCTTACACTGCTTCCCCTTGTGGCCCTCGTCTCCGCACCTATAACAAATGTCCCTCTTTCTGTGACAATCAACGCTTATGTGTCCGTATATCCCGCACCTGAAACACCTAATCAACCGAATGTGATCCCTAACTCTGCTTTGCCCCCATGTGAGGTTTATCCGTCCTCTCTTTACGAGCGCCGTATATAGCTCTGGGGTTACACGCACGACCCAGTCGCGGCTATTCCTCCTCACGTACGATTTAACCCACTTAAATATCTCCCCGAACTGCGCTAGTGTCCTACCTTCCCAACATACGTCGTTCATACGGTACGAGGCCCTATGAGGTCGCCTTCGCTACGCTCCTCTACCCCCTGTATAATTATATACGGGTTCGTCCTAACTTCCTTTGCCGCTTTCAGCCCTACCGTCGTCCACTGTTTCGATTTCGCGAGCTTTTCCGCCTCCTCACCGTTCTTAACTTCTATCGCGACTTTCGAGTTTTTCATGAGGCGTATCCCCCTGACTCCTACCGCTGCTCTACCTATGTCGACTTTGCCGACGACCGCCTGATTGAGCTCCTTGCTCTTCTTGGGCTCCTCCCCTTCCTTTTGCTTAAGAATGACCACGGGCCGTTCCCTGCTCTGCCTGCTGCCGTTTGACAGCATCCCGGTAGCTCCGCGCCTTCTTTGGCAGTTCTCTAATTTCGCCCCTGGCCCTGGTCTGCGCCGCGCCTGCCTCTGGCCTTACTCCTGCCTGGCTTCCCCCCGTTCCTGATCTCTTTCCCTCGATAACCCCTTTCAGGTACGCGTTCTCTAGTTCTGCCTCCGCTATGAGACTCGCCATCTGAGCTAGCGCTACGTGAATCTCCGCAGTTTCCGTTCGCGGCACTGCACCCCCGAGGTCGTGCAGTCGTTTTATTATCGCCGTCTGCAACTTAAACGCCCTATCGTGCCTCGTCGGCGCCCTCGACCCGGTCTCGGTAGCCTTCGCTGCCTCTTTCTCTCCTTCTCTACCTCTTACCTCCGTCCTCTCGCCGGCCCGTGTCGGCTGGACGGCAGGCCGGGCTCCCTCTGCCTCTCTTGCGCTCACGTTACCCCCTACGTGCCTTACGCTCTCCTCTGACCATGAGTCGGTCTGAGCCTCGGTCGACATTTCGACCGTGCTCTCATCGCTGCTGCTCTCCGGTTCGGTAGACTCAGCCGCTTTAGTCGGCTTCTTCACCTTCCTAGTCGCCACTTTTGCCTTCTTATTCTCCGCTGCTGGGGACGTCGGCGAGGCGCCCTCGCTGCTGTTACCGCTGCCGTCCTTCCCCGGCTTCGTCCGCTTCCTCCGTACCCTTATTTAGCTCGTCATCGGGTTTCGAGGCGCTTATGCCTCCGGATGCCAGTCCGAAGGTCGATTCTTTTGTCACTTTTTCGCTCATTGGAAAATATATATCTATGCCTAATATCGTATTTAATCCTCAAATGCACAGGTTCGGTGCATGCGAACGCCCTATATTTGCCCACCTGCCGGGTACGCGCGGGAGAGTGGGAAGACCACCAGTGACACCATAGTGGGTTACCCCGGGGATCCTTGCTGGCAACAGGTCACCCCGGCTTATCGTCAATCTATCGATTGAGTCCTCGGAGGTAGGAGGGTTGAGTGTAAGATCTATCCCCCATGAGTGCCCATGTCCTATGCAATGCCCCCAGCTTGATGCAGGACCGCCTTAGTGCTAGGTACCTCGCTACTTAGCACACATCATAGCGAGGGGAGCCTTTGTATTTTAAGCGCGAAGATACTACCTTAAAACACGCTGGAACGAGTGGCAGACGTCCACTGCTAGCAGAGGCGCTTCGGGAGCTGCCACCTCCCACGCTCCCGAAAGAGCCCCTGAGTAACTTTTTAAAGAGGTTTTCCCCCTCTGGAGCCTTTGTATTTTAAGCGCGAAGATACTGCCTTAAAACACGCTGGAACGAGTGGCAGACTTCCACTGCTGCAGGAGTGCCTCGTGGAGCCGCAACCTCCCATACTCACAATGTGAGCTCCCCTGAGTAACTTTTTAAAGAGGTTGTCCCCCTATGTGCAATCCTGTTGGTCCGCGGGAGGTTTTAAGTTCTCCAACCCTCCGGTCAAGCCGGTTTGGGCCCCCCTATCCGGCACCTGGGGACGCGCCCGATGGGGGTTACAGGTATCCCCTCACGGGGGTAGGTACGGACATTTTTTTTTCATTCCGCTGTCTGTCTGCTCCACTCAATTCCTAGCTGTCGCTATCCCCGAGTGTTGTATCTTTGCTTTTATATTTCTTCTTCTCTTTGTTCTTTCCTCGTCATCACTTCGTTGCAGAATTTTGCAGTCTTTAGCATGTTCTCCGTCGTTTATTATTTAGTGTTTTATTACTACCCCCACCGCGTCTGGTAGCTGTCTTCTTTGTTCTTGGTATATTGAGCATGCCTCCAGCATGTGTTCCGGCGTCTCTTCTCCTTCCCCGCATTCACACATACTGTTCTCACTTAGTCCTCTGTTGTACAGGTATTCTTTGAAGTTTCCATGGCCTGTTATGACTTGGATAACATTTCTATCCAGGTGTTGTTTGGTTTCTAGCCTGTCCTTTACCGAAGGCAGATACGTGTAGGTCCTCTTGCCGTCTGTTAATTCATCCCACTTTCTTTGCCAGATTTAGATTGATCTCTCTTTTATTTCCTTTTTAATGTTCGTAGTTCTTCTACTATTTGCAACATGTTCTCCTGGGATTATGTAGTTTTCATACTTCAGTCCTTCGAATGCAATTTTCCTACCACTTTTTATTTTTGTTATCGCTTCCCTTGCTCTGGCTTGGATGTCTAGCGGCAGCACCCCCGCCAGGACTGGAAGTGCCACGTTGGATGTCGTCCTGTAGGCTCTTGTAATTCTTAGAAGAGCCTTTCTCTGCGCTGATACTAGTGCTCTGTATCCGTGGGCATTCACCCCACGGGTCCAGACACTCGCTTCGTATAGTAGGATCGCCTCTACTAGTCCTTTGTATATAATCAGCAGCGTCTTCCCCGAGAGTCCCCAGTCTCTTTTGGAGATCCTGGCTATTTCGTTGAAGAGCCTTGTGCTTTTCTCAGCCTGCTTCTTCACATGCCCGTTTATTGAGAATCTCTCGCTAATGTGTATTCCTAGATATTTCACTGTTTTCACCATCTGGATTCTTGTGCCATCTATCCTTATGTTGGGTGATCTGTTCGTATCGAACGATCCTTTCAGGAGCATCATACTTGTTTTCTCTGCCGATATCGTCAATTTGCTGTTTTCAGCCCATTGCTTTAACTTTGTTAGCGCCCTGTTTGCCTGTTCTTAGAGCAGGAGGCGTGATCGGCCTGACACCACCAGCGCCAGCTCGTCCGCGTATGCGAACTGGCTCTCGTTTGCTCTTACGCATTCGTCAAAGGTTAAATTCCATAGGAACGGCCCCAGGACCGAGCCCTGGGGGCATCCCTTGGTTATTGCCTTGCTTATTTTGCCACTGTTCGTCGTTATCTGCACGTTATCTGCATGTCAAATAAGAGTTTATTAGCCCATATAGGTCTTTTGGGACTTGCCTTTCTCTTAATTGTCGTAGGACCTCTGGCCACCAAAGATGGTCAAAAGCCCCTGCTATGTCAATGAATACTCCTATGCAGTATTTTGAACCTGATTCTTGTACCAGATCCATTAGATCTCCTACAGCATCCTCTGTGCTTTTACCCTGTTTGTACGCTTACTGCCTGTCCGAAATTCTCTTGTCTCGCACCAAGTGGGCGTTTATTCTATTTACAATGAGTTTTTCAAGAATTTTTCCTAACGCCGATAACAGGGTTATCGGCCTGTACCAAGGCGGTCTATATTGTTCCAGGCCATGACACTGACTCTGTTGCCAGATTGTGTGGTAGGCCATTCCAAGACACACTAAGTTTGTTTTAAATATATTTGACATTAAAAACTATTTTGACAAGGCAGTTCATGAAAGTTCCAAAAATGCCTTTGAAGTGTTACTACATACCAAGCTGCAAGTCAACTTACGCTTCATCAGTTGCTCCATATGTTAGCGTGTTCAAGTTTCCATCTAATGGAACGGTGGCACAAAATGAAAAGACATTTTGCATTTAGAGAACTGGCAGATTGGAAAGGCTAGTGTCTTGTGTGAAAAGCACTTTAAAAGAGCAGATATAAAGGGTAATAATATGAAGAGACTTGTTCTGACTGCAATATCACTAGCTTCCAGGCAAGTTATTTTGAAAAAATTACTGTTTTAGATGAAGTCAAAATTAGTAACGGTTTACTTCCAATGGAAAATGAGGTACCTACCCATTAGAAATTGTTTTTAAATTGAATATTACGGTGAAGTGACGCCCTGCGATGTAAATAGCAGTGAGTTTATAGATTTTTTTTCAACTGGCATGAATTACAATGACAGGGATAGTGCACTGACAGATTGTTCATTTACTGTCCAAAACTAGTAATTTTTTGTTAAAGGTTGGCAAAGCCACGTTGCCAGATTGTGGTAGGCCATTCCAAAGGTCACTTTCTAGGGCCAATGTCATGGCCTGGAACAATATAGACCGCCTTGCCTGTACGCTTTGGGATCAGTAGGTAGGTACGGAATTTTTTTGTTGTTTTTTTTTCATTGACAGTTTTACATTTCCATCTCGTTCCTGGCGGTTGCTATAACGGGGATGCTTTCTATACAATTATTACTTTACAACATTTGAATTGTTCAATATATAGTTACATGATTTGTCGTATTTAGCCGAGGGTCTGTGATGCAGGCCCACGTTTCCGTCCCTGCTACGGGGAGGCAACGACATCCCACTATCTAGCGCCCTTCTGGTTTTGTGTCTCATTTTTCTTACGCTAAGAGCTAAGATTAAGTTTAAATTAAATTAAATTAGTGTCTTTACATTGCCTTTACTGACTTACATATCTAAACTTAAATTAGTGTTTGTACATTTCTTGGGTTGCTTATTTACGGTTAAGTTAGTTGTATTCGTTAGATTCTTCTTTCCTTGTCATTATTTTGTTGCAAAGACTTATGAATGGCTTGCCTTTTTCCTCGCTAAAGAGCTCGAAGTTGGGAGGTATGGTGCCCTCTGCTTCATTGGTTTCATGCCAGAATTCTTCCCTTTCTACTGCATACTCTGGGCATTCCCATAGTAGATGTTCCGCTGTCTCTTCTTCTCCACAGACGCATTCTGCGTTGTCTTTTATTCCCCTTCTCATCAGATAGGCACTAAAGTCCCCGTGTCCTGTTATGATCTCTGTGGTTTTCCTGTCTATTTCCTCAATGTTTATTAGTCTTGCTCTTACGGTTGGTAAGTACTCATAGGTCGTTCTTCCTTTGTCCGTCAGGTCCCACCTCCTTTGCCATATATTGATGGTTTCTTCTTTCATCTCGTTTTTGAGGTTTTTGATGGTTTGCCTATCCTCGGCTATGTTTCCTTGTAGGTAGTTTTGTCTTCTCATGTTTCCAAAGCGAATTTGTCCGCCTTGTTTAACCTTCCTTTCGTTTGTTCTTAGTTCAGCTTTCAAGTCTAGGGGTAGGACCCCCGAGATGATTCCTATTGCCTCCGTTGATGTTATTCTGTACGCTCTCGTTACACGTAGCAACGCTTTTCTTTGGGCTTGTAGAATGCTCCTTGTGCCATGCACGTTTATTTTGCTGGTCCAGCAGCTCGCTCCGTATAGAATTATCGCTTCGAAGACCCCGTAATATAGAAATTTCAACGTCTTGCCACTTAGTCCCCAATCTCTCCTTGATATCCTTGCAACCTCGTTGAATACCTTTGTTGCCTTCTGTCCCTGCTTTTTGACGTGACCATTCATTTGAAATCTCTCGCCTATGTGCAGGCCAAGGTACTTCACTTCGCTGACCATTTTTATTTGCTCGCCTCCGATTTTAATGGTGGGTGGTCTTCTCAGATCGAGCTTTCATTTAAGCATCATCATCGTTGTTTTTTCAGCTGAGTTCCCCAGTTTACATCCTCGTGCCCATTCCTCGATGTTTCTTAGCATGTTCGCTGCTCTTTCTTCCAGTTCCCTTCTCGAGCTTGCCTCTACAACTAGTGCCAGGTCATCGGCGTACGCCACCTGCATCTCGTTGAGTTTTACGCACTCGTCGAACGCGATGTTCCATAGAAAAGGTCCCAGTACTGATCCCTGTGGGCAACCCTTCGTGATTTGCTTCACGTGGACTCTATCCGCTGTCGTGATTTGCACGCTTCTGTCGCTCAGGTAGCTTCTGATCAGTTTCGCCAACTCGTTTGGTACTTCGGCTCTCGTGAGCGTGTTCAGCACGTGCGGCCACCGGAGATGGTCAAACGCCTCTGCAATATCTATGAAGATCTCCGCGCAGTACTTCTCGAGGCTTCCTTCGACGTCCGACATCAGCCTTGATATCGCGTCCTCTGTCGATTTGCCTTCCTTGTAGGCATATTGTCTTTCACTAATTTCTACGTATCCCTTGAGTCTCGTGACTGTTAGCTTCTCCATTATTTTCCCTAGTACCGGGAGTAGAGTTATGGGTCTGTATGCTTTCGGGTCTGTTTCTAGCTTATTATTTTTGGGTATTATTATTAGTTCTCCGCTCTTCCATTGTTCAGGGAATATGCCCTGCCTGAGACAGGTGTTGTACATGTCTAGTAGCACATCCTTTAGGACATGTCATACTTGCTGAATTACTTCTGCCTTGATGTGATCAGGTCCTGGACTCTTGTTCCTTTTCAGAGCCATTACAGCTTTTTCCAACTCTTCAGTTGTGAACGGTTCAGGAGGTTCATCCGTGTCTAGATTTTGCTCTTCCATCTCCACGCGTAACCTTCGTTCTTCGCTTTCTGTATTCGCATCGTCGTCTGGAAGTAGTGCTAGCAGCAGTTCCTCCACAGTGTCTTTCAGGTTATCAGTCTCTCTTTGGTTGGTTTTTATCGTTGTGTATACTGTTTTTTGTCTTATTTTGTTTCTTTGTAATTTATACGCTAGTCCATATGGGACTTTTCTTTCCATTTCGTCTGTCATTTGTTGCCAGTTTGCTTTCTTTAGGTTATACTTGGTTTTACCCTCTGGTTCGTCGTCTTGTGTGTAATTGTTTGCTGCAATCTCATAGTATAAGCATCTGTGGTTGCTTGTACACCAGTTCTCATGTACGCTCCATTTGGATACGTTCCTGACCATCGCCGCCTTTGCTATTGTAAGGTCGATGTTCGATTCGCCTCTGTTGCTGAAGGTTGCCGGGTTCCCTGGCTCGTTCACTAACTAGGTTATTTTGTTCTATCAGCTCTTCCACCGTTTCTCCCCTTGGATCTGTGATGTCGTCGTACCATACTTCCGACCTCGCGTTGTAGTCCCCTGCCATAAGTACCCTGCCGTTGCCTAGCCTCCTTAGGGCTCCTTCTACCTTTGTCACATGTTGTTCGGTGGTTTGATTGAATTGGAAGTACGAGTTGATTACGTAGTAGGTGCTTGCCTTTATCGTTATTTGTATGCACACATGGTGCTTGCTTGTCAGGTTTGATACTTTTAGTACATTCAGTTCATTGTTAAAGATTACTATTACTGCTCCTGGAGACTCTTCTCCTGTTTTGTCGTATATGGCTCTAGCCGATAGCGGTAGCCCAAGAACCCTATTCTTGTGGACATAGGGCTCCTGTATCAGCGCCATGTCAATTGTCATGCGTCTACATATTTCTACAATTTCCGACGTGACTGAGGCCGATCTGTTTGTATTTATTTGAATGATTTTTATGGTAGTTTCTCTGTTCTTAATTCTCTCGGTTTTACGGTCCATAGTCGGTTCTTCTTTTGTCTATCTCCATTGCTCTTACATATTCTGGGCATTTGACGTCCCTTACCGAGTGGTCACTGTCACTCCCCCTCGCTTTGCAGTTGCTGCATGTCGGTTTCTCGTTCTTTTTTGTGCATGCTTTAAAGTCAAGTCCTTCTGTTGCACAATGCCCGCATACTATTTCTTTCCTTGTGCAGTTAGACTGCCCGTGCCGATAACCATTGCATTTGAAGCATTTGGTCACCAAGTGGTACTCTCTGATTCTATGGGACATCCACCCTATGTACACCCTGTCTTGCCTTTTTAGTGCTTTGTATATTCTCGGTGATACTTGCACTATCCAGTTTATTGTTCCCTCTCTTTTATTTTGTGTCGCAAATCTTGGGTTTACCTCTGACTCTCCGATTTCTTCTGAAAAGCCTTGCAAGTTCCTCTCTTTTAGTTCTTTGTATAGTGTTTCTATTGTGGTCTCTTTGTCCATATCGAAAATTATTACTGATGGTCCCTTCTTCTTAGGTTCCGAGGTTACCAGGCCCATGCTCCTTTGCTCTTCGCATTTCTTTATCTTTTCCTTATCTTCTTCTGTGTTTGTTTCCATTATTATGCCTTCATTTCTTAGTCTTCTCACGTTCCTTACGCGCACTTCCGGCAGTATCGGAGTTAGCCTAGTTATCACATCCTTTTTGATGGTTTCGCTGTCTCTGTTTCCCCCTTCTCTGTTCCTTATTATTATAATATTTTCTTTCCTTGAGACCGGTGCGTTTTTCTTTTCCGGCACCTGGGTATCGTTTTCTTTGTTCGTCACCGTTTTTGCTATGCTTGCATGTGATGGTCGCTGTTCTATTATGCTTTTCCTCTCTATTAGCCTTCCTTCTAACACTTTGGGATTTACCGCGCATTTCAGCGCTATTCTCTCCACCTCTGTGAACTTAGCCAGAATAAACTTAATTGCCGGTCTGTTAACTTTGTTGTTGTCATTGAGGATGAAATTTTCCAGGCTCTGCCTTATCTCCTTCAATTCCTCTGTGTGGTCTTCCTCTTCTCTCTCCTCTTCCAGGTTAACCTCTTCCTCTATTGCCTGCGGTGTTGTCATTGTGGGAACTCCTAGCAGGTGTGTCAGCGTTTGCTGTCTTTGGCGGCTTCGCCTGGGTCTCTCTTCTGAGTTCATTGTCTCCTCTTCGTAATTGCCACTTGTATCCTTTTTAGCTTTATCTTCGAGTTTCGGGGCACCTTCGCCTCCGGATGCCAGTCCGGAGGTTGACTCATTCGTTATCATTTTGGTTATCGCCAAAAACTGTATATATGCCTTCCGTTTTGTGTTTACTCAATGCCCAGGTTCGGAGCACGCGAACGTCCTTTGTCTGCCCGCCTGCCGGGTACGCGCGGGAGGTGGGAGGGCGGTGAACCTGCACTCCATCAGTGGCGCCATAGTGAGCAACCCCGGGGATCCCTGTTGGCATACAGTTCACCGCGGCCCTTCTTCATTCCATCGAATGAGTCCTCAGGGGCAGGAGGGTTGAGTTTAAGATCTGTCCTCCCAGAGAAGCTCATATCCTATGCAACGCCCCCGACTTGATGCAGGACCGCCCTAGTGCTGGGAAGAACTCGCTACTTAGCACACATCATAGCGAGGGAAGACCTTTGAGTTTTACGTCCGAAGGAGATTACCACAAAACGGACAGGGTAGAGTGAAGAGGTTCGCTAGCCCTCGTTGCCTAATAGCGTCGGGGCCTGAAGGAAACAAGAGTTGGAGCAAGGGCGCTCCGATAGTAAAGACTTATAGAAAGAAGGAGCCCCCAGACTAGTTGAAGAAGGGTTGCTCCCCGGCTGGGGTTACGCAGGGTCGCCACACCTGTCCTGCAAGCAGGCCCCAAAGTTGCGATCCTGTTGGTCCACGGGAGGTGCTTAACCCTCCAGCCCTCCGGTCTGGCCGGTTTGGGCCTCCCCTATCCGCCACCTGGGGACGCGCTCGGTAGGGGTTACAGGATTCCCCCCCCCGAGAGCTAGGTACGGACACACATTAGTGAAGCTAGACGTACCTAGCAATTAAGCATAACGTCCCCCGCCTTCCGTACCTTTCGGTCTCTCAGGCGGGACGCTACCGATGCCGCAGGTCCGGCACCGGTCCTGTCGAGGCCTATCCAACCTCTGACGACTTATGGAGTCGCCACCCGTTAGCCCCCGCCGAAACGGGAACCCCTTTCCCAGCATGTTGGGTACCATTGCCACTACGAGTCCATCCTCAACTGGTCAACCACGCTCGCGGTACCCGACACCGAAGTGCCGGGTATCTCGATGCACGGGGCTTGGTGCTGACCGCCCGTAGTACCCGTGTGAACGTTTGACGGGTCACCGTTCGAAAGCAAGCTTTCTACCACACTTTTCTTTGTACAGCGGCTCAGCCTTTCGGCCGTACTGCCTTAAAACACGCTGGAACGAATGTCATACTTCCACTGCTGCAGGAGTGCCTCGTGTAGCCGCAACCTCCCATACTCACAATGTGAGCTCCCCTGAGTAACTTTTTAAAGAGGTTGTCCCCCTCTGTGCAATCCTGTTGGTCCGCGGGAGGTTTAAAGTCCTCCAACCCTCCGGTCAAGCCGGTTTGGGCCCCCCTATCCGCCACCTGGGGACGCGACCGATGGGGGTTACAGGTATCCCCTCACGGAGGTAGGTACGGACACACATTTGTGAAGCTAGACGTACCTAGCAATTAAGCATAAAGAGGTAGATACGGACAAAAAAAATTCTGATTACCCCCGAGGGGATAGCCAGACTATTTATGCAATCATGCTTAGTACATTTTTAGAGGTTTCTTTGCGCCCTCTTTATTGCTGATATAACATATATATAAATATAATTTGCTTACAATTTGTGCTGCTATTAACTACTTTTTATACTAAGTATAATAATAATATATACATTTCATTAGACTAAAGTAAAGACGTTTACATAACCGTGCTTAAGTAACCTTATTGTTTTATTAAGTTAAATTAAGTTAAATTGAATTAAATTAAGCTAAATTAAGTAATACTGAATTATACATTTCAGTTTAAGTAATACTGAGATATTACATTTCAGATTCATTCGAATTCATAAACTTATTATTGCATAACCCGTATAGTCTGCACTGGTTTTGCGGTTGCCCACGGATGTCCTCCTAGGTACTGGTTGGGTCTGGTTTCCTGGCGAAGATCGCTAGCATCTCCGCGAAGGTGTCCTGATCTGTGGCCATGTCCCCTATTTCCTGCTTCGTGACTGGCCAATCCCCGATTAGTGCTGCTATTGTGCGCCTTTCTTCTTCAAAGTTTGGGCAGTTAAATATTCGGTGTTCTGAATCATCTGGTTCTCCCCTACAACTGGCACAATCTGGATCTTCTGATTTGCCTATTCGCTTGAGATGGCTGTTAAAGTGCCCGTGCCCTGTGAGTATGGTTATGGCCGCCTGAGTCTTCTTGTTAGCTGCTTCGTACCGCCTTGCTGCTTGGGGAAAGAATTTATTGGTAGTTCTTCCGCTTCCTGTGTCTTCCCACTCGTCCTGCCATCTCTCCAGTGTGATTTCTCTAATCCTTTTCCTGATCTCGTTCTTTGTTCTATACTCCTCTTTTGATATGATGTGTCCGGCGTAGTCCACCATCTGTTGTGATTTCAGCTTCTTCAGTGTGTAAATTCCTCCAGTCTCATGTGCAAAGGGGGCTCTCCGGCTAGTACTCCTGCTGCCATTGAGGAAGTAGATTTGTATGCACCAGTGATTGCCTGGCAGCTCCCCGTATAAGCCCATAATGGTCCTCTTTTCCTGGCCAGGCCGATTCTATGTCCCCAAATTTCGACGCCGTAGTTCATAATCGGCAGAATGGCATGGTTATAAATTATGGATAGTGACTGCTGTGGGCTTCCCCATACTCTCTTGGTGTGGCGCTGAAGTGAAAGTGCCAGGGTTCTCGCTTTCCTGGTTGCCATCGTTATATGTTTTCCAAATTGTAGCTTGGAGTCCAGGTAGATGCCCAGGTATTTGACTGTCGTGACCCTCGTGATGTTCTTATTGTTGACTTTTACTGTGGGGTGTCTGCCTAGATTCCC
This sequence comes from Agriotes lineatus, assembly GCA_940337035.1. Taxonomy (NCBI): domain Eukaryota; kingdom Metazoa; phylum Arthropoda; class Insecta; order Coleoptera; family Elateridae; genus Agriotes; species Agriotes lineatus. The sequence continues at coordinate 543,185 of CALNHX010000047.1, read as the reverse complement.
TTTCAGCAACATGTATTCTGTCTTGCTTGTGAATATTTTCAATTTTTGTGTTTCGGCCCAGTTCTCTAACTTCTGGGTGATTATACTTGCTCTTCTCTCCAATTCTTTTCTGCTGTTGGCCGATGTTAATAGGGCGACGTCGTCCGCGTATGCGACGAAGGTTTCTCCTTCTCCTTGTGTTTCTAGAAGCTCGTCCATCACAAAATTCCATAATGTTGGTCCGAGTATGGACCCCTGTGGGCATCCTCTAGCGATCTTCTTTGTGGTTTTTGTCGTAAGTGTAGCGTAGTTCACGACCCTATTCGTAAGATAACTTCTGATTATGCCTAGGAGCTTGTGCGGTGCGTCTTTATTCTCCAGTTTATTGATTATTGCTGGCCACCAAACATTATCGAACGCTCCGCTAATGTCGGCGAATATGACTAATGCATATTTGTCTTCGACTTGTTCTATTTTATTAATTAAGTGCGTAATCGCCCCGATGGTGCTTCTACCCTTCCTGAACCCGTACTGGTTTGGATGGTGTAGGTTCTCTTCAGTTATACTTTCAGTGATCTTATCTTTAATTATCCTTTTGAAGAGTTTGCCCAGCTCAGGTAAAAGGGTAATAGGCCTCCATGATTTAATATGGATTGGGTCTTTACTTGGTGCCGTAATGATCGTCGTGACTTGTCCAATCTTCCAGTCATCTGGGAAGTACTTGAGAATTAGACAGTCGTTAAAGACTCAGGCCAGGTATTCAGCTGTTTCTTCTATGGATGCTTTTATTATTTTCCCTGGTAGTCCGTCCTAGCCTGGAGCCTTCTTGTCCTTAATGCTCTTGCTGGCTGCTTTGACATCTTCTCTGATAACCGTGTCCTCCTGCCTATTCCCTTCCGCTCGTTCTGCTGCCCTTCTCTTGTGTCGGTGCGTATCATTGTCTTCGTCCAGGTTGTCTTCTGGAAACATTTGATCCAGAGTGAAATCTAATGTTTCCTGCATCGTCTTGGTATAGTCCTCCTCTTGATGCTCGGTTTTCTTCAGGGTCGACATATTCTATAGTCTTAATTTTACTAGAGGCGATTTTATAAGTCGTGCCCCAGGGGTCTTTGCCGAGGTCATTTATTACGAAGTTTTCCCAAGATTTTCTTCTAGCTTTGTTTAGTATTTTGTTGTATCTTTCTATTTCATCTCTATATCTCTCTCTATGTATCCTTCTGTCTGCTTCGTTTGTTGATCTATTCACGACTCTCCTTACTTTTCGACATCTTCGTCTGGTTTCCTGTACCGCGCTTGTCCACCAAGCTGGCTTGTTATTATATATTTTCCTTATTGGGAGTATCGTGTCACAAATATTATTCAGTCCATCTGTTACGAGCTTAACTCTTTCGTCTATGTGTTCCTTAGTTGGCCTCCATGGCCTTCTCTCGAGGCATCTCATGAGTATTGCGACCTGTGCTTTCAATGTTTCATTATCAAGATTCGTAAGATTGCGCCTTACCGTTATATCTGGCTTGTATTTCTCAATTTTTATGAGTTCAAAGGTGATCAGGTTATGGTCGCTCGAGCTCTCATTTCCAATCACCTTCCATTCACTTATGGTGTTCAGTAAATTGTTGCTGTACATGGTTATATCTATGTTGCTACTCCCTATCACAGAGTGATATGTGTTAGGGTGTCCTGGCTCATTTGCAATGTTTAAGTTTTGTTCAGTGATGAACTCTTCCACTTCATCCTCTCTTTCGTCGTTTCTTGCCAAATACCACAGGTGTGACTTCGCATTGAAGTCTCCTCCAATTAATATGTTTTCATGCGTCGCTTCTGTTGCAGCTTGCAGTGCTTCCAGTCGTGGTGTGATTTCTTCCCCCGGTGGGCAATAGTTGCTTATGATTTTTATTTCCTGTTTCTTGGAGATTATGGATGCAACAGCTTGATGAGTCGTACATTCATTGTAATGTACAAGGATGTCCAGGTTTGTGTTAGTGACTATTATTGAGGCATAGAACCTCCCTTCGTCCTGCTTTGCTACGCACTTGGCTTCTCCCATGCCTGGTATTTCTTGTTTACCCTTTATAATGTTTTTGTAGGTATACGGTTCTTGTACCAATATGATGTCTAAGTTATGTGTTTTGGTTATCTCCCGAATTTCCATTGTGGCTGTATTGCTATTCTGTAAGTTTAGCTGGCCTATTTTTAATACTTGGGTTTTGTTACCCATAATTGATTGTCGAGATTAGTTGTTGCAGCTTCCTGTTATAGCTCGGGCATCTGTTGTGGTCGGTCGCGTGTTTCGCGTCTTTATCCGGGATTTTTGCTCTTACGCAATTAATACACTTTGTTGCTGCTTTATCAGTTTGACAATTTTTTGTCTCGTGCTCTTCTGCGCATCTCCCGCAGACGCTAGTGTTTCTGCATACTTTTGCCATATGTCCATAACCTTGACATTTGAAGCATCTTCCTACTTTAATGTAGTCCTTGGCATTCAGCCTCAGCGCATCTATATAGATTTTTCCATATTGGCATAATATTGCTTTCCTTGTGGCCGGTTTGGTTTCAACAACCCAGTTTGTTGTAGGTTGGTCTTTTGGGCCTATCTTGAATAGCGGCCTTAAGTCGTCCGGATCTGTTTGTTTGTTTTCCAGATTTTGTTGGATTATTGCGTCTCTTATCTCGTCGGGCCTCATATCTTTTGGCACTCCATATATCACCATTTTAGGGTTGATTTTATCAATTTTCCTGGTGTCAAGCCCTGCACTGACTACGTCTTGATGCTCGAGCAATCTTGTTATGTCCGCGTGACTTGACTCGATTATTACCGACTTATCCTTTCCTCTTATTATCCTATCTATTTTGTATCCTTTTTTCCTTGGGTCCATTGCTTTCAGGAGCACCTTTTTAGTATCTTCGCATGTTTGCAGGTTAATATCTGTCCCGTTCTTTGGTTCTATAATTATTTTGTGGCTGGGTTTTGTAAATACTGATGCAGTTTTGGGCGCGATGTCTTTCCTGCTTTTGGCTGACGATGCATAGGTTTTGGTTTGTTCTATATTGCCTCTCCCTAGTTCGGATATCTTATCCATTTTATTATCGATAGCTATTTGCATCTCGTTGACCGCCTCATAGATTCCTTCGATTTTGCCTAACGTTCCGAGAGCTTCCATTGCGCTGTCTGCAATGTCATTCGCGACCTCCCGAAGCTAGGCTTTTTCCTCGGTATTGTCCCTGCATTTATAGTTGACATGGGCTTCGACGCCCTTCGCTTTCTTGACTATGCTTAGTATTAATTCTTTTATTTTTGCAAGTTCTCTTTCAAGTCTTGCTTCTTCGCTCTGCTGCGTTCGCTCTGTGCTAACGCTTTCTCTCTCTGTCTCTGTGCGAAGAGAGTGCTCCTCGCTCTCACATATGTTTATCTCTCCAGCCTCTGACTTACTCACGACTCTCATCTTTTATTATATGGCCTAGTGAAACTGATATTTATTTATTTATTTACACGTTCGTGCCGAACCCCCTAACGAAGGCTAGATACTCCGTAGCAGGGGCGGCGCTGGTACAGAGCCGACTGTCCATACTTCGACCGTTGTTCCTGACAGTAGGCAGACGCCTTCCATCACCCAAGCTTCGGACTGGCCAGGGCCTACGATTCCGCCCCCCTCGGGAATGACGGACACGCTTCAAGGCTCAGGGCTGCGGTGCATCCTGCCCTTCTACCGGCCTCGGGTCTCAGCCGGACGGTCTGGGATACCAGCCACCTTAGACCGCAATCGGTGACTGGGGAGCCTTATTTATTTAAAGCGCGAAGAACTACCTCAAAGCACGCGGGAACGAGTAGCAGACGTCCACTGCTGCAGGGGTACCTCGTGGAGCCGCAACCTCCCATACTCACAGTGTGAGCTCCCCTGAGAGACTTTTTAACGAGGTTATCCCCCTCTGTGCAAACCTGTTGGTCCGCGGGAGGTTTTGAGTCCTCCAACCCTCCGGTCAAGCCGGTTTGGGCCCCCTATCCGCCACCTGGGGACGCGCCCGATGGGGGTTACAGGTATTCCCGCACCGGAGTAGGTAGGGACACACATTAGTGAAGCTAGACGTACCTAGCAATTAATCATAACGTCCCCCGCCTTCCGTACCTTTCGGTCGCTCAGGCGGGCCGCTACCGATGCCGCTGGTCCGGCACCGGTCCGATCGAGGCCTATCCAACCTCTGACGACTTGTGGAGTCGCCACCCGTTAGCCCCCGCCGAAACTGGAGCCCCTTTCCCAGCATCTTTGGGTAGCATTGCCACTACGAGTCCTTCCGCAACTGGTCAACCACGCTCGCGGTACCCGACACTGAAGTGCCGGGTTTCTCGATGCACGGGGCTTGGTGCTGACCTCCCGTAGTACCCGTGCATGTAACGTTTGACGGGTCACCGTTCGAGAGCAGGCTCTCTACCACACTTTTCTTTGTGCAGCGGCTCAGCCTTTCGGCCGTACCGCCACACTCATCCTTCGGACATCCATACCCACCGTTGCTGTGCCTTGCGGCTCGCAGTGGGATTGGGTAGCCTCCAGAAGTTTCTTTAAGGGTCGACGACCGTGCGGTCTGCTTCGGAATAGGAATTTCATCTCCGGTAACAGGCCCGGGAAGAACTCCCGGGACACCACACTTCATCGACCGATTCCTAAACTCACCTCGGCGTGGGATGCCCCTTTGCCATCATCGGTAAGCCCGCGTCTCCCCTTGCTCGCGTGCACACAGTGCGTAGCTCCGCGATGAGCATCTCCCCAAGGCAAGTCCGGAGAGAAAGGCTCGTCGCATCTCCTTGTTGGGCCCAGCATTTCTACCGTGCCGCAACGTAGCTCCGCTGACGGCTCAGCATTGCTGCCGTGCCGTAGCATATCACCTTGCGCGGCTCAGCCTTTCGGCCGTACCGCGGCTTTCGCTTGCCCAAACGCCCACACCTGCTGGCCTCCCATGATCCCAGTCGATGAGCCGGGTGATATCCCATCCAAGATCACGATCCGCCATAACGTCTAGTGGGTCTAGGGTGGAATCTTATTTTCTTCTCGGGTTTCTGTACCCTACAACCCTGCGACCGCGCGCCCACCCTTTCCTCGTTCTATCGCGCTCTCTCTGCTGCTCCTCTCTCGCCAAGAGGGGCATTGTCCCGTGCTCCATGAACTGTGGCTCGACCGCCGTGTCTTACCAAGCTCGTCCGCCGCGGAGGCCCCCGATGCCTCTTTCACCCTCCGATTACTTGCCGTAATCCGTCCTCTCAATCGCCCGCTTGGTCAACCGCCCGGTGGTATGGGCATTGGGCTCCGGTCATTTTGTGCCCGCTCGGCCTGCCTACTGCTCTGCATTGCGCGCACGTTGCACGCTCTTTGTAATTCTTGGCCACGTGGCCACTGACTCCACACCGGTAGCAGACGTCGCCCGCCTCCTCGCAGTGCTTCCGTAGCACCCACATCTAAAACATTTCGTCAGCGACACGCGATCCCCGACCCTGCACAACCCCCAAGTGAGGTTGATGCGCCTCTGCCTTAGAATGGCTTTGTACAAATGCGGCTCCACCTGTACTAACCAGTCCCTACAACTACGCCTATCGTTAAACGACCTACGTGGCTGGAAGAGTTCCTGGAAGTCCTCCAGCGACCTGCCTTCCCTACAAATGAAGTTCATCTTGAAAGCCGCACGCGTGATATCCTCCGCGCTCTTTTCCTCCGCCCTGTGGATAACGAGGGTGGGCCGCACCCTCGCTTCCTTCTGCGCCCGTAGGCCAACCGTCTGCCACTGCTCTGACTGCGCCAGCTTTTCAGCTTCCTCCGCGGTCTTGACCTCTATGGCCACTCCGGAATTCCTCAACATCCGAATTCCCTGAACCGTCACTTCCTCCTTTCCAATGTCGATCTTTTCGACCACCGCCTTCCTAATGTCGCAGCTCTCTTGTGGCTCGCCGTTCCCTGCCTGCCTAAGAATAACGACCGGCCGTTCCCTGCTTTTCGCCTGTTCCTTCCTTACCGCGGCGCTATAGCTAAGCTGAGCCCGTCGCGGTTTTGGCACCGGTACCTCTTTCTGCTCCTCCCTCTGCTCCGGTGGCTAGCTTCTCCCCTAAGCCTACTCTTTTGCCCTCCTGGTAGCCCTCTAGCCGCTTGATCTCCATCTCCGACTCTACTAGCAACCCTTGCACAAATCCTAGATATCCTGATACCTTGATCAGTACGTCCTTGGACACCATGTCCCCTAGTAGCGCGGCCATGATGTGGTCGCGCACTTCTGTTGCCCTCTTTACCGTATCCTGGTTTTCACCCCTGGTGGACGGCGGGCTTTCGGCTCGTGCCTCTGCCCGCGGCCCGTCCGCTACAATCGTCGCCGATTCCCGTGCCTCAGGTAGCGCCGTTCTACCTTCGGCTACCGCCTCGCTCTCGCTTCCGGTCGCGATTTCCATTTCCTCCTCCTCTTCCTCCTCTGCCTCCTCAGAGTCGGTCTCGATTACCACCTTGGCAATCTTCCTTCCCGACTTAACAGCCTTCCTCTGTTGTCGGCCGGCTTTATCCGTCTCCTCTGATTCTGGCATCTCGTTGGCAGCCCTCCGTTTCTCCGCCTTCGCAACCTTTCCTCTTGCCTGTTCCGGCTCAGGGTCCGCAATGTCGCTTAGGTCTAGCTCTCGGACCACTTTCCTTGCTGCTCGACTTGCGCCCAGGGTATGTCCGACTGGCTCCCGGAGTACGAGCTCTCCTTTTTGGCCTTCTTCGCGTTCTCTGCAGCCTTCTCCTGCTGCCGGGCGGCCCTCTCCGCCTCTGTCCGCTTGGGTTTTCTTGTACCCTTGTTCGCCTTTCCTTTAGGCTTCGAGACGCTTATGCCTCCGGATGCCAATCCGGAGGTCGATTCATTCCCAACTTTTTCGCTCATCGCCAAAATATAGATTTATGCCTTCTATTGTAATTAATCCTTTAATGCACAGGTTCGGTGCATGCGAACGCCCTATATTTGCCCACCTGCCGGGTACGCGCGGGAGATGGGAAGACGGTATCCTACAATCCACCAGTAACACCATAGTGGGTTACCCCGGGGATCCTTGCTGGCAACAGGTCACCCCGGCCCCTCGTCAATCCATCGATTGAGTCCTCGGAGGTAGGAAGGTTGAGTGTAAGATCTATCCCCCATGAGTGCCCATGTCCTATGCAATGCCCCCAGCTTGATGTAGGACCGCCTTAGTGCTAGATACCTCGCTACTTAGCACACATCATAGCGAGAGGAGCCTTATGTATTTTAAGCGCGAAGATACTACCTCAAAACACGCTGGAACGAGTGGCAGACGTCCACTGCTGCAGGAGTGCCTCGTGGGGCCGCAACCTCCCATACTCACAATGTGAGCATCCTGTGTAACTTTTTAACGAGGTTATCCCCCTCTGTGCAATCCTGTTGGTCCGCGGGAGGTTTTAAGTCCTCCAACCCTCCGGTCAAGCCGGTCTGGGCCCCCCTATCCGTCACCTGGAGACGCGCCCGATGGGGGTTACAAGTATCCCCTCACGGGTAGGTAGGGACAGTGGGAATCTCGTTAATCCATTCATGCGCGTCACTAATTAGATGACGAGGCATTTGGCTATTAATAGATTTATTCAAAATAAACATTACGGCAAGGGGCCGTCCCTTACAAGTATCAGTACACAAGTTGGAAAATCAGGTAATAAGTACAAATGATACATGTAAATTAGTTTACAAAATTAAATAGCATATAGTAGTCATTATGGATACAGGAATATCAAGCATTTATAGATTTAATTCGCTTAAATACAAATTAAAGAAATCGAAACAACAGACAGATTAAAGAGCGCAAATCCGCTACAGTGTAATCTGAAAAAGAAAACGCATATAATAATTAAAGGGCTTAAGAATCTGGTACAGTGAGTAAGTCTATGCATAAGAGTTAATGGTTAAAGAGCGAAAGACCGCCACTGTAAAGCCCGGGACACTGCGCGCACTGACACTAATGGGTCGCACGTCGCCAAACCACAGGCGAAAACTCTTCGTGAATAATCCAGCCACCTTTCATGGTTCCATGTATTAGATAAGACGCCAGGCGATGATCCAAGCCCAACTTCTCCAGTAGCGTATCATTGAGTTCGCACCAGGTGCCTCGGGCTCCAATGATGAACGGTAGACAATAGATTTCTCTGGGATTATACCTGGTGCGAACCGCCTCGATGAATGGTGCAGAGTTGTAGATGGACATCTTCCCCCAGAAGGCGTCCTCCAGCAGGCGTGGGCCCTCCCATACTATGCTGACGTCCGAAATGAATAAGATGTCATCCTTGACCAGGATCAGATCGGGTTTGCGGCGTACGTCATCCGTACCCCAGATGTTGGGTTCTTCGTCAACTCGCCAAACTTTTTTCTTAGCAGCTTTTGCGATGGCAGAGGCAACGAAGTTATGCCTTCTGATCCGCGTCCAGTGAGTAACAGGACAAGCTTGTAATACATGGGAAAGAGTCTCAGATCTTATGCATCCTGCACGGCACCTTGCTGCTTGGTCCCGGTTGTATGGTGTTCCCACCGTCGGTCGGGTGGACATTTCCTCTAAGGGCAATGGCCTTGGTAAAGTCGCGGCCGGTCCAGAATGAGGGAGGCTGGTAGACCCAGGACGAGCTACAGGTAGAGCCCTGGCCCTGAGACAGTCCATTGCCAGATGTAGAATTCTGAATTCTTCGTTCGAGATTCTCAGTGAAGCGTGTACACCATGGGGAGCGCAAGGCATCCAAGATGATAGGACCCCCGGTATCACCGATTTTCCGAAGGCGCCGAAGCACGATCAACGGGATGAGATCAGTGAGAGAGGGAACACCTATACCTCCGTCTCGGCAGTGGGCATGTATGAAGGCAGAGGGGATAGTAGAAGGTAGATGAAGGATGCGCTTAACAGCACCCCTGATCAATTTATCTACAGTGCGAAGGACATGTTGGAAAATGGTCGGGGCCTGTAAGGAATGTAGCAACCTAGGTATTAAGTAAAATCTAACGATGTTCAATTTTTGAGGGGGCTTAAGAGGAGCTCGTAGGACATGGGATAGATACAGTTTAATGGTGTTATAGTTAGAGACCTTAACCCCGAGAGCACTGTACCTATAGCCTAAATATTCGAAGTATTTGTCGATCCCAAGCTGATTAATTGGTTCTCCGTTGATAAAGAAGCTATGCTTCCTTAATCCATTCATGCGCGTCACTAATTAGATGACGAGGCATTTGGCTATGTTTGAACTAGCCTTAGTTCTGGCCCATTCTGGGCACTCGGCGTATTTCAGAACCAGTTGTTCCGCGGTCTGTTCGCTAATATATATTTCTGGGGTTAAATTCCGAAACCCAACCGCTCGCGCTGCCGAGACTTTGGGATTGAAAATTTAGTAGAATATCTAAGTAATAATAAAAATGATCAACTGGGCTGAATTAAAATGAATGTTTAAAGATTAAACTCTAAACACTATTAAAAACGGTTGTTAAAATATAAAAAGACAACGTTATAGCATAAATAATAAAATAGGATATTAAAACGGAGAGGGACTAGAGACGAATATCACAGGGTTAGGTTATCACAGATGACGTTGTTTATGCTACTCCCTGGCCCACACTACGCATAAACTCTTGATGAATGAGTACGCTACCGTTGATGGTGTTGTGGACCAGGGAAGTCGCTACTCCTTTGGAAAGGCCCAAAATGGTCAGGATTTGATCATTTAACCTACACCAGGTACCTCTGGCGCCTATGACGAGCGCCACGGTCACAAAGTTTTTACCCGGGTATTTACTGAGCAACGCTTCGGTTACCAGGAGCTGTGAATAGTACTGCACCTTCTGTGTGTAGGTGGCATCTAATAAACGTGGGCCTTCCCAGACAATGGAGATATCACAAACGACGGCTCGGTCCCCCTTCAAGAAGATTAAATCGGGTTTCCTGAGCTCGCCGTTGGATAACCTTAAATGAGCCTCCTCCTCCACCAGCCATCCTTTGCGAACAGCAAGATGACGCAGGCTGTCGCTAACCCGGTTGTGTCTTCGACATCTATGCCAGTGAGTTAAGGGGCAACCCTGGAGTACGTGGGATAGCGACTCCACTCGGGCGCACCCTGCCCTACACTGTCTTGCCGGTGGGGGATTGGATGGGATACCCCTGGTGGGGAGGAGATTACCCCGCAGCTGAATAGCTTTAGTGTATTCATCCCCTCTACAAAACGAAGGGGAACGATCTATCCAAGAGCTAAAGATGGAGTTTTCCCTGCCCTGAAGCAAGCCATTTCCTGAATATGAGTTCTGTAAGAGGTCACCCCAAACTCGCCTCCTGGTTTCTGGGCTCACACTAAACTTCGCAGTCCAGCGGATAAGTTTCTCCCCTAGTCTAGTGCTTCCCCGTCGAGAGGCGAGAGAGATCCGAAGATCCCCTCGTATCTCTCTTCGGTTTCACTAACGGAGGGGAAATTTTGAGCTTGGTGAAGAGGTCGGTCTTCCAGGATGCACGCGGAGAGTCCTTTCGTATCCCTCGCGTACATTCTTTGCAACTGTTTAAATCTCTCCACTCTGTTATTGTGCCTGGGATGTTGTTCCTTTTTCAGTTTTTGGAGGGTCGAGCTTCTGACCGGGCGAATTTGGATTCCAGTGTTCCCTAGCCATTCGTGGATGGCACTCTCGAGCAGGGTTCGGTCGCCGTTTCTGAGCGACCTGAGACCTCTGAACAGGCTCCTGTCGGTGTCTGTCCATCCGTCCCAGGTGCTCCCGATTGTCTGCAAATTCAACGAAGGGGTCCAAAGGAGGGATTGGTTGCGGCAGAGGGTTAGTGGGGATATTCGTAGATACTGGGATGCGGGGGCTCGCAGGTTGGTCGAGCGATATATTAATTATTGGTGTTGGATCTTTTGAGTTTTGCGAATTTTTTGATGACTTTACGGGTGACTTTGAGTCACTTTCGCTATTGTTCTCGCTATTTTTAATGTTAGTTCTTAATGTTATGGGTGACTTTGAGTCACTATCGCTATCGCTGTTATTGATATCATTTGAATTGAGATTTAATCCTGCCGCTGCACCCCTTTGCAGTCCCGAAGGTCCAGGTTGTGGTTCCTCCTCCTTTAGGCGTACGCCATCATCGGGGAGGATCGCTTCCTCCACCACCACTGGTAGTTCTGCCGCGACTACGCCGCCCTCTTCGCCCTCCGCCAGCCTCCGCAGAAGAGCCCGGTAATCCGTAAAGAGAATTGGGGACAGAGGGTCGCCTTGTTTGACCCCGCGAGTTATCAAAATCCACTTAGTGTCGCCCGCATCCAGTTGGATGCGGGTGCGGGCTCCTCTGTACCCCTCCATTATGAATTCCCTCAATCGGGCGTCGACCTGAAATCGACGGAGTGCTCGATCAATTGAATGGTGGGAGACCGTATCAAAGGCCTTGGCCAAGTCAAGGCTAATAATATGGTACGGCCTCCCTTGCCTCCTACGTGACTTTATTAAGGCTTCTAAAGTTAAGGTATTTAATAGCACTCCATCGACAGCCCTAAATCCCCTCTGATGGGGGTGTATTTATAACACTCTGAACTTACTAATTATTTACTTATTTTCGTGCAATAAAAAATTACCATTGTTAAGGAAATTTTCAACATATAATTTTACAGCCAGATAGCAGATGCCAGGGTTCAGTCTGATCAACTCAAATATACAATCAAGTACACATCAAACAAAGCGGTTTATTTTATATACCTATTTACAGTTTCAAATAATAACTAAAATATTCCATGTATTTTCAAATAAAAGATTTGGATTTCGATGTATCTTGGGCAGCCTGGCGCCTACTGGGTTAGGCAAGCCACGATACCTCTCGTACTTTCTCGGCGGCAGGACGAGGAAGCTCGTAGTTAGGAGAGCGTCCTCTACTCGGCTAAACTGGAAACAGAATCTATTTTAAGTTTGTTTACCTTTATCGTGGGCTAGAAATAAAGTTATATTTGCTTTTATTTCGGGGGTGTTGAGATTGAACTTGATGTAAGGCGTAATCCCATTACGTCGAAGCTATTCTACAGTGCCCGCAAAACCTCGTGTGATGTAAAACCTTATGTGACAAGTGAAAAGACTGTAGAATTAAATATCATGTGTCAACTAATGACTTTTAAGCCAAATTTGCGTTTAAAGCTGTTACTAAAATTCCAGGGTTTCTAGGTGATAACTAGGGGTTTTCCAATTACGTTATTCAAGGTGAGTGAAACCTCCTTTAAGCTACATGAATTACTTCTAACCTGAAGCTAACCTCACAATTTTTGGTTTAGATTTCGGGAAGATTATGTACTATGAATTGGGGCACTGCGGAAAGCATGGGAAATCTGTAGGACGAGTTTCCTCTAGGTGAGTGAAGCTCTGAATCTTTACGGGTACGTTAATTACGGGAGTTTCGTTGCGGGCACTTAACCTCGCAAATGGTTCAAGTTTATGCACAGACCTGAGGGGCCTCGCTTTTAGAATGCTTTCTAAATGAATTACGTGAATGTTGTCGGGAAGCGGTTTCGAGGAGGTCTAAGACCCTTAACAGGCGTATATACAACGATCCACGTACGAGTTTTAGACAACGCCGGTTTCGAAGAGTAAACGTATCCAAATTCCAGACAGGCATATAATTATAAACAATGAGCCACGTCTGAATTTTAGACAAGATAACTCCTGAATTGGCTTGGCGGAGATCACAGGCATTGAAATCAATGGGCCACTTTGATCTTTCGGGATTTCTGGGAAAGATTGGTTCTAGGACTAAAAGTCAAAAGGTAACTTTTCCAATGGGTGCTACGTCTATTTATACATTACCCATCTCCTTCGTCTATGCTGGAATTGGGGCGGGAATGCGTCGGAAGACGAACGCCCGTGAGCCCGCGCACCTCGATCGTTTCTTCGCCTAATCTCGCGCTCTGCGATGTTATCCTTGAATTGTGACGAAGTTTTGGCGGCGACCAAATTTGAACGCATTTTGAATCGTAAATAATAATTTCGGCCGGCGCTAACGTCACACAGTCCCCTTCCTATGGAGGGAACAACCCATGGATGGACGTCTTCTTCAAGGAACTACCCCCTGTGGCTCGGAAAGCACCTGGAGCGTCTTCAGGACAGGCGTAGAGGTTGCGGTATCAACCTACGGGGCGCCAGGTGCTGATGATGATGGGCGGCCGGGTGACTTTGCGTTCCAAAAAAAATGTATGCGGGATGCTGGTTAATTAAGTCCTAACAGTTGCGCGTGCTTTTTTAAAATTCTGATGGACTCTCCGGTGGGCAGCTTCAAACGGAATTTTCGCGGTCTTTTTGTTGTTCGCTGTCGGCGGCGTCGGGGAACCTGGGGCTCTGGCTCGTTGATTCTTGATTTTGAAACCTGGGGTTTCGGCGTGGGCCGTGTTGACTTCAAGGCCTGGGGCTTTGGCTCGGGCAGCGATAATACTGGGATCTGGGGCTCTAGCTCGGGCAGGATTATCTCCATGACCTGGGGCTCTGGCTCGGGGAGTATCAATTCTGGGAGATCGGTAATCTCCACTTCGGGTTCCGGGAGGTGGAGTTGTTGTAGCTCTTCTAGGACGGCGGCCAGAGCGCCGCCCGGGGTCAACGGTACCACTGCCGCTTCCATCGGGACTTCGGAAGGTGAGCCTGGCTGGAGTTCTGGAGGTAATTCCGCCTTATTTTTCCCCATACCGATCTCCACTGAAGGGCCTAAAACTCGAGGCGTCCAGGAGGTCGTAGGCGTCGCCGGGTCTGGGGGTAACACGCACATCTGTGCTTCGGGTGGCGTGACTGGCGGGGCTCGGGTCTCGCCCTTAGTTGGAGACGCGGCTGGACTCTCCGGTGACCCGTCGAACAGCCGCTTAAATTTCAGAGCCAATTGCCGGATTGTTATCTCCTGGACGGGGTGAAATCTTGAAAGCGGAATATTTACCAGCAGACCTACTCCGAGTGGTTTAGGATCCGGCTTGTGGTGCTTCTTCGTCTCTTTCGGAGCCAATTGTCGGATTGTGAACTGCTGGTCGGGGTGGAGCCTTGAAAGCGGGATCTTTACCAGCAGACCTTCTCCGAGTGGTTTAGGATCCGGCTTATGGTGCTTCTCCTTTTCCGGCGTGGCTGGTAAGGGTGATAGCATCGCCGGGACCGGGCTCCATTTCGGCAGGGGACTCCCGGCGGCCCTAGGTGGTGGACCAGGAGTGGCGTACAATTGTGGCGTCCAGGGGCGAATTTTCTTTTGGCCCTTTGGCCTTCGGCGTAGCTTGAAAGGCCCGGGGCGAACATCCTTGCGGTTACGTACTGATGACATCTTCGTTGAAGGTGGCTGTACTAATGCATTCATGGACTGCAGGTCGCCACATTTATACCCATAGTCCGCGTTATCTCACCCCCTCTAAATGGGAGCAGGTAGAGTAGGAGTATTTTGATAAGCGGGCTTGATGTCCTTCACGTGGACCCTGCCGATGGCCCTACCGTTCTGGGGGTTGCTCAGCTCCACGATGACGGGGGAAATAATTTTTTGGATCACGTAGGGTCCAACATTTTGCGGCTAACTTGGCGGTGATGCCTTGGGCGGCGTCGGAGAGTACCCTATCGCGTTTATAGACCTGGTGCCGGACCTGGGAGCGATACTCTCGCCTTCGGAGGTTATAATGATGGCTTTGTCTGGTGAAGGCTTTTGCGAGATTATTTCTTACTACGTTCATTACGTCCTCTAATTTCTGAAGCTGTTCGCGGTAGAGACCTGGGGCTGGAGCTTCATCGTCGGGCCCAAAGTCGGGGTCGGCCGTCTCGCGTACGGATTTTGGCGGCAACATTTCCTGCCCTAAGTTGAGCAAGGCCGGCGTGAATCCTGTTGATTCGTGTTTGGACGTGTTTATCGCAAACATGACCTCGGGCAACCATGCGTCCCATTGTTTTTGATTTCCGCGGGCTAATTGGGCGATGATTGTACCTATGACTTTATTATGCTGCTCCACGGGGTTGGCATGGGGTGTGTACGGGGGCGTGAGTCGGTGTTTGATGCCGTACTCCGTGGTCAAAGCTCTGAAGAGCTTACTGGTATACTGGGGCCCATTGTCTGAAACAATAACTTTTGGAGTTCCAAATCAATAAATTATTTTTCATCCTACATGATTAGAAAATCGAATTTTACTTTCTCCATAGAGACGAGAAAGTGTGCGTTTCTAAGGCTAGACCTGCAAAATAACCCCCAATGGCTAGCCAAGAAAAAAAAATCGACGTTTTCCAGTAGGAGACGCTGCAATAATCTGTCAAACCAAAATTTAAAAAAAATCACGTTTATAATTAACTTTTTTGCTTTAAATAATAGCTATTTCCCTTTTGTAAAAATATTTGCTCAATAAAACTTAATTTTGGCAATGTATTCGTTACATTTTTAATATAAAATACACATCAGATAGATTTCTGTAGAAGCTTATGTCTAACTACGGGTAGATGGCGCTGCAGTTACAAATGCTATTCGATTTGCCAACATTTGCAAATTGTTTTATTATTGTTGACAGCTCTGTCAATTTCAAAATAATAACCTGGATGAGAGCTGCGTTGAAAAAATTATTGCAGGATGGTGTTGTAGGATGAAAAATAATGTGTAAACCATGGGCGGTAAAGTGATTTTCCAGGATTCAAGAAGTGTCCAGGCTCGTTAAAGCTCGCCTGTCCATTTCTTCTTTCAGCCTGGAAAATAATCACTTTACCGCCTAGGTTTACAATATACTATTTTCCCTTAGGGCCTGGACTACTGTTTTTGCGGTAGCGGTGCGTAGTGGGTGGACCTCGACCCATTTCGTAAAGCGATCTTGAAACACCAGGAGCCATATATTGCCTTTGGATGACCTGGTGAGCGGCCCGATGAGGTCTGTGCTTATAACCTCCCAAGGGCCTCGTACCCTGGACCAGAACATCTTCCCGGCCGTCTGACGTTGGCTGTGTTTATATTCCTGGCAAGTAGGACAAGAACGTACGTATTTAGTGATTTCTCGTTGCATTCTTGGCCAATAATAATGCTTCTGTATTCTAGCGACAGTCTTCGTCATCCCCAGGTGCCCTGCAGCGGGTTCGTCATGGCATTCCTGCAGGACTTGGGCTCGTTGCGGCTTTGGGATGCACAGCTTCCATATTGGTTGAAAGCCCTCGGCCAGGTCTTCGCTGACGTTGGGGAAGCTCCTGTAGAGGCTGCCGTTCTCTACCTTCCACGTGCTGTACGCTTCGGGGTCGTCTTGCACCAGGTTGGTGATCCTCTGGACCCATGGGCAGTCGACTTCTGGTTGGTGAACCGCCACGGGAGAGAGACCTTCTTTAGGACCTCCTGGACCTCGGGATAGGGCGTCAGCTACGTGGTTCAACGCTCCCTTACGGTATTCGACCTCGAAGTCATATTGTTGAAGCTCGAGGGCCCATCTTGCCAGCCTTGCGGAAGGATTAGGTAAGTTTTGTAACCACTTCAGGCTCCTGTGGTCAGTTATTACCTTAAAATGGTATCCTTCTAGGTACCCTTTATATTTCTTGATCGCAAAGAGTACTGCCAGGCACTCTAGCTCCGTCGCGGAGTAACGGGTTTCAGCCTCCGCCAAGGAACGGCTGGCGTATGCAATCACTCTTTCTTGACCCTCTAACACTTGTGTGAGGACGGCTCCCAGGCCAGTGGTGCTCGCGTCTGTTTGAAGCACGAAGGGCACAGAGAAATCGGGACATGCTAAGATCGGCGCTGAAGTTAAGGCAGTCTTCAGCTGCTCCAGTGCTTCCTGTTGCTTCTCAGTCCATTTGAACTTGGCGCATTTCTTCAGCAGCTCATTTAAGGGGGCCGCTAGTCGAGCGAACCCTGGTATGAATTTCCTGTACCAGGAGGCCATTCCCAGGAACCTGCGGATAGCCTTCGGATTCTTGGGTGCCTCCATCCGGGTGATGGCCTCCACCTTCTCTGGGTCAGTATGAATTCCCTCCTTATTCACTATATGACCTAGATATTTAAGTTCTGGCTGACAAAAATTACATTTTTCTTTTTGCAGCTGGAGTCCGGCCGCCCGCAACCGTTGAAACACTTCTCGGAGGTGCTGTAAATGTTCCTTGAACGATCTGCTGACGATAATGATGTCGTCTAAGTAGCAGAAGGCATTGGGTTCCATCTCAGGGCCTATGACGCTGTCTAGGAATCTCTGGAACGTCGCCGCCGCCGCGTGAAGCCCGAAAGGCAAAACTTTGAATTGATACAAGCCCCGTCCAGGCACTGTGAAGGCCGAAATGGGACGACTTGCTGCCGCCAAAAGGATCTGCCAGTACCCATGTTTTAAATCCAAGGTGCTTATATACTGGGCACCCCGGAGTTTATTCAGGATTGCATCAATAAAGGGAATGGGATATGCATCGGTCTGCGTTACCTCATTTACTTTTCGGAAATCGATGCAAAATCGGTACTGGCCCGTTGGCTTTTTTACCAGGACCACTGGGGAACTGAACGAACTCTTGGAAGGTTCTATCACCCCCTCGGCTAACATCTTGTCGACTTCCGCGTCGATCACGGCTTGCATGACGGGGTTGCGAGGGTAGTATCTTTGTTTAATGGGTCCAGTGCCTTCCTTCAGGACTATACGATGCTCAACTAAGGTAGTGGGACCTCTGGTGCCTTGGAACTTCCGCAACTCTTCCTCGAGGAACCTGGATAACTGGCTGGATTGAGTTGGGGACAAAGGCTGGATGCCGGCTAGCCCCTCCAGGTCTTGGTGAGACTGTAAGGGTATCTCTGCTTCACCTAGAGTTATCACCTGGGCTACGGGGTTGATAATAGCTCTGTACTTGGTGAGGAAGTCGAGTCCCAGGATTATGTCGCTTGACAGGGTATCTACGACGCTGACCTGTAGGCTGTAGGCGAGGCCTCCGATCATCAGGGTAAGATTATACTGGCCTTGCGTCTTGACGATTCTACCGTCGCGTCGGCTAATTGGACGCGGGTCTGGGTTGATTGGCAACTTACAGTGCCCTGTTGTTTCAGGAACCGTTGGAGCTTTTCTCCTATGTAAGATTGTGCAGCCCCTGTATCGACCAGGGCGTTGAATGCCTTTCCGCGGAGAACTACTTGGAGGAACAGTCGAGCATCTAGAGCGGCTACAGCTGACTGGGTCTGGGTTTCTTTGTAGAAATGTTTAATTCGCTGGAGCCACTGCGACCGTTCGGGTTGTAGTAGACTCTTAGAGGCCCTGGCCTTCTTTTGTCGCGGACGCCTCACAGTTCCCGACGGCCGGTTGCGTTTCCCGACATCTTGCAGGTACAATCCCTGGTGAGGGTGCCTTCCTTACCGCACCATGAACAGAAGAGTTTCGTAGGCCTTCGGCATTGGAAACGGGTATGGCCGCGTTGGCCACATTTCCAACAGTTTTCGGTTTCGTATGCTGGTCGGGCTGTGGAGTTGCTCTCCTGAGGGGCCAGGTGACTACTTTTTACGGCCTCGCGGTCCTGCAGCGACGACACGGGGGGCATTTGGAAATTCGAGGGAGGTGTCGTCTTTGCTTTTCCTGGTTTGTATGCTGTTTCCGCCATATAGGCTTGACTTGCTGTCGGTGGGGGCTGAAACGACGCCTGCTCCAGCTGCAGGGCCTCGTATTCCTCGGCCATTCGTATGAGCCCTGCCATGCTATGGAAGTCTTTCCTGTGGATGTATAATTTGTATTCGGGGCGGAGGTTCTCATAGATGCGTTCTAATTGCTGGCGTTCATCCGTGATACCAAATCGGCGCAACAGGGTCTGGATGGACGTGGTGAAGTCTGCCACGGACTCTTTTTGCCCCTGAGTTCTGTTGCGAATTTCTTCTGCCATCCGGAACTGGAACCGTGGGGGCAAGTACTGAGTTTTAAAAGCTTTGACGAAGCTTCTCCAGCTTAGCCAATTCTGCTTGTTGTTTCTAACCCAAAGCAAGGATTTCCCCTTGAACAGCTCGGGCAACGCTGTGAGTACTTGCTGCTCTTGGAATTGATAGCAATTTGACAATTCTTCGATCCTCTCTAGGAAGGAAATCGGATCTGTGGTGCCATCAAACTTGAGCCCCCACTTGCGAATGCTGTTGCAGACTTGTGCTATGTTGGGGTTGGTGGTCGCTGGAGTTGTCGCTCCGGTTTGCTCGTTGGCCTGTTCGCCTACTCTTTCCCGGGTTTCGGTTTGATCTTCTTCTTGTTCTTCGTCCAGCTCTTCATCCTCTTCGTCTTCCTCCATCTCTCCTTCTCCGCTACTTTTCAAGTATTGTGACATTCGTTGACGTAGCTGCTGTGCGTTTCCTTCGCTGCTTAATCCAGCCCCGGCCAGGACGCCTCGGAGTACCTCCACTCTCAAATTGTAGATCCATCCTACCCTTACCCTCGGAGGGGCCACCGGTCTATCAACGCTTTCGCGGTCGTGGTCAGACATACTGGGAACAGAGTTTGTATATTAATCAAATCAAAACTGTTAACTCTAAACTAAATCTTTATTTTCAGGTAACAATTGCTCGAGCGCCACTTGGATTTTCCCTGGGTCTTTGTTGCTGGAAGAAACGGCTTTAAATTATAATTGGCTATATACTTGAGTTTATGTCTCTGCTCGGGCTGGCCATATAACACTCTGAACTTACTAATTATTTACTTATTTTCGTGCAATAAATAATTACCATTGTTAAGGAAATTTTCAACATATAATTTTACAGCCAGATAGCAGATGCCAGGGTTCAGTCTGATCAACTCAAATATACAATCAAGTACACATCAAACAAAGCGGTTTATTTTATATACCTATTTACAGTTTCAAATAATAACTAAAATATTCCATGTATTTTCAAATAAAAGATTTGGATTTCGATGTATCTTGGGCAGGCTGGCGCCTACTGGGTTAGGCAAGCCACGATACCTCTCGTACTTTCTCGGCGGCAGGACGAGGAAGCTCGTAGTTAGGAGAGCGTCCTCTACTCGGCTAAACTGGAAACAGAATCTATTTTAAGTTTGTTTACCTTTATCGTGGGCTAGAAATAAAGTTATATTTGCTTTTATTTCGGGGGTGTTGAGATTGAACTTGATGTAAGGCGTAATCCCATTACGTCGAAGCTATTCTACAGTGCCCGCAAAACCTCGTGTGATGCAAAACCTTATGTGACAAGTGAAAAGACGGTAGAATTAAATATCATGTGTCAACTAATAACTTTTAAGCCAAATTTGCGTTTAAAGCTGTTACTAAAATTCCAGGGGTTTCTAGGTGATAACTAGGGGTTTTCCAATTACGTTATTCAAGGTGAGTGAAACCTCCTTTAAGCTACATGAATTACTTCTAACCTGAAGCTAACCTCACAATTTTTGGTTTAGATTTCGGGAAGATTATGTACTATGAATTGGGGCACTGCGGAAAGCATGGGAAATCTGTAGGACGAGTTTCCTCTAGGTGAGTGAAGCTCTGAATCTTTACGGGTACGTTAATTACGGGAGTTTCGTTGCGGGCACTTAACCTCGCAAATGGTTCAAGTTTATGCACAGACCTGAGGAGCCTCGCTTTTAGAATGCTTTCTAAATGAATTACGTGAATGTTGTCGGGAAGCGGTTTCGAGGAGGTCTAAGACCCTTAACAGGCGTATATACAACGATCCACGTACGAGTTTGAGACAACGCCGGTTTCAAAGAGTAAACGTATCCAAATTCCAGACAGGCATATAATTATAAACAATGAGCCACGTCTGAATTTTAGACAAGAACTCCTGAATTGGCTCGGCGGAGATCACAGGCATTGAAATCAATGGGCCACTTTGATCTTTCGGGGATTTCTGGGAAAGATTGGTTCTAGGACTAAAAATCAAAAGGTAACTTTTCCAATGGGTGCTACGTCTATTTATACATTACCCATCTCCTTCGTCTATGCTGGAATTGGGGCGGGAATGCGTCGGAAGACGAACGCCCGTGAGCCCGCGCACCTCGATCGTTTCTTCGCCTAATCTCGCGCTCTGCGATGTTATCCTTGAATTGTGACGAAGTTTTGGCGGCGACCAAATTTGAACGCATTTTGAATCGTAAATAATAATTTCGGCCGGCGCTAACGTCACATAGTGGAAGAGTTGCTAATCTTTTTGCCAAAATTTTATTGAGCAGCCTGACCCATACCGAACCGATAGTAATGGGCCGCCAGTTGTCCGCATCGAGAGGGTCTCCCTCTTTGGGAATCAGAATGGTTCGCGAGTCCCGTATTATGTTGGGGAACCTACCTAACGCTAACATGGCATTAAGGATTAACTCCAGTCTTGTCCTAGGGATTTGGCTAACCTGTGTAAACTTGCAGCCATCAGGGCCGCTTGCACTTGATTTCGTGTTTTTCAATGCAACCTCGATTTCCTCCGCCGATATCGGCCGCCACGCATCGTCCCCTCCCTTCAGCTCACCCAAATCCTCATTATCGTGAGGTGAGGGGACTCCAAAGATCCCCTCGTACTTTCTCTCTATTGTATCAATTGGCGGCTGAAGCGATTGGTTGAAAAGAGGCTGGTCGTCAAGAATGCACCCGGAGAGTCTCTTGAGATCCCTCCTGTACATATCTTGAACGACCTTATACCTGCCGACTCTATCGTTAGGTTTTAAGTTGTAATTATTGAGCCTGTGGGTGGGGATTTTGCGAACGACCGGTCGGTCCGAGGCCCCTGCCTCCCGTAGCCAGTCGTGGCAGGCTCTCTCGAGCGGGGTCCGATCGCCGGACCGCAGCTCCCTGAGAGCGCTAAACACTGTCCTATCGGACTGAGTCCAGCCATCCCAGGTCGCCTCGAGGGCCAGAGCGGACTCCGCTATGGGGTCCAGCGGCGGGATTGGTTGCAGAGGGGGGTGGTCTGGGCCGTTAGTCGGAGATCGACCCCTGGGGCTATTATTTTCATTAGTGAGTGGGTCCGCTTTTTTGTTTTTTCTTTTGGGTGTTACTGATTTTTTGGGTGCCACATATTCATTGTGTTGCCCCAGCGCTCCCACTGCTGTGGGCCTGGGCGGGTTAGAGTTTTTAATAGGTGAGTTTCGCCTAGTAGGCGGAATGTATTCTTTTGTGGCCTTTGTTGATTGCGGTGACCCGTTGGAAGAAGAGCTTGAGTCGCTATCATTATTAAATTGTTTTGGTTTTGCCCCTACTTGAAGGCCAGAAGGGCCTGCTCTAGGCTCAATGATATCCCCTAGGTCTTCACCATCATCGGGGTGGGGTACGACCTCAGCCTCCGCAATTCCCTCTTCAACATCACCACCGCCTTCTCCCCCCAACAGCTCCCGCAACATAGCCCTGTAGTCCGCCTCCCTTCTCCTACTCGAGATCGCCCCCCTCGTCCTACCCGGGAAGAGGGGTTCGAGGTGCATATTTATGAATCGCCCTTTATAGGCAGCCTCCTCCCTGGCCATTCTCCGGAGTTCCTCCTCCGGCCAGTAGCTGGGATCCCTTATCGGATTGTCCGTTTGAAATTCTAGTTCCTCGTTGTAATCGTTAGGATGGCCTCTCATCAGGTGCAATCTCATTCCTCCAAAAGAGTTATATCTTTTGTTGCAGGAGGGGCAAGGAAATTGCTCTGCTGGGTTTGGTCCCCTACAATATCGTCGTCGGATATGTTGTTTGACACCCGACTGCGTAGCAAAATTCTTACCGCATACGCAAGTGAATGGCATTGTAGAAGAATGACTAGAGATTGAGGTACGGAAATAATAACAATATAGGACTTAATATTAGCTAAAATTAATTAAAAACAAGTATAAATAGGTTTAAACTAGTTAAAACTAATGTAAACTAAAGATCACTACACTTTAAAAAAGTTAAATAACGTGCACAAGGGGCGAGGGGCGGCGTAGACCTCAATTGGGGATGTAGTACGCTCGCCAAGTGATGATGTAACACTATAATCACGTCGATCTTCAAACCACAAATGCACGAAAAATAACAACTTTAGAGCACGATCGAGCAAGGCACCTACTCACGCCGTTTGCCCACGCTTGCTTGTATGTATTATATTCTACCTTGCATTCAGGGCAGGGGTAGGGACGGTCAGGGTTTGGTCCTTTACAATATCTGCGACTGATGTGCTGTTTGTGGCCTGCCGGAGTACGCAATGTTTTGCCACAAACGCAAGTAATTTGGTCCATTTTGTAGCCTGACGCGTCACTAATTAGATGACGAGGCATTTGGCTAATGGTGAATTAGTAGTAATTCTGCACAGCAGGACCACTACAGATTTCGGCTGCTGACGCACGCCGTGTGCTACGGGCATCAGCCTTGTGGTTTTGAACAGAAAAGTGCCGAAATCCGCCTGCTGTTTACAAAAATATAAAAAACAGGAAATACGAACACTATTCAGTGCCGAACGGGACAGACATTTTAAAACGTGTGTAAATGGTACATGACAACATATTAAAATAAAAATGTGCGGCCAACGGGGTAAAAATCCCCTCACGGGTCTTACTACACATTTTCAGGTCTTAAAACGAAGTGCGAAATGCCAACGAGGCTTCACAGACCTCTCACGGGGCTTACATTCGCAACTCTCACACTTTAAAAGCATTCCCGGGGCTGATGTACGCCGAGTGACAAGACTGACGATTGGATCACGGGCGACGCATCCCTTGCCTGGCCCACACGGCACGCATGAACTCGCTGTGAACGAGTACGCTGCCGTTGATGGTATTGTGAACCAGGCTCGAGATCTCTCCGTTCGACAGACGCAGTACGCTCGTTAGCCGCCGATTTAGCTCACACCACGTTCCCCTCGCCCCGATAACCATAGCTAGGACAACTATGGATTTGCCTGGGTACCTGTTTTGCAGGCATTGCAGGACACGAGGCTCGGAATAGTAGTCGACCTTTTGGCCGAAAGTGGCGGCCAAATGGCGGGGTCCCTCCCAGGATATGGCCACGTCGCATACGACGACCCGGTCTGCCTGAATGAACACCAAATCAGGCTTACGGAGCTCGCCGTTAGCTAGCCGCAGTTGTGGCTCTTCTTCTACCAACCAGCCTTTGCGCTCCGCTAATTTGCGAAGGCGCGTGCAGACCCGATCATGGCGTCGAATGCGCGGCCAATGAGTAATGGGGCAACCCTGGAGCACGTGGGATAGCGACTCCACACGGTTGCACCCTGCTCTACATGACCGGGCCGGAACGGGGTTCGATGGAATACCCCGGGTTGGCAGAAGATTACCCCTTAGTTGGATGGACCTTATGTACTCTCCCCCGCTCCAAAAACGCGGGGGGTGATCGATCCAAGAGCCCGAAAACGAACTCTCCCTACCCTGGAGAAGACCATTGCCAGAGTAGCTAGCCTCCAGCCTTTCGCCCCAAACTCTCTGAATGTGGGCTTTCTCGGTGCCGAATGATCCAGTCCAGCGGTTCAGCCTTTGCATGAGCTTAATGCATTCAGGCATTTGAAGAACCGCTGCGGTAGTATTGTCGGAGTTTGTGACTAAATTAGTCATCCTCCGATACAAAATGGCGGGCACCTGCGCCCGGAGGGATGACACACCCAAACCACCCATTCGAGTTGGTGCGTGGATGAAAGCGTCGCTACTGGTGCGGTTAAGATGTAAAAACCGCCTGACGGACATACGGATAATCTTGTCAGCATTCCGAAGGAGACACAGAGTCACACGAGTACTTACAAGCACAGAACTGATCCTTGGGAGAAGATAGGTCTTAAGAAGACTCAGCTTTTGAGCTGGTTTTAATGGCGCAGCCTCTATCCTCTGACATTGGAGCTTTAGCGAATCGATGAGTGGCCTCGCTTTTCCCAGGTAAGAATACCGATCCCCGAGGTACTTGAAAAAGTCGTCGGGTGCCAGTTGAGTGATGGCTTTTCCCCGGACGAAGTACCTTGCAGCAGTAGCGGAGAACAACTGCTTTCTTCCTGGTACAACCCTAACAGTGAGCGCCACACTCTTGTCGGGGTTGAGGCTTAGCCCTCTCGCTTCAAAAAACTCCAACGCCGTCCTCAGTAGACGCTGAGACCCCTCGTATGTCTCACTGAGCAACATCAAGTCGTCCGCATAAGCCAGGCAAGCTGGTTTAAAATCCTCACGAATCCTGAGTCCTCGGTTCATTCCCTCGAGTTGCTCTACTAGTTCATCCATAACCAGGTTGAAGAGAATCGGTGATAGAGGGTCGCCCTGCTTAACACCCCTAGAGATGTTAATCCACTCAGTTCTATCCGCATCAACTTGGATGCGGGTACGGGCGCCGTTGTAACCCTCCATAATGAAACTCCTCAGTCTGTCATGGACCCGGAAGCGGCGGAGTGCCCTATCAATGGAGCTATGCGAAACCCGATCGAATGCCTTGGCTAAGTCAAGACACAAGATGTGATAGGGTTTTACATGCTGACGTCGATGCTTTATCAGCGCTTCCAATGTAACAGTGTTCAGGAACACTCCGTCGACAGCTCGAAAACCACGCTGATGCGGGTGAATTGGGAGTCTCGAGAGTCGCCTCGCCAGGATTTTGTGGAGGGCCCGAGTGAAAACGGAACCGACAGTGATTGGTCGCCAGTTGTCGACAATGCGAGGATCTCCTCCTTTTGGCAACAGAACCGTACGGTGGTCGAGCAGGGTTTTTGACAAACGTCCCAGTATCAGGCAGCCATTGAAGAAGACTGTAAGGCGTTTGGCTGGCATCTGGCGAAGATGGTTAATCGTGAACATGTCCGGGCCAGCTGCCGCGGACTTGGTTGACATCAACGCCCACCTAACTTCGTCCTCCGTGATCGGCACAAACGCGTTCTCCCCCTCCTTGGTATCCCCCAGCGCTTGGTTGTCCGGAGGCGACGGAGAATCAAAGATTCCCTTATACCTCCTTTCAACTTCGCTAACTGGCGGGAATACTTGCGCGTCGTGGAGAGATTTATCGTTCAATAGACAGTCGGCCAGTCTTTTGGGGTCCTTCTGATGGAATTTTTGGACCTCCTTGTATCTCTCCACCCTCTGCTTAGCACTGCTAGCTGGCCTATTGTCTTTTGCAGCGCGCTTTATGGGAGGATCACGACGTTCTACCACACGAAGTCGGGGAGACATTTCCTCCAACCATCGTACTAGAGCGACCTCAAGTAGGTCCTTATCACCCGGCGTGATCCGCCTGAGAGACTCAAACACAATCTCGTCGGACTGTGTCCAGCCAT
Source organism: Agriotes lineatus (assembly GCA_940337035.1). NCBI lineage: Eukaryota > Metazoa > Arthropoda > Insecta > Coleoptera > Elateridae > Agriotes > Agriotes lineatus. Next base: position 517,093 of record CALNHX010000047.1, on the reverse strand, counting down.
CCCAGGTTTCACCAAGCGACAGTACATGGACAACCAAAGGATCGCCCTCCGAGATGGATCTCCGTAGGGGGGGTACCTGGGGAACAACGAGTCTAACACTCTCGTTATTGTTGCTCGGGCTGCTAGCGCTAGAGGTGGTGCTTGATTTAATATTGATTGAATGGGCCTCGCCCGGCACTTCACCCAAAATGAGTGGTGCGGGCTGGTCTGCGACGGCAATGTTAGGTCCCGGCGTTCCGCCGACTCTCACGATTCCCGACTGACCACGACTCGCGTTGCAAGTTCTGGGGCCGGGTCGTGTGCCGGACGTCCCGGGACGGCGTTCTCGCTGTACCGGTGCCACACGCGGGCTCACGCGGGCATCCGGCCGGAAGACTTCGTCGTTTGAGGAGGAACTATCCTGCAAAGCTAGGACTTGCTTCCTCCTCGGTCTCGTGACTGGAGACCCATTCGACGGCCCTGGCTGTTCGGCCGTAACACTTCCAGCGGTACTACTTCGAGTACTCCTGGTACACCTCTTGGGAGGTAGCGCTTTACGCTGCAGACCCGATGGCCCTGGACGGGCAATGTTATCGTCCCCGTGCAATGGTGCCCCTTGTCCTACTTCCATCCTCTCATTGGCCAACCCTTCCGTCATCTCACGTACCATACGCCTGTGGTCGGGCAACAATCGCCTACTCTTGATACCCTCCAGCGTCCGGTTGGGGTATAGCTTCGCCAAGTGTTTGTTGATATCACGTCCTCGATAATTCGCCTCTGCCATTGCCAAGTCCCTAAGCTCCCCCGCAGTCCACCTGGTGGGAACCCTAATAGAGTTTTCGGCCATAAGTTCAATATCCCTGTTGTACTCGGCAGGGTGTGACATTCGAAAATGCTGACGCATACCCGCATAGGTTCTCCAATGGCTCTCACAAACCGGGCAAGGATTGTTCGGGTCGGGATTGGCTCCTCGGCAATATCTGCGCCTCACATGCGCCAGTTGACCATCCCGCGACCCAAAAGTCTTGCCACACTCGCAAGTGAAAACCTCTCGAGGTTGTTGCATCTCTCTACTTCGTACTAAGTAATAGGTTCTGAGGGCGTAAGCGGCGAAACACTGCAGCTTAATTCACAAAAGTGGTTAAAATGCCCTCAGATATGCGACCCCGGGAATGGGGTTAAAACAGACAGTGTCTCCTTGACCAGTGACAGATCAAAATGTCGACACTGTGCCCCAAGGACTTAGAGCGAGCTCAGTCCCTCTGCAAGGGGGCAGAAACTACCTCGCCAATGGGCGTCGGAGCCGGAGTTAGCTTTACCCAACTCTCACGTGTACGGCTAGCGTACGCACGTTCCGGTCGACGACTTGCCCTAAGCCAAGCAAGTAACGGCACAGCACTAGTCGCTCGCAGCTAAACGCCTTGAAAGCCTAGGTGAACAATCACTTTGTGCAGGCTTGACTCATGACCAGAGAGTCATAGTTACTACCGCCGAACGGCCCCCCAGTATTCCGATCGAGTGACAGATTGCGGTTTAGCTGCGCGCGCCATCCATCAGGAGTCAATCCGTCCCTAAGGATTACATCGGTCGGAGTCGCTTTGCATAGCCAGCAGGCTCCCCGCCCGGAAATTCAACTCCTTCTCTCCGGCCATCAGCCTATGCTCAAAAATTTTCATCAGGATCTTGCACTGAGAGACTGCGCCGCCAGTTCTTGCCCTGTCCGTAGACTTATGGGAACGTAGCGAACCGGCGGTGGAGATCGGGGCCTAGCGACAAGCCCCGCTCCGGCTTAACGGCATGCTAGCGCTGATTAAACTAACGTCCCGTCCTACGCCTACTCCTACGCGGTGCCACAACCACTACGAGTCCGACACCTATGAATGGGACCGTGTAGCCACCTCGGTGGGCTCCCATTCCCCGTAATACCCATGTTAGCAGATTTCTCCGCAACCAGAATGGGTATCGGTCGAGAATATACCTCTACTCCATATTAGCAAATCCGGGGGTATCCCTACCCAGACCCAGACTGGGATGGGGTAGCCGGGCGGACCGCAGAAAAGGGAAGACCATGGAGTCTACACTCCCCCTTTTTATGTTTCCTAGGCGGCACGTAGTACCCTTCCTAGAGTCCTTGTGTAACCGTTTGACGAGTCACCGTCGGGAGCTGACTAGGCTATTACACTCCCTACCACACATCTTTGAAGCCCGCTGCATTCGTTGCCCAGTTTCAGGGCTCACGCCGGTGGCTGGGGCCCGTTGGAAACTGGGATTGAGTAGCCTACCAGACAACTTTCCTACGGTAAACGACCGTGTGGTCTGCTTCGGAGAGTGGAACTAGTCATCGGTTCTAGGACAGACAAATCCAGGCCCGTTTTCCTCAGACCGACGCCCGGTCTCGTCTTGGTTCTAGTACATCCGGCCAGGACCTAGTTCCTATTAGCGGCCGGGTCCGACACCTCAAGTGACGGCCTGCACGTCTCGGTTCCAGTACCTGAATCTGTCTGACACCATTACCTCAAGCGACTGCCCACTGGCACGCCTAACTCATGGGAACATCATGGCATTCGTCGGGCCCGACCCGACATCGAAGCTGGTACTGTGTACTCAATGCATCTCAGTTACTAGTTTTAAAACCCCGGTAGAACCATGACCAGTGAGCTCAAACAGCGGCCCCGCGTTTACCCATCGACCAGAGCCTCGTTTGCGTTAACAGGCTAAAACACCACTGGTAGGTGAGGTTGGTTTGGAAGCGAGAGGCTCTATATTGCGCATCATCAACCCTTGTTTACCCTTTTGGACTTTAGTAAAGCCTTCGATACCGTTAATCATGACACATTGCTGACAATTTTAAAATTTATCGGTTTTGCTTTAGTTGCGAGCTACTTAACTGGGCAAACACAGATGGTACGGTTGGCGAATACTTACTCTGAAACATTACCCATAACGCAAGGGGTTCCCCAAGGTTCCACTTTAGGGCCTTTGTTGTACTCAATATATACATCAACTTTCATGAAGAATATAAAGTTTTGCAAAACACATATACAGTGTGTCCCACATCGAGTGGGATTGCATGGGTAACTTTCTTATCGTTGAAGATGGAGATTTGGTTAAATGGGCAATGTTTTGCAGTTTCATATGCTGATGTAAAATCTGTTTGAAAAAGTTCAGAATGTCGAACCAGTCAAAAGTTATTTAAAAAAAACTAAAAACCGTTATTTTCTTGTATGTCAAATATCTTTGTAAGTATAAGAGATACGAAAAAAAGTTTTATATAAAAGTCGCTGGTTTCGATGAGACCAATTTAAAATTGGTGTGGAACTAAAATTCAAGATGGCTGCATTTGAGGTACTCGTATCAACTTCCTTAAGTTAAATAGGCGCCATATTGTATTTTTAGGTTACTAAATAGAACTTTTTATTCTCTTTTCAATAATCTAAGATAATGTATGATTGAATAAAAAATACCACTAAAATTAATTGCTTTTACATTTTAATCAAATAGGCTTACATGGATCAAAACAAAATTAGGTAAAATTTATTTTAGAAAATCTTTGTATGCAATTCCTATAATACTTAGTAACATGTTAATTCAGTACTAAGTACTTGAACCACAAAAAACATCGTGATATTACTTTATAAATGTATAATTTAGGGTTCTGGGTGGTGTAGCTAAAACAAGCATCCACGTTCGATCAGTAGAGTTAAGCAACGCTCTTTCTGGTCAGAACTTGAATGGGAGTTCCACGGCTGCCTCTGTCGGCGCCTCGTGGTACGGCTGCCACGGAAATAGTTGGTCCCGGCAGTCATAATAACATCATGACAGTCGTTAGTGGGGTTGGCAGTCCTCATAAATGTACAGCGACGCCTATAATTTGCCTAACGGCTGTTGGCTGTGTACGAAATGAATAAAAAATAAATAATCAAGTAGGTAAGCAGCTATGATGAAAAACAATAAGAAAGTTTGCGTAAAGTAACCCGTCGTGTCGTCACTTGGTGTCAACTCTGTTTAGCTAACTTTGGCCAGCATTTTGATCATTTCATGTGATTATCAGGATTATGTTTTGTTTTAAATAAATGTTGTTTGTTTTTGTTTGGATCCATGTAAGCCTACTTGATTAAAATGTAAAAACAATTAATTTTCCTGGTATTTTTTATTCAATCATACTTTATCTTACATCGTTGAAAAGCGAATAAAAAATTCTATTCAGTAACCTAAAAATCCAATATGGCGCCCATTTAACTTAAGGAAGTTGATACGAGTACCTCAAAAGCAGCCATCTTGAATTTTAGTTCGACACCAATTTTAAATTGGCGTCATCGAATCCAGCGACTTTTATATAAAACTTTTTTTCGTATCTCTTATACTTACAAAGATATCTGACATACAAGAAAATGACAGTTTTTAGTTTTTTAAAATAACTTTTGACTGGTTCGACATTCTGAACTTTTTCAAACAGATTTTACATCAGCATATGAAACTGCAAAACATTGCCCATTTAACCAAATCTCCATCTTCAATGATAAGAAAGTTACCCATGCAATCCCACTCGATCTGGGACACACTGTATACGCTGATGGCACTCAACTATAGTACTCCTTTAACATGCCTGATCTTGATGAAGCAATATATAAAATACATTCAGATTTGCAGTATATCTGTGAGGTTTCCAGACAACATTCCCTGAGAATTAATCCAGACAAATCATCTGTCTTACTGTTTGGTAATAAAAATGTCTGTAGCTTTTTTGGCTAATTCTGTAAATGTTTATGTTGATGATGTAAGAATACCTGTGGTAGATAAAGTAAAAAGTCTCGGTCTTATTTTAGATAACACTTTCCGTTACAGAGATCAGATAACGAAATACATTTCTCAGGGCTATATGCATCTTAGGGAACTATACCCTCACAGCTCGTACTTAAACATCACAATTAAAAAAATACTTTTTGAAGCGTTTGTGCTTTCCCAATTTAATTACTGTGTTCCAGTCTACCACCCAGCTATTGACAAGGTGACTGCGGACAAAATTCAGAAAGTTCAAAATGCTTGCCTTCGTTTCATCTATGGCATAAGAAAATTCGAACATATATCTCAACTGACGGATGCCAGCTGGTTAACGATGCCTAATCGAAGGCTACTTCAATATTCATCTCTTTTTTATCAAATTTTAATTAATAAATGTCCGCCGCATTTATACAACAAAATCACTTTCAGGACAGACGTGCATAATCTTAATACTCGATTCCGAGGCCTAATTTCGCCGCCGCAGCACTCTACTGTCCGTTTTGAAAGATCTTTTTCTTATCAAATATATCATATTTACAATAACGTATTGAAGGATTACATATCCCTTAATTTTGCGCAATTTAAATACAAAATGCGTCACGACTTATTCCGCAATCAGTTAGGATGCAATTAGCTTGAACAATTAAGTATTTGATTAATGTGTTTGTTAACTTCCTTTGATTGTACTAGGTTTAATATATTAATAGTTGTATAGGTTTAATTTTGTCTAAACACTATTGTAGACTTGATCGTTACAGATAGTAGTGTAATTTAATTTAGGCAGTTTTTCAAATCTACTTTCATTTATTTTAATCAGGGTTTGGACGGAAGATCAGAGGGGTAGGATTTCCTACTACCAGCTAAATCCCGCCTTGTGGTTACCCGTTTGAGTTGATAGCCATCCCAGCAAGCAGGCCCTCTGGGAGGCCCAAGTTTCTTAAAGTCTGGTGGGAGATCGGACACCACACCCCACGCCAAAAGATGGTGCAGGTGGTGGTCGCAACATCCTCGGGTTGGACTTGTAGTCGCTCTGCCACAGCGGCTACTACTTCGCGGTCGTCGGCATAGTAGTTCCTCTTACGTGTGTGTGAGACCGTAAGAGGAGTTGTAGCCGACACCACCTGTGCATCGATGATAATCGCTCTCTCCTTCTTGGCAACGATGTCTGGCTTCCGCACTCCAGCAGCAGTATTGATTCGTGGCTCTTCAGTGACCCCCTTCCATCCAGCTTGTCTTAGTCCTGACGCTATAGTTGCGCAAAGGGCATTGTGTTTTCTTATTCTCTCCCCCATGTGTCCTCCAGCAGCACTAGATAACGTGTGCTGCTTTTCAGTAGCGCCGCATCCAGCTCGGGCATAATGTTTGCCGATTCTGGCGGTGCATACCTCTTGACCTTCTAATACGTGTTGGGAGAGAGTTAATATGTACATGGTGGTACTGCACATAATCCCTTCCAGGGATGCCGCTTGATCGTTGAGCTATCCACGATGTCGAGAGGGAGCTTGAATTTGACTCCCTCAGCTCGCGGCCATCAATTGAAGTGTACAGACCACCTGCCCAGTGTTTTTCCTCGCCTCAACAGTGAGTCTCTCCGGATCCATTCCCAGCTTTCGCAACACTTGTTTCGCCCACCGCAGCTTCCTCGTGAGGCGCGGGGTGGGTAGTGCTGCAATGGTCGCCGGGAGATTCGACTCTTTAGCTTTGTTGAGGCGGGTTATCGTCATGGATGAGATCAGAGTCACTAAAAAGGGGATGCCTAGCCCTCCATCTTTCACTGCCGTGTGAAAGTAGGTATTCGGTACATCTTTGGGAAATCGCAACCATTTTCTAACAGCATGCCTGGTCTGCCGATCGAGCGCCTTCAACCTTCCCATTTATACTGTCCCCAGGACTAGAGCATGATATACCATGGGGATTAGGAAGGTTCGTAGGATCTCAAGGCGCCGCTGGGACTTAAGCGGTGCCCTAGTGATATTGTCTAGGATATGCCCCAGCTCTGCTTCGACCGGCGATATTCCAGTAACACCGAACTCCAGGCCCAGATACTTTCACCTCTCCAAAACTTGCATCGCAGGGAGTGGTCCACAGGCTAGCCTAAATTGGTTTCTTGTTAGGACCTTTATTTTCTTGATTTTTCCTGCTGGCAATAAGGAAAAGGTGAAACTGTTCTGGTCAGAAATAGTAAGGCCCATGCTGGCAGCCGCTTCTTGAACCCTGGTGATCGTCTGCTGTAAACCATGGGCTGTATACGCCACCCGTACCAAATCGTCGGCAAAGACAAAACAGTTGACTCTAGTGTCCGCCAATTGGTAGCCGATTTCATCTGGTATGGCATTCAAGATCTGGTTGATAGCCAGGTTGAATAATAGCGGAGAAAGCGGGTCTCCCTGCTTAACTCCCCTCCGGACGACAATTTCTTCCTAAGTCACCCCTCGCACATTAATCCTGGTAGTTGGCCTCTGGTACAGTCGAAGTATATATCGTTGTAAACCAGCTGGTAGACCGTAGTGCTGAATGATGGTGGGGAGGGCATCGTGGCTCAAGGTATTAAATGCATTGCCTACATCAAGTGTAGCCATATGCACTTCTCGCAACAGGCTATGGGCAGTCCACATTATAGCCTCTAGCATTACGATATTGTCCATCGTTCCGCCAGCTAATATAAAGGCACGCTGACGGGTGTCTAACAGCTGGGCTCTCGTTAATCTCTTTGCCAGGATTTTATGCAATTGCCTTACAGCTACGGAAATCGGCCTGTAGTCGCCTTCAGGTGTAGGTTTCTTAGGGAGTAGCGATGTCCGCACCGCACACACAAATATGACGAAAACACATGCGGGGGGCCTGTAAACCCCCCTGCTCACCGCAAGGACCACTCATCTAGCCCACTCAGGCTCGCTTCTCCACCTGACGGGCGCCTCGTCTGCCCGTCATCTGGTTCCATCTGACCCAATTTGTATGGTTGCCTTGCAGCACTCTAGTAGTTATCCCAGCAAGCAGGCCCTCTGAGAGGCCCAAGGTTCTTAAAGTCTGGTGGGAGATCGGACACCACACCCCACGCCAAGAGATGGTGCAGGTGGTGGTCGCAACATCCTCTGGTTGGACTTGTAGTCGCTCTGCCACAGCGGCTACTACTTCGCGGTCGTCGGCATAGTAGTTCCTCTTACGTGTGTGTGAGACCGTAAGTGGAGTTGTAGCCGACACCACCTGTGCATCGATGATAATCGCTCTCTCGTTCTTCTTGGCGACGATGTCTGGCTTCCGAACTCCAGCAGCAGTATTGATTCGTGGCTCTTCAGTGACCTCCCATCCAGCTTGTCTTAGTCCTGACGCTGTGGTTGCGCAAAGGGCATTGTGTCTTCTTACTCTCCCCCCATGTGTCCTCTAGCAACACGTGTGCTGCTTTTCAGTACCGCCGCATCCAGCTCGGCATAATGTTTGCCAATTCTGGCTGCGCATACCTCTTGACGTTCTAATACGTGTTGGGAGAGAGTTAATATGTACATGGTGGTACTGCACATAATCCCTTCCAGGGATGCCGCTTGATCGTAGAACTATCCACGATGTGGAGAGGAAGCTTGAATTTGACTCCCTTAGCTCGCGGCCATCAATTGAAGTGTACATACCACCTGCCCAGTGCTTTTTCCTCGCCTCAACAGTGAGTCTCTCCGGATCCATTCCCAGCTTTCGTAACACTTGTTTCGCCCACCGCAGCTTCCTCGTGAGCCGCGGGGTGGTAAGTGCTGCAATGGTCGCTGGGAGATTTGACTCTTTAGCTTTGTTGTGGCGGGTTATCGTCATGGACGAGATCAGAGTCACTAGAAAGGGGATGCCTAGCCCTCCATCTTTCACCACCGTGTGAAAGTAGGTCTTCGGTACATCTTTGGGAAATCACAACCATTTTCTAACAGCATGCCTGGTCTGCCGGTCGAGCGCCTTCAACCTTCCTAATGATATTCTCCCCAGGACTAGAGCATGATATAATTAGAAAGGTTCGTAGGATCTCAAGGCGCTGCTGGGGCTTAAGCGGTGCCCTGGTGATAGTGTCCAGGATATGCCCCAGTTTGTTATCGGTTTTCAAGGCGCTTGTGCCTCCGGATGCCAGTCCGGAGGTCGAATCTTTTGTCATTTCTATTACTTTTTCGCTCATCGCAAAAAAATATATATGCATAATATCGTGTTTATCCTCAAATGCACAGGTTCGGTGTATGCGAACGCCCTATATTTGCCTACCTGCCGGGTACGCGCGGGAGATGAGAAGACGGTATCCTACAATCCACCAGTGGCACCATAGTGGGTTACCCTGGGGATCCCTGCTGGCTACAGGTCACCCCGGCCCCTCGTCAATCTATCGATTGAGTCCTCGGAGGTAGGAGGGTTGAGTGTAGGATCTATCCCCCATGAGTGCCCATGTCCTATGCAATGCCCCCAGCTTGATGCAGGACCGCCTTAGTGATAGGTACCTCGCTACTTAGCACACATCATAGCGAGAAGATCCTTTAATATTTAAAGCACGAAGAGACTACCTTAAAACACGCTGGAACGAGTAGCAGACTTCCACTGCTGCAGGGGTGCCTCGTGGAGCCACAACCTCCCATACTCACAATGTGAGCTCCCCTGAGTAACTTTTTAACGAGATTGTCCCCCTCTGTGCAATCCTGTTGGTCCGCGGGAGGTTTTAAGCCCTCCAACCCTCCGGTCAAGCCGGTCTGGGCCCCCCTATCAGCCACCTGGGGACGCGCCCGATGGGGGTTACAGGTATCCCCTCACGGGAGTAGGTAGGGACACGCACATTTCTGAAGCTAAACGCACCAAGCAATTAAGCATATTGTCCCCCGCCTTCCGTACCTTTCGGTCTCTCAGGCGGGATGCTACCGATGCCGCCGGTCCGGCACCGCTCCAGTCGAGGCCTATCCAACCTCTGTCGACTTGTGGGGTCGACACCCGTTAGCCCCCGCCGAAACGGAAGCCCCTTTCCCAGCATGTTGGGTACCATTGCCACTACGAGTCCTTCCGCACTGGTCAACCACGCTCGCGGTACTCGACACCGAGGTGCCGGGTATCTCGATGCGTGGGGCTTGGTGTTGACCGCCCGTAGTACCCGTGTATGTAACGTTTGACGGGTCACCGTTCGAGAGCAAGCTGTCTACCACACATATCTCTGTGCTGGCGGCTCAGCCTTTCGGCCGTACCGCCGCACTCATCCGTCGAACATCCATCGCCCACCGTTGCGGAGACATCGCGGCTCGCAGTTGTGGGATAGGGTAGCCTCGGGAAGTTTCTTTAAGGGTTGACGACCGTGCGGTCTGCTTCGGAATAGGAATTTCATCTCCGATAACAGGCCCAGGAAGAACTCCCGGGACACCACACTTCATCGACAGATTCCTAAACTCACCTCGGCGTGGGATTGCCCCCCTTGCCTCACTCAGCGTGGGATGCCCCTTTGCCATCATCGGTGAGCCCGCGTCTCCCCTTGCTCACGTGCACACAGTGCGTATCTCCACGATGAGCGTCTCCCCAGGGCAAGTCTGGAGAGAGAGGCTCGTCGCATATCCTTGTTGGGCCTAGCATTTCTGCCGTGCCGCAACGTAGCTCCGCTGGCGGCCTAGCATTGCTGCCGTGCCGTAGCATATCACCTTGCGCGGCTCAGCCTTTCGGCCTTACCGCCGCTTTCGCGCTGCACATAGTGCTCGGCCCACTGGCGTGCTGCCTCTTCTGCGCGGCTCAGCCTTTCGGCCGTACCGCGACTTGTGCGCCCGCGTTTGCTTGCCCAAATGCCCACAACTGCTGGCCTCCCATGATCCCAGTCGATGAGCCGGGTGATACCTCATCCAAGGTCACGCTCCGCCATAACGTCTAGTGGGTCCAGGGTGGGATCTTATTTTCTTCTCGGGTTTCTGTGCCCTACCACCCTGCGACCGCGCGCCCGCTCTTTCCCCGGTTTTCACGCTTCTCTCCGCTGCTCCTCTCTCGCCTGCAGGAGCTTTTCCGCGTACGCTTTGAACTGTGGATAGACCGCCGCGTCCACCAAGTTCGTCTGCCGCGGGTGCCATGCGAAGCCCCCTTGCCGAAGTTCCGCTTCGAACTCGCGCCTACTATCGTCTGCACGCGGGCAGTCTAGCAGTAGGTGTTGACCCGTGTCTTCACCCCCGCATTCGCATTCGCCGTTTTGCGCTAGCCCTAACCTATGCAGATTCGCCCCAAAGTCTCCGTGCCCCGTAAGGAACTGGCTAACCCAGTAACTTGGTTGCACCCAATCCATCTGGAGCCGCTCCTCAACACTTGGGAAGAATCCATAAGTGATCCTTCCCTTCTCCGACCTATTCCAGGCCTGCTCCCAATTCTCCACTGCATTTTGCCGCGCGTCTTTTATGGCCTGCTTTCGGGTCCCGTGGCCTCCATCGTACCTACAGCGTCCGAATTCTACCTGCCTACCCATTTTTATTTGGCGCCTGATCCACATTTCCTCTGCCTTATAGGCGAGTGGGATGCTTCCTGCTACAACTGCCAGTGCGTCTAGTGACGTTCTGTACGCCTTTGTGGACGCTATTAACATCGACCTCTGCTGACGGTTCAGCTTTGCCTTGCTATATGCGTTCAGCTTATCATACCAGACCTCCGCTGCATAGAGCAATGCCGGCTCAAGAACCCCTCTATTGAGGATCGCAATCGTTCGGTGATTTAGCCCCCATCTCGCCTTAACTGCGCGCTTTATGCATTCTCCTATAGCGCGCGCCTTGCCAGCCTTTGAATTTATATGCGGCATAATTTTCAAGTTTTCTCCCCAGGTTACGCCTAAGTGCTTTACCTCATCTAAAACCCTAATTGTATCGTCGCCCATCTCTAACCTCGGGCGCCGGTTCCTATCAAAGTTGCCCTTCAGCATAAGGCCTACGGACTTTTCCCCTGATAACTGGAGTTTGTGCTGAGTGCACGACTCCAGGGTTTCCTTAAGCACTTCGCCAGCCCGCTCTTCTAGCTGCTGCCTCGACCCTCCCTTGATTAGAATTACTTCGTCGTCCGCGAATGCTACCTTTCTACACCATGGCCTATTTCCTTCCCCGAGGTTCCCATCAAAAACTAAGTTCCAGAAGAACGGACCCAGTATCGAGCCTTGTGGACACCCTCTCTCGCATAGCCTGTCTATACTGTCTCCCCCTTCCTTAATCTCGGCTCTCCTATCTGTTAGGTAGTCCGCGATCAACCGATAGAGATTTCTCGCGAACCCTCTCTCACCCAGCGCCAGGAGAATGTCCGGCCACCATAAGGCATCAAACGCCCCCCTGACGTCAAGGAAGATCCCTAGCACATACTTCTCCTCCGCCGTTTCGACGACCCTTTTACATTCCTCTATTGCATCGATCGTCGAACGCCCTTTCCTGAATCCGTACTGGTTCCCCGCGTTTGCCGCCCTGTCTGTTATCCTCTAACCTACGTAGCATCAATTTCTCTAGCACTTTCCCCAAGACCGAGAGAAGACTGATGGGTCGATATGACGCCGGGTTTGCCTTGTCCCTATTTGCTCCTTTCAGTATGGGCACTAATACCCCGCGCTGCCATTCCGTCGGGAATGCACCCATCTCGAGGCACTTGTTCCATATCTGGAGCAAGGCCTCTCCGATGATCGGCCAGGACTCCCTAACCGTCTCATATAATATTCCGTCTGGGCCGGGCGGTTTGCCTCTCGGCAATCCGCCTATGATTTCCTCGGCTTCTTCCATACTGAACTCTCCTACGTTAGCCGCCGGCGGCTCTAGCCTGACAGTATCCCTAACTTCCCGGTGCCTTCTCTCATCTTCCCTTTCGTCGTCCTTCAAGACCATCGTGTCTAGGAGTACGTTCATTGAACCTGCCCAATCCGTCGCGCCTATCCCATTTCTTTGCATAGCCGTACAAATCTCCCGCGGTCGTACTTTGCCGCATAGCAACTTGTAGACAACCCCGAATGGTTCGTTATTGCCGATCTCCGTTACGAAAGTTTGCCAGCTCTCCCGCTTCGCCCTCTTTATTTTCCACGTGTACTCGTTCCTGCACACGTGGTACTCTCTCCTCAGTCTTTGTCTGGGCTCATCTAAACCTTCCCTCTGGTAGGCCCTACGCGCGCGATTGACTGCTATTTTGAGCCGGGTCAGCTCTGGCGTCCACCATGGGACCCTCTTCATTCTCCTTTTGACTTTCGGTATTGCTACATCGGCCGCTCTAGTTCCTGCGCCTGCAATTTGCCCTACCCTAGCGTCTAGCTCTGCTCTGTCGCCTATCCCACCTGCATTTCCGCTTCTATCACCCCCCGGAGTTTTTCCCAGTCCGCTCTGCGCAGTGCATAGCGTGCTGTAGCCGTTTTCGCCTGCGCTTTGGACCCAGTCGTCCATTACCTCCCATCCAGCTAACCGGCCCTCTTGCAGGCCCTTCGTCAGGGTCAGATCAATCCACGACTGATCTTCCCCTCTCTGGAAGGTACTCATCTGTCGTGGATCGTTCTCCACCCTGAGCCGGATCTCCTCTATGAACTCTTCCATAGTTTCCCCCTTATCGCTAGTTTCCCTGTCGCCCCACCTCTCATTTCTCGCGTTGGAATCTACCGCAATTAAGACCGCCTTGCCTTCTAATGCCCCTAACACTCGCCGAATGTGTTCAATGTGCGGGCCGATCGGATCTCGGTGACGGAAGTATGCGGATTCGACGTAGAGGTTCACGTCTTTAATCCACGATACCACGCAGTGTTCCGTTCCGAGCCACTCTAGATGCAGTGCCGTAAGGTGGGGGTTTATAACGACGACCCCTGCCCATGGGTGCCCTCCAATTTGGTGTACTGCCGCTTGTCTGTCAAACCCACAGATTTACCTTCTTTGAACATATGGTTCTTGCACCAGCAGGACATCTATCCTTTCCCTAACTGCAACTTCTCTTAATTCATCGGTTGCGACCTGCCCCCTACCTAAATTAACCTGTGCTAGCGATAGCCTATCTCTAAGTACCCTGTCCGCCCTTGGGTTCCGCCTATTAATACCTCTTCTATCTACCCGTCTATCTGCCATAGGAAGTTCTTTATATCGCCCTCCTAGTCATTCGCCATACTATCTCGCAGTTTGCCCCGTTCATCTTATGGTTGCTCGGTCTGCCAGCATATCTACATTGCGCGCAGCTTTCTTGGTTGGCGCATTTCTTGGCCACGTGGCCGCCTAGTCCGCACCTATAACATTCATCGCTTTTGCGTTCGCATTGCGCTGTGACGTGTCCATAGGTCCCGCACCGATAGCACCGTGTAAGCGGCACTCGATCCCTAATCTGCGATAAACCCCACGTAAAGTTTAGGCGTTTCTGCTTTAGCAGAGCCCTATACAACTCTGGTTCTACTTGTACCTGCCAGTCCTTTGCCTCTTTCCTACTGTTGAACGACCTACTTGGCCGGAAGACGTCCCGAAACTCTTCCAGCGTCCTACCATCCCTACAAATGTGATTCATTTTGAACTCTTCCTCATCTCGCTTTTCCGCCCCAAGGATTATGACCGTTGGTCGAATCCTTGTCTCCCTCTTTGCCTTCGCGCCTATCGTCTGCCATTGTTCGGACTTCGCGAGCTTGTCCGCCTCTGCTACGTTCTGTACCTCTATGGCAACACCACCGTTTTTCAATAGGCGCAGGTCCCTAACCTGTACCTCCTCCTCTCTGATATTAATGCCCGCAATCACCTTTTTCTTTAGTTCGCTGCTCGTAAGCTCACCCTTTTCATCAACCTGCCTAACTATTACAACCGGTCGCTCCCTACTCTTGGCCTGCTGCCTCTTAACTGCTGCGCTGTAACTAAGTTGAGGACGCTGTTGCGGTGGCAACGTTGGTCTCTGCGTCTCTGCTTGTTCCCCCCGCTGTTGGGTCCTGCCTGCACGTCCCACGCCTGATCCTTCGCGCCTACCTTGCAGGATCCCCTCCAAGCGACTATTCTCCCTTTCGGACTCGGTGAGTACGTCCTCTAAACCCCCTAGTAGCTCTGCGACCTTCCTGAGGACGCTTTTGGATGCCGCGCTCGCTCCTATCTCCCCAAGAATTTCGTTGCGCAGCTTAGTCACCCGCTCCGCCCTACTTTCCTGAGTCGGCTTGGCCTTAATGACCGTCGCCCGCTCCGCTACCGGCTTGGCCCTAGTGGCCTTCGCCGTCTTTACCTCACCCGCTACAACTAATGTCGCCGCCTCTCTTTCCGCCCGTTCCGCTTGGCCGACTTTCTGGGCTTTCTGCTGCACCAGCTGTTCTACCACATCATCCGCTTCATCCATTTCATCCACTTCGTCCCTCTCTATTTCCGTGTCGGAGTCGGATTCCGCCTCCGAGGATGGAGGCGTAGTGCGTTCGCTAGTGCTTGCACCCACGCCCTGACCCCCCAGTCACGGTCTCCTCCTCCGTACTGCTGCTTTCTGGTACAGGGCTCACGATCCTCTCCTTCTTCTTTCTCGTGCCCTCTGCCCTTACCGTCTTTTTCCGCTGCTCTACGACCTCTGGCGATTCGTCGCTGTCCTGGTTCCGCCGCGTCTTACGCTTGCGGTCCTTCGGCGTCTCCATGTCCGCCATCTCGCTTCTCGTCACTTTCACTGTCACCCAGCAATCTAGCACTATTTATAGTGTCTTTACTGAATTAGATTAACAAAATCCGCACTGACTCTACCCACGTATTTTAGAGTCTACCTCCTTTCGCCGGGCACCCGAAGTGCTCACCGTTGACACCCCTGACCTCGTGGAGGCGGAGTGACTAGGTAGTGGTGGAGCTTCCCAACATGCACTGGTAACTGATAAATTATAGTTCGTATATCTAATCACACAACACTGCCTTGAACTCCTGAATCGCTTTAAGACTTGCAGTCGCCTTGAATCACCTGTATGGGATTTAGGACAGTGTCCTACAACTAGAGAGAGGTTTCCGAAAAACTCTCTAGTTGGCTCCCAGGGGCAGTAGGTAGGGACACATATTTGTGAAGCTAGACGCACCAAGCAATTAAGCATATCGTCCAGTAGGTAGGGACAGTGGGAATCTCGTTAATCCATTCATGCGCGTCACTAATTAGATGACGAGGCATTTGGCTATTCGTTTATTCATACATACAATGAAATTACGGCATTAGCGGGCCGTCCGCTTACAATAGTACAAAAGCGCAAAAAGTACATAAGTTTAAAAAGTAGAAAGTGCAATAGGGCAGCTCAAAAAGAACACGTTAAAAATAATCTATATCTAAACCTAGATCTAAATACATGTTATTATAATAAAATACATCTAAAACTTACAAACCACATCTAGACTAAACAATTATACATCTAACAAGCCAGATAGGCCACACATAGAATATACAGCCAACCTAAACTAGCAAAATATATATCATACAGGTAATAAAATGTGATACATGTTCGATAAAACATTCAGAGGTTACTAAGCGTCTACAATCAACCGTATACAAGCTACACAAGCCGCACATGGTATACGCAAGCACATAGGTAATTATAGTTATGTGACGGCCTCAAGACATATAGCATGGCACTTGAACTAATGAGGCTCATGACAAAACGCAGAAAGATGCCTGCCTGTGTCCAGCATAACAAAAGTACAAAGGACAACAGATTAGAGAGATTATAACAATCGTGAGTTAAAATTACCCTACACTAGCATACAACACAACAGACTCAAGCCAGCAAGCAAACAGCAAGATGCAAAACATAATGATAAAAACTCTTAACAGTTACCAAGCATAGACAACTAACAGGATATAAGCCAGATTGGCCGCACATAGTATACGCGAGCGCACAAGTAAATATAGTTGTGTGATGGCCTCAAGACCTATAGTGATAAGGCGTCTAGGACTATTGAGGCTCCTCATGACAATACGCATCAAAATAATAACTGCCTGTGTCTGGCATTGCCAAAAGGACAAAAAGACAACAGATTAAAAGAATTACAACCGTTAACAGTATAAAATTACACGACGCTATCATATAATACAAGCTAACCTAACCAGCATACAATATCGCACGTCAGGTTGCCAATATGCGCCGCACTCCACTAAACTGCTCTCTGCACCATAACTAACCGGCACCACACAGAGACACGCACCAACAACAACGCACCTTCAGCGCCTACGCCACACAAGTCTTGAAAAATCAGCGTGGAGCTGAATACCACCGATAATGGTGCTCCTCACTATATTTCGGATCAGCGTTCTTGAGACGCCCATCCGGTCTAGCAGTAGGTTGTTGCGCTGGTGCCACGTGCCTCGTGCCCCTACGATGATCGGAAGAACTCTGATAGTCTTCCCCGGCCATTTCTTCCTAAGCTCGTTCAGGAACGCAGGGCCTCCGTAGATCTCTTCTTTTGAGGAGTAAGCCGCGGCAAGTGGACGAGGACCCTCCCAGGACACCTGAATATCCGACACTATCAGGCAATCCTCCTTAACGAAAACCAAATCGGGCTTCTTTCGAGCTCCTTCTACCCAGATGTTGGGCTCACGGAGCGCCTGCCATCCTCTGCTCTCCCCCGCCTTGGCCACAGACTCGGAAATATAATTGTGCCGTTGGCACCTCTTCCAGTGCGTCACCGGGCATCGCTGCAGTACGTGGCATAGCGATTCTCGCTGCTCGCATCCGGCTCTGCACTTGGAGTCTGGCCCGTGATTGTACTGGTTGCTTCGAGTTGGGAGAAGATTAGCCCGGAGTTGCACGGCTCGGATTTGGTCTTTGCTGGACCAATAGCGGGGGGGATGGCGGATCCAGCTGCTGCTCTCCGACGAACCCCGGCCCTGGTTCAGGCCGTTGCCACTCCATGAACTCTGTAGCTCCTCGCTCCAGTGGCTTCTGACGGCGTTGTGAGTGTAGCCATGTTGGGCGATCCCCGCCAGCCTTGTAAGCTGGTGTAGAGACCATGCTGAAGCTAGGGCTTTAGCGGCAATCGTATTCGGGTTCATAGCAATGGCCTTCGCCCTCCGCAGAATGGTAGCCGGAATCGTATCTGCCAGGCAGGGAATCCCAAGGCCTCCGTCCCTGCAGGTGGCGTAGAGGAAGCCATTCGGGGTTGATGTAGGGAGTCTTAAGATGTGCTTCACGTGGTATCGGATTTGCTTGTCGATGTTCAGCAGGATCTTTTTATATATGTTGATGGCTGACAGTCTGTATGTGAGCCTCGGGACCACGAAGGAATTGAGCAACTCCACCTTCTCAAGGGTTTGAGGGCGGCCTTACTGAGCTTCTTTATATCAGATGCGAATTTGTCCATTTCCTCCCGGTGAACTAGTGAGCCATACTGCAGCCCCAGATACTTAAAATGCTCCTCAGGTTGGATTTTCCGGATAGGACTACCACGTACATAGTGTCTAGTGGTAGATCCAACATAGAGTTTCTTCTGCTTAGGCACCCTCTGGACTGTCAGTGCTGTGCAGCTATCTTTTCATCCGCGTCGTCTCCGATCACCAAGCCAGCTTCTAGTTCGTATAGCTCCTGGAGTAGCTCGTCCATCACCAAGTTGAAAAGCCAGGGGGACAGAGAGTCCCCCTGCTTAGTGCCTCTACGTATATTTATGCTACCCGTAGTATCTTTCCCACTGCGGATGGTGGTGTGGGCGTTCTCATATGATTGGGATATGTACTGGATGGTCGAGGGATGCACCTTGGCCCTCTTCAGGGATCTCACCACACTGGCGTGGCGGATCGAATCGAAGGCCTTAGATATGTCCAAGGTTATCACGGTATGCGGTCTTATATTCTTGCTGGCCGTCTTGATAACGCTTAGTAGGGTGCAGGCGTTACCCAGACAGGCGTCCTGCTTCGTAAATCCTGTCTGAAGTGGACATATCTTGAGCACCCCAAAACGCGCAGCGACGATCTTATTAAGTATCCTCAACCATATGGAGGCGATGGTTATCGGCAGCCAATTCTTGATACTTCGACGATCACCGGCCTTCGGTATAAGAATCGTCCTGCATGCCTTCAGCTGGTGTGGAACATGGCTGGAGAAATAGATACAGTCAAGGATAATAATAACCCGCAGAATCGGGTTCTTCCTCATATGAAAAATATTCAGCCCATCAGGACCAGCGGCCGGCGATTTCGTAGCCTGGAGGGCACCCCGCACCTCTTCCTCGGTTATTGGGCGAAAGACCAATACACCTTCTGCTTCAGATATCCCGGATGGCGTTCTCACGGGCTTATCGTCAGGCAGGGGCTCCACATCAAAAATGGAACGATACGGTTTCAACTTCGTCGATGGATGGGAAGATGTTATTCACACCCTCGTCCTCACCAAGAACCCTGGCAACCAGGAACTTCTTGGCTCTTCGGAATTCCTCCTGGTTCCGCTTAAACTCTCCTGCTCTCACAGCAGCCTTCCCCCTATATTTCTTCTCCCGCTGGTTGGAATTGCCCTGATTCGCCCTTTCAGCCCTCACTCTTCTAGGGGCAGCCTCAACTGTCGATGACGAAGCGAGCAGGTTATCGATTTTGGACTTGTGGATTGGTAGTTCATCCAGAACCGACAAGATCGTATCGGCTTCCTCCGCAGTAATTCCCTCCGTAGAAAGAAGCTTGCGGAGGAATGAGCAAAACTCTTCTCTAATGCGGCGGTAAGCCTCGCCTCCACCATCGGGGACAGCTCCCAGTTGCCGTTGAGGGATGTAGAGATCCTCAGGTTGTGTAGTGGGGGGTTCTGGGTCGTCGTCCAGGAAGACGTCGTCGTCGGAGGATGAGGACGAGGCGGAAGACAATTGTGGGGATCCAGTTGACGATGAATCCTCCTCGGGACTGTCGTCGTCGTTGGCGATCGTAGGAACCACAGTTCTTGCCCTTAGCCTTCGGCCCTCCTGCCGACTGGTACCAGGGATTGGTTCGGCCTGCACCTCTTCCACTTCCAAGGAGAGACGTTCACGGAGGCGAACGTACTCGGGCTTCCGCCTCTGGCACTTGACGCTGGTTTCTTTCTTGCCCATGATCGCGGCAAGGTGCTGGATGATGTTACGGCCCCTATAGTTGATCTCTTCTTGCACCATGTCCCCAATCACTAGCGCCGAAAATGTATCCGTAGGCGCTTGCTCTGCGATAGCTTCACATTCCCGGTTGAATTCGATGGGATGCGCTTTTCTTTGGTGCTGTCTCACACCGGGCCTTGACTGAAAAGCACGAGGACCCCATGGGCAAGTGAAGTCATCTATGGTGCGAGGGGCGGCTTCACATCTCTTCTGATGCTGTACGAGGAGGGCCTTTCTTGAATAGCTCCTGTCACAGCCCTCACATTGGAATCGAGGGGCTGGTCCTTGGGCGGCTCCCTCCTGCCACAGCTACACAGCGCCTGCGGTGCTGCTGCAGCGATAGTGTCTTTACTGAATTAGATTAACAAAATCCGCACTGACTCTACCCACGTATTTTAGAGTCTACCTCCTTTCGCCGGGCACCCGAAGTGCTTACCGTTGACACCCCTAAACTCGTGGAGGCGGAGTGACTATGTAGTGGTGGAGCTTTCCAACATGCACTGGTGACTGATAACTTATAGTTCGTATATCTAATCACACAACACTGCCTTGAACTCCTGAATCGCTTTACGACTTGCAGTCGCCTTGAATCACCTGTATGGGATTTAGGACAGTGTCCTACAACTAGAGAGAGGTTTCCGAAAAACTCTCTAGTTGGCTCCCAGGGGGTCCAGGGTGGGATCTTCTGTTCTTCTCGGGTTTCTGTACCCTACCCACCCTCGACGCGCGCCAGTCTTCCCCGGTCTCTCACGCCTCTCGCCGCTGCTCCTCCCTTGCCTGTAGAAGCCCCTCCGCATAAGCCTTAAACCGCGGATAGACCGCCGGGTCTACCAAGTCCGTCTGCCGCGGAGGCCATGCGAAGCCTCCTTGTCGAAGTTCCGCTTCAAACTCGCGCCTACTGTCTTCTGCACGCGGGCAGTCTAGCAGTAGGTGTTGACCCGTGTCTTCACCCACGCACTCGCATTCGCCGTTTTGCGCAAGCCCTAACCTATGCAGGTTCGCCCTGAAATCTCCGTGCCCCGTTAGGAACTGGGTGACCCAGTAACTCAGTTGCAGCCAATCCATCTGGAGCCTTTCC
Source organism: Agriotes lineatus (assembly GCA_940337035.1). Lineage (NCBI taxonomy): Eukaryota > Metazoa > Arthropoda > Insecta > Coleoptera > Elateridae > Agriotes > Agriotes lineatus. Next base: position 496,273 of record CALNHX010000047.1, on the reverse strand, counting down.
TCAACGCTAGGGAAGAAACCATGAGGTTATCCCCCTCTGTGCAATCCTGTTGGTCCGCGGGAGGTTTTAAGTCCTCCAACCCTCCGGTCAAGCCGGTCTGGGCCCCCCTATCCGCCACCTGGGGAGGCGCCCGATGGGGGTTACAGGTATCCCCTCACGGGTGTAGGTAGGGACACACATTTGTGAAGGTAGACGTACCTAGCAATTAAGCATAACGTCCCCCGCCTTCCGCACCTTTCGGTCTCTCAGGCGGGACGCTACCGATGCCACAGGTCCGGCACCGGTCCGGTCGAGGCCTATTCAACCTCTGACGACTTATGGGGTCGCCGCCCGTTAGCCCCCGCCGAAACGGGAGCCCCTTTCCCAGCATGTTGGGTACCATTGCCACTACGAGTCCTTCCGCACTGGTCAACCACGCATCTCGATGCGTGGGGCTTGGTGTTGACCGCCCGTAGTACCCGTGTATGTAACGTTTGACGGCTCACCGTTCGAGAGCAAGCTCTCTACCACACATATCGCTGTGACAGCGGCTCAGCCTCTCGGCCGTACCGCCGCACTCTCATCCTTCGGACATCCTTTACCCACCGTTGCGGAGGCCTTGCGACTCGCAGTTGTAGGATAGGGTAGCCTCCGGAAGTTTCTTTAAGGGTTGACGACCGTGAGGTCTGCTTCGGCGTGCTGCCTCTTCTGCGCGGCTCAGCCTTTCGGCTGTACCGCGACTTGTGCCCCCGCGTTTGCTTGCCCAAACGCCCACAACTGCTGGCCTCCCATGATCCCAGTCGATGAGCCGGGTGGTCTTCCTCCAAGGCCATTGTCCGCCATAACGTCTAGTGGGTCCAGGGTGGGATCTTCTTTTCTTCTCGGGTTTCTGTGCCCTACCACCCTGCGACCGCGCGCCCGCCCTTTCCCCGGTTTTCACGCTTCTCTCCGCTGCCCCTCTCTTGCCTGCAGGAGCTTTTCCGCGTACTCTTTGAACTGTGGATAGACCGCCGCGTCCACCAAGTCCGTCTGCCGCGGGGGCCATGCGAAGCCCCCTTGTCGAAGTTCCGCTTCGAACTCGCGCCTACTATCGTCTGCACGCGGGCAGTCTAGCAGTAGGTGTTGACCCGTGTGTTCACCTCCGCATTCGCATTCGCCGTTTTGCGCTAGCCCTAACCTATGCAGATTCGCCCTAAAGTCTCCGTGCCCCGTAAGGAACTGGCTAACCCAGTAGCTTAGTTGCACCCAATTCATCTGGAGCCGCTCCTCAACGCTTGGGAAGAAGTCATGAGTGACCCTTGCCTTCTCTGACCTATTCCGGGCCTGCTCCCAATTCTCCACTGCATTTTGCCGCGCGTCCTTTATGGCCTGCTTTCGGGTCTCGTGACCACCATCGTACCTAAATCTCCCAAATTCTATCTGTCTACCCATTCGTATTTGGCGCCTAATCCACCTTTCCTCTGCCTTATAGGTGAGTGGGATGCTTCCTGCTATGACTGCCAGTGCGTCTAGTGACGTCGTTGTGTACGCCTTTGTGGACGCTATTAACATCGGCCTCTGCTGACGGTTCAGCTTTACCTTGCTATATGCGTTCAGATTATCATACCAGACCTCCGCTGCATAGAGCAATGCTGGCTCAAGTACCCCTCTATTTAGGATCGCAACCGTTTGGTGATTTAGCCCCCATCTCGCCTTAACTGCGCGCTTTATGCTTTCTCCGATAGCGCGCGCCTTGCCAGCCTTTGAATTTATATGCGGCATAATTTTCAAGTTTTCCCCCCAGGTTACGCCTAAGTGCTTTACCTCGTCTGAGACCCTAATTGTGACATTGCCCGCTTCTAGTCTCGGGCGCCGGTTTCTATCAAATTTGCCCTTCAGCATAAGGTCTACGGACTTTTCCCCTGGTATCTGAAGTTTGTGCTGAGTGCACCACTCCAGGGTTTCCCTAAGCACTTCGCCAGCCCGCTCTTCTAGCTGCTGCCTCGACCCTCCCTTGACTAGAATTACTTCGTCGTCCGCGAATGCTACTTTCCTACACCATGGCCTATTTCCTTCCCCGAGGTTCCCATCAAAAACTAAATTACAGAAGAACGGACCCAGTATCGAGCCCTGCGGGCACCCTCTTTCGCATAGCCTGTCTATACTATCTCCCCCTTCCCTAATCTCGGCTCTCCTATCTGTAAGGTAGTCCGCGATCAACCGATAGAGATTTCTCGCGCACCCTCTTTCCCTCAGCGCCAGGAGAATGTCCGGCCACCATAAGGCATCGAACGCCCCCCTGACGTCAAGGAAGATCCCTAGCACATACTTTTCCTCCGCCGTTTCGACGACCCTTCTACACTCCTCTATTGCATCGATCGTCGAACGCCCTTTCCTGAATCCGTACTGGTTCTCCGCGTTTGCCGCCCTGTCTAAATTATCCTCTAGCCTGCGTAGCATTAAATTCTCAAGCACTTTCCCCAAAACCGAGAGAAGACTGATGGGTCGATATGACGCCGGGTTTGCCTTGTCCCTATTTGCTCCTTTCAGTATGGGCACTAACCATCTCATATACTATTCCGTCTGGACCGGGCGCTTTGCCTCTCGGCAATCCGCCTATGATCTCCTCGGCTTCTTCCATACTGAATTCCCCTACGTCGGCCGCCGGCGGCTCTAGGCTAACAGTATTCCTAACTTCCCGGTGCCATCTCTCGTCTTCCCTTTCGTTGTCTTTCCAAACCATCGCGTCTAGGAGTACATTCATTGAATCTGCCCAATCTATCGCGCCTACCCCATTTCTCATCATAGCCGTACAAATATCTCGTGGTCGTACTTTGCCGCATAGCAACTTCTAGACAACCCCAAATGGTTCGTTATTACCGATCTCCGTTACAAAAGCCTGCCAGCTCTCCCGCTTCGCCCTCTTTATTTTCCACGTGTACTCGTTCCTGCACACGTGGTACTCTCTCCTCAATCTTTGTCTGGGCTCGTCTAAGCCTTCCCTCTGATAGGCCCTACGCGCGCGATTCACTGCCATTTTGAGCCGGGTCAGCTCTGGCGTCCACCATGGGACTCTCTTCATTCTCCTTTTTACTTTTGGGATTGCTACGTCTGCCGTTCTACTTACTGCGCCTGCAATTTGCCCTACCCTAGCGTCTAGCTCTGCTCTGTCGCCTATCCTACCTGCATTTAGCGCTCCTATTTACGCTTCTAGCACCCCCCGGAACCTTTCCCAGTCCGCTCTACGCAGTGCATAACGTGCTGTGGCCGTTTCCGCCTGTGCTATTCTGCCTGTAGCGTACTCGTACCTAACTACCCTATGGTCGCTTTGAACCCAGCCGTCCATTACCTCCCATCCGGTTAACCGGCCCTCTTGCAGGCCCTTCGTCAGGGTCAGATCGATCCACGACTTATCTTCCCCTCTCTGGAAGGTACTCATTTGTCGTGGATCGTTCTCAACCCTGAGCCGGATCTCTATAAACTCTTCCATAGTTTCCCCCTTATCGCTAGTTTCCCTGTCGCCCCACCGCTCATTTCTCGTGTTGGAATCTACCGCAATTAAGACCGCCTTGCCTTCTAATGCCCCTAACACTCGCCGAATGTGTTCGATGTGCGGACCGATCGGGTCCCGGTAACGGAAGTATGCGGATACGACGTAGAGGTCCACGTCTTTAATCCACGATACAACGCAGTGTTCCGTTCGGAGCCACTCTAGATGCAGTGCCGTAAGGTGGGGGTTTATAACGATGACCCCTGCCCATGGGTGCTCTCCCATTTGGTGTATTGCCGCTTGTCTTTCAAACCAGCAGATTTTCCTTCGTTGAGCATGCGGTTCTTGCACCAGCAGGACATCTATCCTTTCCCTAACTGCAACTTCTCTTAGTTCGTCGGTTGCGACCTGCCCCCTACCTAGATTTACCTGTGCTAGCGATAGCCTATCTCTAAGTGCCCTGACCGCCCTTGGGTTCCGCCTATTATTACCTCGTCTATCTACCCGTCTATCTGCCATAGGAAGTTCTTTCTATCGCCCTCCTGGTCATTCGCCATACTATCTCGCAGTTTGCCCCGTTCATCTTGTGATTGCTTGGCCTGCCAGCGTATCGACATTGCGCCCAGCTTTCTTGGTTGCCGCAATTCTTGGCCACGTGGCCGTTTTCTCCGCACCTATAACAGACATCGTCTTTTACTTCGCATTTCGCACTGATATGCCCATAGACCCCGCATCGGTAGCACCGTGTTAGTGGGACTCGATCTCTGATCGGGGATAAGCCCCACGTTAGGTTCAAGCGCTTCTGCTTTAGCAAAGCTTTATACAGCTCTGGTTCTACCTGCACTTCCCAATCTTTCGCCTCTTTCCTGCTATTATATGACCTACTTGGCCGGAAGACTTCCCGGAACTCTTTCGGCGTCCTACCTTCCCTACAGATATGGTTCATATGATATGCCGCCTTTATTAACTCCTCCTCATTGCGCTCTTCCGCCCCGATTATTATAACCGTTGGTCGAACTCTTGTCTCCCTCTTTGCCTTTGCGCCTATCGTCTGCCATTGTTCAGACTTCGCGAGCTTGTCCGCCTCTGCTACATTCTGCACCTCTATGGCTACACTACCGTTTTTCAATAGGCGCAGATCCCTAACCTGTACCTCCTCCTCTCTGATGTTAATGCTCGAAACCACCTTTTTCTTGAGGTCGCTACTCGTAAGCTCACCCTTTTCATCAATCTGCCTAACTATTACTACCGGTCGCTCCCTACTCTTGGCCTGCTGCCTCCTAACTGCTGCGCTGTAACTGATTTGAGGCCGCTGTTGCGGTGGCAACGTTGGCCTCGGCGCCTCTACTTGTTCCCCCCGCTGTTGGGTCCTGCCTGCTCGCCCCGCGCCTGATCCTTCGCGCCTACCTTGCAGGATTCCCTCCAAGCGACTATTCTCCCTTTCTGATTCGGTTAGTACGTCCACTAAACCCCCTAGTAGTTCTGCGACCTTCCTGAAGACGCTTTTGGATGCCGCGCTCGCTCCTATCTCCCCAAGAATTTCGTTGCGCAGCTTAGTTACCCGCTATCGGCTTGGCCCTAGTGGCCTTCGCCGTCTTAACCTCACCCGCTACAACTAATGTCGCCGCCTCTCTTTCCGCCCGTTCCGCTTGGCCGACTTCCTGGGCTTTCTGCTGCACCAGCTGCTCTACCACATCATCCACTTCATCTACTTCGTCCCCCTCTATTTCCGTGCCGGAGTCGGATTCCGCTTCCGAGGATGGAGGCGTAAGGCGTTCGCTAGTGCTTGCGCCCCCGCCCCGACCCCCAGTCACGGTCTCCTCCTCCGTACTGCTACTTTCTGGTATAGGGCTCGCGATCCTTTCCTTCTTCTTTCTCGTGCCCTCTGCCCTTACCACCTTTTTCCGCTGCTCCACGACCTCTGGCGACTCGTCGCTGTCCTGGTTCCGCCGCATCTTGCGCTTGCGGTCCTTCGGCGTCTCCAAGTCCGCCATCGCGCCTCTCGTCGCTTCCTCTACACCCAGCAATCTAGCACTATTTAAGTGTCTCTACTGAATTGAATTAACGATATTCACACTGACTCTACCCACGTATTTTAGAGTCTACCTACTTTCGCCGGGCACCCGAAGTGCTCACCGTTGACACCCCTGACCTCGTGGAGGCAGAGTGACTATGTAGTGGTGGAGCTTCTCAACATGCACTGGTAACTGATAACTTATAGTTCGTATATCTAATCACACAACACTGCCTTGAACTCCTGAGTCGCTTTGAAGACTTGCAGTCGCCTTGAATCACCTGTATGGGATTTAGGACAGTGTCCTACAACTAAAGAGAGGTTTCCGAAAAACTCTCTAGTTGGCTCCCAGGGGCAGAAGGTAGGGACTTTTTTTTTAATTTACAAAAATGTACAACTCCATCCCGTTCCTGGCCGTAGCTACTACCGGGATGCGTGTTTACAATGTTCTTAGTATAAAAGTCTCTAATACATTACTATAGTCTATTTTTTTGCTTTATGATTCAGAGCAGGCTTTGCATTTGTATTATTTTAGCAGTGTACAACCGTTTAGTTACAAAATATAACTAATGTCAAAATTCAGGTCGCCGGGATTGTCAAGTTGACACTTCAGCAAATCTTAATAAAATGCCACGAAAAAGCAGTATTAGGTAATAGTAAAACCAAAGAGGCTATAAAACGCCGTTCTACTAATATAAAAGATATCAATGGTAACTTAAGTAAAACAGCCATCATTGGAAGAATTGGTCAAATCTTCGATGTAAGTATTAAGAATTAAACAGATATAACATTTCTAACAATTTCTTATAATGCAAGATTTCGAATGCAACACAGAAATCGAAACGAAGCAAAATCACAACTCCAGCAATAACCGAATGATAATATGAATAAAGAAAAGGAATTTCTAACTTGGGACGAACAGAGTTTAAGGGAAGATATTAAGAAGAAAATTTGGAATTTTTTACTTTCGATAATTTATTGCTGTGTACAACGGAGGAACTGAATTATACTGACGGTCGTTTAAAATTATACTACACATTAACAAATATGGAATATAAATACAAAATTGTGAATGGAAGAAAATTGTGTGAGAAGAGTCGTATCATTTCGGCGGATTGCCTTTTAAAGGAAATATTTACTATTTCGAAATTATAGTGAAAAATGTATATTCATGTTTTTGGATGAAACCTTACCAGGATGTGACTTGCTGTTGAACTCGGACAATAACGACAAAGGCTATCATAAGTGTATCAATGGTGACATTTCTAGGCAATGTTGAAAAACAGTTAATCCCTGCTTTGGCCAAATTGAATGGAAAATGTGTGTTAATTATGGATAATGCACCACATAATTCGGTTCTTATCGATAAACCACCCAATTTCTCGTCCAATAAACTACAAATACATGAATGGTTAATTAAAAGTGAGGTACAATTTGATGACAAAATAATAAAGTTACAATTATGGGAGTTTAATTTTACTTTACATATTGACCAAAAGCAATACTTAATTGCCAAAAACGACATGGGCATGAAGTTCTTAAATTACCTCCATACCACTGTCACTACAATCCAATTGAATTGGCATGGAGTTTATGTAAGAACTATTATAATAAGGACATAAATTCTCAGCCTCCCTCAAAAGACATAATTGCTAATTTATGGCTTAAATCTCTATCACTGTGTACAGCAAACATATGGGAAAAAACGTTGAACACTGTGAACTACTAATATAAAGTGACTGGGCAAACCACATTGTTAAATTGGTGTGGATGATATACCTCCTGTTATTATTAGGTTTGAAGAAGCTGATACAGAATCGGAAGACGAGTTGTATTCCTCTTCTGAATCAGATTCTGGATGATTACCCTGAAGTGTATCCATCTAAATTCTGGTAAATTATATCTCTGAAAATGGTTCTACCAGAGTATTTTGTATTATCTCTTTATTTTGAAATGCCTGTTATATGTGTAGCATAAATAATAACTTGTACAACACAGTTCTACAAACAAAAATCACCAGCAAATTATTAATAATATATTTATTTTTACATTAGTACATAAAAGATAGATGTCTAGAAATTTTATGACGCTTAAATAAACGTACTTAAAATAAAGCAATACCTTATTTAATGTCAATGGTTCAGTAATTTTAGCTCTTATTAAGTATAATAGTGCTTATAAGTTAACACATTGACAGTTCTAATGGTTTTTGACATAACTAGTGTTTTTTCCTTTGTCACTAACTACCTACACTGTTACAAAAATGCAAATGCAAAGCCTGCTCTGAATCATAAAGCAAAAAAACAGACTATACTTGTCGTTTTAGCCGTGGGTCCGTGATGCGGACCCCCGTTAACATCCCCGCCTCGTGGAGGCAACGACTTTCTACTATCTAGCGAAGTTTTGCCCAATTGTTCTGTGTCTTACGCTTATTACCTAAGATGCTTATATCTAACTTAATCCTACTTAACCTAAGTTACATGGTCTTTCTTGTTCTAGTTGACTTTATCTCAGTTTCTATTCACATTTCATTATCTTCGTTCTCTTTATATAACATTATGTCCTTACATAGTTTTATAAATAATTTGCCTTGTTCGCCGCTTAGTAATGTGCCTCTGTCTGGTATGGTGCCTTCTGCTGCATTTATTCCTCTCCAGAAGTCCTCTCTTGCTTCCGTGTGAGTTCCTTTGTGTTGGTCAGTCGCTCTCGTATGTCTGGCAGGTACCCATATGTGAGTCTACCCTTTTCTGAGTGGTCCCATCTCTGTTGTCACTTGCTTATGCTTTCTTCCTTTAATTCTTCAATGAGGTTCCGTTTATTTTCTTCTATATTTCCTGCCAGATAGTTCTGTCTCGTTACGTTTCCAAATTTGACTTGTAGCCCTTCTTTCGCCCTTCTCTGGCTCGTTCGTAATTCGGCTTTGATGTCCAAGGGTAGGATTCCAGAGATTATCCCCACAGCATCCGTTGAGACTGTTCTATAGGCCCTTGTGATTCTTAACAGAGCTTTTCTTTGGGCAGACAGCATGCTTCTTTTTCCGTGCGCATTTATCCTATCGTTCCAACAGCTAACTCCGTACAGCATGATAGCTTCGAATACTCCTTCATATAGGAACTTAAGCGTCTGCCCGCTAAGTCCCCAGTCTCGTTTGGATACTCGTGCGATTTCATTAAATATTTTTACTGCTTTCTGACTCTGGTGTTTAACGTGGCCGTTCATAAGCAACCTTTCGCCTATGTTTAGGCCTAGATACTTTACTTCATTCATGAGCCTTATTTGAGTTTCTCCTATCTTGATCGTGGGTGGTCTTCTCAGGTCCAATTTGCCTTTTAGCATTATCATCGTAGTTTTTTCGGCTGTTAGTCCGAGTTTGCACTTTTGTGTCCATTCCTCTATCCTTCTCAGCATTCTCGCCGCATTTACTTCGATCTCTCTTCTCGAGTCAGCAGCTACTACCAGGGCTAGATCATCTGCATAAGCTATTTGTCTTTCGTTCAGCCTCATGCACTCATCAAAAGCCATGTTCCAAAGGAAGGGTCCCAGGACTGACCCTTGTGGGCATCCCTTGGTGATTTCTTTCGTGTATACCTTGCTTGTTGTCGTCACCTGCACACTTCTGTCTTTTAGGTAGTCCCTTATCAGTCTCGTTAGTTCACTGGGCACTTCCGCCCTTATTAGGACGCTTAGAACATGTGGCCACCATAAGTGGTCGAATGCCCCCGCTATATCAATGAATATCCCGAGGCAGTATTTCTCCCAACTTTCCTCCACATCCTGCATCAATCTTGATATTGCGTCCTCTGTTGACTTTCCTTCTTTATAGGCATATTGCCTCTCACTTGTTGTAGTTCGCCGCTTTAATCTTGCTACTATAAGTTTTTCTAACACTTTTCCCAGTACTGGGAGCAGAGTAATTGGCCTATATGCCTTTGGGTTGGTCTCAATCTTGTCATTGTTCTTTGGAATTATTACAAGTTCCCCCCTTTTCCACTGCTTGGGGAATGTTCCTTCCAGTAAGCAGAAATTGTACATGTCCAACATCACCTCTTTCATGGCGTCATACGTCTGTTGCACTACTTCCGCCTTTATCTGGTCCGGCCCTGGGCTCTTCTTCTTCTTGAGTGTCCTCACGGATTCTTCCAGTTCTTTTGCTGTGAATTCTTCAGGTGGTGTTTCTTCCTCCAGGTCCAATTCTTCTACCATCGCTCTCACTTCTTGTTGTTCCTCGTTCTCGTTCTCAGCATTATCATCCGGCAGCAGTGCCTGCAGTAGGCTCGTCATGGTTTCTTCAAGGTTTTCAGTCTCCCTCTGGTCTTTTATAATTGTGTCTTATTTTTTTCCTCTGAAGCTTGTACACTAGCCCATATGGATCTTCGTTTCCTAGAGTATTTACCAGCTCTTTAAAACTTTCCAGTTTCTTCTCCTGCAATGCTTTGTAAAACGCGTTTCTACAGGCTTTGTACTCCCTTTGTAGCTCGGTTCTCCGTTGCACATCGCTACATCTCTGGTATTTCCTCCTTTTACTTATTGTTTCTTTTCTTCTTTCGGTCAATTTCCGACACCACCATCGTGTCGCCCTTTGGTGGCTTTCAGTCTTCGGGACATTGTTTTCCATACATTGCTTTAGTGTATTTATTATGAACAGTGTCTTCCCTTCTGCATTGCTGCCCCAGTTGTATTCCAGGGCCGATCTTTCCGCCTCCTCCACCAGGCCCTCCCAGTTTGCCTTCTTCAGGTTATACCTGTGTGTCCCTGTTTGTTCATCATTCTGCATGTGGCCATTTGGCGCTATCTCATAGTAAATGCACCTATGGTCACTCGTGCACCAATCTTCATACACTCTCCATTCGGTTAGATCCTTCACCATTAATGCATTGGTCAGGGTCAGGTCAATGTTTGAGTCTCCTACATGGGAGTATGTCGCTGGATTATTTGGCTCATTCATAATATACAGATTTTGTTGCTCTATGCACTCTTCTACCGCCTCCCCACTTTGGTTTGTTATTTCGTCATACCATGTCGTTGATCTCGCATTGTAATCTCCGGCCAGGAGTACCTTGTGGTTTCTTAGCGCTTCTATTGCTTCTTCTACCTTTATTAGATGTTGCTCTGTTGGATGGTGGTATTGAAAGTAGGAGTTAACTGCATAGAAGGTAATATACTTATTGGTTATCTGTGTGCATACTTGGTGCTTGTTTGTTAATCTCGATATTTTAAGTATGTCTAGTTCGTTATTGAAGATTACTGTAACGGCACCCGGTGATTCCTCGCCGGTCTTGTCGTAAACCAGCCGCGCTGTTACAGGATATCCAAGAACCTTATTTTTGTATGCATAAGGTTCTTGTACCATCGCTATATCTATTTTTAGCCGTTTGCATGTCTCCACTATTTCCGCCGTTACCGTGGCTGACCTGTTTGTGTTTATTTGTAGCACTTTTATTCTCCCGTCTCTATTGTTTACCGTATTTGCCTTGGAAGCCATAATCGGTTCGTCTTTTGTACGTCTCTAACGCTCTTGCGAACTCCGGGCATCTCCGATAACAGGCCCAGTAAGAACTCCCGGGACACCACACTTCATCGACAGATTCCTAAACTCACCTCGGCGTGGGATTGCTTCCTTTGCCTCACTCAGCGTGGGATGCCCCTTTGCCATCATCGGTAAGCCCGCGTCTCCCCTGGCTCACGTGCACACAGTGCGTAGCTCCATGATGAGCATCTCCCCAGGGCAAGTCCGGAGAGAGAGGCTCGTCGTATATCCTTGTCGGGCACAGCATTTCTGCCGTGCCGCGACGTAGCTCCGCTGACGGCCCAGCATTGCTGCCGTGCCGTAGCATATCACCTTACGCGGCTCAGCCTTTCGGCCGTACCGCGGCCTTCGCGCTGCACATAGTGCTCGGCCTACTTGCGTGCTGCCTCTTCTGCGCGGCTCAGCCTTACGGCCGTACCGCGACTTGTGCGCCCGCGTTTGCTTGCCCAAACGCCCACAACTGCTGGCCTCCCATGATCCCAGTCGATGAGCCGGGTGGTCTTCCTCCAAGGCCATTGTCCGCCATAACGTCTAGTGGGTCCAGGGTGGGATCTTCTTTTCTTCTCGGGTTTCTGTACCCTACCACCCTGCGACCGCGCGCCCGCCCTTTCCCCGGTTTTTACGCTTCTCTCCGCTGCTTCTCTCTCGCCTGCAGGAGCTTTTCCGCGTACGCTTTGAACTGTGGATAGACCGCCGCGTCCACCAAGTCCGTCTGCCGCGGGGGCCATGCGAAGCCCCCTTGTCGAAGTTCCGCTTCCAACTCGCGCCTACTATCGTCTGCTCGCGGGCAGTCTAGCAGTAGGTGTTGACCCGTGTCTTCACCCCCGCATTCGCATTCGCCGTTTTGCGCTAGCCCTAACCTATGCAGATTCGCCCTAAAGTCTCCGTGCCCCGTAAGGAACTGGCTAACCCAGTAGCTTAGTTGCAACCAATCCATCTGGAGCCGCTCCTCAACGCTTGGTAAGAAGCCATGAGTGACCCTTCCTTTCTCTGACCTATTCCAGGCCTGCTCCCAGTTCTCCACTGCATTTTGCCGCGCGTCCTTTATGGCCTGCTTTCGGGTCTCGTGACCACCATCGTACCTAAATCTCCCAAATTCTATCTGTCTACCCATTCGTATTTGGCGCCTAATCCACCTTTCCTCTGCCTTATAGGTGAGTGGGATGCTTCCTGCTATAACTGCCAGTGCGTCTAGTGACGTCGTTCTGTACGCCTTTGTGGACGCTATTAACATCGGCCTCTGCTGGCGGTTCAGCTTTGCCTTGCTATATGCGTTCAGCTTATCATACCAGACCTCCGCTGCATAGAGCAATGCTGGCTCAAGAACCCCTCTATTTAGGATCGCAACCGTTTGGTGATTTAGCCCCCATCTCGCTTTAACTGCGCGCTTTATACTTTCTCCGATAGCGCGCGCCTTACCAGCCTTTGAGTTTATATGCGGCATAATTTTCAGGTTTTCCCCCCAGGTTACGCCTAAGTGCTTTACCTCGTCTGCGACCCGAATTGTGACATTGCCCAATTCTAGTCTCGGGCGCAGGTTTCTATCAAGTTTGCCCTTCAGCATAAGGCCTACGGACTTTTCCCCTGATAACTGAAGTTTGTGCTGAGTGCACCACTCCAGGGTTTCCCTAAGCACTTCGTCAGCCCGCTCTTCTAGCTGCTGCCTCGACCCTCCCTTGACTAGAATTACTTCATCGTCCGCGAATGCTACTTTCCTACACCATGGCCTGTTTCCTTCCCCGAGGTTCCCATCAAAAACTAAATTCCAGAAGAACGGACCCAGTATCGAGCTCTGCGGGCACCCTCTTTCGCATAGCCTGTCTATCCTATCTCCCCCTTCCCTAATCTCGGCTCTCCTATCTGTTAGGTAGTCCGCGATCAACCGATAGAGATTTCTCGCAAACCCTCTCTCCCCCAGCGCCAGGAGAATGTCCGGCCACCATAAGGCATCGAACGCCCCCGTGACGTCAAGGAAGATCCCTAGCACATACCTTTCCTCCGCCGTTTCGACGACCCTTCTACACTCCTCTATTGCATCGATCGTCGAACGCCCTTTCCTGAATCCGTACTGGTTCTCCGCGTTTGCCGCCCTGTCTAAATTATCCTCTAGCCTGCGTAGCATTAATTTTTCTAGCACTTTCCCCAAAACCGAGAGAAGACTGATGGGTCGGTATGATGCCGGGTTTGCCTTGTCCCTGCCTGCTCCTTTCAGTATGGGCACTAATACCCCACGCTTCCATTCCATCGGGAATGCACCCATCTCGAGGCACTTGTTCCATATCTGGAGCAAGGTCTCTCCGATGACCGGCCAGGACTCCCTAACCATCTCATATACTATTCCGTCTGGGCCGGGCGCTTTGCCTCTCGGCAATCCGCCTATGATCTCCTCGGCTTCTTCCATACTGAATTCCCCTACGTCGGCCGCCGGCGGCTCTAGCCTAACAGTATTCCTAACTTCCCGGTGCCATCTCTCGTCTTCCCTTTCGTTGTCTTTCCAAACCATCGCGTCTAAGAGTACATTCATTGAATCTGCCCAATCTACCCAATTTCTCATCATAGCCGTGCATATCTCTCGTGGTCGTACTTTACCGCATAGCAACTTCTAGACAACCCCAAATGGTTCGTTATTACCGATCTCCGTTACAAAAGCCTGCCAGCTCTCCCGCTTCGCCCTCTTTATTTTCCACGTGTACTCGTTCCTGCACACGTGGTACTCTCTCCTCAATCTTTGTCTGGGCTCATCTAAGCCTTCCCTCTGATAGGCCCTGCGCGCGCGATTCACTGCCATTTTAAGCCGGGTCAGCTCTGGCGTCCACCATGGGACCCTCTTCATTCTCCTTTCTACTTTTGGGATTGCTACGTCTGCCGCTCTACTTACTGCGCCTGCAATTTGCCCTACCCTAGCGTCTAGCTCTGCTCTGTCGCCTATCCTACCTGCATTTAGCGCACCTATTTCCGCTTCTAGCACCCCCCGGAACCTTTCCCAGTCCGCTCTGCGCAGTGCATAACGTGCTGTGGCCGTTTCCGCCTGTGATATTCTGCCTGTAGCGTACTCGTACCTAACTACCCTATGGTCGCTTTGAACCCAGCCGTCCATTACCTCCCATCCGGTTAACCGGCCCTCTTGCAGGCCCTTCGTCAGGGTCAGATCAATCCACGACTTATCTTCCCCTCTCTGGAAGGTACTCATTTGTCGTGGATCGTTCTCCACCCTGAGCCGGATCTCCTCTATGAACTCTTCCATAATTTCCCCCTTGTCGCTAGTTTCCCTGTCGCCCCACCGCTCATTTCTCGCGTTGGAATCTACCGCAATTAAGGCCTTCTAATGCCCCTAACACTCGCCGAATGTGTTCGATGTGCGGACCGATCGGGTCCCGGTAACGGAAGTATGCGGATACGACGTAGAGGTCCACGTCTTTAATCCACGATACAACGCAGTGTTCCGTTCCGAGCCACTCTAGATGCAGTTCCGTAAGGTGGGGGTTTATAATGATGACCCCTGCCCATGGGTGCTCTCCCATTTGGTGTACTGCCGCTTGTCTTTCAAACCCGCAGATTTTCCTTTCGTGAGCATGTGGTTCTTGCACCAGCAGGACATCTATCCTTTCCCTAACTGCAACTTCTCTTAGTTCGTCGGTTGCGACCTGCCCCCTACCTAGATTTACCTGTGCTAGCGATAGCCTATCTCTAAGTGCCCTGACCGCCCTTGGGTTCCGCCTATTATTGCCCCGTCTATCTACCCGTCTATCTGCCATAGGAAGTTCTTTCTATCGCCCTCCTGGTCATTCGCCACACTATATCGCAGTTTGCCCCGTTCATCTTGTGATTGCTTGGCCTGCTAGCGTATCGACATTGCGCACAGCTTTCTTGGTTGCCGCAATCCTTGGCCACGTGGCCTTTTTCTCCGCACCTATAACAGGCATCGCCTTTTACTTCGCATTTCGCACTGATATGCCCATAGGCCCCGCATCGGTAGCACCGTGTTAGTGAGACTCGATCTTTGATCGGGGATAAGCCCCACGTTAAGTTTAAGCGCTTCTGCTTTAGCAAAGCTTTATACAGCTCTGGTTCTACCTGCACTTCCCAATCTTGCGCTTCTTTCCTGCTATTAAATGACCTACTTGACCGGAAGACTTCCCGGAACTCTTCCGGCGTCCTACCTTCCCTACAGATATGGTTCATATTATATGCCGCCTTTATGAACTCCTCCTCATTGCGCTCTTCCGCCCCGATTATTATAACCGTTGGTCAGACTCTTGTCTCCCTCTTCGCCTTCGCGCCTACCGTCTGCCATTGCTCGGACATTGCAAGCTTGTCGGCTTCTGCCACGTTCTGGACCTATATGGCCACCCCCTTATTTTTCAGTAGGCGGATTTCCCTAACTTGAACTTCCTCCGTGCCGATTTTGATCCCCTCAACCATCTTTCTCTTAAGTTCTTTGCTTGTAAGCTCGCCCTTTTCATCTGCCTGCCTAACTATTACGACCTGTCGCTCCCTGCTCTTGGCCTGCTGCCTCCTGACTGCTGCGCTATAGCTGAGCTGAGGCCGCTGTTGCGGTGGCAACGTTGGCCTCAGCGCCTCTACCTGTTCCCCCCGCTGTTGGGTCCTGCCTGCACGCCCCGCGCCTGATCCTTCGCGCCTACCTTGCAGGACTCCCTCCAAGCGACTATTCTCCCTTTCTGATTCCGTGAGTACGTCCTCTAAACCCCCTAATAGCTCTGCTACCTTCCCGAGGACGCTTTTGGATGCCGCGCTCGCTCCTATCTGCCTAAGAATTTCGTTGCGCAGCTGGGTTACCCGCTCCGCCCTACTTGCCTGCATCGGCTTGGCCCTAATGGCCGTCGCCCGCTCCGCTATCGGCTTGGCCCTAGTGGCCTTCGCCGTCTTAACCTCACTCGCTACAACTAACGTCACCGCCTCTCTTTCCGCCTGTTCCGCTTGGCCGACTTCCTGGGCTTTCTGCTGCACCAGCTGCTCTACCACCTCATCCGCTTCGTCTACTTCGTCCTCCTCTATTTCCGTGCCGGAGTCGGATTCCGCCTCCGAGGATGGAGGCGAAGGGCGTTCGCTAGTGCTTGCGCCCCCGCCCCGACCCCTAGTCACGGTCTCCTCCTCCGTACTACTACTTTCTGGTATAGGGCTCGCGATCCTCTCCTTCTTCTTTCTCGTGCCCTCTGCCCTTACCGTCTTTTTTCGCTGCTCCACGACCTCTGGCGACTCGTCGCTGTCCTGGTTCCGCCGCGTCTTGCGCTTGCGGTCCTTCGGCGTCTCCAAGTCCGCCATCGCGCCTCTCGTCGCTTCCTCTACACCCAGCAATCTAGCACTATTTAAGTGTCTCTACTGAATTGAATTAACGATATTCACACTGACTCTACCCACGTATTTTAGAGTCTACCTCCTTTCGCCGGGCACCCGAAGTGCTCACCGTTGACACCCCTGACCTCTTGGAGGCGGAGTGACTATGTAGTGGTGGAGCTTCCCAACATGCACTGGTAACTGATAACTTAAAGTTCGTATATCTAATCACACAACACTGCCTTGAACTCCTGAATCGCTTTTAGGACTTGCAGTCGCCTTGAATCACCTATATGGGATTTAGGACAGAGTCCTACAACCAGAGAGAGGTTTCCGAAAAACTCTCTAGTTGGCTCCCAGGGGCAGAAGGTAGGGACACACACATTTGTGAAGCTAGACGCACCAAGCAATTAAGCATATCGTCCCCCCGCCTTCCGTACCTTGCGGTCTCTCAGGCGGGTACGCTACCGATGATGCCGCAGGTCCAGCATCGGCCCGGTCGAGGCCTATCCAACCTCTGACGACTTGTGGGGTCGCCACCCGTTAGCCCCTCGCCGAAACGGGAGCCCCTTTCCCAGCATATTGGTTACCACTACCACTACGAGTCCTTCCGCAACTGGTCAACCACGCTCGTGGTACCCGACACCGAGGTGCCGAGTATCTCGATGCGCGGGGATTGGTGCTGACCACCCGTAATACCCGTGTAGACGTTTGACGGGTCACCGTTCGAGAGCAAGCTCCCTACCACACATATCTCTGTGCCAGCGGCTCAGCCTTGCGGCCGTACCGCCGCACTCATCCTTCAAACATCCTTACCCACCCTTGCGGAGGCTTCGCGGCTCGCAGTTGTGGGATAGGGAGAAGCTAGGGACACACATTTGTGAAGCTAGACGCACCAAGCAATTAAGCATATCGTCCAGAGAAGGTAGGGACAGTGGGAATCTCGTTAATCCATTCATGCGCGCCACTAATTAGAATTAGATGACGAAGCCTTTGGCTAATAATAGTTTTATTAACAAACATTACGGTTTAGGGGCTGTCCCTTACAATGGTCGAGTAAATTAAAGTAGGTAGTACTTAACTACTCGAGTAACAATAATAGGAGCGTACGGTAGTCGCAACGGGGCACGAGGGCGACACTGAGCGCGAGAACACTAGGCTGCTGGGAACCCGCGGTCCCATATTACCCATGAGAATTCGCTGTGGGTCATTATACTACCTTTGATAGTGGCATGAATCATATTTGCAGCGAACTGGTGGTCGAGACCAAGCTTTTCTAGCAACGCATTATTGTTTTTACACCACGTGCCGTGAGCACCGATAATAAATGGTAGGCAATAGATGTCGAATGGTTGGTATTTTTTCCGCGGCGTTTCGATGAATGGGGCTGTGTTATAAATGTTGAGTTTGCCCCAGAAGGCGTCGTCTAGGTAGCGGGGGTCTTCCCAAACGATGCCGATATCGGAAATGTAAAGTGAACCGTCCTTAAGGAATATTAAAACAGGCTTTTTCCTAACGTGGTTCGAGCCCCACAAGTTAGGCACTTCATCTACTAGCCAGCCATTCTTTCTAGCTGCTTTAGCTAGACACGAGGCGACAAAGTTATGGCGATGTATTCGAGGCCAGTGGGTGATAGGGCAGGCCTGCAGGATGTGGCATAATGTCTCGGAGCGGCTACATCCGGCGCGGCATTTAGCGGCTTGGCCGCGCTTGTAAAGCGTGCCGACAGTCGACAGGACATTGCCGCGTAGGGCGCTAGCCTTGGCGAAGTCGCGTTCGTTCCAGTAGGCAGGTGGCTTGTGAATCCACGAGGAGCTGCAGGTGGAGAAGTTACCCTGATGTAGTCCATTGCCGGATGTAGATTTCTGCCGGGATTCGCACCACCAGGCCAGGATTTTCTCCTCGTTCTTCCCATGTGATGTAAGTCTTTTCTCTAGGTTAGTGATAAATTTTTGGCTCTATTGGGACCGAAAGGCGTTTATAAAGATTGCTCCTCCCGTGTCGCTTAACTTCTGCAGCTGTCCCAGCACGATGGACGGTATCAAATCTGCAAGACAGGGGATACCGATACCGCCATCGCGGCAGTTGGCATATAGGAAGGCGAAAGGATGGGGGAGGGAGATTGAGTACTTTCTTGAGGGAGCCCCTAAGGAGCTTATCGACTGCCCTTAAGACTTGCTTAAATATGATTGGAGTTTGTAACGAATGGAGTAGTCTGGGGATTACATAGAATCTAATTGGTGGTATGAATAAAAACGAAGTAGATGCTAATGCTACAATTTTAAGGATCTACTCCGAAGTATCTGCTCCATCATGAAGCAACTGGTCAGTTCCGGTAATATTTGCTTAACGTCGAAGTATTTACTACACCCCTTGTAGTATCTACTTTTATTCCGTAGTATTCGCTTTAAAATGTGTAGCATCTTCTCACTTTGACTTCTGCTCGAGAATTTGCAGGTTGTTGAAAATTTTCATATGGATCGTTCAAAAATTTGGTGCAATTATGTAAAATAAATCCATACATAATATATCGTCATATTCTATCAGTTTTAATCGGATTGTAACATGTGAGCAAACGAAAATGAAATCAAGCTTGGCTTTGAAATATTTGTTTTATGAATAATATGTTGGTGAGACTGTACGCCTATGTCAAATTCCAGGTTAGCAGGTTAGGTTTTGCGTCAGTCTTGACACAGACTGACGGAAAACCTAACCTGATAACCTCGAATTTGAGATAGACTTACAGTCTAACCAACATATCATTCATAAAACAAATATTTCAAGGCCAAGCTTGATTTCATTTTCGTTTGCTCACATGTTATAATTTAACACTGGAAATCTTCTTTTTAACTGCCCAAAGCATCTTTCTATAATAACACGTGCGCTTCCATGTATTTTATTAAAATATATTTGTTGAAGGAATTTTAAATGGTGTAAGCATCCAAGGAGTTACAGCAAATCCGAAATCACCCAAAAGACAAACTCTTTCTTGATTGTTATACATAATAGGGTAGATGAAAGAATTGTACCATATTCTAGAATCGTGGACAGATTCAGGCCATGTTGCATCAACGCTGGTAAACATTTCTGTACTGTTATACGTGGCTTGTACATTTTTTACTTCCCTCGTTTTCCTTTATTGACATTTATTTGCAATCTGCCACAGTAGCAATAAGCAAATCAGATAAATACAGAAATGTAACATTGCACTAGAAGTAACGTGTGAGAGAATGTCCTTTGACATTCCTCGTTGTGATTAACTTATATAAATAATTACAATGAATACTACCTAAGTTAATTAGTAACGTGTGGGTAGATCTAGCGGTTTAAAGCGTTACATGTACATTGAACCTAAAAGAAAAAGGGATTTAAAAAATGCTTGAAAAGTTATACTTTATGTAAAGTTACCGGAATATGATATAAATATATGATATAAAATATCATCATTGTAGCGTTGTCTTGCATTATACGGAAGGGGCCATAATTATACGGAAGGGGCCATAATCTATATATATATATAACTGAAAGTCCTGACTCACTCATTCATTCATTCACTCACTCATCAACGCCCAGCCCAAACCCCTGGACCTAGAAAGCTGAAATTTTGACTTGAAACTTCGTAGAAGTACTCCTGAAAACAAATAAGCAAACACGTATTTGGGGTAAATAAACCTAAAAATCGATATGGGTGTCGTTATTGAGATTTTTTAGGACGTTGATTGCGAAAACGGCATTTGAAATTTGGCAGACAGATTTCTCATAGGGAGTAGTCATCCGCTAAGAAAAGATTTTTGAAAATTCAACCCCTAAAGGGGTAAAAAAGGGGTTGGAATTTTGTAAGATCAAATTTTGAACTAAGTTTTTGGAAATTTGTTTCCTGAAGGTGAAAATAGGAGATGACGCGACGGTACGGGAAGGGACGGGGCGGGACGGGACGGGACGGGACGGGACTAGACGGAAAGGGATGGGAATGGATGGGAGGGGACAGGAAGGAACGGGGCGGGACGGGACGGGAACAAAAGGGATGGGATGGGATGGTAGGGGAGAAGGGAACGGGGCGAGACCGGACGGTACGCGATGGGAAGGAAAGGGGTGGGATGGGATTGGAGGGGGGGAAGGAACGGGACGGGACGGGAAGGAAAGGGATGGGATGGGATGGGAGGGGGGGAAAGGACGAGACGGAACGGGACGGGACGGGACGGGACGGGGCAGGACGGGACGGGACGGGGCAGGACGGGACTGGACGGGAAGAAAAGGAAAGGGATGGGATGGGATGGGAGGGGAGGGGAGGGAACGGGGCGGGACGGGACGGGAAGGGAAGGAAAGGGACGGGACGAGACTGGACGGGAAGGAAAGGGATGGGATGGGACAAGGGGGCGGGGCAGGACGGGACGGGACAGGAAGGGACGGAACGGGAAGGGGCCGGAAAAAACGACGGGGACGGGAAAAGGGGCGGGGACGGGGCGGGGACGGAGACGGAGACGGGGATTTTTAAAAATTCAACCCCTAAAAGGGTAAAAAAGGGGTTGAAATTTTGTAAGATCAAATTTTGAACTAAGTCATTCAAAGTTTTTGAAAATTTGTCCCCTGAAGGTGAAAATAGGAGATGACGGGACGGGACGAGAAGGGACGGGACGGGACGGGACGGGGCGGGACGGGACTAGAAGGGAAGGGATGGGAATGAATGGGAGGGGAGAGAAGAAAACGGGGCGAAACGGGACTGGAAGGAAAGGGATGGGGTGGGATGAGAGGGGGGAAGGGAACGGGGCGAGACGGGACGGGGCAGGACGGGACGGGAAGGGAAAGCATGAGAAAAGGGGAAGGAGGAGAAGAGAGGAAACGGGGCGGGATGGGAAGTGAAGGGACGGGACGGGACGGGAAGGAAAGGAATGAGATTGAATGAGAAGGGGAGAACGGCGCGGGACGGGACGCGACGGGAAGGGAGGAGACGGGACGGGGTCGGAAAAAGGGGCGGGGACGGGAAAAGGAACGGGGACGGGAACGGAGACGGGGATGGGATGGAATGGGATGGCAGAAAATAATTAGTCATTATTTAATACACAAATAGCGAACCTCGCGCGTACGAAGTCGTGGGTAACAGCTAGTTATATATAACAGCAATAAGATAACATGAACAACAAAATAAACTAGAAGAAAGAGATGACCATACGATAAAATTATTTTAGTAGGCATGTTTAGTTGACTACGTTATAATTAAAATAAGCGTCATGCCTACTCGAACATTTACTACTATGTTTATCTCTTTCTTACTCAAGCAATACGTGTTATTTTCTTGTTTATGTTATCTCATTGTTGTTATATACCGGTTGTCCGTTCTCAAAGTCGAACATAGGCGATTAACATTGTATTGCACGTTTTTCCAGATTCCTGCTCGCCAATTGAACTTACAGGGAAGGTAATGGTATTAATGGAAAGATAAAATTATTACGCATCAAATGATACCAATAATAATATTCAAGATGCGGTTTTTATTTTAAAATATTAATTTAAAACTTAAGAATTTTTAAATATGCTATGACTTGCTTCTCAAGTTTGATAGCTTTTGTCAAAAAAAATGTAATTATTTGGCGTAAATCAGTTATTTTCTATCAACGTCTGTTAAAATTATCTACAGAAAAATGAATTATTTCAATGAAGAACGAGTGAATGCACTATTGTTAATTCCCTATGTCCGACTTTGAGAATGGACACCCGGTATAATTGTGGCCCCATCGGTATATAACAGCAATAAGATAACATGAACAACAAAATAGAATGCTTGAGTAAGAAAGAGATGACCATACGATAAAATTATTTTAGTAGGCATGTTTAGTTGACACATGTCATAATTAAATTAAGCGTCGAGAATTCTCGAATATTTGCTACTATGTTTATCTCTTCCTTACTCAAGCAATACATGTTATTTTCTGGTTCATACTATCTCATTGCTGTTATATAGTATAATTGTGGCCCCATCGGTATATTTTTCTCCTGGGTATTCCATCCATTTTCAAACAAAAGTTACCGTAGCAATCTCAGTGAAGCTGCTATTATACCAACTTCGCTAACGTCAAGCAAATACTAAATTTCTTCTTAAAATCGAAGTATCTGCTGTAAGAAGTCGGTACTTCAAATTGTAGTAAATACTTTAGTATTTTAACGAAAGTGCTACTTGGTGTAGTAGGTTCCGGAAAAATTAAAAGTATCGACTTTGAAATGTAGTTTCTTCTTAGTTTTGAAGTATATACTTTATAGAAAATGCTAATACTTCTAGTATTAGCATGTACTTCGTTTTTATTCATACCACTCAATGTGTCCGCGTCGGGCAGACGCGCGGCCGGCCCGGAGACCGTCCGCGCCGCTCTGCGCGCTTGACTCGAGAACATCGCGACGACCGCCGCGTGGTAAGCGGACGGCGCGCGCGTTTCGCCCGACCGAGTAAGTAAAGAAACGATTAAAGTAGTGGTGATTCACCGGCGAAGGGTTGCCGCGTCTCCCAGTTATGCTACACCTCATGTCTCCTTACAGTGCCAGATTATATTCAAGCTCAACAGGGTCTTCTTTCCCCGCTAATTTTTCCAAGCCCGTTTTCTTGACAGTGGTTTCTCTAGCTAGTAGGTAGGGGCAGTGGGAATCTAGTTAATCCATTCATGTGCGTCACTAATTAGATGATGAGGCATTTGGCTAAGTATTCACTTATTGGCAGATTACACAATAAACACATCTATACAGATACACTAGTATACATTATTTAATATACACCTAAATATACAGTACTAGCTATATATATTGCGGTGCCTGCGAACCTGTTGAATCGTAAGATCATATGGACCACGTTAATTATCCAACGCCAACTGGTTCCACTATTTGGCGGGCGTCTACCTGTCATTTTATTCCATCGGGAAAAGTTTGTATGGCTGCCTTGTAGAACTCTTGTTGTTAGACCCGCTAACAATCCCTCAGGAAGGCCTAATGTTTTAAGGGCCTGGTGGGATATGGGGCACCAAACTCCTGTCCATGATATCGAACAGGTGGTGGTGGAAATAATTGCAGGTTCTACATGTAGACGCTGTGCCACACCGTCTACAACTTTCTGATCTTCTTGCGAGTGTGAGCATCCGCGAGAGGAGTTGTCGCCGACACCACCTGTGTATCAATAATGATTCCCAAATTATTATTTTTAGTGATAATATCCGGTTTCGTATTCCAGCTAAGGTTTGCAATCTCGGCTCCTCCACTATCTGATTCCATCCTGCTTGCTTTAATCCAGATATTAACGTAGAGCATATGGCATTATGTCTTTTTATCCTCCCTCCATGAGTCCTTCAGCAGCACTGGATAACATATGCT
Source organism: Agriotes lineatus (assembly GCA_940337035.1). Lineage (NCBI taxonomy): Eukaryota > Metazoa > Arthropoda > Insecta > Coleoptera > Elateridae > Agriotes > Agriotes lineatus. The sequence continues at coordinate 472,639 of CALNHX010000047.1, read as the reverse complement.
GCTGTCTCAGTGTCACCACATCCGGCACGGCACATAGTTGGCCGGTCTTGGCGCCTACCTTTAGATGTTCTAATTCTCGTTGAGAGGGAATTAATATGTACGTGATGGAACTGTACATAGTCCCTGCTGGGGATGCCACTCGATCGCTGTGCAATCCAAGATGTTGAAAGGGACCTGAAACTTGACTCCCTTAAATCATGGCCATCCACGGAATTATGCAGTTCATCTGCTCAGTACTTCTTTCTCGCCTCAACATTACACCTTTCAGGGTCCATTCTAATATTCCGAAACAATTGTTTCCCCCATCGCAACTTCCTCATGAGCCGCGTCGTAGTAAGTGCTTCTCTAGTCGCAGGTAGATTAGATACACGTGCCAAGTTGAGGCGAGCTATTGTTAAGGATGGAATGAGTGTTGTTAGCGATGGGATGCCCATTCCACCATCTCGAACCGCCCAGTGGAAGTACACCATTGGTGTATCGTCAGGGATTCGTAACCATATGCGAATCACTTTTCAAATTTGTCGGTCAAGTGTCTTTAGCCTTCCTAAAGATACTCTTCCCAAGACCAAAGCATGGTATATCTTGGGGATTAGGAATCTTCTCAATATTTCTAGACGTTACTGGGGCTTAAGTGGAGCTTTAGTTATGTTCTCAAGCATCTGCCCCAGCTCTACCTCAACCGACACAAGACCCTCAACACCAAATTCCAATCCAAGGTACTTCCACTTGGCAAGGATCTGCAAGGCAGGTAGTGGCCCTGAACATAGTCGAAATTGGGACTGAGTAATAGTTTTCATCTTCTTTGCTTTTCCTGCCGGCATCGAGTATGTGGAGCTCTTCAGGGCCGATATTGCAAAACCCATACTAGCAGCAGCCTCTTTCACCTTGTTAATTGTTGCTGTAATCCGAATGGAGTAGACGTTACCAAAATCAAATCATCAGCAAATGCCAAACAATTAACTCTCGTATCCGCTAGCTGGTAGCCGACCTCTTCCGGAATTGCTTCCAATATGGTGTTTACTGCAAGGTTAAACAACAATGGTGAAGGATCCCCCTGCTTAACGCCTCTACAAACTGCAATTTCATCGGATATCTTTCCTTGCACTGCTATCCTGGTTGAAGGTCTTCTATACAACTCTCTGAGGTAATTTTGCAGACCCACTGGTAACCCATATTTTTGCAGAATCATTGAGAGGTCGTCATGGCTTAATGTATCAAACGCTTTGGTTATATCAAGCGAAGCCATGTGCACCTCTCTTAAATTACTACGTGCAGTCAATATTATAGCGTCAAGGACTGTCACGTTGTCCATTATTCCGTCAGCCAATGTGCTTTCTGACGGGAGTCAAAGAGCTGGGCACCAGTGAGCCTCTTTGCCAGGATTTTATGTAATTGTCTAACTACAACAGATGCCACAGAAATGGGCCTATAATCGCCTGCATTCTCTGGCACGGACTTTTTAGGAATGAGTACTGTCCTCGTTTTGCAGCATCTCTGCAGGGAAGCTACCAGCCAGCATAATATTACATAGTAGTGCACGAATAGGAGGATGTACTTTCCGCCATTGTCTCGTAGTAACACCATCCAGACCAGGTGCAGATGCTAATGGTAAGGTTGTGTTTATAATTTCATCACATGTAATAGGTTCCCACAAATAATCAAGTGCACCATTAACAGCAGGAGGGTGGATAATTCTGGGGTACGAATGTGACGGTTGCTCAAAGATATTCGTCCAATATGTATTGAGCTCATCAAACAAATGCGATGTAAGCTTACGCCCACCCGCGAGAATTTCCTGTGCCACCCTCTTACGGTCTTTCCTCCACCCAGTCTGGATTATCGCGTATTCTTGTCTTCGTTTCTTCTTTTTACTAATAGCTTCGTCCTTCGCGATCTCACTGTAGTTGTGTTGTTTTGTATGAACAGCTGGTTTAGGAAAAGTTAATTGAAGCCAATGAGTGATGCCCAATGCTATATTATCCCCTCTCAGTACAGCTTCCGCTACTGCCAAAAGGGCTGGGGCATTAAAGTCCTCAATGCCAGATTCATGTATAAGATTTATCAAGCCCTGTATGACATCACGAAAATTATTTCTGGGATCTCCGGCTGATTGCCTGTAATCTTGGAGTGGATGATTGGCCTTCAAAACCTCTAATAAATAGTCCAGGGCACTTACATTACTGTCACTATTCTAACTGGAGTGAAATTTCTATCTGCACTGCTAGTAGATTACGATTCTTCCAGTTGTCGCATGCTTTCTACCGCTGCAGCGACCATCCGACGGTAGTCCTGGCGCCTCCTTGCGCCTTTGATCGCCTGAAGTGTCCTCCTCGGAATCGTATCTAACAAATGCTGGTTAAGAAATGCAGTCCAGTCAAAACAGCTTCAGCTTCCTCTCTGGCCATTAAACGAAGTTCTTCCTGACACCATCTTACTTTTAGTGTTGCCGTCGTGATTTCTTCATTGACTATCTCTGGGTGTTTTGACTTGCTGTGCATTCCTAGCCCGATTTTGGATTGAAATATCCAATCACAGTTCGGGCATTCAAAATGTACAGCCGCATCTAGATGCTGTGGTGGTGATCCCCACGACGGAACCAATTCTTGTGAATCCAATGAGTAGCTCGGCGTATCAGCAAGGTCAGGACGCCGCGATTGAAGCTCCTCATTCTCCAGTTCAGGACGTGCAGCAGCATCTATTGTATTTAGGTGTTGTCGGGGCGGTCCTTGCAGTGGAACCAACCTTTGTTACTCCAATCAGGAATTCGATACAGTAGTGGGATCAAAATATTGCAGTTCTTCATTCAGTATAACTAAATGTTCAAATCGTGTAGTAGCATCCAGTGCATTCAGGTGTCGTGGAGGCGATTCCTGCTGTGGAACCAACCGCCGCGAGTCTAGTGAGCAGTCCAATACATCAGCAGGGCCAGAATGTTGAAGTCGAAGGCCTTCGTTCATTACATCTATTTACAGCGGACAGTAGCATTTACTGCATTTATGTCTCGTGGCTGTGATTCCTGCAGTGGAACTAACCCTTGCAAATTCAATGTGTACGTCGATGCATTTATAGGGACTTAATGTTGCAGTAGAAACTCTTCGTTCACTACATCTGAGAGGTTCGATATTCTATGCATGTATAGCTCAATTTCTGTTAGAAATGTACAATGACGGTTTTGACATTCACAACGTGCAACAGTATTTGGTGTATTTAGGTGTCGTGGCGGTAATCTATGCGACGGAACCAACCTTTGCGAATTTGATGTAGAGTAGGATGTACTAGTGGGGTCAGAGTGTTGCATCAAAAGCTCTTTATTCATTACATCCGGATGTTTCGATATATTATGCACACCTAGTCCTTTTTCTGTTTGAAATGTGCGATGACATTTCTGACATTTCAAATGTGTAGCAGCATCTAGTGCATTTAGGTCTCGTGGCTGTTTACTCATTGATGGAACCAACCTTTGCGAATCCAGAGAGTTGCTCGACGCATCAGCAGGACCAGAATGCCGCAGCGGAAGCTCTTCACTCACCATATCAGGGTGTTTCGATCTTCGATGCCATTTACCCGCGCTTGCTTGAATTTCTTCACGTTGACATTCAGAGCACTGGGCAGAAATCACATTGCGTCAACACCCGCAGGGGCCATCGTAATGCTTTGTTGTAATTAGACAGTCGGATTCTCCCGGTCCGTGCCAACGGGACTCACAACACATTTTCAGGTCTTAAAATGGAGTGCGAAAAGCCAACGGGGCTTTACAGACTTCTCACTGGACGTACAATCGCAACTCCCACACATTAAAAGCATTACCTGGACTGGTGTACGCCGAGTGACAAGACTGACGATAGGATCACGGGAGACGCATCTCTTGTCTTACCCACACGGCACGCATGAACTTGCTGTGAACGCGTACGTTGCCGTTGATGGTATTGTGAAGAAGGTTCGGGATCTCTCCGTTCGACAGGCGCAGTATGCTCGTTAGCCACGGATTCAGCTCACACCACGTTTCCCTCGCCCCGAGAACCATAGCTAGGACAACTATGGATTTGCATGGGTACCTGTTTTGCAGGCATTGCAGGACATGGAGCTCGGAATAATACTAGACCTTTTGGCCGAAAGTGGCGGCCAAGTGGTGGGGTCCTTCACAGGATATGGCCACGTCGAAGACGATGACCCGGTCCGCCTAAATGAAAACCAAACCAGGCTTACGGAGCTCGCTGTTTGCTAGCCGCAGTTGTGGCTCTTCTTCTACCAACCAGCCTTTGCACTCCGCTAATTTACGAAGGTGCGTGCAGACCCGATCATGGCGTCGAATGCGCCGCCAATGAGTGATGGGGCAACCCTGGAGTACGTGGGATAGCGACTCCACACGGTTGCACCCAGCTCTACATGACCGGGGCGGAACGGGGTTCGATGGTTGGCAGACGATTACCCCTTAATTGGATAGACCTTATGTACTCTTCCCCGCTCCAAAATCGGTGGGGGTGATCGATCCAAGAGCCCGAAAACGAACTCCCTACCCTGTAGAAGAACATTGCCAGAGTAGCTAGCCTCCAGCCTCTCGCCCCAAACTCTCTGAATGTAGATTTTCTCGGTGCCAATGATCCTGTCCAGCCGTTCAGCCTTTGCATGAGTTGATGCATTCAGGCATTTCTAGAACCGCTGCGGTAGTGGGGTCGATGTTATTGACTAGATTGGTCATCCTCCGATACAAAATGGCGGGCACCTGCGCCCCGAGAGATGACACACCCAAACCACCTATTCGAGTAGGTGCGTGGATGTAGGCATCACTACTGTTGCGGTTAAGGTGTAAAATCCGCCTGACGGACATACGTGTGATGAGCTGCATCCCTTGTGTAAGGGGCTGCAACCCTTTGTGTGGTATAGGGCTAGCTTTTTCTATTAGACCACTAATTGCATCTAGGGACTTTTTGCTTGTCTGCTGACCACTATGTTGTAACTTAGGGGTTTTAAGGGCGAGTTGTCGATTAAACAAAACACCCGCAAAAGATAATTAACCTTATATTAAAAGAAACTAAAAATTTAGCTCAGTTACAATTGAATTCCACCCTATTTGTTGAATGTAGGATTAACTGTAAGCTTCGTAAATGATTTGGTTAATTAGGCTTAAACTAATGACAAGAATTTCACCCCGGAAGGATGGAACAACTCGAAGCAACCCTTAGGTATTCGGTTAATAAAATACCATAAAATTTTCTGACCTTTTCCGGTGCTGACGTAATCTTCCCGGGAAATAGTTTATTTCTTATATTAGCGGAACGCCCGTAGTTATTTAAGAAATGGTAATTGTGTTCAGCTGAATTTTGGTCAGGCGCCTCCTTCGTGTTCCTGGATTTTAGAGGGGCTTGGCACTGCACAAAGCACTTATAATTTAGATAGAATTTTGAATTTAGGACTTAGTTAAATTGGCGCCGAATAAAAACCGTTCGCGGCGGCTAATTAATCTCGCAGGACCCCGGATGGAACTGCCCTCCGGTTCGCACTTTCCAAACAGGTAATTTTTTTTCGTGAAGAGCCGGGAGTTCCCGTTTTGCCAACTTGACAAAAAGGCTTATCCGCAGCGGCTCTTGGTACTGCATGAAACCAAACTGACTCATCGGTTCTCACAGTACAGAAATTGCATGTTTGCTGGCGCAACCCGATTCTGTGAAAATTCTACCAGTGAGTTAATAATCGAATTTCTTTGACTTCCCGGATGCAATTCAACCGTTCCTTTGATTATGACAATGTAGCCTTTTACGTTCTTAGTTCATGAAATTTTTCAGGACCGGCTGCGATTTATTCTTTCCTTTTTGAACATCTTTTGGCTTGAATCTAGTTTAGCGACCAACTCCAATCAACATGTCTCGTCGAGCTGAACAATATTGCTTCTGGGGACATTCGGGGCAGACCAATGGTTACTGAGATACAGCACTATAAAGTTTTTTTTTATACATTTTTTCTTCTTGGAAAACACTCGGGGGCCTTTGGCGGGGCGCCGCGCAGTGCTTCGCGCAGCGTACCTTACCGAAGGCTAATAACAAGTCACACTGCGCGCCACCTAACCTAACCTTACCTAATATAACTTAACCTAAGCTAATCTAGTTTAGCGACCACCTCCGATCAACATGTGCTATACACCATTCAACGCGTCTCCTCGAGGTAAACAATATTGCTACTGGGGACATTCGAGGCAGACCAACGGTTACTGAGATACAGCACAGTAAAGATTAAAATGTCCCACGCTAAGTCTATGGCACGTTCGCTTTAAAATGTCTTTATGTTAAATCTTGTGTGTTGGGTTGGGTTGGGTAGGGTTGGGTTGGGTTTGGTTGGGTTGGGTTGGGTCGGGCTGGGTTAGGTTAGGTTAGTTTGGGTTGGGTTCGGTTGGGTTGGGTTGGGAGAGGTTAGGTTAGGTAAGGTTAGGTAAGGTTACGTTAGGTTAGGTTATGTTAGGTTAGTTTAGGTAAAGTTAGGTTAGGTTAGCTTAGGTTAGGTTAGGTTAGGTAAGGTTACCTTTTGAAGCCCGCAAAGAACATATTCGAATAACTCCCATTTTCTTCAACTATATGCACTAATATTGTAAATTTAATAGATGGACATATGGAGCAAATGCCTAATTTTCGATAGATTGTTTGAACTTACAGCCCCCCTTGATTTCTCGCCATTACTGCTGTATCACCATAGCCTTAACCTATCTGAATTTCAAATAAGCATGCAGTACTTGCAGAACTAAGTAGTAATCATAACTATGGCCGTGATTGGTCGAAACAAAGTCATTATTACAACCATCTGAAAATCAAATATTCTTTCAAGATTGTCAATTGGGCGTTCGGTATGAATCCTAAAAATATAATAGCAAAACTGATAAATAGTGGATAAAAAGGCCGGCCTACAACATTTATTTGAATTGCATTGGGTAAAATTATTGTAAAGCACTAGCAGTCAAACAAATTTATATTTTTCTTGTATAAAACTAAGTTTGAGTTCAGAGCGCCATCTACTGCATTATTATTTGAAATTTAGTATATGTTCCTATGTTCCTATACAGAATGCAGAAAGCTGCTAGGACCATTGCAAAAGCAAGGGGAATATGCATGTGTCCGACGTGATGTTTAACAAACGAACAATCAAAGTAGGATAGCTGTAGGTCGTTACGATTATAATAAATACAAGGCACATTTGCCCATTTGACTTTCACATAATGGTAGTTTATTTGAAATCGTCATTAAAATACAAGAATTCGGCAGTAAAGTAATCCATTGTTTTACGACTTTTTTGTACGTGGCGAGGTAACAGACGTTAACATAACGTACAAATGTTGGTTAAAATGTTGTAATTTCGCGATTTCTCGATTTCAAATAAAACATAATGTAGATATTCCTCGGCACTGAAGTTCCTTTTTTCCCTCAAGTGGTTTATTTGCCTAAATCCACATTCGTAATAAAAAAGTGCCCTGGTGTACCAACGAAATTTTTGCAGATTTTGTCACTAGTTACGACTTTTTCCGACTGTTCTAATTAGTAAAGAAGAAATAAAGCTTTTCAACATAAAATAATTAGCACTATTTATTTTACAGCAGTACATTTTAACGAAATTGTAAAGCAAAAAAACTATAGCTGATGCTCAAATAGACCCCCCTCCTGAGCTAAACAGTACCCTAAACGATTATAAAAATTATTTCTAACATTTGCTAACATATTAGGGGTAACAGCTTGAAATGAATCTTCAATTTTCACACGTAATTCGTCAAGATTAGTAGCTCTGTCTTCCTTAAGCCATACATTTTGGATTTTATGTATGTCCATAAGAAAGTATCATTTCGCGATAAATCGGGAGACCTAGCTGGCCACAAGAAGGTACCTCGTCCACTTATCAGTCGATTTGGAAAGGTGTTAGTTAAGTATTCCTGCACTAAGACAGAGTTATGCGCCGGACAGCCATCTTGCTGAAACCACACGTTGTCAAATTCTGGTCCTGCTGCCCGCCTGATTTCTGGAACGATACGATGTTGTAATAGATCAAGATATTTAGCACTTGTGAGAGTGCCGTCGGTAAAGAATGGACCAATCGTGTGTTCTGCTAACATACCACCCTAAACATTTAATTTATGGGGATACTGGGTTCGAAACTCAAAATGTTTATGCAGATCTTCTCGAGATCAGTAGCGAACTATGAATGGGTTATGTCTGCCATGTAGTGGAAATGTAGACTCGTCACTAAACGCAATACGTCTAATAAAGTTTTCATCGTTAATTGCCTTTTCTAATACATTTTCACAAAACTCCATGCATTATTGTCTTTGTCAAAGAGTTCATGTGTTTTTCGTACTTTGTAACTTCGGTATCAGTTTCTTTTCAAAACTCTTATTACAGCTCTGTCACTCACATCTACGTCTTCAGCAATTTTTCTAGTCGACACTGTTGGATTATCATTGACGGAAGCTAAAATCGTGATGTCCCGTAATTCTCTTCCTTCAGACTCGATAGCTTCTTTTTTGTGACAGTTAGGAGAAACACAACCATGAATTTCAAAATTTCTAATAATGTGCTTGAAAGTTGTTAGTGAAGAAGCAGGCTTGTTTTGATACGTAGCTTCACATAAATCTTTAACTTCGCGAAATGTATTTCCGCTATAAAACCATTTAACAACTTGAACTTTTTCGTTTACTTCATAATAGTATATTATTATATGAGCGACTATGACAGTTATTATTCACGAGATGACATTTGAGTCACGAGCCAAAGTCGAGTGGCGCAAGTCATCTGAGGGAATAGTGACCATAATCGCGAATGTAATACAATGCTTTATCTACTCCTATGCAATAGGAGTTTTGTGTTCATACTTCCGAATTATGACATTTGTGTCAACTGTTAACTGCAAGTCATTTGATAATAAGAATGAATTTTGTGATTGGCTACAACCTATTGAATAATGAACATAGAATTTTATGATTGGCTGCAAACCGTGAATTATGAATCATAATTAACGGCCATTATACAATAGGAGTAGATAAATATTCATTTTTAAAAGTTGTGGATGAATCAAATCAATACAAATTACGGAACTACGCTGTGTTCATAATTATGACAATTAAACAAAAAACTATAGAGGAAAGTCGCCTAATATGGGGAGTGTTTTCTGAAATCTAAAAAAATAAGAATTTATTGGAGATTCATGAAATTAGGTAGTAACAATGCATTTTGCTTATAAATACTTAATATGAACAAAAAGGCTCAATTTTATATAAAATGCCTCTAAGATAGGATTTAGAAGAAAATGGCACCTCCCCAAATTAGGAACCAATGGTAGCCTAATATGGAGAGATTTTATAATTAATAATAACTGCATCAAGTGTTATTTTTAACAATTATTAAATGGAGTAAATATTTCAAATAATTAGTTTTGAATACATGTATTATTAAATAAACAACAAAGTACAATTTAAAGAGAAATTAAAAACACTTATTAAAAGAATGTTATTTTTTCTGTGAACATTCTTTAGCGCAGCACTTTTTGCACTTGTAATTTTATTTGGTTTCTGTCCCACATCTGCACTGTGTGCACTGTGGTGTATGGGCCCACAAGTAACACTTTGAGCATCGAATCCAGTCCTCACCTTCGTGATCGTCCGAGAATAAACCTGCGCAGAAGACGCATTCTGCGTCCTGCTCGTCATCAGATATTGGATCATCATCAGAATCACCATAATCTATGTTTTCGTCTTCTTCAGATGATTCATCTGAATTGTCTTTTTTTAGACGTTTGGTTGGTTTATTTGGCTTAGCAGGATTTGCAGCTACTTTCTTTCCAAATACTGTTTTAGGTTTTGGCTTTTTCTTTTATGACTTTTCTAATTCGTTTTTGTACGGTGATCCCGTGATTAGTGTTGCTGCTCCAGAACGGGTGCTCTTTTTTCCAGAACTCAATCTTGGAACAGGGCTAATTTGAGATGGTCCTACAAATTTTCTGTTTTTTGGAGTAAAAGGCTGTGATGATTGTTCAGGCTTAGCTTTAGATGGCGATGCCGTCCGTTGTTGCTGACAAGACAATGAACTAGTTTGATGTTCTACTGAATGCTGTGCAAGTTCAGATTGATCTGTCGGAAATGTGGCACGCTGCAGTGGAAGATCTACTGCATCCTCTGGCTCAACTGTGTGATTTTCAGGTTGTTCGGGCTCAGCCATGTTAAGAAAGTCGTGAGGTCTGAATTTATGACGGATGCAAGGAAACAATCCAGCCTTTTTAAAACCCTTCGCCGCTATCTCGGCAGTTGCTGCCCTTTTATAAGCGTTTCCAAATAGTTTTCCAATTTGGTAGACAGTCACTACTCCTCTATCACCATTATTTTTCAGCCATGTTTCAATTTCCTGCGCATAGTACGTTTTAAAAGGTGACATAAAGGAAAGATCCAACGGTTGCATTTTATGCGAACTGTGAGGTGGTAGGCAGATAATGTCTACATTATGTCCACGCCCTAGGTTTATCACGTCAATATTTCTTGTGTGTGTGAAATGTCCATCCAACACAAGCACTGCCGGATTATCTGCTGTAGGTTCAACATGTTTTATGAAGTGTTTAAACCATTCCGTAAATATGTCTGACTGGATCCATCCAGACGGGTGGCACGCATAAATAGACCCTAAAGGTGTTCCATCCATAAGCTCCTGCTTCATATTTTTTCGGGGAAAAATTAGTAAAGGAGGAATGAAATGACCTGCCGGATTCATGCACGTTACCACCGTAATAAGTAAGCCCCTTTCTGCTGCTTGCAAAGCTCCTATTTGTTTTCTACCTTTCATTTCAATGACCTTTGTATGTTTGTGTTGAACTACGGTTATCCCAGTTTCATCACAGTTATACCCTCGCGAAGGTGGCTGTTTTATTTTTTCTAAGGCAGGTTCGTATATATGTATGAACGTATGAACCGCTCAGCTGTGTAGACGTATTGTTGTTCGCTCCTCGTTATTGTTGCTGGTTTGTGGTCACATTGATAAATTACAAGTTCCAGAATGGTTTTTACGCAGTGTCAGAAGGAAGATATTGTTGCTTTAAGCAAGGAAGTAGTGGAGGGTCTCTTGTTTGATCAAGCCTTCATGCAAAAATTGTCAGATATATTATCGACACAAATCATGACCAAAATTAACGAAAAATTAACCGAGCTCCAAGAAAAATGCAAATCAATGGATGTGAAGGTAGCAAGACTTGAAAAAGAAAACGAGGAACTTCGAAGTGGCCTGGATACATTAGAACAATATACTCGCCGTAATAGTCTCCGAATTTTTGGCATAAAGGAGGAACCAGGTGAAATTGTGGAAGATAAAGTTCTCCAGGTCATCACTAATCAGCTGAACTTGCCTATCACCAGAAACAATATTGACCGGTGCCATCGTGTTGGTAAACAAAACCAAGGTAATAGACCTCGCGGCATTATTATTAAGTTTGCTAGTTACCGATACCGTTCTATGGTCTTTGGCGCCAAGAAAAAACTAAAGGGTACCGGGATTCAAATCAGGGAGGACCTAACTAGAAACCGTGTTAATTTGCTCAACAATGCTAGTGAACGTTTTGGGTTTAAGAATACTTGGACACATGATGGTGTTATATTCGTGAATATAAACAATCATAAATATGCAATCAAAACCATGGGTGATCTCGATAATTTAATTGCTAAAGCATAAATTTTACGAGGGGTGATGGTATGCTATACACCTACACTTACGTGCATATTTGTTTATCTCTTTTGGTTTCTATTATAGTGCCTTTTTTTTTTCATTTATATTTTTTTTTGTTTATTTATTTTTCCTTTGCTCGAGCAATCAGTTTGTCATTAACAATATCTTTATGAAATTAAAAGAAATTAATATTTATTACCAAAATGTCAGGGGTTTGCGTACGAAAACACATACATTCTTGCAAAACTTAGCAATTACAAATTATGACATAATAGCATTAACAGAGACCGGGCTAAACGCAGATGTAAATAATAGTGAATTATTTGATAGTCGTTTTACAGTGCACAGGTCCGATCGGAATGTGGTTCAAACTAACAAAACTCGTGGAGGCGGGGTACTAATAGCGGTCAACAAAAAGTTTCGCTCAAAAGAAATACCTACTGAGGGCAGTACTGAAACCATAATTGTAGAATGTAATTTGTATTGTAAAAAGTATATCATTTGTAATAGTTACTTTCCTCCCCGTTCGGGACTACATGACTTCTGTCAATTATTTGAACAATTAGAAAATAGGGATCTATTTATTAACGCTGAGATAATAATGCTGGGTGATTACAACATTCCTGAAGTAAAAGGAACTAGCACCGACCTCGCTAACTGCTCTGTAATAACTAAACGACTATATCAGCTCTTATGTTTTCTTAATGCACAGCAATATAACAATATCTTAAATACTCATAATAAGACACTTGACCTTGTATTAAGTAATAACACTATCAGAGTAAACGCTGAGGATACGCCACTGGTTCCCCTTGATTATGAATTTCATCCTGCTTTATTAATAAATCTCGAAATTAATTGCCATAAATTTAATTCAAGTTATCAGAACATTTCTAATCGCTATAATTATAAGAGAGCTGACTTTTTGTGTATGTACAACCTTTTGAGTGAAATAGATTGGAATTTTTTGAAAGATTATAACAATCCTGTGGAAGCTGTTGACATTTTTTATAAGAAAATATACGAAGTAATGAACCAGTGTGTTCCTAAAGTATCAGCATCTTCATCAACCTCTAAATCTTTTCCTATATGGTTCACCAAAGAACTAGTAAATGATGTAAAATTAAAAAATTTACATCATAAGAATAAAAACAAATCTGAGTATCATTTGGTAGAGTTTAAGCGATTAAGGGCTATCTGTAAAAGAAAAGCCTCTGTGGCATATGCAAATTATATACAAACAATACAAAATAACATTACATTAAACATTAATTCTTTTTGGAATTTTGTTAAAAATAAAAGCAATTCTGGTAGTTCTGATCAAAAGTTTTACCGTGGTAGTTCTGAAATAACTGGTCCTGGCGATATTGTAAGTAACTTTGCTGCCTATTTTTCTTCAGTTTTTAATCAGAGTTCCTCGTACAACTTACAGGATTTAATCCCACAAGTAAATAATTACTCAAATAATACTATATCTGTGCCTTCCTTCGATTTGGCGGATGTTGATAACGCTCTGAAGGCATTGAAGCCGAAGAAGTCCTGCGGTCCTGATCAGATACCACCATATATATACAAAGCGTGCCGTGACTTTTTTAAGACTCCTTTACATATTCTATTTAATTTAATATTAAAAACTTACACATTTCCTCACCAATGGAAATTATCAAGTGTCACACCAATTCACAAATCTGGTAATAAATCAAATATTGAAAATTATAGACCTATAGCTATTCTTTCTACACCGGCAAAAATATTTGAATCTTTGTTATGTAAATATTTATCGTTTTATTTTAAACCGCACATCTCTGCAGAACAGCATGGCTTTGTAAAAGGACGGTCTGTAGAAACAAATTTAGTAACTTTTACTAATTATGTTAGCGAAGCTTTGGATCGGAGTAGTCAGATCGATGTAATTTACACAGACTTTGCGAAAGCGTTCGACAAAGTAAAGCACGACATCCTTTTACAAAAGTTATATTTAATTGGTTGTGATCTAAACCTAGTAAGCTTATTTAAATCGTACTTACAAGATCGAGCTCAGTTTGTTATGTTTCACGGTTTAACTTCTGATCATTATAAAACTCCCTCAGGGGTACCCCAAGGCAGCAACTTGGGACCTTTGTTGTTTTCTGTTTTTATAAATGACTTGCCACTACATATAGGGTACTCAAGTTCCCTTCTTTTTGCTGACGACCTTAAAATCTTTAGAGAAATTCGATCCTATGATGATTGTAATTTGTTACAGCTCGACCTTACGTCGATTGTCAAGTGGAGTATTGATAATGAGCTCCTATTTAATGTTAATAAATGCAAGATTATGACATTTACACTAAAAATTAATAAAATAAACTTTAGTTATAAAATGCAAGATCAACTCTTAAGTAGGGCACATATTATTCGGGACCTGGGCGTAACATTCAATCCTACGTTAACTTGGGATGATCATGTGGATAACATTACAAGTGCTGCACTAAGGAATCTAGGATTCCTGATGAGAGCCACTTCCGAATTTACCAGTATAAAACCTTGTATAATACTGTATAACTCTATTGTTAGATCCAAATTAGAATTTTCTTGTATTGTCTGGGACCCAGGAATATTGCTGTATAAAAATAAAATAGAGACTGTCCAGAATAAATTCATTAAATATCTTTGCTTTAAAAAATACCATCGATATCCGCTTTTTCATGAATATAGTGACTTGCGCTTCGAATTTGGAATTACCAAGTTGGTTAAAAGAAGGGAAATTGCTGCTCTCTTGTTCTTACACAAACTCTTAAATGGTGTTATAGACTGCTCCAATTTGCTGGCTTTAATTAATTTGTATGTACCTGCTATATGTTATAGGCCCCGTCGTCACTTGTTCTACATACCTTTTTCTAGAACGGACATGCGCATAAACTCATCATTAGTTAAAATGTTATATCTTGCTAATAAAGTTGTTTCTACGTGTGACATAGACATGTTTGGCTCATCGATATGCATTATCAGAAATAAAATCATGCTTTAGGATAATACAAGTGTTGATCCTGACAGATTGGTTGCTCAGAAGTAATAATAATTTTTTTTGTCTTAGTTTTTAGTGAATTTTGTTTTGATTTTCGTAGTTTCTGTAACATTGTAATTGGGTCTTTACCCGTTTTGTTACTTATTATTATTAAATAAATAAATAAATAAATATCAAAAAAATTTGAAACAGCTTCTTGTGTGAAGCCCTTGGCTCTTACGTATGATAGTCCTTGTGGAATACGTACAGATAACTGTTTATTTCTTTTCAAAAAGTTTCTTAGCCATTTGTTTCCAGCTTGCTTATTTTCGTTAGAGAAAGGATTCTTCAAATTATTTCGTTTTACTAGTTGATAAGCCATGCAGCGCACATCCCTTCGCGACAGCCCAAAAAATTCTTTTCCATTTCAAGACAGTACCTTGCAAGCTCACTTTCAAGTTCATCAGGCAGAACTGGTTTCCTACCACTTTGACACTAATCGCCTCTTCAGGATCATCATCTTTCATAGCATCTTCCAAAGTTGTCTATGGCACATTGAAAGTCCGAGACGCCTTAAAACTACCCATCTCCTTACTTCGCATAGCTTTCACAGCCGCTTTCATGCAATCTGGGTCCCAGGTCTTCCTCTTTTGCATCTGCATAATCAAATGAGAATATAAGAAATATAATTATTACGACTTAAACTGTGTAAAATCAACTTTTAAAATATAACTGTTCCTAATATGGGGATCCCCAAATTAGGGATCTGGAATGTCTGCCAGGTCATTTTGTATTTTAATTAGCCACCTAGGCTTTAGGGCAGCGGGCCCGTATGTTAAACCCTTTTAGTTACTTATTTGGCTTCATCGCCTAATTCCATAATAATGATTTTGCACATATTTGGCCTCAAGCGCAGTATTTCTCGTCATCCGGGGCACCCCTTTGTTGGTACTTTAACAATCGGGTGTCAGCGCTCGCAGGATTTCCGAACCTTCTAGAATTTACGCTGTTGGTGTGACTGCGAGGCCTCGCGCTCTCTTTGTTACCGGAACTTATTTGTTTTATTGGGCGCATCGCCATTGGCTGTCGAGGGTCACGTGGTAACGCCGTTTTGGCTCACGCCACTTCAAGCGTCGTAACGCTCCTTGCGGGGCAGTTCAGCTCACGCCGTTGATCAAGGAAGTCGCAGAGTGTTATTACATTTGCTACACACGGGAATTTATTCGCACGTAAAAGAAAAGAAAATCATAAATACTTCACAGCAGGGTGGTCCAGGAATTGTCTAGTCGTGTAGCAAACGTTTGCCAAGCTAGGTCCTGAGCAGGATGGGGTGGGTTGTCCGGAAGCGCCACTGGTTTGAGACGGTCCAAACCAGAAAACCTACAGGTGGCCGTGTAAATTCCTAAACCACTAGCTGTTTCACAAAAAACAATAATAAAAGACAGAAAACACCAAGACTCGAAATAACCTAGTTATTTATTTACAGTTTGTACACATTCAAAATTCTGTGTCATACTTGAAAAAGGCAACACAATTCTGTGATAATAGTATGTAAATGGAATAGTTTGTAGATGTAATCTTAGTGGTATGTAATGTACAAGATTTATATTAATAAAGTCGAAAATGTAGCTACGATAACCGCAATTCGTTCGAGTACCCGTGTATCAACTACGACAGTGACTTAAATCTATTAAAAACAGCGATACCGGAATGCGGGAGAATAGCAAGTTCTAAATCGCTTGATTAATTAAGTAAATAATCTATCTAGTCGCGAACCTCTTCGAATTGGTACCATTTCGCCTAGGGGAGTGCTAATACACATAAAATGGTGTATTTACGGTGCTCATATTATGTTAAATGTCAAATTGATGCTCCCGGAGACCCTCGCAATAGTTTAAATTTTAGAACATTGTCAAGTACTTGAAACTTGAACGCGACCAAAGCAGTACTACCAAACGTAAAGATATTAAATGCATAGAATGACATTATCCTATTCCACAAAAGTAATTGCACGTGATGTACAACGAAGTTACACAATATTCCGCATGTAAAACGGCATGAATTTCGCTAGCATATACCTAGGTAAGTACAATACATAAAGTAAAGATCATAGTGCCATAACGAACGATATTTTCAGTTCAATAAACACCAAAAGGTAGATAACACTAGGTGTTGTAGATACCTGGATTGTGCACAGAAGGGCCGCTACATCAACAGCTATGGGGGATAGCTATTAAGATGTCCACCAGCTTGAATAACCTCCAAAGAGTCAGGCCTTTATCTAACTTTGCGGGTGAGAAACGTAGTCGAGTGCAGTCACCATGGGGAGAAGCCTTGCATGCGAACTACCACATGTGCTGAGGGGCTCGGACTGGAACGGGATCGTTGCTCCAGGTGCCTTAGCCAAGTAACATCAATGCCACAGGCATATTAGATCCCCAAAAATCGGAAAACGATACAGCACACTAGGACGAGGAGGCCTAAATACGAGACGTTATCGAAAAATGTTCAACGGCAACCATAAATTAACGTACCAGAGTTGTAAGGCGGCCTCGAGTAAGTAAATTGCAGAAATATATATTTATCCCAATACCATCGGATTCATTTTAGCAATATAACACCCATTTCCTATTTCTGGATGGCAGATTCCTCAAAGAAAAATGGAAACTACGTAATCCACTTAAGTGAAAATTTCCAAAGATCACATGCAGCTCCAAAAAAGGAAAACTTAAAAATGGTCGCCGGAAATCGTACTATCAAAACAATTTTCAAGACTGTTACTCAAAATTCCCTAAAAATCAAGGATTTTCAAAAAGTCCCAAAAATTGCAAAAATGAGTATGCAACCAAAGCTACACCTAACGTATGCAGGTGAATCTAACTATATGAATGTATTTAAGCTAAGAAATTATCCAAACAATCCCTAACTGTATCTAAATGTAATATTACGCGTAACAAACTCTCCCCTCACTTAAAAATAGGTAAATTACCCGAATTTACCGACGTAGAACCTATGCCTGCACCATAATGAAGCTTCGAAATTTTACAGGTATCACGATGATATCCAACAAACCTCAAACACAAAAGAAAGATCACCACGTACAACTACGGCAGTACCAAATAATTTAGAAAAGGATAAGCAGCCTAAAAGAATCGCAAAATAGAAGTCGAAAGGAAAAAGGGAAATTACAAAGGAATGTTAAAGATAGAATTCAGAAAAAGGACCGTGGTTTAGCAAAAGAGTCGGCTCATGAATCCAACAAAAGTTGACACTACAAAAGCGCAAAAGAAACCGTCCTCAATCACCAATCACGTCCAAAGAAAACAAAACGTAAACCAGGAACGAGATTCGCTTGTGAAACAAGAATCCGCATGCGCGAAAGGATACCACAACATAAATAAACACAAAACGTACAGCTGAAGGCAACCCGACAACATCAGCTACACATCGAAAACCTCAAAGGAATATCCAAAATAAATTTCAACAATCTAAGCTCGCACCCACACAAATAAAAAGAACAACAGCAAAACCAAAGAACAGAAGGAAGGGATAAATAGCTCTTACAATGAATGCCGCTCCGAAAAGGACATCAGAACATCCGTCGCTGCTGGGTGTAAAAGGCGCGCCGGTGGATGAACTGATCCAAGCCCAATTCGAGACAACGTCCATTGGAAAAACCATCTAACAAGAAGAAGAAAAACCAAACAGAATAGCAGGAAAGGGGAATGTGATCAAAAGCTCAAGAAAAGAATAGGGGACAACACAGAACAAGGATGAGAAAGGATTAGTCCGATGTCACGTCAGTCAGTCGACGTAGGGTGGTATAAAGAAAAGCTAACTGAAAATTTCTAAGTGGGAAATAGCCGAAAAATTTTGAAGTCACCACAGAATACAGGTACCAGGCGCGGGACCCCGTAGAATACACCGCGATCATAGGTAACCATACTCCATGAAGACAGAATAAAAACCCTACACCCTACTAGTCAAGGAAAGTGTGCAGCCCAGGATCGACTACACACTGAAACACCATCCACAGTGACCAGATGGCAGAACACCGGAAATGAGACTGCAAAAATGTCTCACTCCTGTATGATCGAACATCACTGTCCCACAAGGAGGGGGAAAGAACGAGATGATAAAGTTCCCCAACAGCGAGTCCTCCCTTCAATCCCAACCAACCATCCAAACGTTCAACAAAAAACCCTTGGTCCCTAAAGCCTAACCTAACATTCAAAATCCTAATGCCAAACTCGAATGCAAAGTCCAATGCTAAGTTTGTCTTCGTTACGACAATCCAACAGAATCTAATTTTCTTCATCCGGCAGGTGTTGCTTTATGTCTTTGACATGCCATGTGCCGCGAAATGTCCCATCTTCATCTTGAAGCTCGTACGTAACAGGTGATAATTTCCTTCGTACAATCAAAGGCCCAATAAATTTTGGAGCGAGCTTTGCGGTGAAGTGTTTGGTGGCGTCGGACAACACAAAATTGCGTCGGTAAACTCTGTCGCGTACATTATATGTCACTTCTCTGCGTCGTAGGTCATATCGTTGTTTAGATCTGGCATGAGCATTCAAAAGTCTCTTATGTATATCTTGATGTAGCTTGTCTAACTCTTTAAGTTTATCAGATGTCTCACATTTATCTGTTTCAGCCTTTACACCTGATTTAAAATAATCACCCCTAGGAACATGTTCACGGGCAAAGTTGGCAAAGAATGGAGTCACTTTAGTTACTTCATGAACCGAGCTCCTGATAGCGCAGCCCACTTTAGGCAAAAGTTGTTCCCATTTCTTGTGGTTATCTGCAACATATGAAGCCAACATAGTTTTGATGACACGATTAACTCTTTCTACGAAGTTAGCTTGAGGATGATACGCAGGAGTGAAAATAATTTTCACATGGTAGCTGTCACATAACTGCATAAATTCTCGTGAACGGAACTGCACACCATTATCGCATACTAATTACTGAGGACATCCAAAGAATAGAAAAACATTTTCCTCAACTAATCTGGTTACAGCGGCAGCTGTAGCTTGACGGAGTGGAAACAGTAGCACAAACTTGGTAAGTTGGTCTGAAATAACTAAAATGTAACTGTAGCCTCTGGATGATCTAGGTAAGGGACCACAGATATCTACTGCAATCATCTGCCAAGGTTTTGTCACATTCGGACGCTGTCCCATAAGACCAGCTGGATGATTCTGTTCAGGTTTCATGGCAGCGCAGATCTTACACCTTCGAATGTAGTTGGCTACATCGGATTGCATTTTCGGCCAGTAAAAGCGATTCTTCAGGCGTTCGTAGGTTTTGAAAATGCCTGCATGACATGCTGTTAATGTGTCATGATGTTCATGGAGGAGTTCCTGGCGTTTTTCTTTCGGCACAACTTCTTTCCATGTTTCGTTATCGTCTCTCAGCTGCGGGTAGGTACATTTGATGTATTTATAGATTATATCATTCTCAATTCGCCACTGTGGAAATTGTAAAGGATTTGATATAATTTTTGTTTTTAGATGTAGATACCAGGGATCTCGGTTGGGTGCTGGCTCTTCAATCGTTGTCACGACATGATTTACTTCGGGGACAGACCTTGATAATAAATCGGGAACCACGTGATCTTTTCCCTTTCTGTGCACGACATTGAAATTGAATTGTTGCAGGCGAAGGAACCACCGAGTCAGGCGTCCTGTTGGTTCCTTCAAATTGTTCAGCCATATTAAAGAATGGTGGTCTGTAATCACGGTGAAGGAATATCCTTCGAGGTACGCACGAAGCTTCTCAACTGCCCAAATTACAGCCAAGCACTCACGTTCTGTGGTGGAGTATTTTCGTTCCTGCTGGCTGAGCGATCTGCTGATATAACAGATAACATGTTCTCCGTCGCTGTCTTGCTGCGAAAGTACGGCACCAATACCAACCCCGAAAGCATCAGTCTGAACGAAGAATGGCTTGGAAAAGTCTGGGCAACTTAAAATAGGTGCGGTCACTAAGCAGTCTTTGATATATCGAAAAGACTTCGCATTTCTCACCAACTTCTGTTCTTTTGCAGTAAATCGGCCATGGGAGCGATGACAGTAGAAAAGTTAGGGATGAACCTACGGTACCATGAAGCAGTTCCGATGATTCTTCGTACCTCCGTGACACTCTTAGGAGAAGGGATGTTAATTATGGCCTTAATTTTGTCCGGGTCCACATGAAGTCCATACTGATCGACTACGAATCCTAAGTATTTTAATTCAGGGCGGCAAAAGCTGCACTTCTCTGCAGATAAAGTTAGGCCAGCTTTCTGAAGACGTTCAAAAATTTCTTTCAGGACTCGCAAATGGGTGTCAAAATCTTCTGTTGTCACGATGATATCGTCTAAGTAAACGAACACATGAGGCTCGAGATCAGGTCCAATGACACGGTCAATCAATCTTTGCCAGGTGACCGAGCTGTTTGTCAAACCGAACGGCATTTTTTTGAAGTGGAATAATCCCCGTCCTGGTACTGCAAAGGCGGTATATTGCCTAGATTCTTTAGCCACAGGCACTTGCCAATACGCGGACTTCACGTCCATAGAGCTCAGATATTTTGCGTTCCTAAGACGGTCCAAAATAGTAGACACAAACGGAATGGGATAGGCATCTTTAATGGTAACGCTATTAACCTTTCTGTAGTCCACGCAGAATCTGTATTTACCGTCTTTTTTAGGTACTAACAGTACTGGAGATGACCACGCTGATGTTGATGGCTCGATAACATCGTTGGCCAGCATGTATTGCACCTCTTCATCAATCTTCTGCTGAATAAAAGGCGACACACGATAAGATCTTTGCTTTATGGGTTCTGAAGTGGTGATCTTGATCTGATGTTCCACCAAAGTAGTATTACCAATTTGGTTATTGGCTTTCTAAAAATATGGTCTTATGAGTTGATCTAGTTGAGTTTGCTGAAGCTGAGTAAGAAACGCACGAGCTACAACGGCGGTGACAGAAGGTAAGAGCTCTTCTTCTATGTGAAATGACCATTGCCCTTGTTGTAGATTCGGAATTATGCCCATTGTAGTCCAAAAGTCGATACCTAGAATAAGAGTATGTGGCAAATCTGGTACAACTAATAGGGTTATGGTTCGGACTTTATCTTCGAGTTGTACTGGGAGGTGGACGATTCCTACAATGGCGCAAGTTTGCTTATTCGCTACTGTGCAAACTCTATTTTCAGCTGGTAACACAGTAATCCCCATATGCTGTAGAAGTTTCCAACCTGGGTTACCTAATATTGTACAAGATGCTCCAGTATCAAGTAATCCTTTGATTTTGATACCTAAAATGGTCACAGTTAAATATGGCCTATTGTCCCCATGGCATTGGTCAAAGATATAATTCACCACTGGGATGAATGCTTCGCCATCAGGTAATAATGATTGCTTGAAATTATTGACCGGCTTCTTCCTTGTTTTAGAGCACCGGGTCCGGTTGCCTACCGTGCTCCTCGCTCGTTTCCCGAACATCTCTTGCAAGTGCGGCTGGTTACTCCTACTTGCCCGCATCCATAACAGTACATCCGTTTAGGAGCAGTACACTGCATGGCTCGATGTCCTGATTTGGAACAATTCCAACAAGTAATCGTCGCTATATTTGCCACAGTATTTGGGACTTCTGTAGCCTCATTGCTGCTCGCTGTTCTTGCTAAATGATCCTGCCAGGCATTTTTTGGAGACTCCATTTCGCCGAAGTCAATCAGGGACTTTTCTTCGACTACACAAATCGGTGGCTTGCCAATGCGTTTGCGATATGCTAGATCTGGTTCCAGTAAATACTGGTTATGCATGGGAGGGGCTTTAAAATTGGTAGAAGCTATCTTGGCATCTTCTAGAGCCATACAAGTTTGAGTAAGACCAGCAATAGTGTAGATTGGGTGTAATGCTAATTGCATAGTATAATATGGTTGTAAGTTCTTCCTAATTATTGCTAATCTTGTAATTTCAGATGGAAGTCGAGGCAGCCTGCTGAATAAATTCTCCATAGTTGCTATGTAAACAACCACTTTTTCTGATGGGTGTTGTGTGCGGCTTCGAATTTCGTCCCAAAGGCGCATTTCGTAGTCGTGAGGTAGAAAGTTTGCTTTCAACTTGCTGATCAAGTCGTCCCAATCGATGATAGTACGCTTTACTGCTCGGTACCATATCAGTGCGTCTCCAGTGAAAATTTCTACTGCTGACTGAAGCAATTGAGCTTTTGAAATTCCACGTGCTTCTCTTAGCTCTTCTACACGCACTAAGAAGCTTGTTAAACTGGACGATTCACCATCATAATGAATGTTCCATTTGCTGATTGGAATAAAGTTGCTGTACTCAGGTCGACAACACTCTGAATGTCTCCGACTTTCAGTGGTAGGTATATGTAAATTTCCAGCTTGTCTATCTAAGCTTGTTGTAGGTCTTACAATCTCGCTCAGTTCCATGGACTTCAGTTTTTGCTGTAAGTTGCTGTCGTGATGGGAAACTTCAGCGTTACGCTCTGGCGTTGACTCATGGAAGCTCACTCGACGTTTCGATGGTTCAAATTGTGTTGGGAATATCGACATCTCATGATCAATGAGTTGCCCGATGGCAGTTGCATTTTCTTCTGCACCTGTAGTTGCCAAGGATGTGGTAACTGGAAGTAGTAAATTAGGCTCATCTAGAATAGATTGTTGTTGAGACTGAACTGTTGCTTGCTCATGTATAGTTTGTTCGTGGTAACCTAAATAAGCTTGATCGATAGCTATAGATAACTGACCTAATTGGGTAGACAGTGTTTGCTGATGCTGTTGTTGCATGTTGTTTTCGGCATTAATTCGACGTAAGCGACCTAAAACATGATACATTCTTGCCCTAATGCGTTGTACTTCATTATCTTTGTTATGGACATTGAAATGTTCTAATGCCTCTTGCAGTTCGTGAAGTTTTGTAGCACAAATCTTCAGTTCTTCATCAGGCTCGAAATAAATTCCTGTTGTCACGTCTAGCGTTCCTAACTGCTGTCTATGCATAGCGTCTCGCAAAATTGATCTCTTCTCGGTTACGTTCGAACCCACTGGACATCCACGAATTAGCAATTCATACGTTAGCTCGTCCGCCAATAATCTTCCAACATCCATTGTAATTGTCGTAACTAAACAATCCTATACCTATACTAAAAATACTAAACCTTACTAATAAAAGCACAAAAGAAAAACAAAAATAGCCCTTCAGTACTAATAATACTAATACCTACTAATATGCCCAAAAATTGTACCTAATCTAAACACACATTCCTAAACTCTAACAAAATTCCTCAAGATATGCAACAAAATGGCTATAATCCGATAATTACCGATACGACAGGGAACCAATCGATACTAATCAAATACTCTATACTACACTAAATGCCAAACTACTTAACCAAAGGCTCCACGTCAGGGACGCCAAATTTATTACATTTGCTACACACGGGAATTTATTCGCACGTAAAAGAAAAGAAAATCATAAATACTTCACAGCAGGGTGGTCCAGGAATTGTCTAGTCGTGTAGCAAACGTTTGCCAAGCTAGGTCCTGAGCAGGATGGGGTGGGTTGTCCGGAAGCGCCACTGGTTTGAGACGGTCCAAACCAGAAAACCTACAGGTGGCCGTGTAAATTCCTAAACCACTAGCTGTTTCACAAAAAACAATAATAAAAGACAGAAAACACCAAGACTCGAAATAACCTAGTTATTTATTTACAGTTTGTACACATTCAAAATTCTGTGTCATACTTGAAAAAGGCAACACAATTCTGTGATAATAGTATGTAAATGGAATAGTTTGTAGATGTAATCTTAGTGGTATGTAATGTACAAGATTTATATTAATAAAGTCGAAAATGTAGCTACGATAACCGCAATTCGTTCGAGTACCCGTGTATCAACTACGACAGTGACTTAAATCTATTAAAAACAGCGATACCGGAATGCGGGAGAATAGCAAGTTCTAAATCGCTTGATTAATTAAGTAAATAATCTATCTAGTCGCGAACCTCTTCGAATTGGTACCATTTCGCCTAGGGGAGTGCTAATACACATAAAATGGTGTATTTACGGTGCTCATATTATGTTAAATGTCAAATTGATGCTCCCGGAGACCCTCGCAATAGTTTAAATGTTAGAACATTGACAAGTACTTGAAACTTGAACGCGACCAAAGCAGTACTACCAAACGTAAAGATATTAAATGCATAGAATGACATTATCCTATTCCACAAAAGTAATTGCACGTGATGTACAACGAAGTTACACAATATTCCGCATGTAAAACGGCATGAATTTCGCTAGCATATACCTAGGTAAGTACAATACATAAAGTAAAGATCATAGTGCCATAACGAACGATATTTTCAGTTCAATAAACACCAAAAGGTAGATAACACTAGGTGTTGTAGATACCTGGATTGTGCGCAGAAGGGCCGCTACATCAACAGCTATGGGGGATAGCTATTAAGATGTCCACCAGTTTGAATAACCTCCAAAGAGTCAGGCCTTTATCTAACTTTGCGGGTGAGAAACGTAGTCGAGTGCAGTCACCATGGGGAGAAGCCTTGCATGCGAACTACCACATGTGCTGAGGGACTCGGACTGGAACGGGATCGTTGCTCCAGGTGCCTTAGCCAAGTAACATCAATGCCACAGGCATATTAGATCCCCAAAAATCGGAAAACGATACAGCAAACTAGGACGAGGAGGCCTAAATACGAGACGTTATCGAAAAATGTTCAACGGCAACCATAAATTAACGTACCAGAGTTGTAAGACGGCCTCGAGTAAGTAAATTGCAGAAATATATATTTATCCCAATACAATCGGATTCATTTTAGCAATATAACACCCATTTCCTATTTCTGGATGGCAGATTCCTCAAAGAAAAATGGAAACTACGTAATCCACTTAAGTGAAAATTTCCAAAGATCACATGCAGCTCCAAAAAAGGAAAACTTAGAAATGGTCGCCGGAAATCGTACTATCAAAACAATTTTCAAGACTGTTACTCAAAATTACCTAAAAATCAAGGATTTTCCAAAAGTCCCAAAAATTGCAAAAATGAGTATGCAACCAAAGCTACACCTAACGTATGCAGGTGAATCTAACTATATGAATGTATTTAAGCTAAGAAATTATCCCAACAATCCCTAACTGTATCTAAATGTAAAATTACACGTAACAGTGTGCCGTTTCGCGGCGTTCCCGCCATTGGCGGGGACGCCAGCCTTTTTCCCGTCTCGTGCTGCTTCAGCAAGGGATTGATAAGCTGTTTCGCCTTAAGCGAGTGTGGGAGTTCTACTCAGGCGATTGAACAAGGGAGGTGTGTGTGTGTCGTTAACGGCGATTTTATTACGCCAAGGCGTAGGTGTGATGGAGTTCCATGCCCGGTTCTACGTCGTCACGTAAGGGAGTGTTCCTTCTGGCTCGTTGTGCGAGGATTCCGTTGAGGTAGGACATCACTTGGGCTAGTTTGGCCGTCGTAGCGGCGTTTGTTGAAGCGCCAGCCTTTGTCGCCATTTTGGGCGCATCCAGACCATTCACACGTCGGCCGTTTTAGCGGAGAATGAATTGCCACAGGCAACCTGTTTCCCGCAAGCTGGACCGCACGCTGATCTCTTGGATCGTCACCAATAAAATTAAGGTATTTGTAACCATTGAATTATACTAACTTCTCGTGCGCGAGCTGTGCGCTTAATCATGTGAATAACTGTGAAATCTTGTGCACCGTTAAAAACGTACCCTTCGCATCTTAAATCGTTGTCGCGAAGTGGCGTCGCTCGCTCATTTTTGATCTAATCACTTCCCTCACTTTGACTTTGCTGTGTTTGCCCAAATTATCATGTGAGCATTTTTTTTTATGAACAAACGTTCCCGTTGTGGGACTCATATGTCAAACTGCTTTTGATGTTGTACAGTTATGGGTGTTGTTTAGTAACCGTAGTGCGCCCATCAGCTGATGCTTATTTATAAGAGTTAACGCAATGTTTGCGGCACGCTTTGCTGCCCCAATGTAAGACTGGACCAATAGACGCTTATCTAAGTAAGAGACGCTTTATTCTTGGTCGCTTTGTGCATGTTCTGTTTCAGTGTGCGGCCATCATTGACGAGATGAATGTACGGTGGAGCCAGTGAGATCAGAGCGTGCAGGTAGGCTTGGTGGTGACATTGCCGTGGCTGAAAAAGCCCCCTTCATGATCTAAGTATTTTTGCCATCACGAAATCGTTGTGTGAGTTTATAATTCACGAGTACCCCTATCGACGCAGTGTCTTGAATACTTCGCCCCCGTCTAACCGCCCAGGCCCGGTTATCCGGGTTAAGACAGGCTTGGTGGCGCCCTCATAATTTTGACGTACCCTATATATATGCCTCAACACGCTTGCCCAGAACGTATCGTGTGACTCACGCCCGACTCCCTGAGCGTTCCAGCCGTGGCCTTTAGCCTGTTTTTAGCAAATCTCAGGGCAAGTGTGCCAGTTTTCCAGGACTGATTCCGTGGTGCGATGCTCACCTTGGGTGGGTGTCGTAAAGTGGTTTTAATACCGTAACATGTCCCCATAATGAATTGATGTGCTAAAATGTTTTTCACATTTGTTCATAACCTAAAAACCGACACATTACATAAAAGATTTGCTTATATAGAGCACACCAGTTACATAGAATTAACTAAAATGACTTACCTTTCCGTAGTAATTAATGTATAAACGTGACGTGGAAAAACATTAGAGAAATTCAGTTTTAAACAACGTGCACATACACCACCATTTGATCACAGAACTGTTACTGTTGTATGTCAATGTTATCAACCGAAGTAAATGCCCAAGTTCCATTAGGTGCCGATAGGTAGCACCACCTCCTTATGCGAAATATTTGACCTCCCCAAATTAGGAATACTCCCCATAATAGGCGACCCTCCTCTACGTCAACTTTTGAAACCAAGCATATTCGATTTTAAAAATTTTTAAATATAATTACGGCCACATGTAAAGTCCCCTTGCTTTTGCTATGGTCCTAGTGGCCTGTCGCAATCTGTATATTAATCTATATTATACAGGATTTTATCCTAACCATACAAATATGGTTTTTGGAAATCATATTTATCAAATTAATAAGAAAGCGGTTAGCATATCTCAAACATATTATTCATTATTTCTGAGAGCATGCAAAACACAGCAACTGAGACTTAATTGAATTACCAACCTATTTTTCAATTATTAGCAGCGAGGTACCTGATATTCCGAATGCTTACTGCGATTTGTCGTTGCATTTTCTCTTAAATTTAAAGAATTATAGATATTTTCATCAGGATTCTCGTCGTAGTCAAATAATTATTAACTCTATCCTAGTAAATACCCATCGCTTTCGCTAATCACCTCTAATAACTATACATATAGAATAAACAACAATTTCCATATCAGAAATATGTTTAACAATATTTTTAAACATGTTTTACACAGCTGGACACTTTTCCCTCACTAAATATAAAGCTGGATATATTTTTCGTGTAACTTATTCAGTTAACTATTGTATTACCAAATTTTAGCTCTTGCGGTATTAGATATCTATACTTTTCTTATTAAACACAGCGCGTCCATGCAGTTTTTACACTATCTCACAAGTTTTGAATTTAAAGGGTTTTAGTAAATATTTACACATTTAAATATTTATACATAGCATAAACAGTAAATATGTGGACATTAAAATGCGAAAAGTAAATATTTACACATAAAAGTGCAAATAGTAAATATTTAGATAGCCACTTTGTATAATACTGAGCCAAGATTTATTTACTTATTTATTTATTTAATTCGTACTCAGCCAACAGCCGTTAGGCCAATTATAGGCGTCGCTGTGCAGTTATGAGGATTCCAAACCCACTAACGACAGCCATGATGTTGTTATGACCGCTGGGACCAACTTTTTTCCGTGATAGCCGTACCACGAGGCGCCGAGAGATGCAGTCGTGGAACTCCCATCCAAGTTCTGACCAGAGACAGCGTTGCTTAACTCTGCTGATCGAACGTGGACGCTTGTTCAAGCTACACCACTCGGGACCTTATACAGCAGTTTTATGATATACCGAATAGCCCAAGCGACCGCCACACGGCTCGTCTCTACAATTTTTATTTCGGTATCTATACCGAAATTTCTAGACACGGGCCACGCAGCGGTCGGTCTATTGTATCTAGTATGAAAGGCTCCTTTCTCTCCACCACGTCCTCAGATATGGCATCGAATATGTGCAGGTAAATAGCTACGAACCGGCCATGTCCCCTCTCCTGCTAAAATTTGACGTATCTCTGCTCCGAATTTGTCACAGTGACGCTAAGCTATCAAGTGCGACCTTTCCTTTCTTGTCTGTGGTGCGACCGTTGAACTTGTACCAATCGGAGCTGCGACAATGTCCAAGGTGGATCCCTTTTGTGTATTTTGCTCAAAAAAAAGTGGAAAATTAAATCTTTTTGATGAGGACAGTTAAACAAGTATAAAGCCATATTAAAAATTCGGAAAGACGCTGGTTTGGCTTTCTCCAACGTTGTGTTGCCGGAAAAACAGAACCAATTTCAAGTATATCACAGCCAGTGCCACAACCGTTTTACAGCATTACCGCCTAAACACAGAGGAAATGGTCCGAAAAAGCAGGCATCCTCATCTTCCAATGTTATTGAATGCGTGGATGGCGGTAGAGGCGAGGCTGCAGTCGGAGAAGGTTGATAGTAAAAAGGAAAATGCTGAACCCGAGAATGTCCATGCAAGCGACGATGTCGCTGAGGGCGAGGATGCCACTGATCCAGACGATGTGGCTGTAGTTGACGATTTTGACGTATCTGGCATTATTCAAGAGGTATCACATAATCCTATTTGTTTATTTTGTGATAAAAATAGAAAAAACCATCAAGGTCGGGAGCAAAAATTACATCTATTAGAGAAGGAAAAAGCATTGTCAACTATACAGCAAATCGCAATGGACTTGAACGATATACAGTTCGTTCAAAAATTGCATAACTTGGCGTAAGACAAAAAGTTGTTTTATCATGCGGTATGTCGAAAAAAATACGAAAATACAGTGGAATCGAAGAAAAGTAAAGAGAAGCCAAGGACAGAGTGGCATACAGCTCGCGATGTTCATTCTCAAGCATATGAGGAAGTATGTAAATTTGTGTCAGAAAATATCATCGCCAAAAATCAGTCGTTTTTCCTGTCGTTTCTGAATGTAATATTTATAGATTATTTGGAAGGACACAAGGCAGACACAGATGCGTATACGACGAAGCCTTATCATCTAGAAAATCGGCTTCTAGCTACATTTAAAAAAAAATCGTCGTGACGCATAATAACAAAAAACTTGTAAAGCCGTACAAAGGCGTTGTCGTAGAACAACAATTTCATCAAATCGAAAAAAAGGAAGTTTTATTGCATGCAGCATTAATTTTAAGACAGGAAATACAGAATGTCAAACAAAACAAATTGCCAGATCAGCTCAATTCTGCTGATTTAATCAAAGGAGAGTGTGACATTCCAGATAACTTAATTGATTTTTATTTAAATTTACTTAGTGGACCAAATCATCGTCGTAAGCGCGGCGACAATGGAAATTGATTAGCAAAATCTTTTTCCAAGGACATAATATATGCAGTGTCGAATGGACGAATAAAACCTTCGAAACATATATGCCTTGGTATAAGTGTAAAAAGTTTAACAAATAGCAAGAAGATTGTTAACATTATTAATGGTCACTGCTGTAGCTATACAAGTCTGGAGGGTAACGAGACTGAATCCACGTTTACTTCTAGCCAGCGTTCTGATGTTTGTCCTGAAGGTGTCATTCGTTCAAGAAATCTATGCATTGCTGTCGCATTCAATAATTTCGATCGATTCGTTGATACCACATCCGGTAAGGACACACTGCACGACACCGTGGGTATCATTTTTCAAAACATTGATAATTCTATTCAGCATGATAATGAGAACAGCACTGAAATACGTACAGCATGCCCTTCAGAAAACAGTAAGAAACGAAGGCGGACTTTCGATGCAATTACTCACGAGTTAGAACCGTACAATAAGACACCAAAACTTCAAGAACTTTTACAGCCTGCAGATGTTTCATCAAATTTATCAAACCCGAATTCAGAATGGTTATAACAAATTAATTTCGCGTTCATGCTTTCCCACTATCTTGAAGTACCCGAAACACCGATGTGGGTTGGTTTTAATAGCTTGATCTGCAAGGACACAGCTCCAACTCTAAAGGTCTGCTACTTAACCACAATTAACGCCTCACCGACGAACAAATCAGTTGTTGTAGAAACTATGAAGCAGAGTCAACAGGTCGCTAGGGAATGCGGCGAAAAGTATATGCAAGTTACGTACGATCTTGCTATCACTAAAATTGCACTTCAAATTCAGTGTACCGAAAAACCACGTTACAACGACTTATTTATTCATGTTGGATCCTTCCACATAATGCTGTCTTACTTTAAAACCGTTGGTAAATTTATTGACAACTGTGGTATTACGAATGTTATGGTGAACGCGCAAATGCTGGCGAACGGATCTGTAAACAGTTTTATTGCATGAAAACATTTTAATAGGTGCAAACGATTGCATCCAATCGTATCATTAGCTCTGCAAAGTTTACATTTCGAAGAATTTTTGAACCGAGAAAATATTGCATGTAGCGACAAGATGAAAATATATTTAATTAAATTTAAAGAAGAATGATCTGATCAACCTCGAGTACTGCCACGAAACCTACAGGATTTATTTGATAAACATCAAGAATTTAAACAACAAACACTGCAAGAGGAGCACGGTAAAACTGCACAGTTTTACACGATGTACGTTACTTTTATAGACTATTACTTAACACTGAGTATACGAAGTAGGAATTTTCAACTGTTTACATCTATCTTGCCAATAATAGCCAACTTGTGTTTTGCTTTTAATCAACAAAACTACTCAAGATACTTAGTGAAATACCATGATAATCTGCTGAAAGTTGATGAAACTCATCCAGGATTAAAGGAGCAACTACAAATGGGAAAATTTGGTGTGAAGAGAACTGACAAACCAAACTCGAGACAACCCGTTGATTTAAGTTTAGAACAAACAATAAATGCTGATGCTGCCAATAAGCTGACAGGTGTGAGTCACTTGACAAATTCGATATCTGCTCGACAGCGGTGGTGCAAAAGTCACATTTTGAGATCGACAATCATAAGTCATACGATGGAGCAGACAGGGCTGACAAAAGGTCAGGATATCACTGCCGACTTGCAGAAGAGCAGAATAAGTAAGAATTCTCAACAGCTTCATAATTTTATTAATAATATTAAGGAACACATCCATCCGTTTGCTGCTCATTTAGATAAAAATCATTTATTTAATATTTCGACAGACCAAACGGTGCAAGAAAATATCGAAAGCTTCTTACTTAATGTCGAAATAATGTGTAATGAACAACGACAAAATTTTATTAGAGAATGTGCAGAAGATGAAAAAAGATTTGAGAAACGCATAAAAAAAATAAAGTGCTTAATTTTACAGATAATATGCAAAAAAAGAAAATGTCAGTGTCAGGAAAAGTTATTGAACTGCGTATGCAACGTGATTTGTTTGGCCAATTTTTATGTATATCGTTGAAAAAATCTTTAGATATAAAGTTTTAACATATCCTCTAACGCCGGTGCCATTATCAATGTGTCATATAGATGGATCTATTTGCAAATATAATAAGGCAGCTCTATTAAAAGTACTCGAGCAGCAGATTGAGCCGCATACTCGGAAGCATACTAACGTCAACGTGTTTGATGGATTTTTTATGCTTCATTTGATGAGGGAACTTCCAGCTACTTACGGAAACATATCTACTAAAATTTTAAGTATGTTTTGTTCTAATGATGCGCAAGTTGTAGTAATCACCTTTGATAGTTACATTTTTCCTTCCATCAAAGATAATGAACATTCTTTGAGAGGAATGCAAGTTACACAATTCCACATAGAGGGAGCAGATCAAATACGTTCTTCTGATGATGACGAAGATATTTTAGAGATCGACATCAATTGCAGCGATAACGAAAGCGATAATGACTTCGATGGCGATGAATCCGAAGAAGGCCAAATCTAAAAAATTTGTTGATACATTATACACTATACAGTGCATTCCAATTAAAACGAGCCACCCCATTATTAAAAGCCAACTTGTGTAAAGATTATGGGAGTTCTAGTTGTTACAGGTATTATTTTAGTTTTTTCTCTTGCAAAAAAGGTGTTGTACTCATAAGTGAGAAGGTTATAAAAGGTGTGAGCCCATAACATTACTTTTTTGCGGGTTACCATTTTTAGGGTGAATTTTCTCGGAAACTACAGAACCGATTTTGAAAAACTAAAAAGCATTAAAAGAAAAATTTGATACCCTTTAAGATGAGGTATTACTTGACCCCCTTTCCTATTTGAACTTTTTGACGTTTGTGTTGGTGGGGGGAGGAGCTAACTCTGAACGAGTAAATTTTGACACAAAACTGTCCCCCTAAAAAGAAAAATTGACGTATTTTAGGATTTTTATATAAATATGAAAATAACGGAATTATACGGGGTGGCTCGTTTTAATTGGAATGCACTGTATACGTTTCTTTTTATTTTTAGTATGTTTTTTGTAAATAAATGCTAAAAAAAATTCAATAATTCATAGCAAACCTATTTTTTATTATCTTCCTTTAGAGCAGAAAAGTTATACGTATATATCATCCAATAACTGCATGGGCGCGCTGTGTTTAATGAGAAAAGTATAGATATCTAATACCGCAAGAGCTAAAATTTGGTAATACAATAGTTAACTGAATAAGTTAAACGAAAAATATATCCAGCTTTATATTTAGTGAGGGAAAAGTGTCCAGCTGATGCAGTCAAAGATACAACGCGCCCGAGCGCATACCGACGCGCAGCGTTTTTCACTGCATCAGCTGGGCACTTTTCCCCCACTAAATATATAGCTGGATGTTTTTTTCGTCTAAGTTAGTAACTTAACTATTAGTTTACCAAATGTCAGCTTTTGCGGTATCAGTTTATTCAGCGCATATTTTTCACTTCTTTACGTGAAAAGCTGTGGCATAATCCCCCACTCTAAATTCGGCTGGATACGTTTCTTCATTTATTTATAACATATAATCAACATATTAACAAAGTTTCAGCTTTTGCGGTATTAGTTTTTTTAAATTATTATTTTACGTGTGTGGCAGGCTGCCGCAGCTACACCCTAGAGTCTCTGTATATAGTACTTATTATATACAGGGACTCTACTACACCCCCCGGAAGTGCGCCAGCTGGAGGTCCATTCCCTTACTAGTGATACCAAATAAAGCTTAGGAAAAATTTTCAGCTTTTGTGGTTTTGGTCGTTCAAAAAGGTCGCTGGCTCTCGGACTAATAATACAGTTTAGTTACAAAAGGTTATGCTAGTAGTTTTAATGTTCCAACTTTAATCTGCTTTAGTCAAACGCATAAGTCTGCGTACATAACTCGTGCTACGCACCCGATTATAACTTACACACACGTATATTAATGATGCACTTATCCCACTTGTATAGTAAATAACTATTGCAAGGATTTTGCTTTAACTAAGGTATAATTAATAAATACGTTTTTATTTGAACTGGTTGCAGGTGTTGGAAAAATAATATGTGAAACAATCAGAATACGTATTTTTTGAGTTAATTTAAACATTTCTACTTAAAATGTAAAAATGTTATTTTATTTTTTTAATATTACACAGTAATGAAACTAAATGGGAGTATTAAACCAAGTACGAGGGCGGGATGATAATTGGTTATCCTAACAATGAAAGACTGGTTTTATGTTTTCAAAATTATTTTTATTTTTAACATAGCCTTTTAGACGCTCGACACATTTTGTCCAGCGATGTTTTAAGGCAAAAGGTGCTTTACTCAAGGTGTGCAAAATAGGTGCCAACAGTGGCCTTGGCCTTTTCAACAGATGAAAATTTTTATCCACCGAGGAAAATTTTGAGCTTAGGGAATAAGCCGAAGTCCGAGGGAGCCAAATAGAGTGAATAAGGTGGATGCGGAAGCAAATCGTGCTTTAATTCAATGACTTTACCATTGCAGTAACTCCAGTGTGAGAACGTGCATTTTCCTGGTAAAAAATTATTTTTTATGCGCTACACTTGGCCGCTTTTTGTTAAATATTTTAATGCAATGGGTCGAAAACGTTAACAGAACATTCACTACTTATCGTTTATTTCCGTGGAAGGTAGTTGATCATCAAAATGCCCTTTAAATCGCAAAAAAACAGATGCCATCACCATGCTAGCTGATTTTAGGGTAATTGCTTTCTCTGGGGCCGAAAAACTAGGTTCTGCTCATTGCTTTAATTTAAATTTGGTTTGTCTGATATAAATTTGATCAGTAGTAGCAAATCATGCAGTTGCATTCTTCTTAAAAAGGGTCCAGACACTCTTGTCAAAGTTGCCTTCGAACACGTTTTTGATCAAATGTAAGCAAACGCAGCACCCATCATGCGGACAGCTTTTTCTTGTCCAATTCTTGGGTTAAAATATCGCACACCAACTCTTTTGAGATGCTTACTGCATTAGCTATTTCACTTAATTTCAGTCATTTGTCTTTCAACACCATATCGTAGATTTTGGTAACCATTTCTGTGGTAGTGACACTTCTTTGGCATTCAGAGCGATGCTCGCCTTGGACGCTGGTGCAGCCCTATTAAATTTAACCATCAATTGTTTTTTGGTCGTATATGATGGAGCACATTCAGGCAGCACAGTTTTCGTCTATTCAAAAATGTTTCTACCTTTTAAGACTTAAAACCGCACAATGGTCAGTATTTTCCATTGTTAAACAAATACAACACACGTTTTTTTTTAAACAGCTGCTAACAACAAACTATTTCACAGATGGACTTTATATTTTCAGTATTGCCAATACATAGATGGAAGTTGATATTTTTGACTATTCCCCTCAGATAATATAAACCAATCCCATCAATCAGTTTTCAAAATTTGAACCAATCAGAGTCCAATACAGCGAATATTTTGCACTAGTGCAATACCCGGGTATTTGCACAAGTGCAATAGCGAGTATTTGCGGGAAGAAAAGCAAACCAGCTAGGTACACAAGAAATTTCAGAAAGAAAACTGAAAACTTTTTAAAAATGAATAGTGTGGTATACAAAGGATGGAATTTCTTCGAGGGATAGTCTTGCAATATTCCCCGCTTGCATTCTGTATAATTTGAGTATTTCTCGAAAACGCTTAACTGGAATATACAGAATGCACTAGGGATATAACTACTGAATATACATTTATATTTATGTATTTAAAATATATGGTGGCTAACTAATTATCATCCCGCCCTCGTACGTAAAGAGTCGTAGGTAAAACTGTAACGCCCAAGAACGAATCCCTGTGTTTCTAGGATTATATTATTATGTTTTGTTTAGTATCTATTAAATATTTGATGAATCTATTTAAAATATCGATGGCTCTTGATTCTACTCTAAAGCTAACATAACAGTATATTTTAATTTTTGTGAGGTCAAAACTGTTATTATGCAGGCTTGTGAGCCTGTAAAACATGTTAAACGCGGGGATTAGTATGTGTGTAAAACTGGTTTTTGCCTGATCCCGCACTATGGATTTTTACAAGTACTCGTATTTTAAAAGTGCTCACAATCAGAAAACCTGTTTTTTTAGTTCGTTTAAAAACTTCTACTTAAAATTTAAACATACTTTTCAAAAATTCTAATATGCTGTAATGGACTAAATGAAAAATTAACAAAAATACTAAACCAGTCTAATTTAAAATTATAATGCTCAAAAACGCATCTGTGTTTCTGGGATTATATGTACTATTAAGTTTTGTTTAGTGTCTATTAGACGATTGATGAATCTATACCTATAGAGTTTGACGGACTTATCTGTCAAAATGACAGATGTGGGGTGACTTAAAGAATAAGGTTTACAACAATAGACCGGTTAATATTGAAGCTTTAAAGGATCATATTAGAAATGAGATACCTCAAATTCGATCGGATACTTTTGACAACGTCTTACGAGAATTTAAAGACAGTATCCGATCAAATTTGAGGTATCTCATTTCTAATATGATCCTTTAAAGCTTCAATATTAACCGGTCTATTGTTGTAAACCTTATTCTTTAAGTCACCCCACATCTGTCATTTTGACAGATAAGTCCGTCAAACCCTATATCGTTGAATTTGTCTTTTGAAGGACTATTTGATTCCTCGGTAATATACAGGGTGTCCAATTTAAAATACAAAAGTTGGTATTTTTTCTGACTAACCCTGTATAGTTACAGAAACGGTTTTGTCTTTCATAGATGCGCCGTTTTTACCTATATAAGTCTGGAAATTTTGAAAAATTCATCTCTGCTAGTTTTTGAAATATTTGCTATATTCCAGACTTTTTTACACACTGTATATTTCAGTTCAAATTTACGAAACATTATTCGTAATTTAAAAGCCAGTGTTATTACGCAATCATACGAGTTAAAGACCAGGAAAATGCAATTCTGCACTCCATGCACAATACCGACCTACAGTAGTAAGTTCAACGGGCGACCTTCGCTCTAGCAGGAAATAAAAACTGCACAAATTGCTTATCTGCTGTTTTGTAATTTAAACACTCTTTCCTAGTAAACTGTATATATGAACTTTGATATTGTTACTGCGTTAAGCATTTTTAGTTTTGTATAAATACTAGTCTATTTTCATAATAAAAATCAATCTGCATTTACTGTTTGATTCATTCACTACGTCGCCACCCCTATACCAAGCCATAATACTGTCGAGATGTGAGGCTGCATCTCAGGGGTTGGTGTTTCTACTGTCGTCCGTTCAAGTACCATTGACTACATTGGTTTAAAACGTAAACACAGTCTTGTTTACGTGCTTGACGGATAGAATCAGCGCAAAGTAACGGAGTCCTGACACAGCCTCTCAGGCATCTCTGTTCAGCATATAATAATTCAAACATTTGGATTAAAGGAAGGCGCTTTTACATCGTGCTTGCTTTGTTCGATTTTTGTGGGATTAAAAGAAATTAACACAAAAACAAGTCTCTCGATATTCCCATATTGTTGTTAGACTATTGTAATTAAATTAATTAATGTATATTTTGAAACATCTATTTGAAATTTTGCTGATAAATTTACGATATTCACAAAACGTATAGATTTGGAAATTAATGATGTTAAATTATGTGTTATCAGTAGATAAGTGTCTGTACCAAATATGAATATTGTCGGGCCAAGCGTTCTGGATTTATAAATAAAAATGTGTGTCTTTATATAACTTTTCAGGGGCTGCAAGTCCGCAGGGGTACAACTTTGCATAGAGATGTTAAACGTGGGGATTTTCACCCTATTTTGATCTCTAGATTGACTGGTATAATATATACTTCTTCATTTAGAAACACCCTGTATATGTATAATCTTTGCTTAGAGATAGTTTAGAAATTATACTTTACATAAGTAGCTATTTTCGAATTCTTAGGAATCGCTGGAAGGCGCTTAAGCGTAGGATTTTAAAGAGAATGATTCTATAATACCATCTTATTCTAGGTAAGAAATTGCTATCAGACTGAAATCAAGTTATTTGTCGTATGTAACATTTACATTAGTACGTATGACGTATTTTCCTATTTTAAACTAAATGCGAAGATAGTTGTTTAGATTATGCAACACGTAATACGCGAGTTACCATGCCTAGACTAGCTTACACTGCTAAGATAGGACATATCTGTAGATAAGTTATAATAAGCCTTTGTATGTGCATATTCCGATTACTTTCAGCTGCAGCTTTTAGAAGTTAGTTCTGCATTCGCTCCCATTATATTAAGACGATTGTAAGCTCCGTATTTTTTGCTTTTTATAAATAAAGTTACAATTTTTAAAAAGTGTTTTCCACGTGAAGAAAACTTAACTGGCGCAGTCGCTGTAGGATGGCAAAAGGGCTCTAGTAAGATTTTTCGAAAATCAAAAATTAAACTTCAGCTCCTTGACTTTCCAAAGTCTTAATTTGCCACCGCCTTTGAAGTTCCGATTCCTGTCTGGAGGACAAGCATCGCCGAAGGAAGGAAGTCGACTTCATTTAGAAAAATCACAACTAGGACCAACACCGCTGTTCGAGTGGGACAAACATCGCCCCGGTTAATAGCAACGCTGGTTCCAGTTTCCCAGTCTATTGGAGACACCCAGTCTATTGGAGACACCTAGACGATTCCACCCGCTTCAAAGGATCGTCAAGAAAATATGTTTATGTGAGTAAAATTTAGTTCTAAGTAACGCTCGCCTTTGAGAGCAACAGGGTCAAAATAATAATTTAGTTTTAAGCAAGTAACTGGCATAATTAATCGATGTAATTTCCTACTTCGATAGACGAATAGGTAGCACGATTATTATCCACTTACCAATTGCAACCCTTAAACAATAATAATAAATATTACAGTCCCGTGTCGATCGTATGTCATTAGGTTGCCTAAAAGGGTGTAAATATACCTTTTAACGACAGTCGACGCAATAAAACAATACATTTTACAAGATTTGTATCTGTTGGAGCTTCCAGGCATGCACCCTAGTAAGGGAGGGGTGAGCGCGGCAGGGCGGCTCCAGGTAGTTTTAAATAAGAAGTAGTCGTTAAGTAACTGTACATAGTTAAAGACGGTCTCGTACCAGTTCGCAGCACATCAGCTGAGAAACATAGCCCAAATCAACGGCACATCGGCTGTAAAGGGTTAATAAAGTTTCTGTAATATACTGGTGCTTTTTTATTTACGTTATCTAATAACAAACATTAACATTTGGTCCTTCGACCCGGATCACCGGTAAATTAATTTAAAAAGTGTGTTCGTTCGTTGAAATTCCTGGAAATCGAGCTCCATCAGCCGCACAACAGCAGCACCAAAGAGGGACGTTTTCCTATTGCACATCAGCAGCTTCAAGACGACGACTCCGATCAAATTCTCTGCATATCAGCAGCATCAAGGCCAATTATATCAACTACACATCAGTAGAAAAACGGAGGGCATTAGGTCAAACAGGTCAGTGATCCTTTCCATAACTCTATTTCACCCGTCCTATCATCGGAGAGTGTATATCTTTGTCGCCGTGCAGTCTATTCTAATATTTAATTGAAATGGCGGCGGAATTAGGAACCTTGATTCACAAACGGGGTCATGTTAAGGCTAGATTGACAAAAATAGCAAATTTTGTAGGTAATTTTGAACAAGGGGATAATGTTAATCAGTTGAAGGTACGACTTCCCATGTTAAAGGAGATTAACGATCAGTTTAATAGCTTGCAAATGGAAATCTTAATGATTAATCCAGATTTGTCAGAAAATGATGATCAGGATAACTTTGACACGCTGTATTTTAATACAGTATGCGCAATTCAATCAATTTTGGAAGATCATACCGGTTCTGCGTCACAGAGAGTTCCTGCAGAAAATTCGCGTGAATCGCAATTTAATATCAAATTACCAATTTTAAATTTGCCCGAAATCTCCGGAAGGTATTCAAATTGGAGAGCTTTTTATGACACCTTTAAATCGCTAATCCACGATAACCACAAATTAAATGATTGTGAACGTTTTCACTATTTAAAATCCTGCCTTAAGCAAGAACCTCTGCATGCAGTTGATGCATTGCCTGTATCACAAGCTAATTATACCTCTGCTTGGGAAATTCTAAAACGAAGGTATGAAAATAAAAGGTTAATCATACAAGAACATGTTCAGTCTATATTAAAATTGTCAGTTATTTCTAGACCATCTCATACTTTGCTGCGCCAATTGGTAGACAAGGTAAACTCAAACATGGCAGCATTAAAGGTTCTAAATTTACCTGTTGATTCTTGGGATGCACTTATTGTTCCAATTTTGAGCGAAAAATTAGATTATACCACTAACAAAGAGTGGCAATCGTGTCTAAATAGCGAGATTCCAACTTTAAAGGAATTTATAACATTTTTAGACAAACGATGCGAAGTACTCGAATCGTTAAGCTCTTTAACAAGGCCACATCAGGCGAATCCATCAAACAAAGTAAGCTTAAGGGAAAAACCACCTCGTCATGCTTCATACTTGAATATCAACAAACCGTCGTGCTTTCAATGTAAACGCAATTCGCACAACATATATCAGTGTTTAGAATTTTTAAAATTAAGTGTTCCCGATCGCCTTAAGCAAGTCGAGAAATTCGATTTATGCTCAAACTGTCTCAGAAATAATCATAAAACAAATGATTGCCGATCGACCTTAAAGTGCCGTGAATGCAAACAAAGGCATAATAGTTTGTTACATGTAGTTCAAAATGTTACAACGTTAGCAGAGGTTAGCAGTGCCTCTCAATTGAATGAATCTGAAATAGTGCCATCAACATCAATGATATGTTCAAACAAGGACATTAATACGACTGTATTGCTATCAACCGCTTTAGTCAATGTCAGTGATAGCAAAGGAAACTTGCACGAAGCTAGGGCGCTTTTAGATGTAGGTTCTCAAAGTAATCTCATAACTGAGAACTTAGCAAAAAAATTATCTCTGAATCAAGTGAACACAAGTATTACAATTGCGGGTATTAATCAAGGTCTCAGTTACGTCAAAAAAAATGGTAGAAGTCTCTGTCAAGTCCCGTCATAATAATTTCACTGCAGAAGTGCAATGTCTTATAGTACCGCAAATTGCACAAGATATTCCGTCGCGATCATTCAGCAGGGCCATGGTTCAAATCCCCGTAAATCTCAATATTGCTGATCCATATTTTAACCAAGCAGGCCCCATAGATTTATTGCTAGGTGCCGGGCTATTTTGGGAAGTTCTTTGTGTGGGCCAAATACGAACGAACAACCATCAACATTTCTTACAGAAATCGCATTTTGGATGGCTAATCGGGGGCTCAATAGAATTTGCTTTAAGTACCACAAGAACTTCGTGCAACCTGAGTACCGCAAGCAGATTAGAAAATAGCTTAACTAAATTCTGGGAACTTGAACAATACTCATGTCAAAGACACTTGTCTGCTGAAGAAATAAATGTGGAAAACCACTTTAGGAGCACTTTTCATCGGGATGTAAATGGTCGGTTTGTAGTAAGACTTCCGTTTAAAAACGATAAGCTGGCCTTGGGCGCGTCTTACCAAAATGCGTTAAAGCGATTTTATAATTTAGAGCATAAGTTAAACTGTAAGCCAGAAATAAAGCAGCAATATATGGATTTTATGACGGAATACAAGCATTTAAATCACATGGAATTGGTTCCGGAACATCAATTAAACGTGCCGAGTTGCTATCTTCCTCATCACGCGGTGTTTAAGGAATCTAGTTCAACCACCAGGCTAAGAGTGGTCTTTGACATGTCGGCGAGGACTAGCAACGGGTCGAGTTTAAACGACAATTTAATGTGTGGACCAGTGATTCAACAAGATTTATTTTCAATTTTGACGCGATTCAGGACCTTTCAATATGCGTTAACGGGCGACATAGCAAAAATGTATCGCCAAATACAAATTCATCCGCAGCAGGCTGATTATCAAAGAATATTATGGCGAAATAATTCCAATGAACCCCTTCAAACATACAGGTTGCTTACACTTACATATGGTACGAAACCAGCCAGTTACATCGCAACTCGATGT
Organism: Agriotes lineatus; assembly: GCA_940337035.1. NCBI lineage: Eukaryota > Metazoa > Arthropoda > Insecta > Coleoptera > Elateridae > Agriotes > Agriotes lineatus. Next base: position 430,273 of record CALNHX010000047.1, on the reverse strand, counting down.
TTGCAAGAACTAGCTTTACAAAATCAAGTTAATTATCCTCTAAGCAGTAAAATTATAGGTCGCGATTTTTATATGGACGATCTCATTACGGGCGGGAATGAATTAAATGCGCTAATAACGCTAAAGGATGAAATAATTGACATTTTGGCACAAGGGGGGTTCGAATTGCGTAAGTTTGCTTCAAATGAAAAACAAATCCTTTCGGGAAGTAGTGGTATAAGGCCAGATAGTGTAATTAATTTAGATAAGAATGGAGAAACTAAGACGCTAGGATTAATTTGGAATTGTGATGGTGATTTTCTAAAATACGAAATTAAAACACGCACACTATGTAGTAAAATTACTAAACGTTCGATTTTATCCGCGATAGCTCAGATTTTTGATCCTTTAGGTCTTATAGCACCAGTATCGATGAAAGCAAAGATTATAATGCAAAAATTATGGTTATTGAAAATAGCTTGGGATGAGAGCGTACCCATGGATATTCATTCGACGTGGACTGAATTTTTAAGTCAACTGTCTTATTTAAACGATTTACAAATCAATCGTAAAGTAGTGTCGTGTTTTCCTTTCAAATCAATAGAAATCCACGGCTTTTGCGATGCCTCAAAATTAGGTTTCGGAGCTGCGATATATATTAAGACAATAGGCACTAATAATGAACATAGTTCTCAATTATTGTGTGCCAAAAGTAGGGTTGCGCCGCTGAAAACAGTCACAATACCGCGGCTAGAGCTATGCGCTGCTTTATTGTTAGCTAAATTAATGGATAGCGTTAAGAAAACGCTTAATTTAGACATTAAAAGGGAATATTGTTGGACTGATTCGACTATTGTATTAGCGTGGTTAGCGACAGAACCTAATACGTTAAATACTTTCGTCGCAAATAGGGTGTCTGAAATTCAGTCGTTATCTCAAATAGAAAATTGGAGCCATATAAGGTCGCGGGATAACCCTGCAGATGTTGTTAGTAGGGGTATGCTACCTAGAGAATTAATCACCGATCGAACGTGGTTCTTTGGTCCGACGTGGTTGAATCAAGAATACCAACAACCAACTTTAGAGATAGGGAATGTTGAGATTATAGAGAAACGCAAGAAGGTTATAGCCTTTACAACAATGAATGTAGAGACGCAGTTCATTGGCAAATTTTCATCTTTTTCCAAGCTACAGCGCGTGATAGCCTACCGTTTTAGATTTATTCAAAATTGCAAAAACAAGACAGATGCAAAATCAGGGCCGTTGGCATCTAATGAACTGCAAAAGGCTACGTTTGCTTTAGTTCGCATTGTACAACAGCAGGCATTTGCAGCTGAGAGATGGCAATTAAATAAAAACGAGGTAGTGGACAAATGTAGCCCATTAGCTTCTTTAAATCCCTTTGTAGGCGACGATGACTTAATAAGGGTAGGTGGTCGACTAAGAAATGCAGCTATATCGAATGATGTAAAGCATCCCATAGTTCTGCCTAAAAATCATCACTTGACCAGATTGCTTATTATCAGTGAACATGAGCGTCAATTGCATGCAGGGGCGCAAGCTACATTAGCGGCATTAAGGCAGACATATTGGATTATAGCGGCAAAAGGTGTCATAAGGCAAATCATTCATAAATGTATGAGATGTTTTCATGCAAAGCCCCGTACTATTGTGCAGAAAATGAGTGATCTTCCCAAAGATCGGTTGCAATTAACACGTCCTTTTTTAATATCAGGAGTGGATTACGCAGGACCCATTTTGGCCAAACAGGGTCGCGGACGCGGTAAAAGAACCATAAAAGTTTACATTGCGTTATTTGTATGTTTTGCCACTAAGGCAGTGCATTTGGAGGTAGTGAGCGATTTAACATCAGCATCGCTTTTAAGTGCGCTTAAACGATTTATCGCAAGACGTGGTCATATATCACGCATATATTCAGATAATGCGTCTACCTTCATAGGAGCCAAACGCGAATTGGCTGATTTGGCCCAATTTCTTAAAAATTCTAACTTTCAAAATGAATTGATAAGCACATTAGCTGCTAAAAATATAGAGTGGAAATTCATAGCACCTCGTGCGCCGAACATGGGGGGTTTGTGGGAATCAAATGTTAAGGCGATGAAATATCACTTGAAAAGGGTTATAGGTAACGCGCTATTAACATACGAAGAATTATACACTCTCCTTACCCAAATCGAAGCCTGTCTAAATTCCCGACCCCTCACCCCGCTGACCTCTGATCCTAATGACTTGGCCGCACTGACTCCTGGTCATTTCTTGATCGGGGAACCGTTGATGACAATGGTGGAACCCGATACAACCCATTTAAAATTAAATTGCCTTTCACGGTGGCAAAGAGTGGAGCAACTTCGGCAACATTTTTGGAAAAGGTGGCATAGAGAATATCTGCTTCAACTGCAACAGCGTTCCAAGTGGCGACAAAGGGCGCTCGAAGATATTCGTATAGGAAGAATGGTCATCGTGGCAGAGGACAACGTACCACCTCAACAGTGGCTCTTGGGGAGAATAATTGAGCTTCATCCAGGGGCTGACCAATTAGTGAGAGTGGTAACGGTAAAAACAGTGCGCGGAGTGTTGCGAAGGCCGTTAAATAAATTGTGCTTTTTGCCTCTAAATGAGTAAACATAAACGATTTGTGTATTAGTAATAGTGGTATATATTGTTTAATTGTAAGAATCATTGTATATTGTACTTTAGGTGTAGGAATTGGTTTATACAGTCTTTATTACGTTATTGTACATAATATTATTAATTGTTCTTGTTTCGAAGCCTAAAGGACTTCAAAGGGGGCGGTATGTTGGAGCTTCCAGGCATGCACCCTAGTAAGGGAGGGGTGAGCGCGGCAGGGCGGCTCCAGGTAGTTTTAAATAAGAAGTAGTCGTTAAGTAACTGTACATAGTTAAAAACGGTCTCGTACCAGTTCGCAGCACATCAGCTGAGAAACATAGCCCAAATCAACGGCACATCGGCTGTAAAGGGTTAATAAAGTTTCTGTAATATACTGGTGCTTTTTTATTTACGTTATCGAATAACAAACATTAACAGTATCTAAGCATTGTTATATCGAGTAGCGATTAACATTTAATGCTGATAAAGATTTATTAGACACGCTGTGGATTCAACAAGCACACGAACCCGCAGTGCACTAGTTTAAGTTAAAATTATACATGATAGGTACACAATAATTTTAAGTTTATGTCCGAAAGCGATAGGACATCCGAGAGTGAATCTAGTGAAAGTGAAAACGAGGAAACTCAACCTCAAATTCAAATAAATAGAAGAACAATTTTAAGACCTCCTCGACTAAATTACGAAATGGCTATGCAACAACAGCAGCCAATTCCCCAAGCGCAAGTTCAACAAGTTCCACCCTTTGCGGGATATCCAGTAGGTTTTCACACTAGCCTATTGAACGAGATTCCGCAATATAATGGAAACCCTTCAGAGCTTTCTGAATATATCAGAGCTGTTGAAGACATTGTAAACCAATTTCAACAAGAAGACGCTAATGCCTACATAAATAAATTACTATTGTCATCAGCATGTAATCGACTGAAAGGCGCAGCCCTAGAAGTTGTAGCCGGACAAGTTTATAACTCATGGAATGAACTGAAACAAACCCTAATTAGTAACTTTGGAGATCAAAGATCCGAACTTAACATTCGTATTGATCTTACTCGAATGAGACAATCGCCAAAGGAATCACCCATTGATTTCTACAATAGGATTAGGTCACTTTTGGCTATTCTCAACTCAAAAATTTCGCTAGGACCGGAAGTACAAGTTATTAAAAATTACAAACTAGAAGATTCAAAATCGTTAGCCCTAAAAACCTATGTTGGAGAACTTTTAGAACCCCTAGGCAGTTTTCTTCGTAGTAGAGCGCCTCAAAACCTTGAGACGGCCCTAACGTATGTAAAAAAGGAATTAGATATTCGGTATTTTCAAAAAATTAGTCACAACTACCCGCAACAAAGATTAACACCTGTATATCAAACATTTCAGAACAGAACCTTCCAACCAAAACAAAATTTTATACCACCTTCCCAAAATTATCAATACCCTTTTAATCACAACCCTAATGCTATGTTTCGCCAACAAAGTCAAGCTACTCAATTCAGACAAAATTTTAACCCCAATTTACCACCTCGACAGTTTGAATCCTAATTTTGGAAATCCAAGATTCGGAGGACCTAGTCAAAATGCTTTTGCCCCTAAACGAAATTTTGTACCCCAAAATCGCCCAGAACCCATGGATACAAGTACGATTAAGAAAAGACCGGCCTCACATCAAGGTCAACGTACCAATCCACCCCAAAGACCTTTTTACCCAAACTTCAATCAAAATCAACGTACTAATTACATCCAACAAAGTTCTCAACCCAGAAACTTTCACTGTGAAGAATTAAATCATGCAGATGTTTCTTTTGAGAACGAGCTAGATACAAATTTCGGCTACATTCCAGAAAATACAACCGATTATTCTCAAAACGAACTAGGATACACTAATGCCGACGAATACAATAACTTCCCAGATATGTTATCCGAACAAGCAGATGACGCGAACGAACAAACACCCAATGTAAATTTCCCAACGTATGACGCAAATTTTCCAATATGTGCCTCGGAGAACAACTTGAATCCTTTTCGATAAATCCAAAATCTTCTTTACCATTTATCATTATCCCAAAAACGAACGAAAAACTTTTAATAGACACTGGCAGTTCCAAAACAATATTATCCCCCGAATTTGTTTACCAGCATTTTCCAGAATCCATTTACGAACACCCATTCGAAATTATAACTTCACATGGCAAAACAAACCATCAATATGTAGCAGAAATTCCTTTACCTAGTCTTTTCAATGAAGAAGAAGATCATTTAGTTTATCTTTATAACTTCCACCCAGAATACGTAGGTCTAATTGGTTCGGACTTACTAGCAAAATTGCACGCGAAGATTGACTACCGTTGGAATCACATACAAACTGAAAAAACAGTAATTCCTTTTTATTTTAACGAAATCCAAACAGAAAAAGAAATACAAAAACGAAATTGCTCCGGAAACTTTTCGGAAATCACTAAAAATACATTAGTAGCACATACTATACTCCCAAGAACAGAACAAGTGATAAAAATACCTGCAGTAGGTAAAAATGGTAATAAAATTGCACCAAAGCTTAACTTTACAAATGATTTGGCTATGCCGTCTGCTTTAGTCCGCTTACACAACAACTATTTTTGTACCACTGTTATTAATACGTCAGACGAACCACAACTTTTGACAATTAATAATCCACTTTATTTGGAAGATTATATAGAAACTAACGATAATGACAATATTCAAATTAATAACCATAATGTCGAACATATTAATCAAAATTCCCATAAACTTCATACAAAGAAATTACTTTTGCAAAATTTAAAAGATAATTTACGTACAGATCATCTAAACACTGAAGAGAATTCCCTATTAACAAATTTATGCACGAGTATAAAGAAATTTTTCATCATCCAGAGATACCCTTATCGTCAACAAATTTAACGAAACATCACATTAGAACAAAAAACGAAATTCCCATTTTTTCCAAAACGCACCGCCATCCTCACGTGCACCGTGAAGAAGTCAAAAATCAAATAGGCAAAATGTTAGAGGACGACATTATTAAACCCTCCGAAAGTCCGTATAATTTCCCGATTTGGATAGTACCCAAAAAGCTGGACGCCTCCGGAAATAGGAAATGGCGAATAGTTATCGATTATCGTAAGCTAAATGAGAATACAATCGAAGATAAGTTCCCCATTCCCAACATAGAAACGGTGTTAGATAATTTAGGTCGTGCTAACTATTTTTCAACGTTAGACTAAGCTTCTGGTTTCCACCAGATCGAGATTGAAGACAAAGATCGTGAAAAGACCGCTTTTTCTACAGAAGAGGGACATTTTCAATTCAAACGCTTACCCTTCGGTTTAAAACATGCCCAGCTGCCTTCCAACGAATGATAAATACCGCCCTTACAGGTCTCACCCCTACACAATGTCTTGTTTACCTAGACGACCTAATTGTCTATTCAAATTCCTTAACAGAACACATTTCACGACTAAAAAGCATTTTCGAAAGATGCCGTGTTACAAATCTAAAAATTCAGTTGGATAAATCCGAATTCTTCCACAAGTCAGTAAAATACCTCGGACACATAATAACACCAAACGGAATACGACCAGACCCTTCGAAAATACAGGCAATTCAAAACTTTCCTTTACCGAAATCAAAAACTGAAATCAAGAGCTATTTAGGACTATTGGGTTACTATCGAAAATTTATTAAGGATTTTGCCAAGATAACCAAACCCTTAACTCAATGTTTAAAAAGGGATAACCATGTTCATCATACCCCCGACTTTATAAAAGCTTTTAACCATACCAAAACAATTCTTACTAATGAACCAGTTTTACAATACCCGGACTTCACAAAAACATTTGAACTTACTACAGACGCATCTAAATTTGCATTAGGAGCCGTTCTGTCTCAAAATCAGAAACCAATTTGTTACGCGTCGAGAACCTTAAATGAAACGGAACAAAAATACTCAACAATCGAGCGAGAACTTTTAGCAATCATTTGGGCAACTAAACAATTTCGCCCGTACCTATTTGGAATTAGATTTACACTTTTTACTGATCACAGACCCTTAGTGTGGCTACGGAACCTTAAGGAACCAAATTCTAAATTAACGCGTTGGTCATTAAAGCTGGAAGAATTTGATTTTGAAATTAAGTATCTTCCCGGAAAAATAAACAAAGTAGCAGACGCCCTCTCTCGTGTTGAAATTCTGACAGAGTTGATACCCCAGAACCCAATATCGATAATTGTAGCGTAGTGCCAAATAGACCGGACACGCCCAACCTCACTGACCTCTTTGACATCCCTACTATTAACATTGATACACAAAATGACGAAAACACATCACAACAAAATATCCAAAATCCGCAAATATCAGGATCAGATACAGTACACACGCAAGAAGAATCGACCCCTGCTATACCCATAAGTGGAAAACCCCTTCAATATTTTCCACACCAAATTGAATTCATATTGACACCACTACCAAAACGAATAAAGACAACAAATATCGACGGAAACCAATCGATACAAATTTATATCAATCAATTCAACAAGCATGATAAATTTAATGAATTATTAATCGAACATTGTTTGCCTAAAATGAACTACCATTGTTACTTTCCCACGGACGATTTATACAAAGAATTTTCTAACTACATTATTTCAATATTTAATAATAATACCCCCAAATTTTTTAGATGCACCACCCAAGTTACATACATTTTAGATAAAGATGAAAGAATCAACCAAATTCAAAATTATCACGAAAATAAAAGTAATCACAGAGGAATCCCGGAAACCATTGAACACTTAAAACGAAAGTATTTCTGGAAAGGAATTGCCAACGATATTAAAAATTATATAGATAATTGCCAAGTTTGCAAGAAACAAAAGTACAATAGACAACCAATAAAGCAACCTTTAAATTTAACGCCTACTCAGAATCGACCACTCCATACTTTGCACGCAGATATATTTCAGATAGGAGGACAAAAATACCTTACTATAATAGATGCTTTCTCAAAATTCGCCCAAGCGAGTCAAGAGTCAAGTAATCTTATAGACGTAACAGAAAAAATATTTAACTTCATAACTACTTTTACCGCACCAGACACTCTAGTCGTCGATGGCGAATTCAATAAACAACCTCTAAAAAGTTTTGTAGATCTACATAAAATTAAGTTACATGTAACAACCCCTTACAATCATTTAAAGTAAACGACCAGGTATATGTCAAAACAAATTCTCGAAATAAAAAAGAACCACGTTTTGCAGGACCGTACGTAATAGAAAAAGTGCATGAACACGACACTTACGATCTGCGAAATAAACCCAACCATACGACAATTAAAAGACACGCTAATGACCTGATACCATTTTCAGGAAACTCACCCTCTTCGCCCTCACCTGGACTTTCGTCTACAGTGACGTGACAATTCAACAATTGCGCGACAACCCTGGGTTATATCCCCTAACCAAAGGAAGAGCTCTTATGAAAGAAAGCTCATGGACTCTAATAAAAACTATAGATTACTCCCTATTAGTATATAATTACGATACGCTTAAAGATAACCTGCTTAATACTATTGCTTTGCTTAAAAATAAACAATTTACGCTTTATACTCTCTCCACCACTCATGAAGTCACTTTCAATTATGAAAACCAGTTATTACTAATACAACAATATTTAGATAAATCGGATCAACTAATCAAACAATTATTTCCCGAAATTCACATTAAAACCAGATCCAAAAGAGCGATAATAGACGGACTTGGCGACATAATAAAATTTATCACTGGTAACCTTAATGCAGAAGATGGCAGACGATATGACGAACTTATCAGTAAATTAATTAAATCCTCAGACACCCAAAAAACTGTTTTACAAGAACAAGCACAAATCCTAAACGACACAATCAATACCTTCAATACAAATATTAAAAATCTTGCAAAAAATCAAGAACTCTTGAATGAAAATTTAAATAAAATAATCCTTAACACCAAAATAGATAATGATAAAATTGTAGGCACACTTTCTACTTATGCCATTCTTGATCAGTCAATTCAATCCTTGGAATTATTCATTTTAACTTGTACAGACCTAGAAACCTCCCTGACTTTCGCCCAAAACCAACAATTACATTTATCTTTAATAGACAATGATGATCTCTTATCTGCTTTAGAACTCATATCGAAAAACCTATTTGAATTACAAACAACCATTAAAAGGACTTTAAAATTACCTTACCCCGTTAAACCTGGAAACTTACATTTATATGAATCTTTAATCGAAATTAAAGCCTACCAAAAAAACACTACATTTACTTTCATATACGAAATCCCTCTCATAAAGTCATTCTCGGAATATCAATATATCAAATTAATCCCGTTTCCTGCCTTCAATAATGAGTATTTTAAAATGATCATACCAACTTATAATACTCTCCTTTTTAATACCGAATTTAGCATTCCCGTTGTAAACAAATTGCTGTTTCTCACTATTTTTGCTCACAAGACAACCACTTTGCAATACCTAATTCCAAACTATGTGAAACCCAGTTATTAACCTTCAAAAGCAATCAAACCTGTCAACCGTTTATTTTCCATTTATACTCTACCAAAATAATAAAGTTAAATCCATCTACGTGGATCGTCAGTTCTCCTAATGACACTATTATCGACATAAAGTGCACTAATTCCTTAAGCAGAAAAACCGCTATTGGATCAATACTAATTCACGTCACAAACGATTGTTCCGTTTTGATAAACCAAAATGAACTTTTAACCACTTTCGAATCATCTTCTACAGAAGAAAAACAAATTCAAATTTCATCCATTGGCAAATTACAAATTACTGCTTCAACCCAAACCGATATAGCTAAAATAGACTTGGCACCTATTAACGTTCATAGTCTCATTCAGAGTCAAACAAAATTAACATATGAAATATCGACACTGCAAAATATCGATTCCATTAGTTATAAACATATGAGTTATAGTTCTTTAATTATTGTTCTTATAATATTAATAATTACTATATTATATATATATGTACAGTCATTTACGTCTACTGTAAACGAATATCGATCGCTCAGAAATTACTTAGAATACTGCCCTTAAGACAGCAAATAAATGATAATAATATTGAACTCGATCCAATACCATTGGTACATTGTAAATCCACTTCGGATAATTGAGTTCACTTTATATGTATATAGAATATTATATTTTAAAATATAATATTCCCTCTGATGATGCAGGAGTTACCATGCCTAGACTAGCTTACACTGCTAAGATAGGACATATCTGTAGATAAGTTATAATAAGCCTTTGTATGTGCATATTCCGATTACTTTCAGCTGCAGCTTTTAGAAGTTAGTTCTGCATTCGCTCCCATTATATTAAGACGATTGTAAGCTCCGTATGTTTTGCTTTTTATAAATACAGTTACAATTTTTTAAAAGTGTTTTCCACGTGAAGAAAACTTAAGTCGCGCCAACTTTTATAAAATATTAAGGGTACAAACCACTGGGATGATAATTGGTGATAACCACTTTCTAGAGATGGCACTAAATGCAGGAGGCTGAAAACAGGTTTAGATATGCTGACGCTTTTAGCCTCGTGAGTCCGAAAACGCTTATTTGAGGTCAAAGTAGGTATTGTACAATGCCATTTGAGATGGAAACTATATATATTAAAAAAGACAAGTACAGATAGATAATATATAACGTGGTTAAAATTGGTGTATAAATAAAAACTATAGACTCGTACAATAAAATTAACAGATTAAAATTACTATAACTACTTAAAAAATAGAAATATCACTCATTTGACTAGTCTAATTTACAGGATGGTTCTCGATCATGTGCACAGTTGGAAGGCATATGGCTCTCAGCTGAGGAAGTGAGGACCAGCGTAGAACTGCTGGCCCCTTTAATGAAATAGATTTACTACCCCTGAAAATGACCCCTAAAGGAATTAAGAACAAACCAGGCTAAATGGCAGGTGAATGAAAATAATTGTTTGTGCCTGGTGTCCTAGGGACTTAGACGGAGATCAGTCCCTCTGCTAGGCGGCAAAACTGCCCTGCCAAGTTTGCGTGTGATCTTGGCACCACCCATCACCGCTTGGAGGTGGACACAACACTTGGTCACAGCGTGACAGGCTCGAACTTTCGCTGGACTCGCTAACGCTTGTATAGCTTTATTCTTCGCCTTGGTAGATGGTGATCAATATCTGGGAACACTGTGACCCGAGAGTCATAGTTACTCCCGCCGTTTACCTGTGCTTGCTTGAATTTCTTCACGTTGACATTCAGAGCACTTGACAGAAATCACATTGCGTCAACACCCACAGGAGCCATCCCAATGCTTTGTTTTAATTAAACAGTCAGATTCCCCTGGTCCGTGCCAGTTCTGAGTCGACCGTCAAATGGCGGCCGGATAGGTAAGGACAGTGGGAATCTTGTTACTACATTCGTACGAGTCACTAATTAGATCACGAGGCATTTGGGTATAACAATTTTATTTGCGACAATTACAGTAGTGGTAAAAATACATTTCGGGTTTAGAATACAGCTACACGTCAGCTTTACAAAAATAGTGCTCTTAATCTATGCGCACTAGCAACGCACAACTAACACACAGGATCGCAGGTGATGTAGGGTCCCCCTCTCCCGTCTCCGCATCTTCTAAGCCTCCCCCTTACGCGCGCCTCGGTGGTCCTCCTCCTGCAGCCCACATCCTCGGCCTCTCACTCGTAATCTCGAATTGTCATATACAAGCCGTTTCATCTCCCAGCTTTCTTCCAGGGTCCTGGGCCCTTCCCAGCAGATCTGGATATCGCAGATAACAAGCTGCTGCTGGGAGAGATGTACTGCCATGTCTGGCTTATAAAGTTGACCGTCCCTGTGTTTGACGTGTGAGACGGGCACCTCTACAGAATATGCGATAAGGATTCTATTCTTGGGCACCCGGCTCTGCATCTTCTGGTCTCCTGAGGTTGGTGGGGGAGGCCAGTGGTCGCCAGATTGGCCGTTCGAAGCTAGATTGCTCGGACGAAGTCCCGCCCGGACCATTCCCTGGGTACATCGTCGATCCAGGATCTACGCGATGTATCGTCAGCGGCATCCTGGCGGCCCGCGCTCATGGATCGAGCGGAAAATTGCTCGCGCCAATAGGGTTCCCCCTACTAGCGAGATGCTGAATTTTGGAAACGAGTGTCTGCATATATTGTGTTTCCGCCATCGCCCGAGTAATGTGGTCTCCAAAGGTGTTCAGCTCCTCTATCCTTTTTAGAAAGACGTATGGGACCTGGCTTCGCAGCTGCGGGATCCCCAGACCACCATCACGGATCTTGGCGTGTAACATCTGATCCCCGGTGTGCACGCTTAGGTGTAGTATGCGCTTGACAGATAGCCTTATAACGCGGTCGCATTCCGCCAGAGTTTGGCCAGTGATCGCCGGAACTTGCAACCCATGATAGAGTTTGGGCACAACAAAGGTCTTCAGTACTGCGAGCTTCTGGTGGGACTTGAGTGGCGAACGTTCGACACATCTCACCCATGTTGTTAAATTGAAGAGAGTCGGTTTGGACACCCCTACCCGAATAATGGTGGCCTAGGTAGCGGAAAGTGTCCACATCGAGGGCGGCCGGGATGCGCGTATCCTGGATGGTGAAGGTGGGCGCTGTCCTCATCACGCTTTTATGATTTACTGAAGCAGCTGATAGAGAGACGCACGTCCGTGGATTGAGCGCCATGCCCCTCGCCTCAAGGAATTGCCACGTGATGTGTAGCGTACCCGGCACATCGATGTCTCGATCCTTCAGTAGGAACAGGTCGTCCGCAATGGCGGCTGCGTCGACTTTTGTAGATGGACAGATGGTCCCCGCAGGTTGTTCACTGTTAAGCTTCTCCACCAGCTCGTCCAGCACCATATTGAAAAGCAGGAGTGATAAGGGATCGCCCTGCTTCACTCCTCTCCGAACGCGTAGAGGAGTGCGTTCGCTTTCAATATGTATTGTTGTGTATGCCTCTTTAAAGGGGAATCGTACATACTGCACCCTGAAGTTAGATAGTCCCAGGCGATCTATTGCACTAAGATGGCGTTGTGGGAAACAGCGTAGAACGCTTTCCGGACATCTAAAGATACTAGGTTGAAGGTTTTGCCGCTGGCACTACGGCTCTTGATGTTCAGAAGGAGCGCGTTCGCTAAGCAACCGTCCATGTTAACGAAATCTCGTTGGAGGGCATGGAGATCCACAGAGCGGGCCAGGCGTTTGCCCAAAATCCGGTGGAATAGGCGCTGCACCGTGGAGCCGATAGTTAATGGCCGCGAGTTTGATGGATCCTCCCGGGGATCGTCCTTTGGAATAAGAACGGTCCTGGACTGCTTCCAAAGCTTCGGATGGTACCGTCTATACAAAATAACGTTGAAGAGGGCCTCTAGCTTGGGTTTCAGAAATCTCTTTACGACAGCTGTTGTTATACCGTCTGGGTCAGGGTCTGAGTTACTCCAGCCTGTCATATCCCCGGCAATGTTGTCTTCTGTAATGGGACGGTAAGCTCGAGATGTTGCTGCCTTCCCGTCGGTAATGTCCATATCCATTCTGGCGGACTCTTGCTCCAAAAGGGGGCCATATAAGTCTTCCTTGCGATCCTTGCCGAACAAATCTTGTGCCTTCTTAAACTCCGCCGCTCTTTGCCTAGTGTTGGTGGGGGCGACGGTTGGGCTTTTGGGGTCCCCAAGGCGGATCTCCTTGATGCCGAAAACGTAGCATCTATCTACTTCACAATGGCATCATCCAACTCGGCCAGGGTGCCCGTGAGACCAGTAGAGTTTAGGACTTTGGTATCCTCTTCCGCAGTGCGCCTGAGGCAGAAGAGATGGGCGAGGAAGCTGTGGGGCTCCTCCTGGTCGAGCCGGGGATCCTCTCCATCGTATGCTGGGTCGGAGGGTGGTGAAGGCGGGGCACATTGGGTAGAACCACTAGCGGGTGTGGCACTGCATCCGACTGCGTCCCCGCTGCAGCGTTGGGTAGGCTATCACTTCCCAGACTGTTGCTGCTTCCCGGGACGGTCCGAGTCCAGAGTCCAGAATTTGGGGTGAGTTCCGCAGCCAGAAGGGCTAATCTCGGCCTGGATGTGGCCGGAGAAGATGGTGGCGATTAGGGAGAGATTCACAGCCTCTTCCTCTTCATGTCTTTGTTCTCGAGGGTGGCCTCGTCCATTCGTCGGCAGGATTGTGGAGGCTCCAGGGAGCAGGATTGTGGAAGCTCCAGGGAGCCAGGAGGAAGAACGGGGTCTCTTCCCGCTCCCCCACCCTTATTGGCGGAAGGGGGTACTGGACTCTCATCCCGACAGATGGTCGTCGGGGAAGTTCCACGTTCCACGTCTCTTCTACGGGGGTGACTGGTTTACTGGTCCTTTGGATCGGAGTCGGCCTGGGATGCACGCGGTTGGAGAAGCCACCGGGGCAAGATCTAGATGTTCCTGGGTTGGTGGTGGGGTCAGAAAGTAATGGAGGTGATGGTGTCGCTGGTTTGACAGAAAGGGTTTTTAGTGTCGACTCTTTCACCTCGCGTCCGGCCCTCTCGAGATGTATGCCCGCTTCTCTCGGCGATAACGAATCTGATGTTTCGTAAGACCGGTACTTCTTGTCATTTCCGCTACTTGATATGGTCCCGCCCTTGGAACGGGCCTCGATTGAGGCAATCTTGGCCATGATGGTGGTTTCGAGGGCGGGAAGTTTTGCTTCAAGTTCCTTTCGATACTCCACTTCGTGGGCTCGGCGCTCGTGCTGTCGCACCGCTGCGAACGACTCGTAGCACTTGCCGCGATATTGACACTTGCCGGTAGTCGCGCGAGGGAGGATTTGAGTTAGCACTCCTTTCCACACGTCATGCAGTGGAACCCGTCCTTAGACCCCGATGGCGAGATTGTTAGAGGTGGGCCGCTTGGCCGCCAGAAACAGACTTGGCGACCTTACTTATCGGTGGAATGGCGGAGCCCAAGGGGCCAGGCCTAGGGCCTGGTTTGGGGGCTTCGATCTTGGTTCGCCCCCTTAGCTGAATTCTTGGTGAACGTCGCACTGCGTGAAAGGAGCTCGGCAGGATCACAGTGGCAGAAGACGCACGAGCTGCTAGCTGCGCCTTCTACTCTCCTGGTACGGGCTCGGAAGAGCAGCGACGGCCGGGATCTTACTCCGCGATCTCCTACGGTCCTAATGGTTCCAGAGCTTCAAGCACCTAATACTTTCAGCGGCGAATGCTTCCAACAAGCTCTGCTGCATCTTCTGCGGTCCTGATGGCTCGGGGTGCGAATTCACAGCTTAAAACGCCCCGCCCCGTAAGGGGTACAGAGGGTATATTAAACACCGCACTGATATACTTGGGGGCCCCTCGTGAGACAAGCCCCCCGCGCTACAACACAAATTGCACAAATGCACAAATTTTCCTTGCAGCGAGAGCACGTCCTCTCGCTGCCACAAGCCCTCCGAAGAGTCATAGTTACTCCCGCCGTTTACCCGCGCTTGCTTGAATTTCTTTACGTTGACATTCAGAGCACTGGGAAGAAATCACATTGGGTCAACACATGCAGAGATCATCGCAATGCTTTGTTTTAATTAGACAGTCGGATTCGCCCAGCTTTGGTGAGTGTTCTGTGTCTCTCCCAACGGACTTGGGCATCACAGATAATTGTGGTGATTGGGAGGTGAATGGCAAGGTCCGGTATGAATACCTGCTCGTCCTGGTGGCGCACATGAGGCCTCGAGATTAGTCGTCCAGCCCTTCCTTCGCCCATGGTGGGTGTTGTGGCATCCCTGGAGGACGTGGGACAGGGACTCGAGCCGCGGACAACCTGCTCTGCAGCGGCGCTGGTCCGTCGGAACGGATGTTAGTCCCTTGGTCGGAAGATTGCAGGTTCTGAGTTGAATCGCACGGATGAAATTCCTGGGGACCCACCCCCTCGCTTTTTTGGCTATCCACGAGTGGCTGGTTTTGTTGTTGGATACTCCTTGTAGACCGGCGCTGAAGGGACGGGCCCTTGCAATCTAGTTGGATGATGCCAAGGCCTCCGTCACGAATGCCAGCGTATAGAAATTGTTGCCGAGTGGTGAAGCACAGCTAGAGGGTTTTATGAACTTCCGCATCAGACGGTCGCATTCGGCTAGCACGGTGCCCGTGATCGACAAATTCTGGAAGCCATATAAGAGCCTGGGAATCAGGTACCCTTTGAGGAGCTGGATCTTTTGGCCCGGCTTCAAGGGGGATCTATTCAGGTTGGTCAGCCATCCAACGAGGTTATGTATGGATTGCTTCTCGACTCCTGTGGCTCCGAACTGGTGGCCCAGATACCGGAAGGTGTTCAGGCCCTGAAAGGCTGGGATCTCCTTGTCCGTGAGCTGGAATATGAGCCTCGTCCTCAGCACGGCCCTCCCTCCGACTACGGCAGCGGACATGGAGATGCACTTAGCTGGGTTGAGCTCCATGCCCCGTGCCGAAAGGAAGTCGCACGTGGTCTCCAGCCCGTTCGGGATGTCAGTATTTCGGTCCTCCAGCAGCAGGGTATCGTCGGCCAAGCCAATCCCCGTCACCCGGTGATCGGTGGTGATAGACCCCCTGGTTTAGCTTCTCCAGCAACTCGTCCAGCACGAGGTTGAACAGGTGGGGACTTAGAGGGTCGCCCTGCTTAACCCCTCACCCGAAGGCCACTGGCCCCGTCCTGGCTGTGCCTACTTGTATAGTGATGTGGCAGTCTCTCAAAGTTTCCTGGATGTAGTCGATCATTGAAGGGTGCAGCCCTACTCGTCGTACTGCCCAAATGATGGCTTCGTGGGACACGGAGTCAAAGGCTTTAGTGACATCCAGGGAAACTATGTTATATGGAAGGGACGATGGCCAGCGTCCCGTCTCCGCTCACGAAGCCTCTGATGGGTATGGCGGTGGATCTTGGCGGAGATTCGTTTGGACAGTACTCGGTGGAGTAGCATCTGCACCGCGGAGGTTATTGTGATAGGCTGCCAGTTTCGTGGGTTCGTCCTGTCGCCGTCCTTCGGCAGAAGCACGGTACTAGAGGTCTTCCAGGTCCGTGGCGTCTGGTGTTGGGAGAGGATCACGTTGAAAAGGGCGGCAAGCTGATGGGTGGGGCACCTCTTCACCTGGTTAATGGTGGTCCCATCGTTCCCTGGGGCTGAAGGGCCCTAGCCCCGAGTTGCCACCGTGATCTCTTCCTCCGTAATCGGACCAAACGTCCCTTCCACGACTTCTGCCCCCGGTGGTTCAGGAATCTTTCCCACTGGCGCCTGTCCATCCAGGATGGATTTGTAGGAGGCCTCGACCTGGTTGACGTCTGGCAGGACGGCCGGGGTCAACAGCGGTTTTCCGTTGAGGATGGTGGCTGCCAGCATCTTCCGGTCCTTCTAGTAAAGGTCCTGGGCCTTCTTGTAAATTGCTTCACTCTCCTGTTGCCGGTTGGCGGGTGTTGGTGGGCTTGGGGTTGTCTGAGCCTGGGGGGGTTCATTCCCTGAATTGCTGTTTCGTCCACTCCTAGGTGGCTGGAAGACCTCGACTAGCCAGGAGTCTAAGCCGTCAGGCAGATCGTTGTCGTGCGACAGCAAACCAAGGTCGATGACAGCCTTGAATTTATGGTCTGCTTCAGCTGCTTACTGCAGTTGGAGGTGTTGGTAGAGGCCAACCTCGTCTACCGCGGGACGGCCTCCGACACGATGACGACCGCTGGCTGGCAGTGGCGAGACCAGACTTGATGGTGGAGAGCCCTCTGGTGGCGCTCCCGGCGGATTGGGTCCCAGTCTGGGACGGAGGAAGGTCTCCCTGGCTGGGTTGGGGGACTCTTCGGTGTTCCTGCATCTCTTGCTAGCGGGCGTCTCAGCCTCGATGGTCGGCTGGTCCTTTGTTTTCTCTTCGTGTCGAGCGCGGGAAGCTGACGGAGTCGCCACTGGTGGCGAGGTTGGCCTCTGCGATGGGGTGACCGCAGGAGAGGGGTAAGATAGAAATAGCCTCGAACAGCCTGGTAAGCTGCTGTTCGAGGTGGTAGGCTGGTAAGTGGTGTCCTGGGCAGATTGGCTGCGGGGACAGGTGACGGTGCCGTGGCAGTGGGCAGCCGCGTGGAGGGAGTAGCCGGAGTTGGCGATAGGGCCGCACCTAAAGGGTAGTTGGCACTTCCTGGGGAGGCGTATTGGGAGCATTAACCATGGCCGGTTTGAAAAGTGTATTAGCGTTGGCTTTAAGCTTCTTCGCTCTCTCGAGATACTTCTTGTACTCCGGCTTTTCTTGCTTGTGCCGGATCTGGTGTTCAGTAAGTCCAGTGGCTGCCTTAAGTTCCCGATAGGAGACGACTTCCTTCTTGCTGCGTGCCTCAATCGCAGCGATTTTGTTGTATAGCTGCACGTCAGAGGCACGGAGTTTCGACTCTAGCTCTCCCCGGTATAACTGTGGGTGAGTTCGGAGTTCGTGTTGTCGAACGGCTGCAAAAGTCGCCTAGGGAATCTTAAAGAATTGCCACCTGTCCCTCAGTCTTGTGTCGCAGTCTAGCGTGTTTCGCTAAAGATGACTTTAGGTCATAACTCTTGTCGGATCGCTCGCACTGCAAAGGCGTGGGCGCTTCTGCGGGCGCAATCGCTATTGGATTTGAAATTGGAGCGTGCCTGGACCTGGAAGTCTCAGGCCGTGGTGGGTTTGTTGGTGTAGCACGCTCCTGGGTTCCGGGCTGAGTGCCCGGCGGTGAGGCAAGTAAACTGGTTGGCCTGCTGGTGGCTCCCGTCGAAGACGATGGACCAAATTGTGATGGTGGGTAGCGGGTACATCATTAAGGGTTCCAGAAGATCCCGAGGCGGATGAACCCATGTCCGCCCCTCGCCGAGGCTTGTCTTCATTGTTGCTACCGATTTGTGATGGGCGTATGGACTAACGGGTTGGTAACCCGCGTCCCACCCGAGTGAAGAGAAAAGTAGCGGTGGTGGGGGGTGAGAAGATAGGATGTTGGATAGGTTGTGGGAGTTTGGGAAACTAGGATTCGATCCGCCCAACCTTTCTGCATGATCAGCGTCGCCTCGAGAAGGCAAGGGATGCGGTCTTGATGTCACTAGGCTATGTAAGCGCTCGTCTGTGACACCCTGGGAGAAAAAGAAGGCTTCCCGTGAACCCCCCTGTACGATATACAGGGGACCGGAGCAACTACAACGAAGAGAGTTAAGTTACTCCCGCCACTTCCCGCGATTGCTTGAATTTCTTCACGTTAACATTCAGAACACTGGCCAGAGATCACATTGCGTCAACACTAACAGGGGCCATCGCAATGATTTGTTTTAATTAGACAGTCGGATTCCCCCGGTTCGTGCCCGTTCTGAGTCGACCGTTGGATGGCGGCCGGGTAGGTAAGGATACATATTTGTAAAGTTAGATTAAACATATCGTCCGGTAGGTAAGCACAGGATACTGTTGTGCCTCGTAAGGTAGCACTCCCTCTCACCGAAGCATCGGACTAGATAGGTAGGTAAGGACAGTGGGAATTTCGTTAATCCATCCATATGCGTCACTAATTAGATGACGAGGAATTTGGCTACTGGTGGATTAGTAATTCTGCACAGCAGGACCACTAAATTTCGGCTGCTCACGAACGCCGTGTGCATGGCACGAAATGCGGGCATCAGCCTTGTGGTTTTAGAAAGAAAAGTGCCGAGTTCCACCTGCTGTCTACAAGAATATAAAAACAGACAAGACGGCCACTATTCAGTGCCGAACGGGACCGACATTTTAAAATCGTGTGTATATGGTACACGACAACATGAATGAAGTGTGACAAGCCAACGAGGCTTCACAGACCTCTCACGGGATTTACAATCGCAACTCCCACACGTTAAAAGCATTCCCGGGGCCGAGTACGTCGATTGACAATACTGACGAGTGGATCATGGGCGACGCATCCCTTGCCTGGCCCACACGGCACGTATGAACTCGCGGTGAACGCTTACGCTGCCGTTGATGTTATTGTGAACCAGGCTCGGGCTCTCTACGTTCGACAGACGCAGTACGCTCGTTAGCCGCCGATTCAGCTCACACCACGTTCCAGTCGTCCCGATAACCATAGCTAGGACAACTATGGATTTGCTTGGGTACCTGTTTTGCAGGCATTGCAACACACGGGGCTCGGAATAGTAATCGACCTTTTGGCCGAAAGTGGCGACCAAATGGCGGGATCCCTCCAAGGATATGGCCACATCGCATACCAAATCAGGCTTACGGAGCTCGCCATTAGCTATCCGCAGTTGTGGCTCTTCTGCTACCAACGAGCCTTTGCGCTGCGCTAATTTGCGATCATGGCAACGAATGCGCGGCCAGCGAGTCATGGGGCAACCCTAGAGCACGTGGGATAGCTACTTCACACGTTGCACCCCACTCTATATGACCGCGCCGGGACGGGGTTCGATGGTATACCCCGGGTTGGCAGAAGATTACCCCTTAGTTGGATAGAATTGATGTACTCTCGCCCGCTCCAAAGTTGCGGGGGGTGATCGATCCAAGAGCCCGAAAACGAACTCTCCCTACCCTAGAGCAGATCATTGCCCGAGTAGCTAGCCTCCAGCCTTTCGCCCCAAACTCTCTGGATGTGGGTTTTCTTGGTTCCGAATGATCCTGTTCAACGGTTCAGCCTTTTCATAAGCTTGATGCATTCAGGCATTTGAAGAACCGCTGCGATAGTATTGTCGGAGTTACTGACTAGATTGGTCATCCTCCGCTTAAAATGACGGGTTCCTGCGCTCGGAGGGATGACACGCCCAAACCACCCATTCGAGTTGTTCCGTGGATCAAAGCGTCACTACTGGTGCGGCTAAGTTGTAAATTCCGCCTGACGGACATACGGATAATCTTGTCAGCATTTCGAAGGAGGCCCAGAGTCACACGAGTATCTACTTATTAACACAACTGATCTTTGGGAGAAGGGAGGTCTTAAGAAGATCTAGCTTTTGAGCTGGTTTTAATGGCGCAGCCTCTATCCTGTGGCATTGGAGCTTTAGAGAATCGATGAGTGGCCTCGCTTTTCCCAGGTATGAATAACGTTCCCCGAGGTACTTGAAAAAGTCGTCGGGCGCCAGTTGTTTAATGGCTTTTCCCCGGACGAAGTGCCTCGCAATTGTAGCGGAGAACAACTGCTTCCTCCTTGGTACAACCCTGACAGTGAGCGCAATGCGTTTTTCAACGTTAAGGCTTAGCCCCCTCGCTTCAAAGAACTCCAACGCCGTCCTTAGTAGACGCTGGGGCCCCTCGTATGTCTCACTGAGCAACATTAAGTCGTCCGCATGAGCTAGGCAAACTGGTTTAAAATCCTCACGAATCCTTAGTCCTTGGTTCATTCCCTCGAGTTGCTCTACTAGAGATGTTAATCCACTCAGTTCTATCCACATCAACTTGGATGCGGGTGCGGGCGCCGTTGTAACCCTTCCTAATGAAACTCCTCAGTCTGCCTTGGACCCGGAAGCGGCGGAGTGTCCTATGAATGGAGCTATGCGAAACCCGATCGAATGCCTTGACTAAATCAAGACATAAGATGTGATAGGACCTCACGTGCTGACGTCGATGCTTTAGCAGCGCTTCCAACGTAACAGTGTTCAGGAACACTCCGTCGACAGCTCGAAAACCACGCTGATGCGGGTGAATTGGGAGTCTCGAGATTCGCCTCGCCAGGATTTTGTGGAGGAGCCCGTGTGAAAACGGAACCGACAGTGATTAGTCGCCAGTTGTTGATAATAGGAAGATCTCCTCCTTTTAGCAACAGAACCGTGCGATGGTCGAGCAGGGATTTTGGCAAACGTCCCAGTATCAGGCATCCATTGAAGAGGACTGTAAGGCGTTTGGCTGAGGTCTGGCGAAGATGGTTAATCGTGAACATGTCCGGGTCAGCTGCAGCGGACTTGGTTGACAACAACGCCCACCTGACTTCGTCCTCCGTAATCGGCACAAAGTCGTTCTCCCCCTAGTTGGTATCCCCCAGCGCTTGGTTGTCCGGAGGCGACGGAGAATCAAATATTCCCCTATACCTCCTTTAAACTTCGCTAACTGCTGCGTCGTGGAGAGATTTGTCGTTCAAAAGACAATCGGCCAGTCTTTTGTGGTCCTTCTGATGGAGTTTTTGGACCTCCTTATATCTTTCCACTCTCCGCTTAACCAGTCGGCTAGCTGGCGTGCTGTCATTAGCGGCGCGCGGGCTCACGTGGTCATCCGGTCGGAAGACTTCGTCGTTTGAGGAGGAACTATCCTGCAAAGCTAGGAATTGCTTCCTCGGTCTCGTAACTGGAGACCCATTCGACGGCCCTGGCTGTTCGCCCGTAGCACTTTCAGCAGTAATTATGGTACTTCTGTTACACCTCCTGGGGGCAGCGCTTTTCGCTGCAGACCCGATGGCCCTGGACGGGCGAAGTTCTCGTCCCCGTGCAATGGCGCTCCTTGTCCCACTTCCATCCTCTCTTCGGCCAACCCTTCGGGCATCTCACGTACTATGCGCTTGTGGTCGGACAACAATCGCTTGCTCTTGACACCCTCTAGCGTCCGGTTGGGGTATAGCTTCGCCAAGTGCTTGTTGATGTCTCGTCCTCGATAATTCACCTCTTCCATTGCCAAGTCCCGCAGATCCCCCGCAGTCCACCTGCTGGGAACCATAACAGGGTGTTCGGCATATGTTCCATATCCCTGTTGTACTCGGCAGGGTGTGATACTCGAAGATGCTGACGCATACCCGCATAGGTCCCCCAATGGCTTTCACAAACCGCGCAAGGATTATTCGGATCGGGATTGGCTCCTCGGCAATATCTGCGCCTCATGCGCCAGCTGACCAGCCCGTGATCCACAAGTCTTGCCGCACTCACAAGTGAAAACCTCTTTAGGTTTTTGCATCTCTGACTTCGTGCTGGTAATAGGTTCTGAGGGCGTAAGCGGCGAAACACTGCCGCTTAATTCACAAAAGTGGTTTAAAGAGTTAAGAGAGTAATAGTTATTCCCGCCGTTTATCCGCGCTTGCTTGAATTTCTTCACGTTGACATTCAGAATACTGGGCAGAAATCACATTGCGTCAACACCTGCAGGGCCCATCTCAATGCTTTGTTTTAGACAGTCGGATTCGCCCGGTCCGTGTCGACCGTTGAATGGCGGCCGGGTAGGTAAGGACAGTGGGAATCTCGTTAATCCATTAGATGACGAGGTATTTGGCTATTATTTGTTTATTCAATTTGCTATTGACATTGCACAATACAGTATTTACAATTACATAACATCTAAGGTATACACAAAATATATGTAAGGACACATATAAAACGCTACACAACGGGAAACTAGCTACACCTCCCTATCCACAGTTGGAGTTGCCGTTCAGGCGATTCCCTCTCTTGGAGCCCTGCGGCTACGGTTGTGGCTCAGCGTCGTCATCCTGTTGAACCGGGTCAAGTTGATGTGGGACTCCTGGAGCACCAGAGTCGTCAATTCCGCCAAGAAAGCGTTCGAAAGGCCAGTTGCGGATAGGAGTCGGTGTGACTGGTCACTGCAGAGTCCGCGCCAGGAGATCGTGCATGTGGTCGTCTCGATGTCCTCCATTGGGACCTGAAGTCGGTCTGCCACACCTTCAACAACTTCCGGGTCTTCGGCGTAGTATGCCCTCTTCCGCCGGTGATGTTCGCGGAGAGGGGCCGTGCCTGAGACGACCTGAGCGTCAACGATCACTCCATGTACTCCCTTCCTACGATCACTCCATGCACTCCCTTCCTGGTTATGAGATCTGGTTTTCGGAGTCCGTGCGAAGTGCGAAGCTGTGGTTCCTGCTGCACTTCCCATCCCTTCTGGCGCAAACCGTCAGATAGAGCGTTGCATAGGGCGTCATGTCCTTTCACTCTGCCTCCGTGCGTCCTGTGGCAGCACTGGATGATGTGTGCTGCCGTCTACGTTGCACGACACCCAGCCCGGCATAGTAGCTGCCCGACGGTGTGGTGCCTGCCCCTGGAGACACGCACTGGTGACGGGAGGCAGTTTACGCGAACATGGTGGTACTGCACGTAGTCCCTCCCTGGTATCGCTGAGGAACCTCGCTGGACCCAGTTGCTGGAGAGATGACTGCTCGAGGACTTTTGCAGCTCTCTCCCGTCCACGGATTTGTGGAGCACCTTCGCTCAATGATTCGGACAGTACTTGCCTGAGGGGCTCTTGGTAGCCCGAACTTGGTGGATAACTTCTCCGCCCATCGAATCTTGCGTAAGATCCTCTGGGGCGAAGAAGCGGCTCGAGCTACCCTCGATGTGGAGTCTTGTAGTCGGCCAAAACGCGCAATGGTGAGGCAAGGAATGAGAGTTGATACAGCAGGAATTCCTATGCTGCCGTCCTTGATGGTTGCGTGGAAGTACTCTTCTGCCGTGTCGTTCGGGAGTCGTAGCCAGGCTCTGACATCATGTCTGACTTGCCTGTCGATCGTCTTCAGCCTTTCTGCGGTGGTTTTTCCTAGGACGAGGTGGTGGTATATCCTGGGAATCAGGAAGGCTCTTATCATCTGAAGACGTCGTTGGGGCTTTAGAGGCGCCTTGGTGATGTTAGTAAGCGCCTCTCCCAGCTCCTGCCCGACAGGATTGGCTCCCGTCGACTGATACTCAATACCAAGTTACCGCCATGTGTCCAGTATCTTGGTAGCGGGAAGACGCCCCTTTTAGATGGTGAATGAGGAAAAGGTTAGGACCTTGATCTTCTTGGTCTTCCCGTCCGGCACCAAAGGATGAGTTCTTCTGGACGTTGAGTTTCAATCCCATGCTAGCTGCCGCTTCTTCAACCACCCTGTTTAAGGCTTCCTGTATCCCCACTTTGGAGGATGCAACCAGGACCACGTCGTCGGCGTAGACGAGGGCTGAGATGTGGTGGCCCTCTAGGTCGAAGCCGACCTTTCGTGGTATGGCTGCCAGGATGTTTGACAGCCATCTTTAAGAGTAGCGGTGAACGTGGATCCCCTTGGCGTACTCCTCTTCTCGCAGGAACCGGAACTTGCGACATCCTGCCTCCCACGACGAACTTCGTCTCGGACCGCTCATACAGCTTGGCGATGTAGGTTCTAAGGCCTGGTGGTAGACCAAGCTGGTCGACAGTCGCAGCAAGAGCTTCATGACTGAACATGTCGGAGGCTTTCGACATGTCCAGGGTGGCGTTGTAAAGCCTTCTCAGTCGGGCCCTGGCAGTCCAGATAAGGGCGTCAAGGACTGCTGTATTCTCCGGTGATCCATCCGCGGAAATAAAGGCCCGCTGGCGTTCGTCGACGAGGGGTGCTTTCTGCAGACGGGTCGATAGGATGCGGTAAAGTTGGCGCAGCGCTACTGACGTGATGGAGATAGGTCGGTAGTCGCTTGGTAGTTCCGGTTCAGTTGTCTTCGGTATGAAGACAGTTCGTGATAGGAGCTGCTTCGGGAATCCACCGGCCAGCATGACGACACTGAAGAGAAGTGCGCGCGTTGAAGATGGAATCGGACGCCACTGCCTCGGTATGATGCCATCCAATCCAGGAGCTGAGGACACTGACGTAGGTGACGATGTCCTCAGTAACATCCTCCCTGGAAAGTGCTGCCTCCGCAATCCGAACCAATCGAGGGGCCTGGAAGGTGGTGTCGCCGGCGTCCCTGATCAGCTCGGTGGGCCTTCTCACGGCTTGACGGAGGCTTGTTCCGATGGATGATCTTCGGGACCCTGCAGTCGACGGTGGGCGCTCTCGTGCTGGAACGACGGGCGAGGCTGGCGGCTCTGGCTCTGGCTTGAGGTTCGTCCTCCTCACTGGCAGGGGCGACACGTAGATCGACGAGTGCCGCCTGGACCATCCGCTTGTAGTCAGAGCAACGCCTGGCGCCCTTGATGGCCTCTTGGGTTCTGCCCGGGATCATGGTGAGGAGGTACAGGTTAATAAACTGAACCCTTTCACGCGTATCTCTTGCATCATGGCGCGTCAGAACGCTGAGTTCTTTGTCGCTCCAACGGACCTCCTTCTCGGGCAGCTGAATCTCCTCGTTGACGGCTTCGGGATGCTTCGTTGATCTGTGGACGCCGAGCCCTCGTCGGGTGGGGAAGGGTCGGCCGCAGTTCTCGCAGGGAAAGACTTTGGGTGCTGGTGGTTCAACAGGAACGGGCCCAAGTTGAGGGGCGGTTGAGTTATGGGGAACTCCAGTTGTGTCAGCTGGGCCAGGAACCTGAGGATTTCCGTGGCTTCCGCTTCTTATACTCTTATTAATTGGGCCGCCGACTGGAGGGGGATAGGGGCTGGCAACCCCTTTCCCCCGTGAAAGCCTCCGCCGTTTAAGGAACGTTCCGCCGAAATGGTCGGTCGGTATGCACATGGAGGAGCTGCCTCCTTGTAACATCCCTGTGGTTTAATCCGCCGCGTTTAGTTGGATATCTAGCGTCGTCACCGAAGAGGCACGCGGTCGGTCTTGAGCGCCGTTAACAGCACCCCTGCCGTCAATTAAGACGACTTGAACCCAAGGCCCTACTCAGTTCAGGCCATCGAGTGTGTGAGAGTCGTAACCCCTAGCGGTCTCCCCCTCGTAAACGAGTTGGCCGCTAGAGAAACTACCCACCCCGCGGGGCTCATAGTTACTCCTGCTTACCCGCGCTTGCTTGAATTTCTTCACGTTGACATTCAGAGCACTGGACAGAAATCACATTGCGTCAACATCCGCAGGGGCCATCGCAATGCTTTGTTCTAATTAGACAGTCCGATTCCCCCGGTCCGTGCCAGTTCTGAGTCGACCGTTGAATATCGGCCGGGTAGGTAAGGATAGTGAGAATCGCGTTATAGATGACGAGGCATTTGCCTATCTATACTTATTAAATAAACATTTCGGCTTAGGGGCCGTCCCTTACAATAATCGAGTGCGTTAGAAGTAATCGCAAAAAAGAAGCATATGCTAAACCAAGATTAATATGCTAAGCTATATCTAATACTCAAATATAGTTTAAGTAGAGCGCACGATAGCCGTTGCGGGGCGCGCGAGTATCACGAGAGGCACAAGGGGGTTGAAACCCGCGACGCCAAACTCCTCGCGAAAATACACTATGTGTAGGAACGCTACCTTTTATGGTGGCGTGAACCATGCTAGCTGCGAATTGTTGGCATAAACAGAGTATTTCAAGCAATGCATTATTTTTGCACCAGGTGCCACGAATGGTAGTAGTATATGTCGGACAGCTGGTACCTGGCGCGAAGGGCACCAATGCATGGTGCGATGTTATATGTATTCCGCTTGCCAAAAATGCATCATCGAGGGACCGGGGGTCTTCCCAAACAACGGTGACGTCCAATAGGTAGAGGTGTCCGTCCTTGATGAAGATAAGGTCTGGTTTCCTTCGGATGTAGTCCGCTCCCCACAGGTTCGGCCCCTCGTCTATGCGCCAGCCCATCTTCCTGACGGCTTTCGCTAGAGATGAGGCGATGAAATTGTGGCGGCGTATCCTTGGATAATTGCGTAATGGGACACGCCTGCAATACGTCTTCGATCTGCAGCAACCCGCTCGGAATTTTGCGGCTATCCCACGGTTATACGGTGTTCCAACAGTGGGTGAAACATTGCCGCGTAGTGCAATGCTTTGATTTAGTCCTTTCCGCTCCAGAATTATGGTGGTTTATATACCCAGGATGAGATCCAAGATGATAAGTTGCCTTGGTGGAGGTCATTCCCTGAGGTAGACTCTTGTGAGCAGTCACGCCACCACGTACGAATTCGATCTTTACTTTTACCGTGGGTTGCCAGTCTCCCCTCTAGGTTATTGATGAATCTTTGTGCCCTTCGGACGTCAGGGCATCAATAAAGAACACACCTCCCGTGCCGCAAATACTCTGCAGCCTGCCTAGGACGATCGATGGTATTAAGTTAGCCAGACGGGGGATGACGACACCGCCATCACGGCAGTGGGCGTAGAGGAAGGCGGATGGAATGGTAGGGGGGAGTTTTAGTATTCGTTTTAAAGAGCCTCCAATAAGTCTATCAACGGTATCAAGGACAAATATCATTGGGGCTTGGAGGACGTGAAGCAGCCTGGGCACAAGGTAGAAGCGTATAATATTCAATTTTTGTTGCGGTTTGTGTGAAGCCCTTTCCACACGGGATAAGTTTTTATCGTCTCAGTCAGATATACGGACGCCATATTTCAGGCCTAGATAGCTGAAATAGCTATCGACGCCAAGTTGTTTTATCTGGTCATTCTTGATGAAAAAACTATTATTTGAGATAACAAATAGCTTTTTTCTTTTGGGCACTCGGCCGAATGAAAAGGCGTTACACTTAGCCGTATTCAGTGTTAAGCCCCGTTTGTCTAAAAAGGAATGACACATCTTGAGCAGTTTTTCATCTCTAGCGAGGTAGCGTCGAAAAGGATGAGATCATCTGCGTACGCGAGCGCTGCTATACTTCTGAAGGGCGGGATGTATATTGAATCGTTTGAGGGCTCGTGCTATAGAAGAGTGAGCTATCGAGTCGAATGCCTTACTAATGTCCAGAGATACGATGTGGAATGGTTTGGTTGTGCGACGATAGGGCTTGACTAGTGCCTGCAGAACAATACTGTTGTTCATGCAGGCCTCTGTCGGAGTAAAGACCGTTTGAAGAGGGCAGAGGGGCAAGCGTCCGAGGCGCAGAGCGAGAATTTTGTGCATTAGTCGCATGAAAATAGATCCTATCGTGATCGGACGCCAGTTTGAGGCCAGCTTAAGGTCTTCTTTTTTTGGAATCAAAACAGTACGGCATCCCTTCAAGATCTTAGGTGTATAACTGGTATACAAGCATCCGTTCATGAGAATCCATACTCTATGCAGGGGAAGCTTCCTGACGTGGGAGATGTTACTGCCGTCAGGCCCTGCAGCTTTGGCTTTGGCGGTGTTGATAGCGGTGAGAATTTCATCTTCCGTTAGTGGACGAAAGCAGTTGCTGCCAATTTCCGAGTACTGAGTTTAGAGGATACCTGTTTCGTGTCTATGGATGCGTCATTGCTGAATATCCGCGTATAAAGATCTATCTCTTGAATATCTCGAGAGTTGCCGTTCTGAGTGGCATCAACACCGTCCAGTATATTACCAGCAAGCTGTGCTCTATTAGAGCGATATGAGGGTTGCGCTGAAAATTGTTAATTATTAAAAGACCGTTGCATTTTTTAACACAAAATATTTACTGTTTTTCAAAATATTCTCCATTCAGACTAATACACTTGTGCATTCTTTGAAACCACTTTTTAAAACATTCGAAAAATTCATTTTCTGAAAGCTCCTCAAAAATTCTTTGAAATGCTATAACTGTTGCATCTGCGCTGGAAAATCTTACCTCACATCATTTTTTTAACAGTTGGAATAAAAAAAAGTCGCACGGCTCCAGATCTGGGCTTTACGGAGGATCAGTTACCAATTGAACTCCCGAATCTTTCAAAAAATCCAATGTTCTGGCAGCAGTGTGGAAGGATGCGTTGTCATGATGGACTAAGATGTTACGCAAACCGGTCCTTTGACGACCTGTCTGTAATTTTTCAAACATCTGTGGTAAAGCCACTTCGCAGCACCATACGGAATTAACAGTTTTGTGATCTTCAAGTGGAATAACAGCAACAGGACCACTTCGGCGGAAAAAACAGCAATCCTTTGTTAGGTAATGATTACTTAATTACTGGGCGATCTCCCGAAGAAGAAATTACAAACAGGTGCACTTAGTTGCAGAAGCCGGCCGTCAGCTCAGCGATCGGAGGCGTGTAGCTCTTTAAGTACTTAAACGGTAGAACAATAATCAAATGCCCAGTGCCCCAACAAATCTTTATAATAACGGCGAATGCACCCAGGTGTTCTAGCGATAATTTGTAAACTCAATACCTTGCATAAAATTACACTCCTGAAAGATAGCTCCAAACACAGTGAATAACCGTAACTAAACTCAACCCAGTTTACTGGCATAGAGCATATAATTTCAAAATAATATCGTCTACCCCAAGCACAACTTGGAGTTAGTTAAGTTTCCTTTAGCTAGTGCGGGCTGTCTTCTTTTACATTTTTTTACATCTTATCCATTTATTAGGAGCTTGGAGCGGATTTTTCTCTGCTTTTCTCGTCACCTGCCCATTCTTGTTTTCTTTGGAATTTGCACGTTCGGGAGACATGCGCGTATGTCGCCTTAACCCCCGTAGCCATCAATACCCTTTAGACACTATGAGGTATTTAGCTGAAGATATTTTCTTTATAATAGGAAATTCTTTAGGCTGTAATCGTGCCTGATAACTTTCCGGCACTTTTTCGCTGAACTTAAGGGGCCCCCTGTTTCCTAGGAAACCACTCCCCATTACTACCCCAGTTTTGTCCCCTATTTCGGGTGGGTTTCTACCCTTAGAGATAATCTTGTTGAGCCTTGTTTTACTTCCCAACATGCCCCCACCCCGCGCACAGGAGCGTCACGTGTGCCACCGCGGTAAGGGCTTGCCCGTAAGAGCTTGCTGCAGCACCGACGCAGGCAGTGCTAGCCCCGACTCAGCCCCACCGACTCTAAGTGCCCCATCTGTGCTTTCAAATCCTACGCCGGTTTGCAGCAACACAAAAGCCTGAGCCACCATCTACGTTATAATCTGAGCAAGCCGGGGCCTCCCGAACCGTTGTCCCGTGGTCCGAGTGTGACCTCACCAATATAGCAGAAGAGGAAGCCCGCTACGAGGGTAAAACGATGTTCAAGCACCAAGGTTTTTTTAGAGGAAAGAGGATGCCATCGTACAAGCGCAAACAGCGCAAGTACAAAGAACTGCTGGCCGCTGCTAGGCTGACGCTGTTGAAGGCCCACGTTCCAACCGAGATGGCTGCCCTGTCCAATCTTTCGACCAACCGGTAGCTTCCACCTCGGGAACAGCCTCCCAAACCAGACGTGCAACCCGGAGAGCAGTGACTCATCGGTGAGTGACCCAGGCGATGACACCTCAACTTACACCGCCACTACTATAACCGACAACCAATTACACCGCTCAACCGCCTTCAGCGATTTCGTTCAAGATCTCCAGGAGAGGGATGGCCTAACCACGGACGACCAGACTCTTATCCAGTCCCTCATCCTAAGGAATTTCCTAGTCGCGATAATGCTAGACCGGCTTGCTACGGATCTATTGCCCAAGAAGCCGACGGGAAACAAACCAAAAGAAGACTTGAGACCACGCCCATCCACCACCAGCCGTAAGAAATACAGGGGTGTCAACGCGGAGTGATCATTTAATTATAAACGTGCTCAGCAGCTCTACTGCTCCAACAGAGCCCAGCTAGCCGGCAACAGATTAGACGATGTTGACGCTTCGCAGAACAACAACTCTCTTAGTATTAAAGACATTGAGAAACTCTATAAGGGGCTCTTCGAAAACGGCACATTCAATGACATCCAGCCTACCACTCTCAAACAAGGAACCGTTGCGTTAGGCTATAAGTATTTCAGGCCTGTGACAGAAATCGAACTTGAGAAGGCTATCAACTCTACTAAATGAAAAGCGGCTGGGCCTGACGGCTGTAACATAAATCATGTCAGAAGGCGTCCCCTGGCGCGTGTCCTCCTGCTGATGAATGGCTGCCTAGCCTCAGGCCACACCCCACCAACTTTTAAAGCCTGTCGCACCAGTTTAATTCCTAAAATAGGTGATTTTAAGCAGGCAACCAATTGGCGCCGATCAGGATAGGCCCTATTTTCATCCGGCTCCTTCGTAAAATATTGACCAAACGCCTGGGCCAGCTTCCCCTATGCCCGCTTCAGTGCGGCTTTACTAAGACAGATGCTTGTATGAGCAACAGCATGCGAAATGATGATCCCTAATAAAATCTTATCGGCAACGGACCAGACCTTTTCACCTGATAACCTTAGATATTAGTAAAGCATTTGACTCCATTGCTCACTCCTCTATAGAGCTCGCTCTCAATCGTTTCAGCGTTCACCCCGACCAAAAGAAGTATATTCTGGGATCATACACGGATTCGCACACTATTATCTCGTAATACAAAAACCAAACGGCTAAAATCTTCCTTAAGAGCAGGGTTAAACAGGGTGACCCGTTGTCCCCTGTAATATTTAATTTAATCATGGACGAGCTGCTTGAAACAATCGCTAATATTCCAGCTGAGCTACCTTTCTCGGGCAGTAACAGCAAGTTGCCGGCGTTAGCTTATGCTGACGACCTAGTCCTGTTTGGTGCCACCGCTCTCGAGACGGAGTACCTAATAATAAACTGTAATACCTTCCTCGACGAAAGAAGTCTGTCTCTTAACACTGATAAGTGCAATGTCCTCTCGTTCGGTCTGGCCCCAAAGAAGAAGCTATTTATAATCATCAAAAGCAGCTTCCGAATTAACGACAAGTCAATCAAACAAATGGGCGTAGACGGCTACTTTGATTACCTAGGTCTTAAGCATGGCGCCATGAGTGTTAGATTCTCGAACTACGTCTTGATTAAAGCGTACCTTTCTGGGGTGGAGAAAGATCGGCTAAAGCCCTCCCAGAAACTAAGCCTTGTGAGATTCTACCTCATATCGAGACTTCTGCGTACCCTGCAAGCCCCTACGATTTTCCAACATGTATTAAAAGCAGTCGATAGGCACGTCAGAGGTTCCGCAAACGCATCTTGAATCTCCACGATCCCATCTTCATACTTGTACGCCCACTGCCGTTACGGCGGTGTCGGAATTCCGTGCAGGTGGATCTATCTTTCTGGACGCCCTGCGCCCGCAGTGGAGTGTTAAATTCGTCAAAAATCTTCAAAGGCGACTTACCCGCCACGGGAAGAACAAGGATGCGATCCGCGCATGGTGGTACGAAACTCTCCAGAACTCCACCTCGAGGAACGGACTTGCTCAGGGTCGCCATTCCAGCTGCAGCTCCTCATGGGCTTACCAACCGCCCGCCTTCTGGAGCGGCCGTGATTTCCCCAAGGCCATCGCACTCCGAGGAAATGTTCTGCCTACGGTATGTATGGGGTCCCATACAACCGAGGACAAGCTGCCAAATGCCGGGCAGCCTGCAGCCAATCCGAAACACTATGTCACGTGCTGGAAGCCTGTCCTGTGACCCACTGGCCCCGTATCCGGCGGCCCGACTTCATCGCCTCGTCGATCGCCAAGGCCGCGAGGAAGAACGGCAGATGAGGAGCCGTACCTGTGGGGCGCCGACCACGTTAGACGCAAACCCGACCTTATCATCCATAAAGACGGCGTTCTATACGTGTCCATGTCTAATATCAGCGTCGTATGAGAAGGCCCCCGTCTCCTAGAGGATACATTCTGGAGCAAGATGAGCACGTACAACTCAGCAACGTGCATCGAGGCAATACGGGCCAAATACAAGCCAGATGAATTTTATTGCCTGCCATTGATATTAGGTGCGCGCGGCACCTGGTGTGAACTAAACAACGCGCTGATGAAGCTCAACCTAGACCAACGCTTCGCTTCCAGCCTTACATTAACAACAATCACGGGAAGCAGTGATACATAGTGAGTTCTCGTGTGTAGTTTGGCGCCGAGCGTTGCTGGGAGCTCAAGCGCGGTAAGTGTACCCACGCGCCGAGGGAATCTGTGCGCTCCTCCTGTACTATTAAGCGTATATGGCCATTCGTCCTGTAACTAGTATTAGAGCAAAACGTGTCAATATTTGTAAAGAACGGCCCCTTAGCCGCAACGTTTATACTGTAATAAACCTATTATAGCCAAATGCTTTCTAATCTAATTAGTGACGCGCACGAATGGATTAACGAGATTCCCACTGTCCGTACCTACCCGATCCGCCATTCAACGGTCGCCTGGCACGGACCGGGGAAATCCGACTGTCTAATTAAAATAAAGCATTGCGATGGCCGCTGCGAGTGTTGACGCAATGTGATTTCTGCCCAGTGCTCTGAATGTCAACGTGAATAAATTCAAGCAAGCGCGGGTAAACGGAGGGAGTAACTAGGACTCTCGAGTCACAAGGTTGTGCAACTATTGCACTGCCCACTTGTCATGGTGAGAGTAACGAGCGATCGAGCGAATAGCGAGAAAGCGACTGATTTAGATCCTGTCACCTTGTGATCAAGTGTTGTGTCCACCGCCTAGTGGTGAGAGTCGGGTGGCGCTAAGGACAAACACAAACTTGGCAGGGTAGTTTGCACCGTAGTAGAGGGACTGATCTCCACCCAAGTCCGCGGGGCAACAGGCAAAAACATTTTCATTCACCTGCCATTTTAGCCTGATCTGTTGGTAACTCCGTTAGGGGTCGTTTTCAAGAGGTGTAGTTAAACTGTTTCATCGAAGGGGCCTGCAGTTCTACGCTGGTTCTCAACTCCTCAGCTGGGTGCTATATTTTTCATCCAACTGTAGCGTGATCGATATCGTGTGATTTGACTAATCTAAGTTTTAGTTCTATCTAATTAATTTTAACTTAACTTTAAAGTAGGCATAGTTATTTTAATCTGTAATACGTATTTAGTCCTTAATTTTATTTTTACACGAATTTTAATCACTTATTTTAGCTTACAGTTGTCTTTTTTATTTATACATATATTCGGATTTTATTTATACAGAGTTTTTATTTATACATATATTTATTTATTTAATTTATTTATTGAGTGAAACTAGTCAGGATACAAGAGATAGAATCAATCACCTGCATATGTGGGTAAAACATACAGAACTAAGGTAGAACACAGTCAACACAAGACGCAGGTACTGTAGGGGTCCCAATCCCGATCATCCCTACCCCTGCCGATGCGATGGCATTCGGGAGCACCTTGAACGGATGAAGAGACTCCGACAGGGGTCTGTTCGGAGCTCTCAGGTCGCTCATGTCTGGCGACCGAACCCCGCTCGATGATGCCCTCTCCAACTGGCTGGGAACACGGGTCTCGAACTCCGCGTCGGCCAGAAGCAATCGGCCCGCAAACAGGAACACACTTTAGGCACAATAACCGC
The DNA here is from genome assembly GCA_940337035.1 of Agriotes lineatus. Taxonomy (NCBI): domain Eukaryota; kingdom Metazoa; phylum Arthropoda; class Insecta; order Coleoptera; family Elateridae; genus Agriotes; species Agriotes lineatus. Next base: position 395,697 of record CALNHX010000047.1, on the reverse strand, counting down.
GTGGAGAGGTATAAGCAGGTTCAGGCGATGTACGCGAGGAACCCGAAAGGACTCTCAGGGTGTATCCTGGAGGACCGACATCTCCACCAAGCCCCAAATTTCCCATCAGTTGCCGTAACCGAAGAGAGATACGAGGGAATCTTCGGAGCTTCTTCACCTCTGGACGGGGAAGCACTGACGGACAGCAAGCCGGGAGGGGGAGAGTGGAGGCCGGTTACGGAGGAAATGAGGTGGCCGTTGCAAGCACCAAAGTCGAGGGCCAGACGGGTTCAACACAAAACATTTGAAACAGCTTCCCTTGGCACGCGTTCTTTTATTTACAAATGCCACTGTTGCATCTGGAAGGATTCCAAAACAACTAAGAGATTCCAGGACAATCCTTCTGCCAGAGGGCGGGGACCCAGCGGAAATCAACAAGTGGGTTATAAACAAAATCTTAGCCAAGCGCTTATGGAGCCTCCCTCTACACAACCACCAAAGGGGTTTTAGAGCAGTCGACGGAGTGCTCTTAAATACAATTACCTTGAAACACTCATAAAGTCGCGTAGACGTAAGGGGCGACCGTATAACATCCTTAGTCTTGATTTGGCGAAAGCCTTCGACACGGTGTCCCATCACTCAATAGAAAGAGCACTCTGTGACACCAAGTTGGAGGAGTTTATTTTACAGGGCTATAGAGAAGCCCGTACCAAAATTCAAATAGGGTCAGAAAGCACGAACTGGATAAAGATAAATCGGGGAGTTCAACAGGCGACCCCCTGTCCGCTATCACTTTCAACTTGGTGTTCGACGCCCCGGCTCGCGTGGAGGGCTTGGGTGGGGCGTCGCTGGTTTCACAAGTGCCAGCTATTTTATTGAGGAGAATTGGCAACCTCCGAAACAATGCAGATCCGTCCACCATCGCGGTGCTGTCTCTTCCTGAGTGCGACAGACACGGGGAGAGATTTACCCGCTGGACCGCGAGATTTGGCGCCAACCCAAGAACCACACGGCGGGTCTGGGGTGAACGTTTGCAGAACTCTTACTCCGGGAACAGCCTGCTGCAGGGTGAGGAAAGTTAGGCAGGTAGACGAATTAAAATCGGCGCGGAGGAAGTACAGGTTAGGGAAATCCGCCTACTAAAAAACAAGGGAGTGGCCATTCAGGTTCAGAACGTAGCAGAGGCTGACAAGCGCGCGAAGTCCGAGCAATGGCAGACGATGGGCGCGAAGGCGAACAGGGAGACAAGGGTTCGACCAACGGTTATAATCCTCGGGGCGGAAGAGCGCGATGGAGAGGAGCATATAAAGGCGGCATACCGTATGAACCACTTTTGTAGGGAAGGTAGGACGATGGAAGAGTTTCGGGACGTCTTCCGGCCAAGTAGGTCATATAATAGTAGAAAAGAGGCGAAAGATTCGCAGGTGCAGTTAGAACCAGACCTGTATAGAGCTCTGCTAAAGCAGAAGCGCCTAAACCTCACTTGGGGTTTATCCCAGATTAGAGATCGAGTGCCGTTAACACGGTGCTACCGATGCGGGGTCTATGGACATATCAGTGCGCAATGAGAAAGCAAGGGCGATCTTTGCTATAGGTACGGAGAAAGCGGCCACGTGGCCAAGAATTGCGGCCACCAAGAAAGCTGCGCGCAATGTAGATTTGCGGGCGGACCGAGTGACCATAAAATGAATGGGGCAAACTGCCAGATAGTATGGCGAATGACTAGGAGGGCGATCGAAAGAACATCCTATGGCAGATAGACAGGTAGATAGACGGCGTATTAACAGGCGGAATCCAAGGGTGGTCAGGGCGCTTAGAGATAGGTTATCGCTAGCACAGGTAAATCTCGGTAGGGGGCAGGTCGCAACCGATGAACTAAGAGAAGTTGCAGTTAGGGAATGGATAGATGTTCTGCTGGTTGTTACGGTATTAAAAGAACTTTACGACACCCACCCAAGGTGAGCATCGCACCACGGAATCAGTCCTGAAAAACTGGCACACTTGCCCTGAAATCGGTTCGAAATAGGCTAAGGGGCCACGGCTGGGACGCTCAGGGAGTCGGGCGTGAGTCACACGATACGTTCTGGGCAAGCGCGTGGTGGCATAATATATACAGGGTATGTCGAAATCATGAGGGCGCCACCAAGCCTGTCTTAACCCGGCTAACCGGGCCTGGACGGTTAGACGGGAGCAAAGCATGCAAAATACTCCACCAATAGGATTACTCAAGAGTTGCAAGGTCAAATAACAATTTCGGGATTTCCTTATGCAAGGATTGTAATTAGGTGTCAATCCGACCGCGACTACGCAGCTGTCTCACCCACCTGCACGCTCAAAGCTTCCTCGTTCCGTCGTACAATATTCAGTACAATGAAGGGGGCGTCTATCTGTAACAGAACATGCACAAGTCGAAACAAAACAATAGTTCCCTTAACTAACCAATCATATATTGAACTTCGGGTTACAATGGGGCAGCACAGAGTGCGTCGCCCTATATCTATACTTAACCTATAATTAAGGGCACCAGCTGGCACGCGCGCTCTAAACTTAACGACAGATGTTGAACAGTAGTGAACAGTAATGAACAGTAATGAGCAGTAACGAGCAGTAATAAGTAGTAATGGGTACAGATATGCGCGTCGCCTTATGCGGCGGACAGCGAAGATTTAAATTAGCACTCGCGGCATGAACAGTCTGCAAGTCTGAATGAATTCACAAGAGCAGTAATAAGTAGTAATGAGTACAAATATGCGCGTCGCCTTATGCAGCGGACAGCGAAGATTTAAATTAGCACTCGCGGCATGAACAGTCTGCAAGTCTGAATGAATGCACAAGAGCAGTAATGAGTCCAAATATGCGCGTCGCCTTATGCAGCGGGCAGCGAAGATTTAAATTAGCACTCGCGTTCACAGCGGTAATCAGGTTAAAGACACATACCTTAATGCGTAGGCGGCGAGGGAGCCTGGTACAGTTGAGTTGCGACAGGCTGCAGTCGTAGGTGGCAGGTACCTTCGATGTTACAACGGCTATAGGGGTGAATGCACAACCGCCTTAATGGCGACGGGAGACGCGTCAATGACGCGTACAACGGGACGACGAAAAAAATGGGCCACTTTCGTTCTGCGGAACAAATCCTCGTAGGTCGAGATGAAGGGGGCACGACCCCTTACTTACGGAAGCAGGAACTGGGCTCGAAAACACAATTCGAAAACTCCGACTCACAACCACCACACGAGCGTTCTCTGCAACGGGCTGCGGACAACTGCCCAGAGGGAAGCGTTGGCAAAGGTCACCTTGGCCGCGTCCCCACGTGACTAAACCTTGGCAGCCAATCGCAAGGCGATAAAATGAAACAAGCCAATGCCGGCACCAGCTGGCATCACGCCTCGACGGCGTGCCTCCTAGGAGATTCGGAATTTGGAAAAACGCCATCAGAGGGGAGCTCCAACCGACGAAAAATACTGCTTCTGGGGCTAAATATGTGCGAAATCGTGATTCTGAAATTAGGCGATGGAGCCAAATAAAGAACTAAAAGGGCTTAGCATACGGGCACGCTGCCCTAAAGCCTAGGAGGCTATTTAAAATACCAAAATGACCTAACACTCCCCTTACTTGAAAGAGAGTTCCCCGAAGTCTCTTAAAATCAACGGGGCATTTTGGCTGCGGCGCCACGAGCACTCAAACGACCGGAAACGCTGATACGATAGCTGTACCCCCAAAGGAATTACGCACACCGGCCACCAGATAGGGTACGACAGGAGGGAAGAGAGAAGAGGAAGAAGAAAGACTGGATACGCCAGTGGAAATACGAAAATTGGGTAGGACCTGGCGGTTCGCTGATGGCTAGCACACACTCCCCGGACCACGGAAGACGGGCGACAAGAAAACTAGCTGTCCCAAAAGGAGTGGCGCTCCGCCAGGGGTCCACAAAACGATTCGTGTCTGGCTCCCTCGGGGAACCAAACGGGCAAAGACTAGGCAGACTGAGGACAGTCTCGCCGATCCGGCTCGACTGCCCCTCCCAAAATAGGAGTGCCACCACAACGGTTCGCAAAACCACGTCGATAATCGACCACCACGACGATAAAAAAAAAAGGTAACCGACCAGACCCGAAACGGGTGTGGCACGCCCTGCGGCGACGGCCACGAAACGCCGACTGGACCTTAACACCGGGTCCATGACGGTCGCCTAACAGTGCGGTTTTGGAAGGTGGAAAGAGAAAGAGAACAACGGGGTTGGGTAGTTGTCGCCGGGACGCGGTAGATAGTAATGACAAGGGGAAAAGAAAGGTAAAGATAGAGCATAGAGAAGGAGGGTTTGGGGTTCCAAATTGAAACCGTGAAAATATCTAATAAAAAAAAACGCGCGGTTAGCGCTCGTCAAAATCGGGTCAATAGAACGTCTTACTCCCATGCACACTTCCGACCAACCGTTCCAAAAGAACATGGGGAGGGGGGGGAAAAGGGATAAGTCCCTCGCAACCTGTCCCACAAGCCACCTGAAGAGGGCACGTTGCGCGTCACGGGATCGGCGCATTGTGGGGTTCCCACAACAAGGAAGCTCGGGGAAACGCAGGTACTACTGAAGATACGGCTCTAAGCCGGCGGTATGGCCGTCAAGGCCTACAAAAAAAAAGGAAGGGGGGGTTAAGGAAAACGGGCGCTAGTAGACTAAACGTCCGTGGGGTTGGGTTTTAGGTCTTTCGCGTGCCAAGTGCCTTTCGGGGCACCGGTCTCGTCGGACAGCTCGTAAGTGGCAAGCGAAACTTGCCGACTGATATAAAACGGCCCTATAAATTTTGGAGCCAACTTGGCGTTAAAATATTTCGCCGCATCGGAAAGTACGTAATTTCGTCGCCAGACGGTATCGCCAACGGCAAATTGAGCCGGGCGCCTTCGCAAATCGTATGTCGCCTTGGAGGCTTTGTACGCCACGTCTAGTCGCTTGACTATGTCTTCATATACCGACCTTAACGCGGGAGTCCGTCGTAACAAGTCTTCGCGACTCTCTACTCGTATTTGTTCCGAAACATCTACCTCTTCGGGGTTATTGGCGCGCGTCCCCTCTAACTGTATCTATCTGCCGAAATTGGCGAAATATGGGGTCATGCCGGTGACTTCGTGTACTGCGGTACGCACTGCGCAAGCGACTTTCGACAAATATTTATCCCACTCCCGGTGGTTGTCTTTCACGTACGACGCTAGCATAGTTTTTAATACTCGATTAACGCGTTCTACGGGGTTGGCCTGCGCATGGTAATGCGCGTTAAAGATAATTCGTGATTTATACGTATCGGTAAGCTGTCGGAATTCTCTACTGCGAAACTGTACGCCGTTGTCAACCAAGACGTACTGAGGTGCTCCAAAGAGCAAGAAAACATCGTTCTCAATTTTCTGAGTCACCGCGGTCGCGGTGGCGGTACGCAACGGGAAGAAAAGGGTAAATTTGGTAAAGTAGTCAGCCACGGACAGAATATATACGTAGCCTTTCTTTGAACGGGGCAACGGCCCTACAATGTCGATAGATATCATTTGCCACGGCTTATCCACCACGGGGTGACGACACATCAAGCCGGCCGGGCGTTTTTGTTCGGGTTTCTGCGCTAGGCACGTCGCGCAACGGTTAACGTAACGGGTCACATCCGCCTTAAGTTTAGGCCAGTAATACTGTTGAGCAATACGGCCGTAGGTCTTATAAATGCCTAAATGGCCTGCGGTAGGTTCGTCATGGTTTTTGCGAAGAATCTCGGCACGTTGAGGCTTCGGAACCACCTCTTTCCAACTCGTGCCTTCGTCCAATTCGGGGTATTTTACGTTGACATGTTTAAACAATTTCCCTCGCGATAGTTTCCACGCCGAATACTTGAATGGTCTTTCTACGACGCGTGTACACATGCGCCTATACCAACGGTCAGTTCGACTGTCGTTCAGCGCCTGAACGCCGGCTGCGGGTTCTCCAGAATCGACAACTGAGACTACATCTATTTCGGGTATAGCACGGGATAGCGCATCCGGAACGACGTGGTCTTTTCCCTTCCGGTGTTTGATCGTGAAGTCGTATTGTTGGATACGAACAGCCCAACGGGCGAGTCTCCCGGTGGGTTCCTTAAGATTATTTAGCCAGATAAGTGAATGATGGTCAGTAACGACTGTGAAGTGAGTGCCTTCTAAATACGGACGTAACTTCTCTATGGCCCACAGGACGGCCAAACATTCGCGTTCCGTAACCGAAAAATTACGCTCAGGCTTCGTAAGAGTCCGACTAATGTAACAGATGACCTGTTCTTGGCCATCAACGGTCTGAGTCAGCACGGCGCCGATACCAACATTGGAAGCGTCCGTCTGTACGATAAACGGGAGAGAAAAATCGGGACACGACAAAATGGGTGCCGAAACTAGGCAATTTTTGATGGTTGTAAATGCGACTTCGCATGACTCGGTCCACTCAAACTTCTGAAACTTTTTTAATAACGACGTCAGCGGAGCAATAATGGCTGAGAAATTTGGTATGAAACGCCGATACCACGATGCCATGCCGACAACTCGCCGTATCTCCGAAACGTTTCTAGGTCGCGGCAAGTTAAGAATCGCCGAAACTTTATCGGGGTCGACTAAAAGTCCTTGGGCGTTAACGACATAGCCCAGGTATCGTAATTCCGGTTGGCAAAAATGACATTTATCACGACCCAGTGTTAAACCAGCGTCGTTTAGTCGCTGCAATACTTCGTCTAGAATCTCGACGTGCTTTTCGAAAGTCGGGGTACAAATAATCACGTCATCTAAATAGACAAAGACGTAAGGTTCCAATTCGGGACCCAACACATGGTCGACGAAACGTTGCCAAGTCGCTGCCGCGTTATGAAGCCCAAAGGGCATGCGAGTAAATTGAAACAAACCGCGCCCGGGTACTGTGAAGGCCGTTAGTTCCTTAGATTTCTCTTCCATTTCAATTTGCCAGTACGCGGATTTGATATCAAGCGACGTCATGAACCGGGCATCGCGTAAGCGATCCAAAATCGAAGACACGTAAGGTATCGGGTAGGCGTCCTTCTCGGTGACGCTATTTAATTTACGAAAGTCAACGCAGAAACGATAGGTTCCATCTTTCTTTTTAACTAGTAAAATCGGGCTCGACCAGGCTGAACGAGAACGTTCCACAACGCCTGATTTAAGCATACTGTCCAACTCAGCATCGATATGCGCCTGCATTGCGGGAGAGACCGGATAGTACCTTTGTTTAACCGGTGCCGCCTTAGTAGTGATTTTATGTTGAACGTACTTGGCGCAGCCGAGTTCGGGTTTAGCGATAGTAAAATGTCGGTTTACGAGAGTGTCTAATTGGGCTCGTTGATCCGAGTTCAGGTCGAACATAGACTGCAAATGGCCGGTAGGAGTATCAATGGCCGCTACGCCGGGTTTTGAGAATTCCCACTCCCCTCGAAACACGTCTGGGACTATTCCCACTGACTTCCAAAAGTCTATCCCCAGGATCAGGGTGTGCGGAACCTCCGGAACTATTAAAACATCGATAGCTACCACTCTGTTATTTAAACGAATAGGTAAGTGCAGGGTACCTAGACTGGTTACGGTCTGTCCATTTGCCACTGAGCAAACGGGTCTCAGCTTCTTATTTATGTGCAGGCCTACAGTACGCAACACGTCCCAACCCTTAGCTCCTAAGATCGTTCGATTCGCTCCTGAGTCCAACAAAGCTAACAACTCGAAACCCATGATTTCAACAGTCACATGCGGTCGACGGTCATCAGATGACCTTTCTAATACGTAATCGAGAATGACTTTATTTTTCTTAAATTTGGTCTCGCGCTCCTCGATAAGTCCCTTCATAAATTTAGTCGAATTGCTAAACACGCGCGAGGACACTGCTCGACCGTTCAGCGTCTCGCGGGGTCGTTTCCCTGTCCCCTATCTCTTGTTCGACAACGAGGACAAGTGTTTACGGTCACTTCAGGTTTGCCGCAACGGTAACAGAATTTCTTGCCGCGGGGTCGCGGACACCTACTGGCTCTATGGCCTGGTTCGTTACAGTTCCAACACCGCATGCTTGACTTGGGTGCCGGTTCTCGGTTCCTCCTCTCGGGAGTATTAACGTCACGCGTTTCGACAACATCAACTGGGCACGTTTCCGCGATAGGCGCGACCTCGACGTATGCCAAGTCTGTTTCTAAGTCAGACTTCTTTCTAGAAGGTGGCACGTAAGTTTCAATGGCATAGCGCCGTTCTTCAATCTTCCGTCCGTATAGCGCTAGCTCGTCGATCGACCGGACTTCCGTCAATCCCAACTGGGTTTGGTATAATGGTGAAATATTATGCAACAAAATACGCAACTGTTTCTCCTCGGGAACCGCTTCGGTCAGGCGCGAAAACATTGTGCGCATGATAGCGATATAAATGCCCATACTTTCCGTAGGGCCTTGCGTGCGACGTCTAATTTCGTCCAACAACCGTTCATCATAATTAGCAGGCTGAAACTCTAGACGCAATAAATCGACTAACTGTTGCCACGTGTTAGGGGTCGCTCTATTCGCGCGATACCATAGCAATGCGTTGCCCGAAAACAAATCGATGGCCTGCATAAACAACTCTTCTTCGGTAAGGTTTCTGGCCACTCTGAGTTCGTTAACACGCTCGATGAAAGCGTTGACCGACAGACCTTTCGGGTCACCTGAGAATTGTATGTTCCATTTCGAAACTGGGGTTGCCTTAAATGAGATCGTACGCGACATCGGCGCAACAAAACTCGGAGTCGACATAGTTGCCGCCGTCGTAGTCGTCGTCGCGACAGTAATGGTAGGTGCGACACCGGACGTCGATGGCAGCATTACGGCGCTTTCCTCCTCAGCCGTAGTCGTAGACGATCCTAGCTTTACTTGGTTAAGTTCGTAGGTTGAACGTATGAGTGATAATTCCGCGAACGCTTTTTGTTTGAGCGCTCGCTCTTCCTCCGTTGTAGCTGAACTATTCGTCAGACGGTTCATTCCGTGATAAAATTTCGTTTCGATCGTAGCCGCTACTTCTTTAGTCGGGTTAGCTAAATATACCTGAATCTTTTCCTCTAATTCGCCAATCAATGTTGTCACGGCCGTGAGATCCTCCTCGAACGTATACGGGTACGGCGGTCGCGTATCCATATCTGCGCGTCCCTCCTCTCTCAATACGTCGCGTAACCGGGAGCGCAACAAGGTAACCGCGCCGGAAGCATCACGGCCTCTGATTCTCAACTCGTATTCAGCCTCCGCGCGAAGCAGGCGTTCAATATGTAGCTTTAGCACCATGTTTACAAACGGGAAAGGAACGACTTATATTATACGTCGTATAAAAAGAAAAACGTTAACACGTGTTTGGTAAGTCAATTACGTCAGATATCCGAACCAAATCGTAGACGGCCAAGACGGGAGAAATCGGGAAAAAGTGGTTTGTTACCTTTCACACGACCGATGGCTTAACGGGACTATCTGTCCATATTCTTTGCGAAAAGACCGAACATAAGCGAAAAAGAGCAAATTCCAAAACTAGGCGGTCAACGAATGGCTTAACGAGCCTACTACCGACCAACAATGGTTACAGACAGTACTGCGCCCGAAATCGAGCGAAAGAAAAAGAAAAAAAAAGGGAAAAAAAAAATCCGAAATGGGGTCGCGCGTTGTCACGCAACAAGGTCTCAGACGTTAAAGCGTCAGAATTAAGACGCACAACGGATGGGCTTAACGAGACTACTCCAGTCCAATAACAGCAACAAGCAACAATCGGGCCGCCAAAATTAAGACACACAACGCAAAAAAAAGAAAACCCCAAAACGAGGTCGAGCGTTGTCGTGCACCAATAGGCTCCAGACGTTGGAGCACCGAAATTAGGCGCGTTGACGAGAACAAAGGAGCCACAAGGCCCCACAAGGCCTCACACGATGGGCTGCCAAAATTAGGCAGATAACGGGTGGCTTAATAAGAAAAACGAACATACAAGGCCCCCGATGTTGGACGCCAAAATTAAGACGCACAACGAAGGGGCTTGACGAGAAGACGAATATCAGAAAAAAAAACAGGCCCACACGTTGGGATAGCCAAAATTAGCCTGTTACGGTATTAAAAGAACTTTACGACACCCACCCAAGGTGAGCATCGCACCACGGAATCAGTCCTGAAAAACTGGCACACTTGCCCTGAAATCGGTTCGAAATAGGCTAAGGGGCCACGGCTGGGACGCTCAGGGAGTCGGGCGTGAGTCACACGATACGTTCTGGGCAAGCGCGTGGTGGCATAATATATACAGGGTATGTCGAAATCATGAGGGCGCCACCAAGCCTGTCTTAACCCGGCTAACCGGGCCTGGACGGTTAGACGGGAGCGAAGCATGCAAAATACTCCGCCAATAGGATTACTCAAGAGTTGCAAGGTCAAATAACAATTTCGGGATTGCCTTATGCAAGGATTGTAATTAGGTGTCAATCCGACCGCGACTACGCAGCTGTCTCACCCACCTGCACGCTCAAAGCTTCCTCGTTCCGTCGTACAATATTCAGTACAATGAAGGGGGCGTCTATCTGTAACAGAACATGCACAAGTCGAAACAAAACAATAGTTCCCTTAACTAACCAATCATATATTGAACTTCGGGTTACAATGGGGCAGCAGAGTGCGTCGCCCTATATCTATACTTAACCTATAATTAAGGGCACCAGCTGGCACGCGCGCTCTAAACTTAACGACAGATGTTGAACAGTAGTGAACAGTAATGACCAGTAATGAGCAGTAACGAGCAGTAATAAGTAGTAATGAGTACAAATATGCGCGTCGCCTTATGCGGCGGACAGCGAAGATTTAAATTAGCACTCGCGGCATGAACAGTCTGCAAGTCTGAATGAATGCACAAGAGCAGTAATAAGTAGTAATGAGTACAAATATGCGCGTCGCCTTATGCAGCGGACAGCGAAGATTTAAATTAGCACTCGCGGCATGAACAGTCTGCAAGTCTGAATGAATGCACAAGAGCAGTAATGAGTCCAAATATGCGCGTCGCCTTATGCAGCGGGCAGCGAAGATTTAAATTAGCACTCGCGTTCACAGCGGTAATCAGGTTAAAGACACATACCTTAATGCGTAGGCGGCGAGGGAGCCTGGTACAGTTGAGTTGCGACAGGCTGCAGTCGTAGGTGGCAGGTACCTTCGATGTTACAACGGCTATAGGGGTGAATGCACAACCGCCTTAATGGCGACGGGAGACGCGTCAATGACGCGTACAACGGGACGACGAAAAAAATGGGCCACTTTCGTTCTGCGGAACAAATCCTCGTAGGTCGAGATGAAGGGGGCACGACCCCTTACTTACGGAAGCAGGAACTGGGCTCGAAAACACCCACGCTACGCCGAAGACAATTCGAAAACTCCGACTCACAACCACCACACGAGCGTTCTCTGCAACGGGCTGCGGACAACTGCCCAGAGGGAAGCGTTGGCAAAGGTCACCTTGGCCGCGTCCCCACGTGACTAAACCTTGGCAGCCAATCGCAAGGCGATAAAATGAAACAAGCCAATGCCGGCACCAGCTGGCATCACGCCTCGACGGCGTGCCTCCTAGGAGATTCGGAATTCGGAAAAACGCCATCAGAGGGGAGCTCCAACCGACGAAAAATACTGCTTCTGGGGCTAAATATGTGCGAAATCGTGATTCTGAAATTAGGCGATGGAGCCAAATAAAGAACTAAAAGGGCTTAGCATACGGGCACGCTGCCCTAAAGCCTAGGTGGCTATTTAAAATACCAAAATGACCTAACATGGTGCAGGAACCATATGTTCAGGGAAGACAAATTCGAGGGTACGGGTAGCAGGCGGCAATTCACCAAATTGGAGAGCAGCCGTGGGCGGGGGTCGTCGTGAGCCCTCCACCTTATGACAGTGCATTTAGAGTGGCTCGGAACGGAACACTGCGTGGTATCGTGGATAAAAGATGTGGACCTCTACGTCGTATCTGCATACTTCCGATACCGAGACCCGATCGGCCCGCACATCGAACACATTCGGCGAGTGTTAGGGGCATTAGAATGCCAGGCGGTCTTAATTGCGGTAGACTCCAACGCGAGAAATGAGCGGTGGGGCGACAGGGAAACTAGCGATAAGGGGGAGGCTATGGAAGAATTTATAGAGGAGATCCGGCTCAGGGTGGAGAACGATTCACGACAGTTGAGTACCTTGCAGAGGGGGGAAGATCAGTCGGACCAGCGGATTGGGAAAGGCTCTGGGGTGTGCTAGCAGCGGAAGTAGGTGCGCTAAATGCAGGCAGGATAGGCAACAGAGCGGATCTAGATGCTAGGGTAGGGTAAATCGCAGGCGCAGTAAGCAGAGCGGCTGAAGTAGCGATCCCGAAAGTTAATAGGAGAATGAAGGGGGTCCCATGGTGGACACTAGAGCTGACCCGGCTCAAAGTAAATGTAAATCGCACGCGAAGGGGAAGGCCTAGATGAGCCCAGGCAGAGACTGAGAAGAGAGTACCATGTGTGCAGGAACTAGTACACGTGGAAAATAAAGAAAGCGAAGCGGGAGAGCTGGCAAATATTTGTAACGCAGATCGGGAATGACGAGCTGTTCGGGGTTGTCTACAAGCTGTTATGCGGTAAAGTAAGACCACGGGAGATATGTACGGCTATGCTGTGAAACAGGGTAGGCGCGATAGATTGGGCAGGTTCAATGAACGTACTCCTAGACGGGATGTTCTTGAAGGACGACGAAAGCGAAGACGAGAGATGGCACCGAGAAGTTAGGAATAGTGTTAGGCTAGAACCGCCGGCAGCTGACGTAGGAGACTTAAGTATGGAAGAAGCCGAGGAGATCATAAGCGGACTACTGAGAGGCAAAGCGCCCGGCCCAGACGGGATAGTGTATGAGATGGTCAGGGAGTCCTGGCCGATCATCGGAGAAGCCTTGCTCCAGATATGGAACACGTGCCTCGAGATGGGCGCATTTCCGACGGAATGGAAGCGAGGGGTATTAATGCCCACACTACAAGGAGTAGATATGGATAAGGCAAACCCGGTGTCATATCGACCCATCAGTCTCCTCCGGTCTTGGGGAAGGTGCTAGAAAAGTTAATGCTACGCAGGTTAGAGGAGAACTTAGATAGGCCGGCAAATGCGGGGAATCAGATGAGTTCAGGAAAGGGCGTTCGACGAGACGCAATAGAGGAGTGCAGAAGAGTTGTCGAAACGGCGGAGAAGTATGTGCTAGGGATCTTCCTTGACGTCAGGGGGGCGTTCGATGCCTTACGGTGGCCGGATGTTCTCCTGGCGCTGGGGGAGAGAGGGTGCGCGAGGAATCTTTATCGGTTGATCGCGGACTACCTATCAGATAGGAGAGCCGAAATTAGGGAAGGGGGCGACAGAATAGATAGGCTATGTGAGCGAGGGTGCCCGCAAGAGTCGATACTGGGTCCGTTCTTCTGGAACCTAGTGTTTGACGAGAACCTCGGGGAAGGCGATAGGCCATGGTGTAGGAAGATAGCATTCGTGGATGATGAAGTAATCTTAATAATGGGATGGTCGAGACTACAGTTAGAAGAGAGGGCTAGAGAGGTGCTCAGGGAAACCCTGGAGTGGTGCACGCGCCACAAACTCTAGCTATAAGGAGAAAAGTTAGTAGGCCTTATGCATAAGGGCACATTTGATAGGAACAGATGCCCGAGATTATTGATAGGGAATGAGACGATTAGGGCTTTAGATGAGACGAGACATCTGGGAGTAACCTGGAGAGAAAACCTAAAGATTATGCCCCACATCAATTCGATTGCCAGCAAAGCGCAAGCGATAGCTGAGCGGATAAGGCGTGCAGTTAAGTCGAGATGGGGGCTAAACCACCAGACGGTTGAGATCCTCAATAGAGGGGTTCTCGAACCAGCATTGCTTTACGGGGCCGAGGTCTGGTACGACAAGCTGAACGCATACAGCAAGGCAAAGCTGGATCGCCAGCAAAGGCCAATGCTAATAGCGTCCACAAAGGCGTACAGAACGACGTCATTAGACGCACTGGCAGTAGTAGCAGGGAGTATCCCGCTCACCTACAATGCGGAGGAAAGGTGGATTAGGCGGCAAATAAAGATGGGTAGGCAGGTAGATTTCGGGCGCTTTATATATGATGGCGGTCACGGTACCCGAAAAGAGGCCATAAAAGACGCTCGGACAAATTCAGTGGAGAATTGGGAGCAGGCCTGGAAATGTGGGAGAAGGGAAGGACCACTCATGGTTTCTTCCCAAGCGTTGAGGAACGTCTCCAGATGGATTGGGTGCAACTAAGTTACTGGGTTACCCGGTTCCTTACGGTGCACGGCGATTTTAAGGCGAACTTGCATAGGCTACGGCTAGCGCAAAACGGCGAATAAGAATGCGGGGGTAAGGACACGAGTCAACACCTGCTGCAAGACTGTCCGCGTGCAGAAGATAGTAGGCGTGAGTTCGAAGCGGAACTTCGGCTACGGGGCTTCGCATGGACTTGGTGGACGCGGCGGTCTATCCACAGTTCAAGGCGTACGCGGAAAAGCTCCTGCAGGCGGGAGACGAACAGCGGAGAGAAGCGTGGGAAACCGGGAAAAAGGCAGACGCCCGGTTGGAGGGTGGTAGGGCACAGAAACCCGAGAACAGAGGATCCCACCCTGGACCCACTAGATGTTCTGGCGGATCGTGACCTTGGATGACGTATCACGTGCCTCATCGACTGGGATCATGGGAGGCCAACAATTGTGGGCGTTTGGGCAAGCAAACGCGGGCGCACAAGTCGCGGTACGGCCGAAATGATGAGCCGCGCAGAAGAGGCAGCACGACAGTGGGCCGAGCACTATGTGCAGCGCGAAAGTCGCGGTACGGCAGAAATGCTGAGCCGCGCAAAGTGATATGTTACGGCACGGCAGCAATGCTGAGCCGTCAGCAGCAATACGTTGCGGCACGGCAGAAATGCTGCGCCGCAATAAGGAGATGCGACGAGCCTCTCTCCGGACTTGCTCTGGGGAGACGCTCATCGCGGAGATATGCACTGAGTGCACGCGCGCAAGGAGAGACGCGGGACTTACCGATGATGGCAAGGAGGTACCCCACGCCGAGGTGAGTTTAGGAAGCGGTCAATGAGGTGTGGTGTCCTGGGAGTTCTTCCTGGGCCTGTTATCCGAGACAAGATTTCTATTCCTAAGCCGACCGCGCGGTCGTCAACCCTTAAAGAAACTTCCGGAGGCTACCCAATTCCACAACTGCGAGCCGCGAGGCACCGCCACGGTGGGTAACGGATGTCCGAAGGATGAGAAGTGCGGCGGTACGGCAGCAATGCTGAGCCGCTGACACTGCGATATGTGCGGTAGAGAGCTTGCTCTCGAGCGGTGACCCGTCAAACGTTCACATACACGGGTACTACGGGCAGTCCGCGGGCCCCGCGCATCGAGATACCCGGCACCTCGGTGTCGGGTACCGCGAGCGTGGTTGACCAGTTGAGGATAGACTCGTAGTGGCAGGGTTGTCTACATGCTGGGCAGAGGCTTCCGTTTCGGCGGGACTAGCTGCGCTTTGTACAGCTCGGGTGTCGACCCCAAAGTCGTTCAGAGGTTAGACAGGCCTCGCCGGGCCGGTGCTGGACCTGTGGCATCGGTAGCATCCTGCTCCAGCGACCGAAAGGTACGAACGGCGGGGGACGATATGCTTAATTGCTTGGTGCATCTAGCTTCACAAATGTGTCTCTAACTACCCGACCCGCCATTCAACGGTTGACTCAGAACTGATATGGACCGGGGGAATCCGACTGTCTAATTAAAACAAAGCATTGCGATGGCCCCTGCGGGTTTTGACGCAATGTGATTCCTGCCCAGTGCTCTGAATGTCAACGTAAAGAAATCCAAGCAAATGCGGGTAAACGGCGGGAGTAACTATGACTCTCCCCTCTCTGGGTTATGAGTCTAGCCTGCAAAAAGTGATTGTTCACCTAGGCTTTCAAGGCGTTTAGCTGCGAGCGTCTAGTGCTGTGCCGTTACATGCTTGGCTTAAGAAAAGTGTTCGACCGTGTAACAAACCGCAAAAATTTGCTTTTAATTAAATTAAAAATTGTATGGAGGTATCAAGAAGACGTAGGAGCAAAACCTGTAGAGTTAATTTATCAAGAACGCAAATGGTTACATTGCAACAATGAAGACGCGATCGCGTTACATCTGGTGCTAATCAGTCAGAACGCGTTCCAGATGACATTTATTTGTTAGGAATTTCAGGACCAACGACCAAAGCAAAATGCACATCAAATTTAAATATTAAGGGATACTCAGTTACTCCAATCATGTTAATAAGATTGAAAGGGTACAATCTAAATGTATTAAATATCTATTATTTAAGCTCAAATTTCCTGTAGAAAATGTTCCTCATCCAATAAGACTGTTATTGGTAGGGTATATATATATAGGACGAAAACATGCATTATTGTATTTTTTGTACAAATTAGTAAATGGAATCTTTGACTGTGAGGAGTTACTAGCCCGAATGTCCTTACGTGTTTGTCCGAGGCATAATCGATGAACATTGCTTTTTCACGAAAGATTACACAGTACCAATTACGGGCTCAATTCTATTTCTGATCGGGCTGCTCACAACTACAACAAAAAATTTTTCAGCGAGTTGGACATCTTTGCAGTTAGTTACAGTGTCTTGAAAAGCCGGCTGACTTCAGTTTTGAAATAAGTTTATCTTATTGATGTTTATCTTATTTATCTATATTTCTATATTGTTATCTTGTCTTGTCTAATTTATGTAATTGTTAGTGTTATATTTTTGGTCGGTGCCATTGGGGATCTTTGATCCTGTGGTGTACTTTTATGTGTGTAAATAAATAAATTAATGTATTTATCGCAAGGAGGTATTTCCTGTAAACAATATTTTGTTTTAATAATTAAACTTATAAAAGGGATGTAAACGGCATATAAAGTATTTATAATCAGAAGCTATCATTAGCATTAACGCTCATCTATTGTATTTGATTTAATTCAAATGAAATGTTAGTTATTATAACTATATTAGAGGTGATTAGCGAAAGCGACGGGTATTTACTAGGATCGAGTTAATAATTATTTGACTAAGACGAGAATCCTGATGAAAATTGATATAATTCTTTAAATTTGAGAGAAAATGCAACGAAAAATCGCAGTAAGCATTCGGAGTATCAGTTACCTCGCTGCTAATAATTAAAAAAGGTGTTGGCAACTCAATTAATTCTCAGTTGCTGTGTTTTACATGCTCTCAGAAATAATGAATATGTTTGAGATATGCTAACCGTCTTCTTATTAATTTGATAAATATGATTTCCAAAAACCATATTTGTATGGTTAGTCTAGAATCCTGTATAATATAAATTAATATACAGATTGCGGCAGGCCACTAGGACCATAGCAAAAGCAAGGAGACTTTACGTGTGGCCGTAATTGTATTTAAAAAATTTAAAAATCGAATATGCTTGGTTTCAAAAGTTGACGTATAGTTTTTTGTTTAATTGTCATAATTAAGAACACAGCGTAGTTCCCTTATTTTGTATTGATTTGATTCATTCACAACTTTCAAAAATGAATATTTATCTACTCCTATTGTATAAAGGCCGTTGATTATGATTCATAATTCACGGTTTGCAGCCAATCAAAGTTCTATTTTCATAATTCACTTGTTTGCAGCCAATCATAAAATTCTATTTTCATTATTCAATAGGTTGTAGCCAATCACAAAATTCATTCTTATTATCAAATGAGTTTTGCAGTTAACAGTTGACACAAATGGCATAATTCGGAAGTATGAACACAAAACTCCTACTCCATAGGAGTAGATAAAGCATCGTATTACATTCGCGATTATGGTCATTCTTCCATTAGATGACTTGCACCATTCGACTTTGGATCGTGACTCAAATGTCATCTTCGTGAATAATAACTGTCATAGGCGCTCATATAATAATATACTATTATGAAGTAAACGAAAAAGTTCAAGTTGTTAAATGGTTTTATAGCGGAAATACATTTCGCGAAGTTAAAGATTTATTTGAAGCTACGTATCAAAACAGGCCTGCTTCTTCACTAACAACTTTCAAGCACATTATTCGAAATTTTTAAATTCATGGTTGTGTTTCTCCTGACTGTCACAAAAACGAAACTATCGAGTCTGAAGGAAGAGAATTACGGGACATCACGATTTTAGCTTGCGTCAATGATAATCCAACAGTGTCGACTAGAAAAATTGCGGAAGACGTAGATGTGAGCGATAGAACTGTAATAAGAGTTTTGAAAAGAAACTGATACCGAAGCTACAAAGTACGAAAAACACATGAACTCTTTGACAAAGACAATATTAGATGCATGTAGTTTTGTAAAAATGTATTAGAAAAGGCAAATAACGATGAAAACTTTATTAGACGTATTGCGTTTAGTGACGAGTTTACATTTCTACTACATGGCAGACATAACCCATTCATAGTTCGCTACTGATCTCGAGAAAATCTGCATAACCATTTTGAGTTTCGAACCCAGTATCCCCAAAAATTAAATGTTTGGGTTGGTATGTTAGCAGAACACGCGATTGGTCCATTCTTTATCGACGGCACTCTCACAAGTGCTAAATATCTTGATCTCTTACAACATCAAATCATTCCAGCAATCAGGCGGGAAGCAGGAGCAGAATTTGACAATGTGTGGTTTCAGCAAGATGGCTGTTCAGCGCATAACTCTGTGTTAGTGCAGGAATACTTAACTAACACCTTTCCAAATAGATTGATAAGTGGACGAGGTACCTTCTTGTGGCTAGATAGGTCTCCTGATTTGTCGCCAAATGATACTTTCTTATGGGCATACATAAAATTTAAAATGTATGGCTTTAAGGAAAACAGAGCTACTAATCTTGACGAATTACGTGTGAAAATTGAAGATTCATTTAAAGCTGTTACCCCTAATATGTTAGCAAATGTTAGAAATAGTTTTTACAATCGTTTAGGATACTGTTTAGCTCAGGAGGGGGGTCTATTTGAGCATCAGCTATATTTTTTTTGCTTTACAATTTCGTTAAAATGTTGAAAAGCTTTCTTTCTTCTTTACTAATTAGAACAGTCGGAAAAAGTCATAACTAGTTAGAAAATCTGCACAAATTTCGTTGGTACACCAGGGCGCTGAAGTTTAGCTTTTTATCACGATGTGGATTTAGGCAAATAAACCACTTGAGGGAAAAAAGGAACTTCAGTGCCGAGGAGTACCTACATTATGTTTTATTTGAAATTGAGAACTCGCGAAATTACATTTGTAACGTACATCTGTAGGTTATGTTAACGTCTGTCACCTCGCCACCTACAAAAAAGTCGTAAAACAATGGATTACTTTACTGCCGAATTCTCGTATTTTAATTACAATTTCGAGGTACTTTAATGCCGATTTCAAATAAACTAATATTATGTGAAAGTTCAATGGGTAAATGTGCATTGTATTTCTTATAATTGTAACGACCTACAGCTATCCTACATTGATTGTTCGTTTGTTAAACAGCACGTCGGACACATGCATATTCCCCTTGCTTTTGCAATGGTCCTAGCAACTTCCTGCATTCTGTATAGGAACATATACTAAATTTCAAATAAGAATGCAGTAGATGGCGCTCTGAACTCAAACTTAATTTTACATAAGGAAAATATAAGTTTGTTTGACTGCTAGTGCTTTATAATAATTTTACCCAATATAATTCAAATAAATGTTGTAGGCCAGCCTTTTTATCCACTATTTATCAGTTTTTCTATTATATGTTTAGGATTCATACCGAATATCCAATTGATAATCTTGAAAAAAATATTTGATTTTCAGATGGTTGTAATAATGACTTTGTTTCGACCAATCACGGCCATATTTATGATTACTACTTAGTTCCAAGTACTGCATGCTTATTTGAAATTCAGATAGGTTAAGGCTATGGTGATACAGCAGTAATGGCGAGAAATCAAGGCGGCCTGTAAATTCAAACAATCTATCGGAAATTAGGCATTTACTCCATACGTCCATCTATTAAATTTACAATATTAGTGCATATTGTTGAAGAAAGTTGGAGTTATTCGAATATGTTCTTTGCGGGCCATCAAAAAACTTTTAATCTTTTTTCCTCGTCTTATAGACTGTAGGAAGAACTCCTGCAAGCAAGTAATAGTTATTTATGAATTCAGGGTATAATCAATAGATTATAGAGCGAGGAAATGTTTAAATGGCGACGCGAAGCGGGGAGCTTTAAATTTTCCGATTTTAAATGCACGTTTCCTGTTATCCTACATACGGACCTGTAATTAGATATTTTATTTAGTTAGAGGAAAACGATGACAGCATATATTCTACGAATTACAAAATTAGTATATTAGATCGTATAATATTAATTAAAACGTCATAAAATTTATAAAAATCCCTCGAATTACATTTTGGGTCATCAAATCCTGATGAACTGAAATTTTGAACTTCAAATTTTAGTAGTGACTTTATCTGCAGGAAAACAGCAAATACGTCATTAAATTCAGTTTTGCAATTTAAAAATAATATACAGTGGGTTATTTTGAGGCTGGAAGAATTTGTCAATTTTTTCCTAGTCCGGACCTGATTTTTTTTTCTAGTAAATACCTTAATAGCTTGGATACCTTAAAGAAAGCTGTTATGCTAAATATGAGCAAAATCTACTGGGTGGTTCGTAAATTACAAGTTAAGAAAGAAATTACTAAAATTAATCAAACACGCTGTACCTCAGTTACGAAGAGGGATAGACCCATTAAATGTTCTTTGGAATCGCCTAAGTGTTCTCTGCCTGCGCCTAACGTATGTACACTTCGCAATAACTATGTTCAGTAACATATACGTTAATGTTAATTGGATGACAATAATCATTTTAATTTAATATACATATTCGAAAACGGCTGTACTTGGAAGATGTGCCAGTGAGAAGATCAGAAAGGAAATTCAATTCTCCAAACAATTTATCAATTTCTGGCAGTAGGGATGAGAAATACTCACATCTAGCAAACCAATTGCCTAGTGAAATGATCAAGAATGTCCGATGCGTTACTGCTTATGTGCCAAAATATTTCACTCAAATTAAAGGCAGAAAGCGATAGTGAAGTAGAACGTAAAGGTAGTATTTTTTTCCATATTATATCCTTTTGGGGTTATTTTCATTTTTTATTCTACATTTGTAAGTAATGAATTACAATTATTTGGCATTTGAACCAGTAAGGGAAGAGTTTATACTTTTGCTCAAGAAAGACATTTAAGGACATTAGCTGGAAGTCGGTATTTAACGGTTTGGAATGTGTTTTTTAACTTTTTCAAATATTTTTTTTCTTCTAGTAGGGTTACCAAAAAAATATATGAACTTTAATAGTGTAATAATTTTGTCTACAAAAAAGTTCGATGTTGCCATCTTATGTAATATACGTTGAAAATTAAAAATGAACACGAATTTTGAATATTTATACAAATCAGAAGAGCTTGAATTAGAACTTTCCTTGGGAAGTTTTTATTAGAAGTCGATTTGGCAGTACATTTTTAAACAACAAATATATTATATATCATCTTCAAACTTATAGTCCTTATTTTAGACAGCGACGTATTTTTAATAGCAGCAACCCAAAAAAGTCGTGTATTTACATTACCCGGGTGAATTGAATGTTATTATGTATTAAATTAATGTCATAAACATTACTCTAATAGTAAGTTTTTTAAAGTGTTTACAACGCGATATCTTAAAGGCGGTTTAAAATATTTTCATGATATTTTGGAGAGGTAATAAGGAGTCGGGGGGACATATTTAAACTCATTTTTGACATTTACTTCCTTTCTCTATTTTGAGGGATGGGGGGTCACTTTGGAATTTTAAATAGGATTATATGAATTATTATTACAGCTGTTTAATATACAACAATTATTATTTTTCAGAAAGATAGCAGCCATTTATAAATAAAAACAAAACAAAAATTATCTAATCAAGATAATTTTATTGTCACACATTAAAAGTTATATTAATATTTTCCATAAATGTAGTTGAACAATTTTAACAGGGAATATGAGCTACGATTTTTGAAATTTGTAAAAATGCAATAAAATAAATATGAATGTGTTAAAACTAACCTAATGAGGATAACCAAATGTTTGTAAATGTCAATTGTAATATTGAAAAAAAAATTAAATGTGTGACAATTGACAAATAAAATTATCCGTATTAGTTTATTTTCTGTTGTTTGTTCTGTTGTTGCGAAAAGTACTCATACCTGGGTAAGCGAAGCCCCTGGCCTGTTATCCGAGAGAAGATTCCTATTCCGAAGCAGACCGCACGGTCGTCAACCTTTAAAGAACTTCCGGAGGCTACCCAATCCCACAACTGGGAGCCGCGAGGCACCGCAACGGTGGGAACGGATGTCCGAAGGATGAAAAGTGCGGCGGTACGGCAGCAATGCTGAGCCGCTGACACTGCTATATGTGCGGTAGAGAGCTTGCTCTCGAACGGTGACCCGTCAAACATACCCGGGTACTGCGGGCGGTCAGCACCAAGCCCCGCGCATAGAGATACCCGGCACCTCGGTGTCGGGTACCGCGAGCGTGGTTTACCAGTTGAGGACTCGTAGTGGCAGGGTTGTCTATATGCTGGGCAGAGGCTTCCGTTTCGGCGGGAGCTCTCGGCAGGAGTAGTTGCGCTTTATACAGCTCGGGTGTCGACCCCAAAGTCGTTCAGAGGTTAGATAGGCCTAGCCGGGCCGATGCCGAACCTGTGGCATCGGTAGCTTCCTGCCCGAGCGTCCCAAAGGTACGAAGGGCGGGAGACGATATGCTTAATTGCTTGGTGCGTCTAGCTTTGCAAATGTGTCTGTAACTACCCGACCCGCCATTAATCGGTTGACTCAGAACTGACAGACCGGGGGAATCCGACTGTCTAATTAAAACAAAGCATTGCGATGGTCCCTGCGGGTGTTGACGCAATGTGATTTCTGCCCAGTCCTCTGAATGTCAACGTGAAGAAATTCAAGCAAGCGCGGGTAAACAGCGGGAGTAACTATGACTCTCTTCTCTCTGGGTTGAGTCGTGCCTGCAAAAAGTGATTGTTCACCTAGGCTTTCAAGGCGTTTAGCTGCAAGCGTATAGTGCTGTGCCGTTACTTGCTTGGCTTAAGAAAAGTCGTCGACCGTGTACCAAACCGAAAAATTTTGCTTTTAATTAAATTAATTGTATGGAGGTATCAAGAAGACGTAGGAGCAAAACCTGTAGAGTTAATTTATCAAGAACGCAAATGGTTACATTGCAACAATGAAGACGCGATCTCATTATATCCGGTGCTAATCAGTCAGAACGCGTTCCAGAGAAATAAAGAAATCAAAATTACTGCCGACTGGCACACACGTACAAAACTTATCGTGAGATTTGCAAAGAAGCAAGTCCAAGAGACCGCGAATGAAAAGTCAATCTTATGCAAACCCGGCACAAACCGAACAAAGTTTTTGAAAGTTTCCTTGGGGAACGCGCGAGCAGCGGCGTTCAGTCTTCCCGGGATCCGCGAGCGAATTAATTAAAAACCGGCGCGTGCCGCGCTTAAACAACCGTAACTAGTTCAAAATTTAAAAGTTCTCTTTAAAATGATGTGACAAGTGCCAGCCAAAAACGACCACTCGAGGAGGCCAGAGATTCGCAAAATTCATCATAACATATTCGGTTCCTTAACATATCCGGGCGAAGCATAAAAATATAAAAATTCATCATCATCCGATCCGTCGGCACAGGTCATAATTTATGATATTCATTAACAAACTTAATACAGGGGTTGCTCTAGGTATATTTTGCCTTCCTAGGTGCAATTACGTTATTAATTAAGCGTAACTGGTCAATCATACTTATGAAGCTTCCTACATAAATAGACAGTAAGCAAATGGGGTTAACACAACTGTAATTGTTCATGATTTTTGTTTTCTTATAATATAGGTCTACTTAACTTTCATAAGTGTTTTATTTTCTTATAAACCAGTAGCAGCACCACACACCATTTTTGGTAAACGTGGTTTATTGAGTATATAAAAAAACAGTAGTCCAAGGGTTGTACGCTACAAATGGTGGCAACGAACTACCCCAGCTTCCGAATTAAAGGAATCAACCCCTAAATGTTTCAAAATTTAGAAGAAAATGTTTTTTTTTTTAACACCTAACTCAAACAACTGCTAACTATACACTACAAATGCAGCGAAGAGCGAATAGCGGAAACTAACCTCAACCTCTAACTAAATTTTAAAACCCCTAAATGGTTCAACGTTTATATATTTTTTGGTTCTAAAATTTAAACACCTAATTCAGATAAACACATGATAACCATACGTTACAAAGGGCAGCCAACTACCCTAGCTTTCGGAATTAAATGTTACAACCCCTAAAAATTTTATGTTCATTAAAAAGGAATATTTTTTTTACATTTCTGTAGTAAGTATGAGAATAAACCGAGCGGTCGCATTTCAGATCGCTCCGGTAGTAGCGCCTCTTTTTTCAAGTTCTGGAGTTCGGTTGACATGCGTGACAGTGCCGTCAGTTGTGTGAAGGAATAGTGTTTGTGTGCAAAAAATCAGACGTTTGCATCTTGTGGTAATCCAACTGCAACTAAAAGTCTGATCCTGGTGCTATTTCCCAGTGAAATTTGGTGCTTCTGCATTTTTGGGTGCACTTGAGACCCTCAGATCGTGAAGATAACTGCATACCATCGTAGCTAAGAGCGCGTTGATCAACCCCTGAAAAAATCAACGTCGCCTATCACCCCCGAGTGCCTTAAAACAGACTTTTAAATTTCAAATTCTGAAATTTACAAATTCATATTTGCATGTATAAACATCTAGCAGTGCGCGTATTAATTAATACCTGGTCTGGGCAATAACCGTTAAATTGAGCTCAAGACCGGCCTTCTTTAACAATTTTCTATATAACGCGCACTGGAAATCTGGTGACTTTTAAATAATCAGTCCAGCCTGATGTTAGTTCGCTCTTGGGCCGCTAGAACATTGTAAGGCAACTACGGGGCTCCTCAACCTTCAAGGGGGCCCACAAAGACGCTTCGCCCCGAAAACGCTCATCCGACTAATAGGAGCGCAGAAGTTGGAAGAGGTGTTCGACCGTCCGCGGCGATCGATCTTATTCACAATAAGGCAACAAGTCCACGTTCGGGTGACATGCGTCTGGACTGGAAAACTCTAGCCTGAGAGCAATCCGCGCTGATCGCTCAGTCCGCATCGATCGATTTCAAGCATAAGAAGACTAGCCCGAGAGCAGTCCGCGGCGATCGTTCAGTCCGCATCGATCGGTGCATATTTATACAACGTTCGGGTGACATGCTGCAGAACTTAGAAGATTTAGCCACATAGCAGTCCGCGGCGATCGTTAATAAGTAAATTATAAAATTTGAAGAAAATTAGGCTTCAGACCGCCCCAATCATTGTGTGCAGTTCGCAGCGATCGTTAGCAACAAGATCCTTCCGCCGCCCTCCATCAACAGGCACAGTCCGCTTCGATCGTTGCAACAAATTTTGCAATCAGAAATTTAGCCGCATAACAGTACGCGGCGATCGCTAGCTATTTAGAAACATAATTTTTAACCTAATCTGTGGTTATTGAGACCCACACAGTCCGCCTGAATCGATGTACAGCCTACATACAAACAATAATCCTTATCAGGTTCATCTCCACAATCAACAGTCCCCTTATTCTCATACTCAGTCACCTACCCTTATATCACCCCTTTAGGGGAATTTAGTGAGAGGGATTTCAATCTTAACTTTATCAATAGTCCCCATTTTTTATCATCGACAACACCAATATGGAACAACAGCAAGAAGTTTATGTGTGCGTCTGCGGGAGCTCGTACAAGCCCCGTAAGAGGCGACAACAACACCAGGCCCGCTATTGCAAGACCTATAAGGCACAGAATGCTGAACAGACCCTGGACGACCACACATGCTGGTTGTGTAACGGGCAATTTAACAGTTACGCCGGTTTGCGTCAACACACAAGATTGTCGCACAAGCCAGAATACAACGCTGAAGGTGAAGAACGAGCTGCGCGAGGGAGGGTGACGACCTGGTCCCAATTGGAACTTTTAGCCCTCGCGCAGGAAGACATCATGTACAAACGCCGCTCCTTCATACAAGATATGGCGAAACTGTTCGATAAGAAGCCGGAGAGCGTTAAGTACCGGCGAAAGTCATAGGAATACAAGCAACTTCGTGAACGTATCCGTAGCGATTATGAGGAGGCGCAAGAGGATGCCCTCCCCGAGGATGCCGCGGAGAATGAGACCTCAGGCATCAACCAGGAGTCACCAGATAGGACGGTTGAAGAAGAGGATGACAAAGTATTTCCGTCTCCTCAACCATCTTCGTCGGGCACCAAAGCCAACACCATGTACGGAGGCAGTCCGGCAATAAGAAGAACTCCCACCATCGTCTCAGAGCCCGGGCCATCTGCGGCGAGATCTCCTAGCGCCTCCCCACCTGAAAGGAGGAGACTCCGTAGCCAGACAATTAGGCAAGGTTCTCCCCCAACACAACAAGCTATTAACGTGCCAAGGATACTAAACGTCAGAGAAGAAGAGGTGACCAGGACTCCGGCTGAAGAAAGGACGGAACAGAATCAACCACCCCCCCACAGAAGACCATAACGAAGTATTCAGGAAATACTTTGAACAAAAGCTTAACGCCGAGGCTCTACACGAGCTGGACATCACACTCCTCAACACTATCCTTAATGATGGCCCAAATATAAGGGCCGCCATCGACAACGCCGCCGGCCCCCTATACCCCAATACAAACAAAAGGAGTTCCGCAAGAGAGACAGGCCGGAAAGGGCCAGGCGCTGGAAGGTACAGAGGGAAAGCTGCAGAGAGAGCCTTCCAGCATAAGCGAATGCAGCAACTGTTCCGGTCTCAAGCCGAGCTGGCGGGCATCATCTTCTCCCTGCTTCGAACAACACTTCCCCGAACATAGCCGATATCGATAACCTCTACAGAGGGCTGTTCGAGGCAGCCTCCAACAACGTGAATGAGCAGGTAGAAGAAAGGCCGAGGACACCAGCTAAGGAGAACGACGTCGAGCCTAAACTATTCACCCCGATCACTGACGGGGAGATAGAGAAAGCCCTGAGCAGCACAAAATCCGACTCGGCCGGCCCAGACGGACTCAATATTCATGATTTGAGGAAGATCCCCCTCCCCCGCCTGGGCCTGTATATAAACGCCTTCTTATACAGCGCCTGCGTGCCAACCAAGTCGATCCCACGCAGAACCATCCTCCTCACAAAATCGGGCGACCTTAAAGACCCACATAACTGGCGCCCTATCACTATCGCGTCAGTTTTAGTCCACCTAACAAACAAAATCCTGGCCCATAGATTTTCGGACCTGCCCTTATCCAACCTCCAGGCAGGGTTCAGAAGAATTGATGGGTGCCTGGCGAACGGACTAACTATGGACGCCGTAAGCAAAAACGCACGGAGGAGGCTCCGAGCTCATAACATCCTTACACTGGATCTAAGGAAAGCACTTGATTCAGTACCGCACGAAGCAGTCACAGCAGCCTTAAAACGATTTCAGGTGCACCCCAGAGTCATCTCGTATATCAAGAGTTCTTACGAAGGGTGCACCACTACTATCACATGTATGGGAAAAACAACCGCCCCCATAAGAATAGATAGGGGAGTGAAGCAGGGCGACCCGCTATCCCCTATACTATTTAATTTGGTTTTGGACGAGCTGTTGACATCGTTCGAAGAACTCGATGCGGAACTCCCACCCTCCGAAGGGGGAACCAAGATCCCCGCGCTGGCATATGCGGATGACCTGGTCATAAATAGATCCTCAGTGGGAGAAGCCTCTGTTATGTTGAAGAAATGCATCGCCTTTTTCGACAGACGGGGACTGCAGATCAACCCCGCCAAATGTTCCGCTCTGTCAGTGGGAGTGGTACCAAAGATGAAGAAACTCTACGTAGGGACTACACCAAAGTTCTACGTGCGAGGAACCCCCCTTCGCCAGATACTACCAGATGAGCACTTTAAGTACCTGGGGAGGAATTACGGGTTCATGGGAGTATATAAGGAGAGTTCCGCGCATTTAAGAGAGCAGGCCCTCAAATTGATAAAGGCCCCGCTTAAACCACAGCAGAAATTAGTAATGCTGAAGAAGTTTCTAATTCCTAAAGCGATCGATACCTTTCAATCCCCCACGGTCACTAAAAAGTCGCTGTTGGGTGTTGATAAGATCCTGAGATGGGCAACCAAGAAGATTCTGCAACTGCCCAACCCCGTCTCCAACAGCTTCATCCATGCCGCAGTCAGAGACGGCGGGTTGGGCATTATGCCAATGATGGATCGCATCCCACAGATACTACTGGATGGAATCAACAACTTGAAGGAAGCAAAGACCATCCATATAACGCAGGTCATCGACTCGGAATATGGTACGAAGGTGCGCAGACGCCTCGAAGGATTTAGAAAAAGGGGAAATACGGCGAACGAGATCAAGAATAACTGGAGTCAAGCCTTGGAGAATTCGTTTTGTAGAAACGGGCGCCAGGGGAGCTCCAACGCCATCAGATCATCTTGGATAAACAACCCCCCGAAGTGGTGGAAGGGGAACGACTACTGCAAAGCCATCCAGTTAAGAGGCAACGTACTCCCCACCGCAGGAACAGCGTATAATCGGGGGGCCGCAGCCAGATGCAGGGCGGGATGCCATAAAACGAAGTTCTTGTCTCACGTTCTTCAGGGCTGTCCAGCAACGCATTGGCCGAGGATTCGTAGGCACGATGAGGTCGGCCAGCTCAATGCCATGGGAGAAAAGAAGGGGTGGACCGTCTTTATCGAGCCCAACATCTGGACAACAGATAGGACCAGAAGAAAACCAGACCTCATCCTCAAGAAAGACGGCCACGTAATAATATCGGATGTAGGAATACACTGGGAAGGGCCGAGAGGACTCGACGCATCGTATTCAGATAAACAGGCGACCCACTCCGGGATTAATTTTATGGAGGGGCTCCGGAGAGCACATCCGTGCACCACGACGGATGTTCTTCCAGTAATCATAGGAGCCAGAGGAACTCGGTGCCCCAAAAACAAATTCCTAATGGCAAGAATCGGAGCCAACAACATGGAAGCAAAACGCCTGATGGAGAGGACGATCATAGGGAGTATCATCGTTCACTCGGAGTTCTCCCGCTCCACCTGGCGCAGACGCCATTACCACGCCGGTCCCCAGATCCAACAGCAACGAGGCGGGTAGGTGGACTACACCGGTCCTACCCCAAAGACTGTACGGGAAACCCATAGACGCCCACGCATCACTAAACTCTTCTGTGCGAAATTTATCTTATTTAATTATGCCAATTTGCCACTCTTGTTTGGCTAATGTTAATATCATTGGTGAAATATATAATGATTGTTAGTATGTGTCTGTACGAATGTAATATTTTGTTATTTTTGTATCGTCATTGTGATTGTTATTATTTACTATTTTAGTATTTTACGGATTTCACAAACCACTATTTTAAACTGTTATGTATTTTAAATTGTAAGCCGATGGCCGGCTAAAGCCAAAATGTTACCGATTCGTTTCGTAATAAACTATTACTAGCCAAATGCATCGTCATCTAATTAGTGACGCGGATGAATGGATTAACGAGATTCCCACTGTCCCTACCTACTCCCGAGGGGGATACCTAAAACCCCTACCGGGCGCGTCCCCAGGTGGCGGATAGGGGGCCCAAACCGGCTTGACCGGAGGGCTTAAAACCTCCCGCGGACCAACAGGATTGCACAGAGGGGGACAACCTCTTTAAAAGGTTACTCAGGGGAGCTCACTATGTGGGCATGTGAGGTTGCGGCTGCAACTTGTCCAGCGTGTTTTACGGCAGTATCTTCGCGCTTAAAATACAAAGGCTCCGGAGGGGGAAAACCTCCTTAAACAGTTACTCAGAGGGCTCTTTCGAGAGCATGGGAGGTGGCAGCTCCCGAGGCGCCTCTGCCAACAGTGGACATCTGTTTCTTGTCTAGCGTGTTTTAAGGCAGTATCTTCGCACTTAAAATACAAAGGCTCCTCTCGCTATGATGTGTGCTAAGTAGCGAGGTACCTAGCACTAAGGCGGTCCTGCATCAAGCTGGGGGAATTGCATAGGACATGGGAACTCATGGGGGATAGATCTTACACTCAACCCTCCTACCTCCGAGGACTCAATCGATAGAATGACGAGGGACCGGGGTGATCTGTTGCCAGCAGGGATCCCCGGGGTAACCCACTATGGGGTCACTCAGGATACCGTCTTCCCACTCTCGCGCGCGTACTCGGCAGGTGGGCAAATATAGGGCGTTCGCATGCACCGAACCTGTGCATTTAAGGATGAAATACAATAGAAGGCATAGATATATATATTTTGTAATGAGCGAAAAAGTTACAAAAGAATCGACCTCCGGACTGGCATCCGGAGGCATAAGAGTCTCGAAACCCGATGAAAAGGCAAATAAGAGTACAAGGAAGCGTACGAAGCCGGGGAAGGACGGCAGCGGTAACAGCAGCGAGGGCGCCTCGCCGACGTCCCCAGCGGCGGAGAAGAAGAAGGCAAAATTGGCGACTAGAAAGGTGAAGAAGCCTACTAAAGCGGCTGAATCTACCGAACCGGAGAGCAGCAGCGATGAAAGGACGGTCAAAATGTCGACTGAGGCTCAGACGGACTCATCCGGAGAGGAGAGCGTAAGGCGCGTAGGGGGTAACGTGAGCGCAAGAGAGGCAGAGGAAGCCCGGACTGCCGTCCAGCCGACACGGGCCGGCGAGAGGACGGAGGTAAGAGGTAGAGAAGGAGAGAGGGAGGCGGCTAATGGCACCGAGGCCGAGCCGAGGGCGCCGACGAGGCGCGATAAGGCGTTTAAGTTGCAGACGGTGATAATCAATCGACTGCACGACCTCGGGGATGCAGTGCCGCGAACGGAAACTGCGGAGATTGACGTAGCGCTAGCTCAGATGGCGAGTCTGATCACGGAGGCCGAACTAGAGAACGCGTACCTGAAATGGGTTATCGAGGGAAAGAGAGCAGTAACGGGGGGAAGCCAGGCAAGAGGAAGGGAACTGAAAAAGAAGGCGCGGAGCTACCGGGATGCCGTCAAACGGCAGCAGGCAAAGAGCAGGGAACGGCCCGTGGTCATCCTTAGGCAGAAGGAAGGGGAGCAGCCCAAGAAGAGCAAGGAGATCAAGCAGGCGGTCGTCGACAAAGTCGACATAGGCAGAGAAGCGGTAGGAGTCAGGGGCATACGCTTCATGAAAAACTCGGGAGTCGCGATAGAGGTTAAGAACGTTGAGGAGGCGGAAAAGCTCGCGAAATCGGAACAGTAGACGACGGTAGGGCTGAAAGCGGCGAAGGAGGTCAGGACGAACCCGTATATATACAGGGGGTAGAGGAGCGTAGCGAGGGCGACCTCATAGGAGCCTCGTACCATATGAACGACGTATGTAGGGAAGGTAGGACATTAGAGCAGTTCTGGGAGATATTTAAGCCGGTTAGGTCGTACGCGAGGAGGAATAGCCGCGACTGGGGCGTGCGTGTAACCCCAGAGCTATATACGGCGCTCGTAAAGAGAGGACGGATAAATCTCACATGGGGGCAAAGCAGAGTTAGGGATCACATTCAGTTGACTAGGTGTTTCAGGTGCGGGATATACGGTCACATAAGCGTTGATTGTCACAGAAAGAGGGACATTTGCTATAGGTGCCGAGAGGAGGGCCACAAGGGGAAGCAATGTAAGCGCGAAGAGACGTGCGGCCAATGTAGAGAAGCGGGGAGAAGGACCAATTATGGTAGGTAGGCCCTTAGAGATAGGACAGGCGGTCGGGAGGAACGGAAGACGGAACCTGGAGCGGGACCAGGCAGCGGCATACAGAGACAAGATAAAGTTAGCGCAAATAAAGCTAGGCAAGGGAAAAGTTGCAACCGCGGCACTTAAAGAAGTCGCAGTCAGGGAGAGAATAGATGTGCTGATGGTTCAGGAACCACACGTGCATGAACAACGCATTCGCGGATTCGGGTACGACGTGGCAACCTACCACGCGGGGGCACAGCCATGGGCGGGGGTTGTCGTCGTAAACCCCCACTTCACGGTAATGCATTTAGAATGGCTGGGAACGGCACACTGCACGGTGGTGTGGATAAAGAAAGTAGACCTCTATGTCGTTTCCGCATACTTCCAATACCGAGACCAGATTGGGACGCATATAGAACAAATTCAACGAGTGTTGGGAGCACTAGACGGGAAAACGGTGCTAATTGCGGTTGACTCGAACGCGAGAAACGAGCTCTGGGGTGACAGGGAAACAAACGATAGAGGGGAGGAAATGGAGGAATTTATAGAGGAGAGCCGACTCAGGATAGAGAACGATCCGCGGCAGTTAAGTAACTACCAGAAGGGGCAGCGACAGTCCTGGATCGATCTGACGTTGACGAAGGGCCTGCAAGAGGGCCGGTTAACCAGATGGCAGGTGATAGATGGGTGGATCCATAGCGACCACAGAGTGACCAGGTACGAGTACGGCACGGGCAGGCTACCACAGCCAATAGGAACAACCACAGAACGCCACGCGATCCGTAGACCGGACTGGGATAGGTTTAGGGGGGAGCTAGAAGCGGAACTAGGTGCGCTAGACGAAGCTAGGATAGGTAACAGAGCAGAACTAGACGGAAGAGTAAGGCAAATCGCGGGCGCAATGAACAGGGCAGCCGATGCAGCAATTCCGAAGGTTAAGATAACGGCGAAGAGAGTTCCTTGGTGGACTCCAGAGCTAACCCGACTCAAAATTGAGACAAACAGGGCGCGAAGAGCATACCACAGGGAAGGCTTAGACGAACCTAGACAGAGGTTGAGGAGAGAATACCACGCGTGCAGAAACCGGTACACGTGGAAGATAAAGAGAGCGAAACGGGAAAGTTGGCAAACCTTTGTAGATGAGATCGGGAACGACGAACCGTTCGGGGCCGTATACAAGCTGTTATGCGGGAAAATAAGGCCACGGGAAATATGTGCGGCTATGCGACGAGAGGGAGCATGAGAGATGGCACCGGGAAGTTAGGGAAAATGTTAGGCAGGAGCCGCCGGCCAGTATGGAGGAAGCCGAGGCGATCATAGGCGGATTGCCAAGGGGCAAAGCGCCCGGGCCGGACAAGATAGTGTACGAGATGGTCAGGGAGTCCTGGCCGATCATCGGCGAGACTTTGCTCTAGATATGGAACAAGTGCCTCGAGCTAGGAGCATTTTCGACGGAATGGAAGCGAGGCATACTAGTGCCCATACTGAAGGGAGTAGATAGGGATAGATCTAATCCGGCGTCATATCGACCTATCAGCCTCCTCTCGGTCCTGGGGAAGGTGCTAGAAAAGCTAATGCTACGTAGGTTAGAGGAGAACTTAGACAGGGCGGCGAAAGGCGGGAACCAGTACGGATTCAGGAAAGGGCGTTCGACGATAGACGCGATAGAGGAGTGCAGGAGGGTCGTCGAAACAGCGAACGAAAAGAATGTGCTAGGAATCTTCCTCGACGTCAGGGGGGCGTTCGATGCCTTATGGTGGCCGGACGTCCTCCTGGCGCTGGGGGAGAGAGGATGCGCGGGGAATCTTTACAGGTTGTTCGCGAATTACCTTTCAGATAGGAGAGCCGAAATTAGGGAAGGGGGCGACAGAATAGATAGGCTATGCGAAAGAGGGTGCCCACAAGGTTCGATACTGGGTCCGTTTTTCTGGAACCTAGTGTTTGATGGGAACCTCGGTGAAGGAAATAGGCCATGGTGTAGGAAGGTAGCATTCGCGGACGACGAAGTAATAATAATCAAGGGAGGGTCGAGGCTGCAGCTAGAAGAGAGGGCTAGAGAGGTGCTCGGGGAAACCCTGGAGTGGTGCACGCGCCATAAACTTCAGCTGTCAGGGGAGAAGTCGGTAGGCCTTATGCTGAAGGGTAAATTTGATAGGGATAGGCGCCCGAGACTAGAGATAGGGAATGAGGCGATTAGGGTCTTAGATGAGGCAAGACATTTCTGAATAACTTGGAGAGAAAACCTAAAGATTATGCCCCACATCAGTTCGACGAGCAGTTAAGGCGAGATGGGGACTAAACCATCGGACGGTGGAGATCCTCAATAGAGGGGTTCTCGAACCAGCATTGCTCTACGGGGCCGAGGTCTGGTACGACAAGCTGAATGCAAATAGTACGGCAAGGCTGGATCGCCAGCAGAGACCGATGCTAATTGCGTCCACAAAGGCGTACAGAACGACGTCACTAGACGCACTAGCAGTAGTATCAGGGAGCATCCCACTCACTTACAAGGCGAAGGAAAGGTGGGTGAGGCGGCAGATAAAGATGGGTAGGCAGGTGGACTTCGGGCGCTTTACATACGATGGCAGTCGCGAGACCCGAAAACAGGCCATAAAAGATGCACGGCAGAACGTAGTGGAGAAATGGGAGCAGGCCTGGAACAGGTCGGAGAAGGGAGTGACCACTCATGGTTTCTTCCCTAGCGTTGAGGAAAGGTTCCAGATGGATTGGCTGCGACTAAGTTACTGGGTCACCCAGTTCCTAACGGGACACGTGAAGACACGGGTCAACACCTGCTGCTAGACTGCCCGCGTGCAGAAGACAGTAGGCGCGAGTTCGAAGTGGAACTTCGACAAGGGGGCTTCGCATGGCCTCCGCGGCAGACGAACTTGGTAGACGCGGCGGTCTATCCACGGTTTAAGGCGTATGCGGAAAAGCTCCTACAGGCAAGGGAAGAGCAGCGGCGAGAGGCGTGAGAAACCGGGGAAGGCTGGCGCGCGTCGGGGGTTGTTATGGTACAGAAACCCGAGAAGAGCAGAAGATCCCACCCTGGACCCGGACCGGCGTCCTGGATTGATTTTCTCACTGACTGGGACCATGGGAGGCCAGCAGTTGCGGGCGTTTGAGGCTAGCAAACGCGGGCGCACAAGTCGCGGTACGGCCGAAAAGCTGAGCCGCACCGAAGAGGCAGCACCTTGTGGGCTAAGCACTATGTGCAGGCGCTGAAGTCGCTCGCGGTACGACAGAAATGCTAATTCCGCGCAAGCGAAGGATAAGCGACGGTACGGCAGAAATGCTGAGCCGCCAGCGGCGACACGTTGCGGTACGGCCGAAATGCTGAGCCACGACAAAGCGATGCGACGAGCCTCTCTCCATGCCTATGGCCTTGCCCTTGAGAGGGGCTCTAGCGGAGGCTAGCACAGTGTCATGCGCGAAGGGGGAGACGCGGGGCTTACCGATGATGGCAAGGGGGCATCCCACGCCGAGTGAGACAAGGGTCCACGCCGAGGTGAGTTTAGGAATCGGTTAATGAAGTGTGGTGTCCCGGGAGCATTTTTACCGATCCTATACACGTTCAGCAGCCGGCTTTGCCGAACACGCCCGATTGCGCAATATACCAATCGTAAGCAATTTCAGCCCGTAGTGCTAAACGTGTATAGTATCAGTAATCTGTTGATCACGATCCTGATCGATCGCATTGCGTGGTGGAAAATAACCTATAATATTTGCATTATTTCTATGTAGAATGACTGAAATCGACACGTTTTTTGCATTTGATGAATGTTGCAAAATAGAAATAAAGGATTTTAAAACCACGGAATGTTTTATAGTCGATGTTCATACAAAATTTGATCCAAAAGACTATTCAAGCCATGTTAAGGAATGGATATCAAATTTTTCCAAGACCACTAAAACGAACTGATTTGTATTTAGAGCATTTCCCGATAATAAAAGGCACCTTTTCAGGAAAAATTTTAAGTGCCAACACAACTGCAAAAATAAGGGTGATAAAAGTTCGAAAAACCGAAATCGAAATCTAAACTGTAAGGCATTTGTTAACGTGCTAATAAAGAAAGTCAACAAAGACAAAATAAAAAATGACCCCTTTCTAAAAGAAAATCTTAATGTTTTTATAAAGGTAAGTAGATGCCATAATTCTATTTTATCTTAATTGATATGAAGGTTTTTTTGCATAAGCCCCCTCTGTTATTAAAAGAGATTTCTGAGAAAATCGAAATTATTTATTATGCAATGGGGTTTTATGCAGAATCGCCAACATAAAGCGTCTTTATCTTAGACTACCGGTATTCTAGACGAATTAAGCAAGGTAACTGATTAGTGTATCGATAGGTGGCGTTTCTTCGATTTATCTTCAATAAGAGGTTCTTGCAAAAAAGCCTTCATATCAGTGGCAAATTTGATGGTGATATAACAATTTCTATTTTATGCTTAATTTTTCATGTGTTTGTTCATTCTATGATATAGCGTTATTTTGGGGGTCATATTGATAACTTAATTTTTTAGATAAATTTTGAACACAGCCATGTGATTGATGTTGCCGAAGCATATGATTTTTTAAGGATTTGGGAAGATACAAAGCAATCCTATATAGATTACTTCAATATGGGCATGACACCAGCAGCAGCGCACAGTTTTCATGAACTTAAAATATTGGGTGACAATGAAGAAGATTTTTCTCGTGTTAAAATTTTAGCAAATGCTCAAGTTAATCCAAGAAAACGACAAATATACACATTATTCAATAAATGGAGGTAGGTAAAATTTATAAAATAGTCTAAGAATTGCTATCTTTTAGTAAATAGGCAGTTTAGCAAAAATCATTACTTATACAGGGTGACGCGGATCTAAATGTACAGGGCTATTCACTACATTTTGATCCCCCTCTAACTAATTTATTTTTAGGTTTAAGAAAATAAGTTTAATACAAAAGTTACATAGCCTGCTTTAGATTTTATATTTATTTTATTTTCATGTATTCAGGGTGATCCATTTTGCCGTAGCCACTATGAACTTTTTTATTTTGAATGTATATAATGATATTTTCGGATTATCCTCGTAATTGTAAATGTTTTGTGTAGCACTTCCTATACCTATCTTTAATTGTTTTCCAGATAATGACAGTTGAAAACAGAGATCCACGTCACTCTGTATTTTCAACCGCCTTCAAGAAAAAATTGAGGTTTTTTTCTTAAGAAAATACAGTTACCACTAAACTAACCTCTTGTACTTTGTTTTAGAACTAATAATTTTGGTAGTCGCGATCCTGTCAATGCACTGAAAATTTTGAAAGAAAAGGAAACTTTTGCGAAAATAGGGGTTGAGTTATTAGTAGATGAAGAAAATTCAAATGTGGCTATTGTCACACCTATTATGAGGAGGTCCCATTCAATGAAATTTTCAGAAGATATAGTATTTGTAGATTCAAGCGGGTCCTGTGATCAAGCCAATACAGTGGTAACATTTCTGTTTGGCTCGTCAAAAGTAGGAGGGATTCCATTGGGTTGTGTTATGCATAATAATCAAACAGAAGAGGATTATACTAAAGCTCTGCAAAATTTAAAAACGTTACTTGGTCCTGAAGGATTTAACAGAAAAAAGTATCCACAAATATTTATGACCGATGACAGCGCAGCAGAAAGAAATGCATTACGTGGAGTATTTCCAGAAAGTAAGTTACCTCTCTGCATATTTCATGTAACTCAAGCAGTATGGAGATGGCTATGGAGTAGCCATAATAAAATAGAGAAAAATGATCGGCTACATCTTATGAAATTATTTCAAAAGGTAGTGTATTCTTCCACAGACATTGGATATGATTTAGCCATGAATATTCTTCTTAAAGATATTGTTAAAAAAAAATATATCATTTTTTTGAAGTACGTAGAGCAGCTATGGAAAAGAAAAGAAGAATGGTGTTTGTGTAATAGGGCTTCTTTAACTACCAGAGGGCATAATACCAATAATACTGTCGAAGCCTCGATCAGAATATTCCAAGATTTGGTATTAGAAAGATGTAAAGCTTTTAATATATGCGCTTTAGTAGATTTTGTTTCCACTATATTGGAAAACCATCACATACGAAGATTACTCAATTTCGCTAATGGAAGGGAAACAAAAAATGATATTGCATATGGGAAATTTCTTAGAAAAGCAAGTGCACTGGAGGTACTTCAAACTGGAGAGAATGCGTTTGAAGTGTCGTCAACTCAAAGTGAAGAGAAAGCAAAGTATAAAGTGGTATCAGATTTACAAATGTGCGAATGTCTTGCAGGACAAGGAGGAAAGTTCTGCAAACACTTGTGTGCCGTCCAAGAGATATATAAAAATATTTCCACTTGCCCTCAACTAAGCACAAGTGATAAATTTTTGTTTACAAAAATAGCAATGGGCGATACTGTTGAAAAAAATGCTAATTTTTTTTCTTCTATGCAAAAATCAGTTAGTGCTAATGATATCACTTATGCATCTTCCTCTAGTAATAAAAATACTCCGAATGACGATTATCAGCTACACCATGGTATTTCAGACCAATTAGAAGAAGATTTTAATCAAGACACAGCATACGAAGAGGAAATAAATCGCTTTGCAAATAACTTAAATCTGTTAATTGAGTTAACTAAACAGAAAGATTATTCTTTGTTACCTCTTTTCAAAAAAGTCAACACCAAGTTGGAGGGAGTGAAGACCACAACACAATTGGGGTCCTTTTTCTCAAATATTGTATCAAAAGTGGGGTCAAGGAAAACAATTCCAGTTCAGCCAACGTCCATTTCCCGAAGGAAGCGATCATCACTTCCAAAAGGCATTCAAGCCGGCCGCCCTTCAAATTTGGAATTAAATCGCACTGGAAGAATTGCAAAAAGATCAAAGAAAAAACACCAACTTAGTGCAAATATAGCAGCTAATTTACCAAACGCTATAAAGGTAATTAATATGAATGTTCTATTTTTCGTTCCTTTTTATACTATTGTTGTGCAAGTATTTTTAGTGTTTGCTAATTAATCATGAGTGTGTGTGTCATGTGTCATGAGTATCTAAACATAATTTTGATATCTCATAATAATCGAAATTAAAAGGTTAATTGGAATTACTCAATTTTAAAAAATCCCTTGTATATTCGAAACAAATGAAATTAGACCGATTCTGTTTATTCCAGCCTAGTGAGATGGAAAATCCAGCTCGTGACACTTTTATTAATTTTTTCCTATGTACGTATTACCGTTTTTCTTGTAGCGCATAAAACCAACGAAAATTACTCGCCTTGTACTTAGTTCATTTTTAATATATCATTTTAGTTACATTGTATAATGTATTTATTGTTTTCTTAATATTTCTTAAAAAAGTGCGGGTATATATAAAAAAGTCAGTATCGCATAACTGCAAAAATGATAAATATTTGTGCGCGCCAGGAAAATGAAATAAAACAAAGTTTTAGTTTATTTTGATTGCCATACTCTACCAATAATTTTTTATATTGCATCATATTATGCCCCCATGCGGATAATAAGTACTGCGTGTAGTAAAAAGAATAGCGCGAGAGATTTCGTTACTAACCCTACACATATTCAGCGCGACCTGCTAAAATCAGCTAGGATTGGTAAAAACATAATTCGCATATCTACGGCAATTCGGATCGCTGAACGTGTATAGGATCGGTAAAAATGCGTCCCGGGAGTTCTTCCTGGGCCTGTTATCTTAGATGAAATTCCTATTCCGAAACAGACCGCACGGTCGTCAACCCTTAAAGAAACTTCCGGAGGCTACCCTATCCCACAACTGCGAGCCGCGAGGCACCGCAACGGTGGGTAAGGATGTCCGAAGGATGAGAAGTGCGGCGGTACGGCCGAAAGGCTGAGCCGCTGTCACTGCGATATGTGTGGTAGAGAGCTTGCTCTCGAACGGTGACCCGTCAAACGTTCACACGGGTACTACGGGTGGTCAACATTAAGCCCCACGCATCGAGATACCCGGCATCTCGGTATCGGGTACAGCGAGCGTGGTTGACCAGTGCGGAAGGACTCGTAGTGGCAATGGTGCCCAATATGCTGGGAAAGGAGCTCCCGTATCGGCGGGGGCTAACGCTGTGGCGACTCCATAAGTCGTCAGAGGTTGAATAGGCCTCGACCGGACCGGTGCCGGACCTGCGGCATCGGTAGCGTCCCGCCTGAGAGACCGAAAGGTACGGAAGGCGGGGGACGATATGCTTAATTGCTAGGTACGTCCAGCTTCACAAATGTGTGTCGCTACCAAGACCCTGTTGAGCTTGACTCTAGTCTGGCACTGTAAGGAGACATGAGAGGTGTAGCATAAGTGGGAGACGGGGCAACCTGTCGCCGGTGAAATACCACTGCTTTCATCGTTAGGGGGAAGAGACCTCGTTCTTCCCCCCGGCTCTCCCTTGAGCCTCCACAGTCTCGCCGACGCGTAGACGAGGCCACCCCAGAGAGCAGGATCAGCTGCCACCATCTTCTTCTCCGGCTACATCCAAGCCGAGACTGGACCTTCCGGCTGAAGATTCAAACCCAACACCTGAACCCAGTCGGACCGTCCCAGGAAGCGGCGAAAGTCCGGGAGATTATACTCCACCCAATGCTGCAGCGGGAATACAGCCGGATACAGTGCCACCCCCGTTAGTGGTGCTACCACCCGATATGCCCCCGCTCTCACCACCCTCCGACACACCATCAGACGGAGAAGAACCCCAGCCCGACCAGGAGGAGGACCCCCATATCTTCCTTACCCACCTCGTCCGCCTCAGAGGCACTGCGGACGAAGAGACCAAAACATTGATCTCCATGCAAAGTGGACTAGCGTTACGTTTCCGGCCTCAAGGAGGCCCGCTCTGGGAACCCGAAGATCCCAACCGCCGCCCCCACCACTTGCCAACGCTAGGCAGAAAAGAGCGGCGGAGTACAAGAAGGCGCAAGATTTGTTCGGCAGGGATCGTAAGGCCCTTGTTGAGAAGATCATAACACAAAAGCCTCTCCTTCAGCCTGAGATACACCCGACCACTCAGGCTGTGGAAGACCTGTATGGCCCTCTGCTGGAGCAGGAGTTCGCCAGATTGGATTTGGCAATACCCGATGGGAAGGCAGCAACAGCTCGGGCATACCGTCCTATTACAGAGGAGGACATCATCGGGGCTATAACAGGCTGGAGTAACTCTGCCCCTGGTCCAGACGGCATAACAACAGCCGTCGTGAAGAGGTGTCTAAAACCAAAGCTAGAGGCCCTCGTCAATGTCCTGCTATACAGACGGTACCATCCAAAGCTCTGGAAACAGTCCAGGACCGTTCTTATCCCCAAGGACGGTCCCCGGGAAGATCCTTCCAATTGGCGGCCCATAACTATTGGCTCCACGGTGCAGCGCCTATTTCACCGAATCTTGCCAACGCCTGGCCCGCGCGGTGGATCTCCACGCCCTCCAGCGGGGCTTTATCACCATGGATGGCTGCCTGGCGAACGCATTGCTCTTGGACAATTACATTAAGAGCCGTAGAGCCAGCGGCAAGACTTTTAATCTAGTGTCTTTAGATGTCCGGAAGGCGTTCGATACTGTGTCTCATAACGCCATTGTACGGGCAATGAATCGTCTGGGACTGTCGAGCTTCATGGTAGAGTACATAAGATCAACCTTCAAGGATGCATGCACAACGATCCATATTGGAAGCGAACGCGCCCGACCTTTACGCGTTCGGAGAGGAGTCAAGCAGGGCGATCCGCTTTCACCCCTGCTTTTCAATATGGTGCTAGATGAGCTGGTGGAAAAGCCGAATAACGAACAACCTGGAGTGACCATCTCACCATCTACAAGAGTCGTCGCAGCCGCCTTCGCGGACGACCTAGTTCTATTAGAGGATCGAGACATCGATGTGCCAGATGCGCTTGATATTACGTGCCAATTCCTCGAGGCGAGGGGTATGGCGCTAAATCCAAGAAAATGCGTCTCCCTCTCAGCGGCCTCGATAAATCACAAGAGCGTGATGAGGACAGCGCCCACCTTTTCCATCCGAGGTACGCGCATTCCGGCCGCCAGCGATGTGGACACCTTCCGATACCTAGGTCACCATTATTCGGGTAGGGAGGTGTCCAAACCGACTCTTTATAATCTAACATCATGGGTGAGATGTGTTGAACGTTCCCCACTCAAGCCCCACCAGAAGCTATCGGTATTGAAGACCTTCGTTGTGCCAAAACTGTACCATGGGCTGCAGGTTGCGGCGATCAGTGGCAAGACCTTGGCGGAGTGTGATCGCGTTATTAAACAATCAGGAACTCAATATATTCGGGGACCGTATTACTCGAGAGATGGCGGAGACACCATATATGAGGACACTCGTTGCTAAAACCAACAACTTGCCAGCAGGGGGAATCCCGAACCTTACTGGCGCGAGCAAGTCTCAGTCCGAGCGATGAGCGCGGGCCTGCAGGACGCCGTCAACGACACGTAAAGCAGATCCTGGACAGACGCCGTACCCAGGGGATGGTCCGGACGGGACTATGTCCGATCAATACAGCTCAGGACGGCCAACCTGGCGACCACTGGCTTTCCCTACCAACCACAGGAGGCCAGAAGATGCAGAGCCGGGTGCCCAAGGATAGAATCTCTTTCACATATTCTCCAGGGGTGCCCGGTGTCACACTATGACAGATTGAAGCGACACGATGAGATCGTGTCCAAGGTCGCCCGCCACGCCAGGCGCCAACGCTGGACAGTAGAAGTAGAACCCCGGGTCAGGCACGGGGACGGTCAGCTCTTCAAGCCATACTTGGCAGTACACCTATCCCAGCAGCAGATTGTCATCTGCGATATCCAGATCTGCTGGGAAGGGCCCAGGACCCTAGCAGAAAGCTGGGAAATGAAGAGGTTAGTCTATGACAACGCAAGATTTCGTGAAGCTGCCGCCCGTGTTTGGCCTGAGAGAGATCTTATTTTCTTCCTACCCTTGCTCCTGGGGGCCAGGGGGATATGGCCCAGAGCCAACCTAGAGACCTCCACTGTCCTAAAGATACCGCAAACTGTGAGAGCCAGCTGTGTGCATAGCTGCCTCACATGGGGCAGCACAATGCACCGAAAGTAAATAAATAAATATAAAGTACGATGTTAGTACTTCAGATTTAATTTGGTAATTGGAAACATTACTTATACAAAATTCATATTATGGTTAGGTTAACAAGAATGCTCATACCGTTGTTAACACTAATATCAAGTGAATGGTGCTCGTACTACTCCGTGATAATAACGTACAAACGAATAACCGCAACAACAACATTAAGCCAGTATCCATCCAAGACATCGCCGATTGCCCAAATCCACAGCAGGACTACAAGGAAAAATCAATGAAGATTCAAATCATACAAAGGAGTGAATTTAAGCAACGTAAAGTTTACCCATTTTTGGTAGAGGTTACAAGAAATATAACCCAGTATGGGATGCGTTAAAGTTCCTCAGGGGTAGACGAAGGTCAAAAAACCGTTTTTAAGGCACCAGGACAAGAATAATGACGAAGCGTACATAGATACGAAAATATAAGAATGTATAATGAATACGAAAATAGTAATTTACGATACAAGTGCTTAAAGCTACTCTTTAGGCACGAGTGGGGTAGAGTTAAAACTCGAGTGAGCGAGCGTTTTAAGCCCCGCGAGTGACTAAAGATGCTTTACGCATGTGTATCGAACAATATTTTATCTACGATAGAATCTCGAAAACACGGTAAATATGAAAAAAATTAAATGTAAATTAGGATTACCAGCAACCAGTCGTAATTTTGCGTGTTTTTAAAATTTTAAAACCCGTTGCTACTCACAACGTGCCTAATGAAATATTTTAAATACGTTACTACTGACGACGTAAACTAATGAAAACATGTTATTAAACAATAGTTTTACAAACTTAAAACTGCCAACTAAAAGGAAATTTTACACACTGTCGTAGATAAATACTAATTAATGTACTACAGCAGTATGAAGCGTAGTAGGTGAAGTAACCAAAGACGCCAAATGCGAATGAGGATCATACAATGAAGACGATCACTCTTAGCCAAAAGTTATAGTAACTGCAGCAATAAAACGGAATACAAATGAAGATTTTGCTACAGTACAATGGGAAGAAAAGTAAATTAGCTTAGATTCAGGAATTCAATGCGAACTTCACTTGGACAGCGAAGAAGTTTCGACCTCAAACGGCTTGTACAACCAGTCCCATGTACATACTCATCAATACTCCTCTTTCTCGCTACGTTCTGTAACCAAGAATTGTAGTTGATTGAA
The DNA here is from genome assembly GCA_940337035.1 of Agriotes lineatus. NCBI lineage: Eukaryota > Metazoa > Arthropoda > Insecta > Coleoptera > Elateridae > Agriotes > Agriotes lineatus. Next base: position 351,552 of record CALNHX010000047.1, on the reverse strand, counting down.
AGTCGTTTCCCCCTGGCACGAAATTTGAATCTCCTCCGGGAAGGTATTAGGTTTGTTCGTTTGTTGCACTAGTTCAACATATTTGTCACTTTCGGCACTAAATCTGTTCGTTTATCAAATAGTGCTGCACTAACTTGAACTTATTTCTGTTTGTTTGTTAGAGTGCAGCTACACTAAACCGCACTTTTCACACCTAGTTTGAAGGAGGTCCAGAAAGTCCAAAATGTAAGATAACAAAATCCTAACCTCTGAACTTGTCGGGTTGGTGGTATTAACCTAGAAAATGAACCCAGCCATTGTGTGTTACCAGTGCGAATTGTGCGATTATCGAAATGAAAATCGTGATTTGGTGGTAAACCACCTTAACACGCAACATAAGGATACTGTTAAGGAACAGAGGGAAAGTAGTAAGTTGTAATAGTGTAGCAACTGCAACATCCTGATCTTATTTATTTTTAAACTAATAAAATTAATTTACATTATCAGGTTTTTGGAAGGATGCACATGCTGTAGTTGTTTGTTATGATATAAACGAAGATACAAGTACCGCAACTACTTCAAATATAACATGGACTGAGGAAATGACAAAGCTTTTACTAAATCTGTACAGAGATAAAAAGCCTTTAGTAGAAAAAGGTAAAATTAGAACCTCAAAGTTAATGCGGAATCAAATAGTGGAGGAGATGTCGCCATATGGTTACAATTTGACAAGCTTACAAGTTGAAATAAATGGAAGAGCTTGGAACGAATGTACAAAAACATAAAGCAAAATACGAAAAGCACGGGACGGGGAAGAAAAACATGTCCATATGAGAGGTAGAAGTATATGGCTTGTAGGTATATTATGTAACTTTCTTAAGATTTTCAGAGAATTAGATGACATTTTTAAGTGGAAGGCATACCATAAATCCAGTATATACAATTAAAAGCAGTAATAATGCATTGGAAATGGAGAATAATATAAGCCAAAATGAATCCGAAAGTAACAGAAGGTAATTTCTTTTAAAGCACTTACTTTTATTGCGATTTTGATATAAATTTTAGTACGCCAGAACCAAACACAAAACTGTTAGATGTAATGTAGTTCAGAAGGAGCTCCAAAACTTAAGACTGTTAATAGAGGATAAACACAAAAAAGGGAAAAACATGAAGAATTGCGCTATCAACAACGGAATGATATTATTGAGCAAATGAAAATAAGAAATGAGCTGCTAAAAAAACTAACAGAAAAGCTATAAGCTTCTAAGTATGATAAATTTTTCAGAATCTATTTTTTAGTTGTTATGTACAAGGGGTGCCACATAAGCAACACCTTACATATGCAAGTATGTCGTTGTTGTTATTTTTTTCTAATTTAATTGTTATATTAGAAGTACTGTATTTTAAGTTAATAAGTTGTTCGTTAGTGCTATTACTATAAATCCCGCTACTAACTGACTGGCAATATTTATCTACCCAACCCCTAACTAGGCTTTTTAAATAGTTAATTTCATCTTCAGTTGCTGATGTATTTTCATTTACAGATAATAATTGTATTTTGGCGTTCATTTTGAAATGTACACTAGATTGTGGGAGTTCCCCACCTCTCGGTTATGTAATACTCGTATGTTATGTTGCTCTTTATAGAAAACGAAATATAGTTTTTATAAAATGTATTACTTGTTTTCATATAATAAATATATTACTTTAAAGATCTATCTAACACCATCTGTTCTTGCATTTATGTTAAGAAATGTTTCTGTTTCCAGCTGTTCATCCAATACATCATTATCAGTATTAAATTGAAGACCATCTCCAATAGTTCAATTGTGTAGGACACAACAAGCCACAATGAATTGACATGTTCTTTGAATGTTTCTTAACTTAATATGATAAAGGGTGTTTTTTTAGAGGGATAGAACTTTAAATTGAAATAAAACACAGAAAGATGTTTTTGATATCAATGAAATTGGCTTTATTGGAAAGATAATTCTTTGGCATTACTGTTTGAATATAATTTCGAGCATGTGGCCACCGCGGCTGGCGCGTATATGGCGTAATCTGGAGGTCCATTTTTCACACACTCTTCGCAGTACATCAGGCTGTATTTCGGCGATAAAGCATCGAATGTTGGCTTGCAAGTGCTCAATTGTTTCTGGTTCTCGGTTGTTTTGAGATTAGTTTGGTTTGGCAATTCATCATGAATAGACTCTCGCCGGAGCAACGTTTGCAAATTGTTCAAATTTATTTTGAAAAACAATGTTCAATTCGAGAAACACATCGGGCATTACGTGCATTTTATGGTGTTCATAATCGTCCATCAGAGCTATTAATTCGAAAAACTATGGATCGTTTTCGCAATACGTTTACTCTAAACGATAATAAGCATCCCAGACGTCGTACAGTGCGCACACAACAAGCGATTGCTGGTGTGCAGCGTAGTCTTGATGATGATCCAAATGTGTCAATTCGTCGTCGTGCTCAAAAATTAAACTTCTGTCCATCCACTTTATGGAAAATTTTGCGTAAAGATCTTGGTTTACGTGCTTACAAGATTCAACTTGTGCAGGAACTGAAACCACACGATTATCGTTCGCGCCGCACATTTGCTGAATGGGCCGAAGGAAACATTGCCACTGATCCACAATTTCATTTGAAAATTTTGTTCAGTGATGAACCACACTTTTGGTTAAATGGCTACGTCAATAAACAGAATAGCCGCATATGGGGCGATGAGAATCCACAAGCATTTCTGAAACACCATTACATCCAGAAAAGTCACCGTTTGGTGCGCTTTATGGGCCGGTGGAATCATTGGTCCATATGTCTTCAAAAATGATGACGGCCAGAACGTTACAGTCAACGGTGAGCGGTACAGAGACATGATTACTAACTTTTTCGTGCCTCAATTGGGAGGCATTAATGTTGCAGACATGTGGTTTCAGAAGGACGGTGCCACATGCCACACAGCGCGCGATACAATTAATTTACTGAAAGAAACGTTTGACGAACGATTCATTTCACGCAATGGATCTGTTAACTGGCCACCTCGTTCGTGCGATTTGACGCCATTAGATTATTATCTTTGGGGATATGTAAAGTCGTATGTCTACGCAGATAAACCAGAAACAATTGAGCACTTGGAAGCCAATATTCGACGCGTTATTGCTGAAAGACAGCCTGATGTACTGCGAAGAGTGTGTGAAAATTGGACCTCCAGATTAGGCCATGTATGCGCCAGCCGCGGCGGTCACATGCTCGAAATTATATTTAAGCAGTAATGTCAAAGAATTATCTTTCCAATAAAGCCAATTTGATGGATATCAAAAACATCTTTCTGTGTTTTATTTCAATTTAAAGTTCTATCCCTCTAAAAAAAACACCCTTTACAATTGACGGAAGCATTGTTTGAGTATCCCAAAAGTATGTTCGATTATCACTCGACAAGAGCTGTGAACAATATTAAAATGTTTCTGCTGTCTACTTAGATGTCCGTTATCTCGATATGGTGTTATCACTGTCGGTAACAATGGGTAAGCACTATCTGCAAGTATGTATTCTTCTAAAATAAAAATGTCAATTTTTTAAATTTATTTAGCAAATGTTTCATACAAACCCCCGACTGCTAATTCCTCTGTGTTTGTTATAGAAGTCTGAATTTTAAAAAACACGAGCATCATGCACAGATCCTGGCATTCCAATAAATACATCTCTAAATTTTCTATCTTCATTACAGGTTCCCTGAAGTATCAATGAATAAAAACGTTTTCTATTAAAATAATCTGTATGGCGTTCTACTGGTTTATCTATTTTAATGTGACATCCATCGATTGCTCCTATGAATTTATATTTAAAACTTTTATTAATTCAAATTACCTACATAATTTACCAATGATGTCAGGAAAGCCAAATTTTTCGTAGAAATACTGCTTACTCTTCTGTTTTCCTAAATTGTTTGGTATTTTTATTATATTACTCTTTATCGAACACAGAAATCTTGAAATTCTTGTAATCACATCAAATAGTGAACTAAGGGATAAATCCCACCTATCAGCAATATCTCTATATGATGCTGACTGATGTCCTGCAAACCACAGGAATACTAATACATGCTTCTCAGCAGATATGTTTATTCGTGATCGTGCTTTAAAAAATAGGTAAATTCAGTACACGTGTTTAAAATTTCCAAGTAGCTTACGTGTTAATAATGACTTAAATTCATGAGATAATTCAAATTTGTCCACTAAGTAGGCTAAACAAGAACGTTTTATACGAAAGTGGCTTTCAAATGCTTCATTGCAATATCCTTTAACAACCTGAAATTCTAATATTTACTTCAGGATTTGCACGTTAAATAAAACAAGCTTACTTCATCTCCATAGTTTCCTATAGTGATTCGAGTTCTACGTCCATGGGTATTAAACAGGAGAGATGTTACTATCACGACTTCCATTTCCAATTCTCCTGTATTCTCTTCATCGGATGATAGTAATGCTTCTTCATCTTCTTCTGTCGCATATAATTTTATTATTTGTATAGTATTATCCAAAACAAAATACACTGAAAAGTGAAAATTTACCTATTACTAACGCGAAATTTGCATCACCGTCCATATTTGAGGTTACGTTTCAACAACAGCTGCACTAGAACTACACCAAAACTGTTCGTTTCAAATGCAAAAAAATGAAGTGTAATGTAGCTGTCTCTTTCTTGAACTGACTGCACTCGTGACGTAAAGAAGTGTAAAAAGTGCGATCAAACGAACAAACCTATTCGCTCTCGCAACAACAGCTGTTCCAGTTTAGTTACGCCAAATAAATGGCTGAGAGCGTTTACAGATGAGGCTAAGTGATTGAGCCCCTCTCGCCACACCCCCAAAATCAACCGGCGGAAGATATTAATAATTAATTCCAGTAAACCATTAATACATTATTAATAATTCAATCATTAAATAAATAATTAATAATTCGGTGGATGAGAGACTGAGCCCCTCTCATCACCCCCAAGAGACTCTCCTTGGGAACGTTTCGTTTCAACAAAAACTAGAACCCTCTTTGGGGTAGAACCTTATTAATTTGTTCCACGGACTGATTTGTGGACTTGGTGGAAAATTTGCTCCACGTGACTGCAAGTTGATCGCTAAGAGAAGGAAGAAGAGAAGACCTCAATTGGGAATAATTAAAGATTAAACGACTTACCTATTAGGAAGTTCAATCATAATTATACGACTGGTCCGGTCCGCATAGAACACGTTTAGTAGGCGATTTTCGTCTGCTACGTGCACTATTTTCAAAGCAAAACAAAAAACAACGCCGTCATTCACGACCCTTCGCTGGAGTCGCTTCATTACGCGTCTTAGGTCCGGTAGATCGCTTAAAAGAAAGGGGAATGCCGGAAAGATGTAATCTTTTGGGGGGGGGGGGGATTGTTCTATGCGAACCGAACCAGCTGTAAAATTATGATTGATCTTCCTAACAGGTAAATCGTTTAATCTTTAATTATACTTCCTGGTCCGGTGCTTATAGAACACGTGTAGATGTTTAAAGCACAAAAAGCGATCAACCGTTGTACGAACTATATTATTTATACACTATATTTGATAACAGGAAAGCACAGAAATAACCAGAAATTGATACAATTCAGTGATAGGTATAATGTATATTTTAGACATTTATATGATATGGATGCTACGTTAGAATTTTTTCAGCAAACATAGTGTGCAGCAGGCTGAAGTGGTCGGTTATAAAATTGAAAAAAAAACACATCTGAACATTTAGACCACCCAGCCGTGGCGCAAATAGTATCAATGCTAATCCCAGCTCACATGGCAGCCGAAGATGAGGCCTGTCTAGTGCTATGGGCTGAAAAAATTTCGTATTGATACCGCTGTTACCTATAACTGTTTTTATCAATGTGGATATAGTTTGCGCAGAGGCTGCGTGATAAGGTTTGCGATGCGTGAGGATATTTGATCTCTGATTTTCAACTTTGTTTCCATATAAAACAAGATTGTCGAGGCAGTGCATAATTGTGGCTTGTTTTCAAAAAAGGGTAATATAATTTTTGATTGAGTTTTTGATGGACCTGATGTTTTCAATAATTCCGGTATTAACATTTCTAAGCCATCAACGGATCTTTTAATATTGTGTATCGTGATTTTGGAAAAAACTTTGTACTCGATGAACCGTACTAGGGACTAACAGTCCTATTAAACGAAAGGTTAGCAGCTGTAAGTATAAACTATGTAACTGGTACAAGGTGGATAAATACCTTAAAACAATTTGAGGATCCGAGGGAAGACTGGTCTTAATTTAAACACTCCCTTTAAAAAGCGATTTACAAGTTTATCGTCGATTCGGTCGGGCAAAATAAAATTTGTTACCGAACGCAGAATATTCAGTGTGGCATAACTCAAGCCTTTATTAGACTGGTCATTTAGGAATTCCATAAAATTGTTCTGAGATGGATGATAGATGTCAAAGTGTTTCTCTTGTCCGAATACCCACCACTTTAAATGGGCTGTATTATATTGTCTTAAAGTATTTTTGCTTAAGGAGGCTATTCATATTATGATTTCGTCATCTGAAAGTCCTCTGATGCGATAGGATTGCCGGACAATCTCGCTGCAAACAGGATAAGGTGCCTCGATAAGGGGTGACGTTGTCTGGAAAGTGATAATAAAACTGATTTAATGGGCTTGAATACAATCCGGTTTGTAATTGACAGGTTCCGAAAAATTGAATACCAAGGTTGAGTTTTCCAACGGTGAGCTATTAACACTAGGAAAAAATAGAAATAAAATTGTTTCCCAATCCAAAGTAAAAGCATCTACTGCCACCGAATGGGGGTCCCTTGTCCACAATACGTACGACAGACAATTGACATTTATTTTTGATGCAAATAAATCAATGTGTGGATGTCCTAAAACAGTAACTATTTCACGAAACGCCAATGCATAAAGGATATACTCCGCGGCAGTAGCGGTTGACCATGATTCTTTATCTGCTTCAGTGTTATTTACTGATTCAATGTAACAAAAATCAATATTTCTGTTGATTCGCACCATTGCCAGATTTTTCTAACTAAATTGGACAATTACTCATATTTAATTCCACCTATATGGTTGATATATGATATCGCCGTAGTGTTATCAATTTTAAAAAGGACTGCACAGTTATGTAGCCTTTCGGCGAAACACTGCAGACCAATGGATGCTGCTAGTAATTTTAAGTAGTTAATATGCATTTTACATTGCTCGTTTGTCCAAAAACCGTTTGAAGCTTCCCCAAACAACACCACAGCCGGAGCATGAAGCATCTGAATAAATTTCTAATTTATAGCGGCGTGGTGCCAAAGAAAAATTTTTAGTGCGGATGTTCTGCACCCACCACCGCAGTTCATTTCGAATTGGGTCTGTAAGAATTACTTTTCCTTCGTACCGTCCTGCATTGGCTTTTAGAACCAAATATTTTTGGCGTGCGACATTTTTTGTGTACAGCCAACCATTAGGTACTGCAGGACAATTAGAAATTAAGTGTCCGATTAGCGTTGCCAAAGTTCGAATTTTACAACGCTTTGTATTACTAAAGCCTTCCATTAGGTTGATTACCTTAACAATTTTTTCAGGGGGTAGGAAGATATAATTTCTCGAGCTGTTAAACAAAAACTCCAAAAATTTATATTCTTGGCTGGGCAACAAACGGCATTGAAGATAATTCCCTAAAAATCCTAACGATTCTAAAGTGATATCGTTCTGTGAACATTAGTTGCACACTCGTTTTTATTCTGGCGTAGTAATAAAAAATCTTCTAAATAATTGACTGATACGAGACCGAAGGATCGCAGGCAATGCATTACTGGTTTTAAAAGTTTAGTGAAGCGGAACGCAGCTGTACCGAGTCCAAACGGGACACAGCAAGATTCATATGTGTCTTTAAATGTAAGACGTAAAACTTTTCTGTCCGGATGACATATGGGTATAGCAAAGTAGGCGTCTGTTAGATCGATAGTAGCCACGTAATCCTGTGGTGCCATTAGATGTTTTACCGTTCTATAATCATGTAATTTAAAATGCCGCAGAGATATGAATTGGTTCTGATGTTTTAAATTAAGAATAAATCTGTAAAACTTATCCGGTTTTGGAATTAAACAATACGGTGCATTTTCGTACCGCCCCAATCTGTAGAAGGTGATCAATTGCGGATTGGTATTGTTGAACGGCCTGTGGCGAAAAATGTTGTGCCACAGGCTGTTTAAGTTGTACAGGCGGGATATGAAACGGTATCGAGTATCCCTTGATACATTGAAGAATGTAGGGATCCCCGCTTAGTTTTCCCATTGTGCAAAAAATTTTTAAGACGGCCTGCATACTGGCGCTTCTGAGGATCAGCATGGACATTGTTCTTTATTTTCAAACTTGATTTTTTAAGGGAAATTGCTGCCAAAAAACAATGAGTCAACTTTGGTTTCACGAGCAACTTTCTGCATATCGGAGTTGAGTTTTGAAAAAATTTAGTGTCTGCAGTGTTGCGAGACTAAAAAATGTGCATGGGAAACGAGTTTTGCACAGTCGACCAAGCCAGGGAGTACAGGCTTCACCTGATGAGGGAAACTATTTTGAAAGAGAGAATTTATAGTCCATTTCGATGTGCGACAGGAATGCATCCTGTTTTTTCTGATTCTCTGTCATGTAGTTACGGATTAACAGTCGAAGCATTCAACGACGGAAAATTTTCTGGAACAGGCCATTTGGTTTTCAGATCATCCCTCGTAGCAAGATCGACCCACGAGGTAAGATAGCTGAAAAACGAGATACGACTTTAAATTCAATATTTAAAATAAATCCGGGTGTTGCCGGAGTACTCTGGTCCACGCCCAATAGATCCGCGTAATTTATTTGATGAGGCGGATTCCGAATCAGTAGCAATAATACGCCGAATCTTTGGTCTGCGGGGCAAGTTGTCCTGGGAGGTTTCGGAGGCGCTGTCAGCTAGAGAAAAGGAAAGACGTTAAATGTTTGTTTGTTTAGTGGGCCCTGGCGGAGTGTAACTAATCGCCCTCGATTTTTTGTTGAAGTTTCAGCTGCATGAGATGAGGTCAGACGTCACCCCGAATGTTTGCCTGGTCACTCAAGGACAGGACCAAAAGAGCCCGTATGGGCTACAAGTTTAATAGGTAAAGCTACATACCTAAATTCGTACTGCCGCCTGGATAAATTCCGGAAGGAACAGGTGTAATACGAGCCAAGTCTTCGGTACTACGTGCAGAGACGAGCCAAGCTTCCGCTACGCACTTTAGCAAAATGCGTTATAAATACCAGTCGAGCCAAGACTGTATTGGGCAAGTTCCGGAAGGAACAACGAGCCAAGTCTTTAGTACTAAGTACAGGGACGAGCCAAGTCCCCGCTACGCTTTTAACAAGTGCGTTATACCAGTCAAGCCAAGACTGGAATTAGTATTTGGAGGAACGAGCCAAGTTCCTCTTCTGACAATTGGGCATTACGTACTGGATGATCCAAAGAAAGAAATGTTCGCCAGCATTGTCTGAAATTTTCGTTTCAGGTGGCGAAGCTATGCAGAAGCTCTTCGTTTTTCTGGCTTCGACAGCATGGCTGGAGAACTAACACAAAACACAACTGGCACGTAGCACACTAAAAAGCGTAATGAAGCGACTCCAGCGAAGGGTCGTGAATGACGTTGTTTTTTGTTGTGCTTTGAAAATAGTGCACGTAACAGACAAAAATAGCCTACTACACGTGTTCTATAAGGACCGGACCAGGAAGTATAATAACAACCACGGTTCCAAACCATTTCCACCTTTCATTATTCCTTACTTGGAGGCCACCAAGCCTACAACAATAGCTTCTGTTGCACCTTCCTTTTTTCTTCACTATTGAAAGAAATTCCAAACACAACCTGAATTAAATAGTACCTAAAGAAAAATATAATAATTAATAAATATCAAATGCAAATAATTAATAAATATTTCTAATAAAATCATAAATAAACATGGAGAAGAAGATATACGAATAATACGATAATTATTATATACGACAACCACGAATAATAAGGGTCGAAAAATAGGGTATGCATAAGAGGAAGTCAACATAAATTATCGCAACGAAGAAGGTCGAGCCAAAATCAGCGGCCTAAAGCCGACGGAAGACATTCGACGTCAACATATCAGTGAAACGCGAACTGCGGTAGTGTTTCAAAAGCAGAGTATTAAAACAAAATCAGTGGACAGAACGGAATAAAAGTGAGTGTAGTGCGAAGTCTACTGGGTCACATAGAGCACTAAACCAAAGTGCGCGCAAACACTGCATGAGACATAAAGACACTGTAGAGCAAGTACTAAGAAAATTGGGTCAGCAGAACCATCAGGAGGTTAATAATCACCCACAGTTAGTTCAACCGAATGGTGTGGAGGCGGTTGAACGAAGGACGAGCTGAACTTCTTCGGTGATCCGTTATCGCGATAACAGTGCTGTGATATTTTGTGATTTTCTCTGTTTAGTGTTCCCGATTGCTCAGTAGTGGCGTGCATTGCGTTGTCCATCTGTCGTATAATGTTCGCCACTTTTTGTTTATCTATGTATCTGAGGATCTTGTACGGTTTCTGTATAGTATCACTGTATCAATAGTACTGGTCCGGTCTTCGCCGGCTCCTTACCGCCGTTGTCAACATATGTCTATTATACTATGCTCTTTTAATGTCTATGCTAGTTTATCTAAACTTTTACCTACATGTACCATTGTTTGTATCTTTTATAACATATTAGTGTACGCGTTTTATTGAATTGTACTGACCTCCGCAACAACTGCTATTTTTTTTATATATATAACCAACACTTTGTGTTTTTTTAAACTGTGTGTTTATGTAACCGATTATTTTAATTTGTATAATTAGACGCACGACACTTTTGCTTTTAACATGTTTTTATAAATATTTATCTTAGCAGTAATAGTCAGGATGGTTAACAGTTACTACTTTTTTTATAGTGTATCAATGTATCTATCTATAATTTTAAGATATACCTACCTTGGGCGATTGTCCAGCCACACCATCCTCCTTTGTCTATTTGTACGTTACACTTCATACACTAATATGTAATGTATTCCATATATTTTTGTATATGTATTGTCAAGCTTTCGTGAAATCGCACCGCAATATCCAGAAAATCTCCCAGTAGCATCCGGCTACTCATTTTTGTATTTAATCCCTGTAACGGACGGCCCCATAGCCGAAATGCATTTGCTACTTAATAAATGCCTGCTAATAGCCAAATGGCTTGTCGTCTAATTAGTGACGCGCATGAATGGATTAAAGTTCTTGTGCGCAGGAGATGCTGTGTATGTTATTTGTTTGTTAAATATGGTCTGTGTGCGCACACACAATAAAGATCGTGACTATACAAACTCGTTGTGGAAGCTGAGAGGGTGCAGAACATCCATCATTAAAATCTGAGCCCCATCTCAATCCCAAGTGCGAAAAACTCCTATAGAAAAGTGATCAAATTCGGCGGCCGCAAATATCTAATATTCCAATCCAATGCGCGTTTTAATAGTCATCATACGCCGGCATTCCTCTAAGAGTTTGGCTATCATCGGACAATCCTCGCTAAAGTTGGAATTAGCGCAGCCCGGCAAGTCTGGAAGCTTTTGGCGATTTCAAAAATTTCGTTCAGATTGCTCCTAACCATATTATTTGCAATATGAATTTGTAATTCCATCATAAGAGGCAACACTAGGGCTCCTCTGGACACAAGGGGGCCCACAACGACTGTGCTCCAAAAATTTGTCCCGCCGACTACCAGGGAAGTAGGAGCACCACTGACGGGTCGGGCCCGGCGAATGCCATGATGTTCCCAAGAGTGAGGCGCGCCAGTAGACAGTCGTTTGAAGTAATGGTGCCAGGCAGGTTCAGGTACTGGAACCGAGACGTGTCGGCCGTCACTCGAGAGGACGGACCAGGTCAGTAATACGAACTAGGTCCTGGCCGGATGTACTAGAACCGAGACGAGACCGGACGTCGGTCTGAGAAAAACGGGACCTAAATCTCTCTGGCCTACAACCGAGACTAGCTCACTCTCTGAAGCCGACCACACGGTCGTTTACCGCAGTTAAAGTTGTCTAGTAGGCTACTCAATCCCAGTATTCAAACGGGTCATGGCCCGGAATACTGGGTGACGAATGCTGCAGGCTTCAAAGAAGTGTGGTAGGGAGTGTAATAGCCTAGTCAGCTCCCGACGGCTACTCGTCAAACGTTTACACGAGTACTAGGAGGGAGTACTACGTACCATCCTAGGCAGCATAAATAGGGGGGTGGTAGACTCCATAAGCTTCCCTTTCTGCGGTCCGCCCGGCTACCTAATTCCAGATCAGTTTGTACAACGGGCGCCCCCGGATCTGCCAATAAGGAGTAGAGGTTCGCCTCGACTGAAACCCATTCAGGTTGCGGAGGAATCCGCTAACATGAGTACTACGGGGAATAGGAGCCCACCGAGGTGGCTACTCGGTCCCATTTATGGTGTCGGACTCGTAGTGGTAGTGGTACCGCGTAGGTAGTAGTCTGGCGAGACGTTAGTTTAATCAACGCTAGCATACCGTTATAGATTGGAAAAGGAATTCTAGCTAGGCCTTGATCTCCCCCGTTGGCTCGCTGTTATGCCCAAAAGTCTACGGACAGGGCATGAGTCGGCGGTGCAGCCTCTCAGTACTAAGATCCTGATGAAAATTGTGAGCATACGCTGATGGCTGGAGAGAAAGAGTTGAATTGCAAGGCGGGGAGCCTGCTGGCTTGGAAAGCGACTCCAACCGCTGTAATGGTTAGCCACGGATTGACTCCTGATGGAAGGCGCGCGCAGCAATAAACCGCATCTGCCACCCTAACGGAAGACTGGGAGAAGGGGGGCGGGGGGTTGGCGGTACTATCTATGACGAGAGTAACTATGACTGTGTGATGGATTCCGACAACGAGGAACCCCGTCGACCGTGGCGAGCGGAATTGGAAACCGAGTAGGAAATTACTATGTTTCCTCAGTCACGAAGTGCAATCCGGGCATGGAAAACCAAACAATAATCCGAAAGGCTCTAGGAATCTCATGCATGGATGATACAAGTGAATGGATTAAAACAACTGAGGCAACCCAGATAATTGCTGCCAATCCTGAATAAGTGCGGCCCTTTTCTGACGACCTTAAATTACTACAATGAATACAGCAGAATAATGCTACTACCAGTTAGGCCATATATCTGCCTATTTTCTATTTGCAAAAATTGTTCGGGATATATGCGTACGCATCTCTCCTGGTCGTCTGACTGCAATTTCCAAACATGCCTGAGATGAATTTACAGAGCTTGCCTTACATCTCAAGTTTTTCCTACTCAAGAACACAATCACCATAATCCATCACATTAGTTGCTCCGCCCCATTTCCAGAACGGGCTGTGGGGTCCAAAGGTCTGCTCAAAAGAGTAGACGAGTGGAGCACATACGACCGCCCTCACCTATATGGTGAGATATAGTTCAGTGTTTCCAAGACCGTGGCGGCGCTATTCTTGCAAAAAAATGACGGATCGACTCCTGTTGCCGAAGGCTTCAGCGTGGGAAACTGGAGTCATGTACGGACGGACCCGCCCATAATGGGGACAACAGGAGGTGAAGGGCCGACGTTAACCGGGGGGTTAGAGGGTTGCCAGCCCATACTAACCAATCCCCAAAACTTACCAGGCCCAAATAATAATAGAAGAAATACCAGAAGTCGGGGGCTGCCACCGCGACCCCCCGACACTGGTAGAACGGGCCACTCATCTATATCACGACGGACGACTCCAACACCCACACCACCCGAACCATCACCTGTAGCAATACTAACTATCTAGATTTATCAAGCTCCCTCTCCACATCGTGGATAGCTCAACGATCAAGCGGCATCCCTGGAAGGGATTATGTGCAGTACCACCATGTACATATTAACTCTCTCCCAACACGTATTAGAACGTCAAGAGGTATGCGCCGCCAGAATCGGCAAACATTATGCTGAGCTGGATGCGGCGCTACTGAAAAGCAGCACACGTTATCTAGTGCTGCTAGAGGACACATGAGGGGGGGAGAGTAAGAAGACTCAATGTCCTTTGTGCAACCACAGCTTCAGGACTAAGACAAGCTGGATGGGAGGAGGTCACTGAAGAGCCACGAATCAATACTGCTGCTGGAGTTCGGAAGCCAGACATCGTCGCTAAGAAGAACGAGAGAGCGATTATCATCAATGCACAGGTGGTGTCGGCTACAACTCCTCTTACGGTCTCACACACACGTAACAGGAACTACTATGCCGACGACCGCGAAGTAGTAGCCGCCGTGGCAGAGCGACTACAAGTCCAACCCGAGGATGTTGCGACCACCACCTGCATCATCTCTTGACGTGGGGTGTGGTGTCCGATCTCCCACCAGACTTTAAGAACCTTGGGCCTTCCAGAGGACCTGCTTGCTGGGATGACTACTAGAGTGCTGCAAGGCAGCCATACAAACTGGGTCAGATGGAACCAAATGACGGGCAGACGAGGCGCCCGTCAGGTGGAGAAGCGAGCCTGAGTGGTCCTTGCGGTGAGCAGGGGGGTTTGCAGGGCCCCCGCATGTGTTTTCGTCATATTTGTGTGTGCGGTGCGGACATCGCTACTCCCCAAGAAACCTACACCTGAAGGCGAAGGCGACTACAGGCTGATTTCCGTAGCGTCAGTAGCTGTAAGGCAATTGCATAAAATCCTGGCAAAGAAATTAACGACAGCCCAGCTGTTAGATACCCGTCAGGGTGCCCCTATATTAGCTGACGGAATGATGGACAATGTCGTAATGCTAGATGCTATAATATGGACTGCCAGTAGCCGGTTGCGAGAGGTGCACATGGCTACACTTGATGTAGCCAAGGCATTTAATACCTTGAGCCACGCTGGTTTGCAACGATATATACGTCGACTGTACCAGAGGCCAAATACCAGGACTAATGTGCGAGGGGTGACTTCGGAAGAGATACTAAACGGGTTCGAAGTTCGGATAAATCCGCATTGACAGTATTCTGCACGTGTTCTATGCATATTCTGTACATTTGGTGACATCTACACTCGGGTAGAAAAATGTGGCAAATTGTTGAATTTATGTGTGGAAAAATTGGCGAGTGAATGCAGGGACCTGCAGAAATGGCAGTGGAACTTTTTTGAGACAGTGGAAATAGTTGTGAATTTATTTGTGTTTCTAGAAAAGTTAAGTGTCGACCCTAACGTGTAGATTCTGTGTAATTTTTGGACTATTTTCAATATTTTTGAACAAAAAGTCATAATTAAATTTACAAGCTACCGTCATCGCAACCTAGTGTTCGTGAACAAAAAATTATTAAAAGGTACGAATATAATCATTAGGGAAGATCTTACAAAGAGCCGTGCCGATCTAGTAAAAAGCTTAGAAGTAAAATATGGGAAGCATAATGTTAAACACGGGATAGTAGGATCTTTTTCAAAGACCTGGTTACTAACCTCATTTCTAAATATTATAAGCTCAATGATATAAAGGACTTTAATTAATATACTTGCAACTTGAAGGTTATTATAAATGGTTCTTGTGTTTTACAAGAAATGAAGTTCGCCTTTTTAGTCGTTTTTGTTATCTTTTCTTGCAAGTAAATTCAACAAATGTGCTGTTTTAAGTGTGAGCTTACATTCTTGTCTTGTTATTAGTTACCGTTATGGTCACTTTCAATTAGCAAGTTGATGTTCACACGGTGCTATGCTGAGTGCTGTCTTAATCTTACGATTTGATTTTGTTTTTTCCTTTCCTGGGATTTGTTTTCACGAAATTATATTTATTTATAAATTTTGTTTACCGTATAGGTTTAAATAATAATTATATATTATGGGCGTCTTCAGAGCAGCTCATTTGAATGTTAGATCTTTGGTAGCACATTTTAATGAAGTCAGAAACGTTATTTTAGTAAATAATTACGATATGTTCGCGGTTACCGAAACATGGCTAAAAACTCAAATATCATCTAATAATATTATGATTAATGGCTATACATTCATTCGTCGAGATAGACCATGCGATGGTAGTGGTGTTGGTATATACTTGAAATCTACAATAAAATTCGCAATGTTAAATACTAGTAGCACAATTGAGCAGTTGTGGGTTAAAATACATTTGCAAAATGAAGATGTTGCGTTTGGAGTAGCTTACAATCCTCATAAAAGTAATTATAAACTGTTTTTTGAAACTACATTTTCACAATTAATTACTAGTGTGGATCAAGTTTTTTGTGTTGGTGACTTTAATGTGGATATACTTCATCACAACTCAACTGAAACTAAACATGTAGTCGGTGTCCTGAATAGTCTGGGATTAAAACAAGTGGTCGCTGAACCTACCAGAATCAGTAAAACATCTGCAACACTACTTGATTATATTTTAACACCTAATGTTAGCCTAATCAGTCCTGCAGGTGTTCTGTCCGCTTCTGAAATCAGTGACCATGAATTAGTATTTTGTAATATTATCAGAATTGCTACTATTAAAAATGTGGAAAAATATATTACAGTTCGTAACTTTAAAAACTTTGATTACAATACTTTTGATGAGCATCTGCAATCTTTGGCTTGGAATTCTATTTATGACTTCACCAGTATAGATAAAAAGGTAAAATTTTTGAATGAAAACATATTACGGTTACTCAATACACACGCGAATTTTAAAACACATAGAATCACAAAATCCTACGCGCCGTGGCTTACTGACACTGCGTGAAATGATGAACTTACGAAACAGAGCTTTGTTGAGATATAAACAAACTAAAACTCCAGCTAGCTGGCAGTACTACAAGCAGTTGAGAAATGCGGTTACTTCTGCAATAAAGCGCGAGAAGAAAGCTTTTGGCGAATTTAAGTTTCGAAACCTTAGTTCAAATAAACTTTGGTCAGAGTTGGAAAAGCTGAACATTAAAAAACGTAACAAGCAAAATATTCCTGACCATCTTAATCATGTTGAAGATATTAACAGATATTTTGTTGTTTCTGCAAGTACTCAGCTACCAAATAATCAATTAATAGCATTTTATCAAAACAACATTAAAAATAAAGTTCAGTCGAAGTTACAGTTCACATTAGTTGATGCAAATTTTTTGAATTATTAAAAGCATAAAAAGTAAAGCTATAGGTTCTGATGGAATAAATATTTTAACCATACATCTTTGCATACAATTTTTGCTACCGTATATCACTCATATTATAAATTATTGTTTATCAAACTCTACTTTCCCCAGTGAATGGAAGAAAGCAGTTATTATGCCATTAGCTAAAACAACTGAACCTCAAACACTAAATGATATCAGACCGATTAGTATTCTTCCAACTCTGTCTAAGATTTTAGAGAAAGTAATTGCATCTCAATTACGTGTACACCTGAATCAATATAACATTATACCTAAAGTTCAGTCTGGATTTACAAAAGGGCATAGTTGTAGTACTGCTTTGTTAAACGTCGTGGATGATATTTTAAGAACTTGTGACTGCAAAAAATTGACGTGTTTACAGCAAAGCGTTTGACACCATCAATCACAATCTACTTTTAGCTATTTTGCATTATGTTGGTTTATCATCTGATGCCATCGAACTTATCTCAACATATCTAAAAGATAGACAGCAAGCCGTTAAATATTTAAATAACATGCGTGTTATTTGCCTGTAAATTGTGGTGTACCACAAGGGTCTGTGTTAGGACCATTACTCTTTATTATATATACGTCAAATATGTCAACAGCATTAATATCTTGTCAATCGCATTTTTATGCGGATGACACTCAACTTTACCTTTCATTTAGACCTGAAGAAGTTAGGCAAGCCCTTGTAGCAATTAATTATGATCTTACAAATTTACTAGAGTATTCTAAAGATCATTGTCTTAAAATTAACCCAAAAAATCAGTGTTAATGTTATTTGGTAGAAAGACAGGTAAACTAGAAGTTATCAATGGGATAAAAATATGCATTGATCAAGTTGTCATTCCAGTATCTGACAGGGCTCGTAATCTTGGCCTATTTATGGACACCGAATTGAGATTGAGTGACCACATATCAAGATGTCTTCAAAAAGCATATTCAAATTTAAAGGTAATTTACCAAAATAGACATATTTTAACACAAAAAATTAAAATAATGCTGTGTAACGCCATAGTTCTTTCACATTTTGATTTTTCTGATACGGTTTATGGGCCTTGTATAAAACAACACGATAAGTTGAGAATACAAAAAATGCAAAATTCATGTTTACGAGTAACATTTGGTATTAGCAAATACGAACATATTAGTCATAATCTAAAGGAACTGAAATGGTTATCTATGGAGAAACGACGATATCTTCATATGGCATGTTTATACCACTCAATTTTGCTTTTTAAAGAACCTTCGTATCTATTTTGCAAATTAACGTTCAGAACTGATGTTCACAATTTAAATTTAAGATTTAGGGGTATATTAACACCACCACAGCACAAATCGGAAACTTTTAAGAGATCGTTTACTTACAATTTGCCAAAATTATACAATGCATTGCCCTCCGAAATAAAAGAATTTACAATCAATAAGTTTAAACGTTATTTAATTAATTTTTTATTAGAGCAACCATAACAATTCTGGTAATATATAAACGCATATTTTACTAGTAACTTCTGAAGACGCATATTAATTTTAATTTTAACTTTAATTATTGTACTTACATTTCATTTATATTATACCTAGAGCAAATATTTTTGTTATTGCTTTGAGTACTCCTCATGGGTTAAGTGGAAGAGCAGTGATTAGTGTAATACTGATATGCTGAACTTCGCCCAATATTGTTGATTATTTTCTTAGTTGTAAATGTCTTTTCTTTTAATAAAGTCATTATTATTATTATTATTATTATATCGAATATAAAAAAACACAAATTACAAATTATAACCTTTATTAATAAAAAATAGGTATAGGTATGTATTACATTCCCACGATAATCACTTTCGTGTCTTAAGAAAAACCTATTTAACATGATTTCTAATAAGAACAAACCCGTTATCCTGATTATGAATACCCGTAATTACATTCCAATACATTCGAGTATGAAGCATTGTGGCGAGTAGACGCAAACTGGTGCGGCAGGCAAGATATATTATAGCTGTTGGTTTATTTGCGAACAATAATTTGTGTAAGTGTTAAACTTTCTCTGAAACTTCTTTGTGGCGTGAATTCATAATTCATTTTCTTATATGGGTATTTCGTTATTTAATATTTTAATTTGCAGAGTGGCGAAATACCCATATAAGAAAATGAATTGTTAAACTTTGTGCTGCTATTTACTCTAAATACAACATGTTTACCAAGGCTCAAAAGAGGAACTAAGTGACATTATCAAAGATGCTACAATATCCTTGCTCAATGACGATAAAATTGTAGATAAGTTGGCAAATTCGCTATTAACTAAAATAGAGGAAAAACTTGATGGCAAAATGAAAAAACTTGAAGCAAAAATAGAAGATCTGGAATGTGAAAACGAGGCTATAAAGAACAATTTAGATAGGCTAGAACAATATTCCAGACGTAATTGTCTACGTATCTACGGAATTCCAGAAGAACAAGGGAAAAATGTAAAAAATAAAATTATGGATCTATTCAATAATAATATAAAATTAAACATTAACTCAAATTAGATTGATAGATAATAATAATAATAATAATTTTCTTTATTACCCTTGAGCAAATACACAATAAAAAGAAATGACAGAGGAAAAGCACTATCAACTCAAACGGGTAACCACAAGGCGGGATTCAGCTGGTAGTAGGAAATCCTACCCCTCTGATCTTCCGTCAAAACCCTGATTAAAATAAATGAAAGTAGATTTGAAAAACTGCCTAAATTAAATTACACTACTATCTGTAACGATCAAGTCTACAATAGTGTTTAGACAAAATTAAACCTATACAACTATTAATATATTAAACCTAGTACAATCAAAGGAAGTTAACAAACACATTAATCAAATACTTAATTGTTCAAGCTAATTGCATCCTAACTGATTGCGGAATAAGTCGTGACGCATTTTGTATTTAAATTGCGCAAAATTAAGGGATATGTAATCCTTCAATACGTTATTGTAAATATGATATATTTGATAAGAAAAAGATCTTTCAAAACGGACAGTAGAGTGCTGCGGCGGCGAAATTAGGCCTCGGAATCGAGTATTAAGATTATGTACGTCTGTCCTGAAAGTGATTTTGTTGTATAAATACGGCGGACATTTATTAATTAAAATTTGATAAAAAAGAGTTGAATATTGAAGTAGCCTTCGATTATGCATAGTTAACCAGCTGGCATCCGTCAGTTTATGAGATATATGTTCGAATTTTCTTATGCCATAGATGAAACGAAGGCACGCATTTTGAACTTTCTGAATTTTGTCCGCAGTCACCTTGTCAATAGCTGGGTGGTAGACTGGAACACAGTAATTAAATTGTGATGTTTAAGTACGAGCTGTGAGGGTATAGTTCCCAAGATGCATATAGCCCTGAGAAATGTATTTCGTTATCTGATCTCTGTAACGGAAAGTGTTATCTAAAATAAGACCGAGACTTTTTACTTTATCTACCACAGGTATTCTTACATGATCAACATAAACATTTACAGAATTAGCCAAAAAACCTACAGACATTTTTATTACCAAACAGTAAGACAGATGATTTGTCTGGATTAATTCTCAGGGAATGTTCTCTGGAAACCTCACAGATATACTGCAAATCTGAATTTATTTTATATATTGCTTCATCAAGATCAGGCATGTTAAAGGAGTAGTATAGTTGAGTGCCATCAGCGTATATATGTGTTTTGCAAAACTTTATATTCTTCATGAAAGTTGATGTATATATTGAGTACAACAAAGGCCCTAAAGTGGAACCTTGGGGAACCCCTTGCGTTATGGGTAATGTTTCAGAGTAAGTATTCGCCAACTGTACCATCTGTGTTTGCCCAGTTAAGTAGCTCGCAACTAAAGCAAAACCGATAAATTTTAAAATTGTCAGCAATGGGTCATGATTAACAGTATCGAAGGCTTTACTAAAGTCCAAAAGGGTAAACAAGGGTTGATGATGCGCAATATAGAGCATCTCGCTTCCAAACCAATATCACCTACCAGTGGCGTTTTAGCCTGTTAACGCAAACGAGGCTCTGGTCGATGGGTAAACGCGAGGCCGCTGTTTGAGCTCACTGGCCATGGTTCTACCGGGGTTTTAAAACTAGTAACTGAGATGCATTGAGTACACAGTACCAGATTCGATGACGGGTCGGGCCCGGCGAATGCCATGATGTTCCCATGAGTTAGGCGTGCCAGTGGCACCGCGTAGGAGTAGGCGTAGGACGGGACGTTAGTTTAATCAGCGCTAGCATGCCGTTAAGCCGGAGCGGGGCTTGTCGCTAGGCCCCGATCTCCACCGCCGGTTCGCTACGTGCCCATAAGTCTACGGACAGGGCAATAACTGGCGGCGCAGTCTCTCAGTGCAAGATCCTGATGAAAATTTTTAGCATAGGCTGATGGCCGGAGAGAAGGAGTTGAATTTCCGGGCGGGGAGCCTGCTGGCTATGCAAAGCGACTCCGACCGCTGTAATCCTTAGGGACGGATTGACTCCTGATGGATGGCGCGCGCAGCTAAACTGCAATCTGTCACTCGATCGGAAGTGCGACTACCTCCAGCGCTGCACTTCAGGGAACGGCCTGGCCCAAGGCAGCCACTCCAACTGCAGCTCCTCCTGGGTCTACCAGCCTCCAGCCTTTTGGTCCGGCCGGGACTTCACAAAAGCCATCGCTCTTCGCGGCAATGTCCTCCCCACCGTTGGAACCCCCTACAACCGAGGAGAAGCAGCTAAATGTCGGGCCGGCTGCAGCAGGTCCGAGACACTTTGTCATGTGCTGCAAGCCTGCCCCATGACCCACTGGCCCCGTATCCGCTGACATAACTTCATTGCCTCCTCGATTGCTAGGGCCGCGAGGCGGAACGGCTGGACAGTAGATGAGGAGCCGAACCTGTGGGGCGCCGACCACATCAGAAGGAAGCCAGATCTAATCATCTATAAAGACGGCATCCTATACGTCAGCGACGTCAGCGTGGTCTGGGAGGGCCCCCGTCTCCTCGAGGAAGCCTTCTGGGGCAAAGTGAACACCTATAACTCTGTTGCCTGCATCGACGCGATAAGGACTAAATATAGTCCCAGTGAAATCTACTGTCTCCCATTTATTCTGGGTGCGCGCGGCACGTGGTGCGACTTAAATAACGCGCTGCTGGAAAAGCTCGGCCTCGACCAGCGCCTGGCCTCCAGCCTCGTCCTTGCTACTATCAAAGGTAGCATCGCTGTCCACAGCGAGTTTTCGCGGGTGATTTGGCGTCGCGCGCTGCCTGCTTCGCGAGTGCGATAAGTGTGCCCATGCGCCGAGGGCTACTGTGCGCCCTCTATTTACTTAAATTGTAACATGTATCGCCCACCATCTTGTTTTTTACTGTATTGTTCTATGTTTTGCGATATTTGTAAGGGACGGCCCCTAAGCCGCAATGTTTATTGTCTCAATAAATCTATCATAGCCAAATGCCTCGTCATCTAACTAGTGACGCGCATGAATGGATTAACGAGATTCCCACAGACCGCACGGTCTCGGGGGGGAGTCCTGTAACCCCTACCGAGCGCGTCCCCAGGTGGCGGATAGGGGAGGCCCAAACCGGCTAGACCGGAGGGCTGGAGGGTTAAGCACCTCCCGCGGACCAACAGGATCGCAACTTTTGGGGCCTGCCTGCAGGACGGGTGTGACGACCCTGTGTAACCCCAGCCGGGGAGCAACCCTTTTTCAACTAGTCTGGGGGCTCCTTTCTCTCTATAAGTCTTTACTATCGGAGCACTCTTGCTCCAACTCTTGTTTCTTTCAGGCCCCGACGCTATTAGGCAACGAGGGCTAGGGGACCTTGTTAGCTATATTTATCTATATTTTCCTTTACCTACCTTTAGGTCATCGCTATATCTCTTAGTTAACAATCGATCACTATAAGAGTATATTTGAGGCCCGTCTCTAGCATCAGTGAAGACGTCGCGGATTCTAGTTTATGATGTTGATAATTGGCGCCAACAAGTTAAACTCAAATATACTGATATAAGCCAAGAAACTTGTAACTTCACTTTCTATCAACTAATAACAATACGATTATTAAACTCTCTATCAAAATGAAAGAAAGCAATACTTGTAGCTAGTTTTATTACTACTAGAACATTATTACCATCGATCAGACAATTAGCATCTTTAATATTACAACCTAACGCAGGGTACCCCAAATAGCTTAACTTAAACCGCTCGTAAGGTTAATGGTTACACAGTTTTTATATGCAAAAATATCATCAGATTCTAGCTAAAACACTTATCTTTGTGCCGATATACTCGCAGACATTTAATACGTCCTATTACTCCTATCACATGTCAGCTTAACAGGCCCTAACCTCGGCTGTCATTCGCTACACATCGACCCCCAAGACTGCGGTTGATTCTCCGTAGATTATCTTTCCAAGATTTTCCGCCTAATAGTTGTTGCTATAAATCGAATTTCCAGGTAACAAAAGGCAAATGCCACATTAAACTACATACCCTGTTCACAGGCAATAAACTTCGCAATCGTTGAATTCGTGTTTCCCAAATCGCTTCACAGCTTGAATATAATATTCATTGGAAAAATGACATCCGCTTAATGATCTCCCTTACAGGAATGGCTGACCAGTAACCCAATTCTTTACTATCACCAAACCACATTAAATGGCGAGATTGTCATTTACACCCCACGAAAACTCTTGCCTTTTTTAAAAGCTGATATACAAATTTTCTCTCAAACAAACAAACCTTGTTTTTATATCTTCTCTAGCAACGAACAAAGCCAATCTGATATTAATTTTATCGCGTCACTCTCACTAGATTCCTCATTCAACACTAGTATTAATATCAAATGCTTTTGACAGGTAACAAACTCCCCCCTTACCAGAAAGGAAAAATTTCAACGAAATTTTTAACTAAATAAAAACTTTATCCTAAAAGGATACATACATATAAGCTAGAGAGTCAGTAAACCGTCTGTCATAAGACGTCTCTAACAATTAATCTAAAAAAAACCCAATACCCACACCACAAACAAGCAACTACACTGTAGAGACGGTAATGACCCCAGGAGAACCCAGGACCAGATCAACCCCACGACAAGGATCAAGATTGTTCGTCGCTGCTGGATGTAAATGCTGCGCCGGTGAACAACCCTGTAACAACCTGTCGTGAAGAAGTTCCACCCCCATGAACCCCCCAAAATCACTCCAAATCCCCACAGCGTACCCCCCTGACAACTTCCAATAAATCCCCGAGACGGAAGCACACCGCCACACAGTTTCAGGTACTGTCAGACCGAAAATAGTTAAGCCAAAACGAAGAATAACCAGGGTTTTCCTTTTGACACGCCTGGGGAGGAAGTAACCCCAGTGACAGAGGGTTAAAGAAACCAGAAAAGTGAGAGGCAGAAGCCAACATCCACACAACTCTCATACGCTCTGACGGAGGGATCCTTCAGCGCCCCGAACGGCCTGAAGAAAATCCCCACCAATCTTCATCTCATATCCAACAATCACTTATCACCAGAGATTTCATCCGCACCAGATCAAAGAGAAATAAAAGAAAACAAATTGTCATTCATCTAAGTAAACAGTTCATTCAAAACAAAATCGACATTCACTACATTACAAGAGAAAAATATAGACAAAGCTTTAAGAAGAAAAGAAGGCGAAGAATGAAGGACTGGTCATCTTAAAAATTTTGTTTTGTAGGGAAACACCCTATATCCCCAAACCCCAAGGGATACCTAAAAGAAACGAAGAAGTTGTACTTCTTTAACGATTAATCTCGTTACCCTTATGTCCCCTTAGGAAAATCAGGATAACGTAACGCTCTTCCAATACAATCAAAAAGAAAACCATCCATTAACATTTTCCAACAGGGAACTCCCTATACGTTATACCCAAAAGAGGGAAAAGAACAAGATATTAAAGTTTCCCAAATAGTGTCCTTCCCGACTGTGCCCTTCCAACCACCCTATACCTTAAAATGGGGAAAGAACAAGATCTTAAAGTTCCCCCAAAGAGTGACCTACCCTACTGTGCCCTTCCAACCACCCTATGCACATCACACATCATTAATTCATCTCAGAGTTATCATAAGGTTTCAAATCCTTGGCATGCCAAGTCCCCTTTAATATTTTTCCGTCAGGATCTTTGAGTTCATAAACCCATCGTGAAAACTTTCGATTAATAATAAACGGTCCTATACATTTTGCAGCAAGCTTGGAAGTAAACTGACGAGCAGCATCCGATAACACATAGTGTCTACGCAACACTGCTTGATCCGGAACGAACTCGAAAGGTCGTCGACGAAAGTCATAGCGAGTTTTTGACTTTTGATAAGCCTTATCCAAACGACGTTTAACATCAGCATACAGTTGCTTGAGTACTGTAGAACGATTATCTAAATCTCTATCCCGAGTAAATTGAATTTCCGGATTTCCATCACCAACTACCGGTTCGTGATTTAATATGATTTCTCTGCCAAAATTAATGAAATATGGAGTTTTTCCCGTAACTTCATGAACTGAGGTACGTATAGCACAAACTACGTGAGACAAATATTTATCCCAGTCTCGATGACGGTCTGATACGTAAGCTGTCAACATAGTTTTCAGCACTCTGTTTATACGTTCCGTAGGATTAGCCTGAGGATGATAATTGGCAGTGAACGAAATCTTACAGCCATACTTCTGATTTAAAGTTTAAAACTCATGACTGCGAAACTGAACGCCATTATCACATATGATTCGCTTGGGAACCCCAAACATCAAAAATACGTCTTCCTCAACAATACGTGAGATAACCTTAGCTGATGCTGTACGGAGCGGAAACACTAATGGAAACTTACTAAAACAATCAGCCACTACGAATATATACGCGTACCCTCGCACTGAACGAGGCAAAGGACCTACAATATCACAACAGATTAGTTCCCAAGGCTTCGAAATTAATGAATGTCCACCCATATACCCTGCCGGGGCTCTCTGTTCTGGTTTAATTCGTTGAGACGTTTCGCAACGGCGAACATAAGCAGCCACATCATAACGTAGTTTAGGCCAGTAGTATCTTTGTGCAATACGATGAAAAGTTTTATTAACACCCGTTGTTAAGTCATTTTGCTGTTTCAGATGCTTAATTGCATTTCACGCCGTTAGTTAGTTCATTTTGGTATTTTGAATAGCCGCCTAAGTTTAGAGCAGCGTGCCCGTATGCTAAGCCCTTTTAGCTCTTTATTTGGCTCCATCGCCTAATTCCAGAATCACGATTTCGCACATATTTAGCCCCAAAAGCATTCTGAATAGCACGCTGTGGCGGCGTGATACCAGCGTGGCCCGCATTGGTTTGTTTCATATAGCACGCTGTGGCGGCGTGATACCAGCGTGGCCCGCATTGGTTGGTTTCATTTCATCGCCTTGCGATTCGCTGTGGTTTAGTCACGTGGGGGACGCGGCGAAGGTGACCTTTTGCCAACGCTTCCCTCGGGGATTCAGCCGAGAGCCGTCGATCAAGCAAGTGGTCGGATAGTGTGTGCTTCGTGCGGCGCTCCCGCCATTATGGCGGGGGCGTCAGTCTTTTTCCCGTCAAGTGCTGCTTCAGCAATTATGTTACAAACGTTTTCGCCTTAAAGGCAGTCGTCCGGAGCCCATTGCAGAGAGCGCTTGTGTGGTGGTTGTGAGTCGGAATTTGTCGAGTGGTCTTCGGCGTAACGTGGGTGTTTTTGGAGCCCAGTTCCTGCTACTGTTAGTGAGGGGTCGTGCCCCCTTCATCTCGACCTACGAGGATTTGGTTCAGCAGAACGAGTGAGGCCCCCATTCTTTTCGTCGTCCCGTTGTACGCGTCCTGACGCGTCTCCCGTCGCCATTGAGGCGGTTATGCATTCACCCCCTTTCGCCGTTGTAACACCGAAGGTACCTACCACCTACGATTGCAGCTCGTCGCAACTCAACTGTACCAGGCTCCCTCGCCGCCTACGCATTAAGGTATGTGCCTTTAACCTGATTACCGCTGTGAACGCGAGTGTTACTCGTTACTACTCATTACTGCGCTAGTGTATTCATTCCGACTTGCAGACTGTTCATGCCGTGAAGGCTAATGTAAATCGTCGCTGCCCTTGCATAAGGCAACGTGTATCTTTGTACCTACTCATTACTACGCTAGTGTATTCATTCAGACTTGCAGACTGTTCATGCCGTGAAGGCTAATGTAAATCGTCGCTGCCCTTGCATAAGGCAACGTGTATCTTTGTACCTACTCATTACTACGCTAGTGTATTCATTCAGACTTGCAGACTGTTCATGCCGTGAAGGCTAATGTAAATCGTCGCTGCCCGCCGTATAAGGCCACGTACATGTTTGTACTCGTTACTACCTATTATTGCTGTTCACTAATGTTCAACATCTGTCGTTAAGTTTAGAACGCGCGTGCCAGCTGGTGCCCTTAATTATAGATTAAGGTTAGATACAGGGCGACGCATTCTGCTACCCCATTGTAACCCGAAGTGAAATATATGATTGGTTAGTTAAGGGAACTATTGTTTGTTTCGGTTTGTGCATGTTCTGTTACAGATAGACGCCCCTTTATTGTACGAATTATTGTACGACGAAACGAGGAAGCTGTGAGCGTGCAGGTGAGTGAGACAGCTGCGTAGTCGTGGTCGGATTGACACCTAATCACAATCCTTGCTTAAGGCAATCCCGAAATTGTTATTTGACCTTGCAACTCTTGAGTAATCTTGTTGGCGGAGTATTTTTGCATGCTTCGCTCCCGTCTAACCGTCCAAGCCCGGTTAGCCGGGTTAAGACAGGCTTGGTGGCGCCCTCATAATTTCGACATACCCTGTATATATTATGCCACAACGCGCTTGCCCAGAACGTATCGTGTGACTCACGCCCGACTCCCTGAGCGTTCCAGCCGTGGCCTATTAACCTATTTCGAACCGATTTCAGGGCAAGTGTGTCAGGTTTTCAGGACTGATTCCGTGGTGCGATGCTCACCTTGGGTGGGTGTCGTAAAGTCCTTTTAATACCGTAACACCGTATGACCAGCGGTCGGAATATCGTGATTTTGTTTGATAACTTCTTGGCGTTGAGTCTTTGGAACAACCAGTTTCCAATGATCTTCATCATCTGCCAAGTCTGGATAATCGGTTCGAACATATTTATACAATTGACCGTCACTAACTCTCCAATGGGGAAATTTTCGAGGATTGTTAATAACAAATCGACACATACGATGATACCATGGATTACCAGCAGGACCAAACTGAACGTTAATAGCATCAATAACAGGAACAGCACGAGACAAAGTGTCAGGCACAACATGTTCTTTACCTTTTCGATGAATAATGTCAAAATCATATTGTTGAAGGCGAACTGCCCATCGAGCGATACGACCAACAGGGTCTTTAATACTATTAAGCCATTTTAAGCTATAATGATCAGTTACTACCGTGAACTTAGTTCCCTCAATATATGGTCTAAGTTTTTCAATAGCAAAAAGGACAGCGAGGCATTCACGCTCTGTTGTGCTAAAATTTCGTTCGTTTCTAGTAAGCGACCGACTAATGTAACATATAACTTTTTCTCCATCAGCTTGATGTTGAGTAAGTACGGCACCAATACCATAACCAGAAGCATCCGTTTGAATAACAAAGGGTACAGAAAAATCAGGGCAAGCTAATATCGGAGCAGATATCAAATGTTCTTTAATATCACTGAAGGCTTGTTCACAATTACTATCCCAGAAAAATTTCGCATTCTTGCGGAGCAAGGATGTAAGAGGTCCGATAAGTGAAGAAAAATTCGGAACAAAGCGACGGTACCATGACGCCATACCAATTACACGACGTACTTCCTTCACTGACACAGGAGTAGGAATACGATTAATTGCATCTACTTTTTCTGGGTCTACTAATAAACCGCGTGAATTCACTACATAACCGAGATACTTAAGTTCTGGCTTACAAAAATGACATTTATTTTGGCTTAAAGTAAGACCAGCAGCTAATAACCGAGACACAACCTCACGAAGAGTAGAAAGATGTTTTTCGAAAGTTGGCGTACAGATTACAATATCGTCAAGATACGTAAAGACATATGGTTCCAAATCAGCACCAATAACCCTATCAATTAGGCGTTGCCACGTTGCCGGCGCCGTATGCAAACCAAACGGTAGGCGGCGAAATTGAAATAACCCCCTATTAGGTACAGTAAACGCTGTTAAAGGGCGTGAAGAAACAGCCACAGGTATCTGCCAATATGCGGATTTAATATCAAGAGTCGTAAGATAATGTGCGTCACGAAGTTTATTCAAAGTACTTGATACAAATGGAATAGGATAAGCATCAGGTTGACTGACTTTATTAAGTTGGCGATAATCAACACAGAACCGATAACTACCATCTTTCTTTTTAATCATTACTATCGGAGATGACCAAGCAGAAGTCGAAGGTTCTACCACTCCCTCATCCAACATTTTCTTTAACTCAAGATCTACCTGTTTCTGCAGAGCAGGAGAAATAGGATAATATCGCTGCTTAATAGGCGACGATGTGGTTTTAATCTTATGTTCAACAAGATGAGTGCATCCTAACTTATTTCCCATTTTACTAAAAACTTCTTTGACAAAACAATCTAATTGTTCTCGCTGAACTTCAGATAAATGTTCTACAGCCTGTATTGCATTAACTTCCGGGAACAAGTGATCTTTCGTGAAGGTCCATTCGTTAATTCTAAGAACGGTTACAATACCCATTCTACGCAAAAAATCGCATCCCAAAATCAAGGTATGGGGTACGGAAGGCACAACTAATAACTCACAAGTACAAACTCTATCGCGAAGCATAAGTGGTACTGTAACTATACCTAATATTTGACATTCTGCACCGTCAGCAACATTACATGTCCTATCTTTACTTGGTGTAAGCCTACAATGACCTTTCAACAGCTCCCATCCCTTTCTACCAACAACAGTATGCGAAGCACCCGAATCTAACAATCCAAGAATCTCATTACCAAAAATTGAAACTTTAAGATACGGTCTCTCATCAGGACCTGCGTGACTTAAAATATAATCTAAAACAGCTTTAAAACGAGTATCCGAATTATTTACAACATTAACCGAAGAATTCTCTTGACAATCATAGTAATATTGTTTACTATTCGCTGAACAATTGCGCGCGAAATGATTCGGTTTATTACATTTCCAGCATCTCAAATCAGAAGGCTTGGTTGAATTGATTACTTTCGGTGGGTTATTAGTACGAGTTTTAACGTAACCCTCATTTGAGGATACATTCACAGTATGAATCCTAGCATTACATTTCGGCTTTTGATAGGCTAAATCAGGTTCTAACATTTGATTTCCCTGAGTGGGAGGTCCACGGAACCGTTGTGCACGCACATGTGCATCTTCAACAGCTTTACACACTCGAAGTAATTGTGAAAAGGAAACTATGTTCTCTAAAGCCAGTTGGGTTTGGAAATGGGGTAATAAATTCCTACGTATTAGATTAAGGCGCTTTATTTCAGAAGGCATCGATGGTAACCGATGGAATAAGTTTTCCATTATCGACACAAATACGGTCACGGGTTCATCGGCCCCCTGAGTACGATTGCGTATTTCATCCCATAAACAAGCTTCATAATCACATGGAAGAAAAGCTGAACGTAACGCATTAACTAACTGGTCCCAATTATACAAAGTATTTTTAACCGATCGATACCAAATCAAAGCATAATCGGTGAAAAATTCAACAGCCGAAGTAAAAAGTTGTTCCTTAGTAACCCCACGCGCCATTCGCAATTCTTCAACACGTTCTAGAAAACTAGAAAGTCCCGATTGACCATCAAAACGAAGCGAAGGTTCCATTTATTCATCGGAAGGTAATTGTTATAACGTGGAGTAGCATCAATGACTTTAGTGCTGTTAAAACCAATAAGTGTCGGTAACGTTTGAAAATGTTGACTATCAATTACATTTGAATGATTAAAATGGTTTTGTGATTGATTGGCTTGTAATGGCTCATCGTCAAGGTCCATCAAGTTAACTGTTTGTGAACTAGAAGGACTACAGGTTCATTTTCAGATGTTAATCTGGACTCGAGATCGTCCATAGCCCCTAAACACCTATTATATAGCTCATCTTTATCATCTGCTGAAGACCCCTCAAAAACTAACCGTTCTAGTCGATTTGAAATATGTACCAAGCGGGTCTGAATACGTTTATAATCATTACCACCCCTAACAAATGACTCAGAAGCTAGTATCTCTTCCACAAGAATGTCAAGCTTCCTACTGCATATATCCAATTCTTCTACGTTATTCAATTCTACTTCCGGGAACGAAGCATTTCTCTAACCTAATACGCGCTCTAAGCAATTTACGCTTTTCCGGCATATTTCCCTTACAAACAACTCCCCGTATTCGTAATTCATAATCTATCTTGTCTACCAATAACCTATCAACATTCATTCTGATTCCTCAAAGTAAAACCCTTTTTACCACAAGTATACCGTTTTATGTATTATTCTCAAAGTAATTCTTTGGTTTGTCACGTTCTGACGATATTTTTCCACTTACATAAACGAGTACAGAAAGTTATGTATAACTATTGTCAGTATTGCTCCTTTCTATTATAGTACGACCTAAAGGTATATGTTCCAAACTATAGCCCCTCGTTAGCTCATCAAAAATCTTGTTAAAGCCCCCGTTGGGTGCCAAACTTGTTAGCTATATTTATCTATATTTTCCGTTACCTACCTTTAGGTCATCGCTATATCTCTTAGTTAACAATCGATGGCTATAAGAGTATATTTGAGGCCCGTCTCTAGCATCAGTGAAGACGTCGCGGATTCTAGTTTATGATGTTGATAATTGGCGCCAACAAGTTAAACTCAAATATACTGATATAAGCCAAGAAACTTGTAACTTCACTTTCTATCAACTAATAACAATACGATTATTGAACTCCCTATCAAAATGAAAGAAAGCAATACTTGTAGCTAGTTTTATTACTACTAGAACATTATTACCATCGATCAGACAATTAGCATCTTTAATATTACAACCTAACGCAGGGTACCCCAAATAGCTTAACTTAAACCGCTCGTAAGATTAATGGTTACACAGTTTTTATATGCAAAAATATCATCAGATTCTAGCTAAAACACTTATCTTTGTGCCGATATACTCGCAGACATTTAATACGTCCCGTTACTCCTATCACATGTCAGCTTGACAGGCCCTAACCTCGGCTGTCATTCGCTACACATCGACCCCCAAGACTGCGGTTGATTCTCCGTAGATTATCTTTCCAAGATTTTCCGCCTAATAGTTGTTGCTATAAATCGAATTTCCAGGTAACAAAAGGCAAATGCCACATTAAACTACATACCCTGTTCACAGGCAATAAACTTCGCAATCGTTGAATTCGTGTTTCCCAAATCGCTTCACAGCTTGAATATAATATTCATTGGAAAAATGACATCCGCTTAATGATCTCCCTTACAGGAATGGCTGGCCAGTAACCCAATTCTTTACTATCACCAAACCATATTAAATGGCGAGATTGTCATTTACACCCCACGAAAACTCTTGCCTTTTTTAAAAGCTGATATACAAATTTTCTCTCAAACAAACAAACCTTGTTTTTATATCTTCTCTAGCAACGAACAAAGCCAATCTGATATTAATTTTATCGCGTCACTCTCACTAGATTCCTCATTCAACACTAGTATTAATATCAAATGCTTTTGACACGTAACAACCTCTTCACTCTATTCTGTCCGTTTTGTGGTAATCTCCTTCGGACGTTAAACTCAAAGGTCTTCCCTCGCTATGATGTGTGCTAAGTAGCGAGTTCTTCCAGCACTAGGGCGGCCCTGCATCAAGTCGGGGGCGTTGCATAGGATATGAGCTTCTCTGGGAGGACAGATCTTAAACTCAACCCTTCTGCCCCTGAGGAATCATTCGATGGAATGAAGAAGGGCCGGGGTTGCTCACTATGGCGCCACTGATGGATTGTGGGTTAACCGCCCTCCCACCTCCCGCGCGTACCCGGCAGGCGGGCAAACAAAGGACGTTCGCGTGCTCCGAACCTGGGCATTAAATCGGAAATATACACATGAAGGCATAATATAACATAATGGCTAAAAACAGCGCAACAGAAAATCCGACCTCCGGTTTGGCAACCGGAGGTGAAGAGCGATATGATGACGAGAATGATGAGAACATGAGATTAGCTGAAGCAGCAGAGCAAAGATCAAAAGAATTAACACTACACAGAGTAGCGGAAATAAGAAAAGAATACGATGCATACATATGCAAAGAATCAAACAAAATACAAAAGGTGTGCATAAAATTTCTGCTAGATAAATTTGGAGAAATGGAAAGCATGCTCACAGAGTCGATCTCGCTAAATAACACATATAGAGCAATTATCGAGGAAAAAGAAAAATCGGCTCTATTTCATAGATCAGGGCCGAGCTATGCTGAGAAATCTAAACAGATAAATAACAGTTGCAACACAAACAAGACCGTAAACGAAGAGAGAAATGCAAGGCCAATTCAAAAAGCCTGGCAACAAACAAAGCCAGAAAGCGTAATCTTAATCAAGGACGCACAAGGACAAGAAAGGGACAGCGACATGTTCAAGAACCTAGTGATTAAACAGGTTACTCCCCTCCTGAAGGAAGTAAAGGTCAGAAACGTGAGGAAGATGCGGAACAAAGGACTAATCATTCAAACTGAGACGCAAGAAGACCTAGAAAGGATCAAGACATGCCAGAAGCTAGAAGAACTAGGGCTGAGAGCGGAAGAGCCAGCAAAGCAAGGCCCGTCGATAATGGTCTATGACATAGATAAAGAAATGACGAAAGAAGACATAGCTGCAGAGATAGTTGCAAGAAATTTAATAACCGCCAACCTGAATGGAGTGACCGTAAGATACTCGGCAACAAACAAAAAAGAGGGAACCCTAAACTGGGTTGTACAACTCACGCCAGCGACGTACAAGGAACTGAGAAGACAAGACAGGGTATATATAGGCTGGAGAGCCCACCGATACAGGGACTTCAACCATATCATTAGGTGTTATAAATGTCAAGCATACGGCCACGGGCAATCGACATGTAATAAGGAGATTCAATGTGGGCACTGTGCTAAATCGGGACACGACTATAGAGACTGCAAAGATAAGCAAAATGAGCCAAAGTGTATCAACTGTAAGACGAGAGGTGCCGAGCATGGGCACTCTGTAAGAGATTCAAACTGTCCGGAATACAAAAAAGCTGCAGAGATACAAAAAAGAAGAACTGATTATGGATAATACACCAAGAAATGGAAACAAAAACAGTGATAGGAGCAAAGCAAAAGACAAGACTGACAGAAGAATCGAAGGGAAACTTAAAATCTTACAGATCAACATGCGAAGATCCTCGGTAGTCACTACTGAGATAAGACAAATATGTCACGAAAAACAAATAGATATCATATTATTACAAGAACCATATGTGTACAGAGGGAAGATTCAAGGGCTTCCCCTGGACACCAGGCTACTATACGATGGTTCAGGGGACGCGCCACCAGGTGCGGCCATTGCAGTTCTAAATAAAAACCTTGATGTACTAAAAATAACGAAATATACTGACAAACATTGTGTGTGTGCCCAGATAAGGTCAAATTGGGCAAACTTCTACATAATCAGCGCATACTTCCAATATGAAGACGATACAAGGGTTCACACAGACAAAATAGACAGAATAGCGAAGACATTCTGCCGCAAAATACTAGTAATAGGTGCAGATGTAAATGCAAGGTCGACGACCTGGTATGACAAAGAAACAGATAGAAGAGGGGATGTTGTAGAGGAGATGATAGCAAATAATGACCTATACATAATAAACGAGCCAGGCAACCCGGCAACGTTCTCAAATGTAGGGGAGTCAAACATAGACTTGACAATTGCAAACGAGAACTGTGTTAGTGAAATTAGAAACTGGAAAGTAGAAGAGGAATGGTGTACGAGTGACCACCGCTGCATAGTATATGACATAACAGAAAACAAACAAGATAACCATGAAAAACAGGAGGACATAACGCCGAAATATAACCTAAAGAAAGCAAACTGGGAAAGATTCACGGCGTTCCTAGAAACCATGATGTCTGACCACCAATCAAAAGAAGATCCGGAAGAGGAAGCAGAAGCCCTAACAAAAACAATAATCAAAGCATGTGATGGAGCAATTCCCAGAATAAGGAGTGCAAACACGAAAGCTCTACCCTGGTGGACCCAAGAGATTGGAGCCAAAAGGAAGGAAATGATGAGAAGCAGAAAAAAGTACCAGCGTACAAAAGAACAAGACGAGAGAGACAGATTACAGCGAAAATACAGGGAAATACGGAATGATTACTACAAAACAATAAAGGAAAGTAAAGAAACCAGTTTCGGGAAACTAGTCTCTGAAATAGGCAACGAGGACCCATATGGTCTAGTATATAAAATACAACGCAACAAAATAAACCAAAAGACAATATACAACACAATCAAGACGGGGAACCATACAACAGAAGATCTAGAGACCACACTAAACGTGCTCCTAGAGGTTCTGCTACCTGATGACGATGAAACGCGAGAAAACGAGGTACACCAAAGAAATCGGGAGCAACTTGAACAGGAATACGAAGCAGAAGAGTCAGCAGACTTTAGTGAAGAAGACCTGAGACCAATAATACAAAAACTAAAAAAGAACAAGAGCCCAGGCCCTGACAAAATAAAAAATGAAATAGTACAAATGGCTTATCCGTACATCATGACCGAGCTAACTAATCTATACAATAGATGCCTGAGAACAGCTCAATTTCCAAAGGCATGGAAAGTTGGAGAAATTGTAATAATCCCGAAAAACAATGGTAAACTGGAATCTGATCCCAAAGCATACAGGCCGATAACCCTGTTATCGACGTTGGGAAAAATTCTTGAAAAACTAATTGTAAACAGATTAAACGCCCACTTGGTGGGAGACAAGAGAATTTCAGACAGGCAGTACGCGTACAAACAAGGTAAAAGCACAGAAGATGCTGTAGGAGAGTTAATGGATCTGGTACAAGAATCAGGTTCAAAATACTGCATAGGAATATTCATTGACATAGCAGGGGCTTTTGACCATCTTTGGTGGCCAGAGGTCCTACGACAATTAAGAGAAAGGCAAGTCCCAAAAGACCTATATGGGCTAATAAACTCTTATCTGACAGACAGAACTGTGCAGATAACGACGAACAGTGGCAAAATAAGCAAGGCAATAACAAAGGGATGCCCCCAGGGCTCGGTCCTGGGGCCGTTCCTATGGAATTTAACCTTTGATGAATGCGTAAGAGTAAACGAGAGCCAGTTCGCATACGCGGACGATCTGGCGCTGGTGGTGTCAGGCCGATCACGCCTCCAGCTCGAAGAACAGGCAAACAGGGCGCTAACAAAGTTAAAACAATGGGCTGAAAATAGCAAACTGACGATATCGGCAGAGAAAACTAGAATGATGCTCCTGAAGGGATCGTTCGATACGAACAGACCACCCAACATAAGGATAGATGACACAAGAATCCAGATGGTGAAAACGGTAAAATACTTAGGAATACACATCAGTGACAGATTCTCAATGAATGGACATGTGAAGAAGCAGGCTGAGAAAAGTATAAGGCTCTTCAACGAAATAGCCAGAATCTCCAAAAGAGACTGGGGACTCTCGGAGAAGACGCTAATTGTTATATACAAAGGACTAGTAGAGGCGATCCTACTATATGGAGCGAGTGTCTGGACCCGTGGGGTGAATGCACACGGATACAGAGCACTAGTATCAGCGCAGAGAAAGGCTCTCTTAAGAATCACAAGAGCCTACAGGACGACATCCAACGCGGCACTTCCTGTCCTGGCAGGGGTGCTGCCGCTAGACATACAAGCCAAAGCAAGGGCAGCGACAACAAAGATAAAAAGTGGTAGGAAAATTGAATTCGAAGGACTGGAGTATGAAAACTACATAATCCCAGGAGAACACGTTGTAAATAGTAGAAGAATTGCGAATATAAAAAAGAAAATAAAGGAAAGATCAATCCAAATTTGGCAAAGAAGGTGGGATGAATCAATAGACGGCAGAAGGACGTACACGTATCTGCCTTCGGTAAAGGACAGGTTAGAAACCAAGCAACACCTGGATAGAAATGTTATCCAAGTCATAACAGGCCATGGTAACTTCAAAGAATACCTGTACAACAGAAGATTAAGCGAGGACAGCATGTGTGAATGCGGGGAAGGAGAAGATACGCCGGAACACATGCTGGAGACATGCACAATATTCCAAGAACAAATAAGACAGTTACGAGACGCGGTGGGGATAATAATAAAACATGAAATAATAAACGACAGAGAAAATGCAAATGACTTTGTATAATTCTGCAATGAAGTAATGACGATGAAAGAAGAAATAGAAGAAGAACTATAAGAGTAAAGGCACAACACTCACGGATAGCGACAGCTAGGTACTGAGTGGAGCAGACAGCCAACGGAATGAAAAAAAAAAAAAAAAAAAAACCGCACGGTCGTCAACCCTTAAAAACTTCTGGATTCTACCCTATCCCACAACTGCGAGCCGCGAGGCCTCCGCAACGGTGGGTAAGGATGTTTGAAGGATGAGTGCGGCGGTACGGCCGCAAGGCTGGCACAGAGATATGTGTGGTAGAGAGCTTACTCTCGAACGGTGACCCGTCAAACGTCTACACGGGTACTACGGGTGGTCAGCACCAAGCCCCGCGCATCGAGATACTCGGCACCTCGGTGTCGGGTACCACGAGCGTGGTTGACCAGTTGCGGAAGGACTCGTAGTGGTAGTGGTAACCAATATGCTGGGAAAGGGGCTCCCGTTTCGGCGGGGGCTAACGGGTGGCGACCCCACAAGTCGTCAGAGGTTGGATAGGCCTCGACCGGGCCGATGCCGGACCTGCGGCATCGGTAGCGTCCCCGCCTGAGAGACCGAAAGGTACGGAAGGCGGGGGGACGATATGCTTAATTGCTTGGTGCGTCTAGCTTCACAAATGTGTGTCCCTGCCCCTCTCCGTGAGGGAATACCTGTAACCCCCATCGGACGCGTCCGCAGGTGGCGGATAGGGGGGCCCAAACCGGCTTGACCGGAGGGTTGGAGGGCTTAAAACCTCCCGCGGACCAACAGGTTTGCACAGAGAGGGGGACAACCTCTTTAAAAAGTTACTCGGGGGAGCTCACATTGTGAGTATGGGAGGTTGCGGCTCCACGAGGCACCCCTGCAGCAGTGGAAGTCTGCTACTCGTTCCAGCGTGTTTTGAGGTAGTATCTTCGTGCTTAAAATATATAAGGCTCCCCTCGTTACGACGTGTGCTAAGTAGCGAGGTATCTAGCACTAAGGCGGTTCTGCATCAAGCTGGGGGCATTGCATAGGACGGGCACTCCAGGGGGATAGATCTTAAACTCAACCCTCCTACCTCCGAGGACTCAATCGATAGATTGTCGAGGAGCCAGGGTGACCTGTTGCCAGCAGGGATCCTCGGGGTAACCCGCTATGGTGTCACTGGTGGATTGCAAGATACCGTCTTCCCACTCTACCGCGCGTACCCGGCAGGTGGGCAAATATAAGGCGTTCGCGTGCACCGAACCTGTGCATTCTAGGATCATATACGATATAGGCATTGATATATACTTTGGCGATGAGCGAAAGAGTAAGAAATGTTCCGACCTCCGGACTGGCATCCGGAGGCACAAGTGTGTCGAAGCCCGAAAGAAAGGCAAATGAGGGGACAAAGAAACCTAAGCGGACAACGGCGGAGAGAGCCGCCCGGCGGAGAGAGCCGCCCGGCGGCAGGAGAGGGCGGCGGAGAAGGCGAGAAAGGCGGTAAAGGAGAGCTCGGACTCCGGGAGTCAGTCCGACATACCCTGGGCGCAGAGGGACTTGCTGGCGATGACCCAGGAAATGGCAAGTCGCGCAGTAAGGAAAGCAGCCCGAAAGGCAAATTTAGGCGTCATTATAAGCGGCATGATAAACCCTGAGCCGGAACAGGCAAGAGGGGACATCGCAAAAGCGGAGAAACGTAGAGCTGGCAACGAGACGCCAGAATCCGACGAGAGGAAGGTTAAGTCGGGAAGGAAGGTTGCCAAGGTCGTAACCGAGAGCGACTCCGAGGAGGAAGGGGAGGTGGAGGAGGAAATGGAAATCGCGGCCGGAAGCGAGAGCGAGAGCGAGGCGGCAGCCAAAGGTAGAACGGCGCTACCTGAGGCACGGGAATCGGCGACGGCTGTAGTGGACGAACCGCGGGCAGAGGCACGGGCCGAAAGCCCACCGTCTACCGAGGGCGAGAGTCAGGATAGGGCAACGAGGGCGATAGAAGTGCGCGGCCACATCATGGCAGCGCTACTAGGAGGCACGGTGTCCCAGGAGATACTGCTACAAGTATCGGGCTATTTAGGGGAATTACAAAAGCTAGTAGTAGAGTCGGAACTTGAGAATAGGAGACTAGAGGGCTACCTAGAGGGCAAGAAATTAGGGCTAGGCGAGAAGCAAAGCGATAGCAGATCAGACGCGAAGAAGCAGAACGAGGCGCCGACATCAAGGCCGCGGCAGCTTAAGCAGATTAGCTATAGCGCCGCGGTAAAGAGGCAGCAGGCGAAGAGTAAAGAACGACCGGTCGTTATTGTGAGACAGGTGGAGGTAGAGGGGGAGAAACCACGCAAAGGCGGTGAGATAAGGACGGAAGTGGTCGGTAAGATCGACATCGGGAAGGCGAAAGTAGAGGTTCACGAAATCCGGTCGATGAACACCGGGCTGGCCATAGAGGTCAAAACCGCGGAGGATGCCGAAAAGTTAGTCAGGTCAGAGCAGTGGCAAACGGTTGGTTTAAGGGCGCGGAGGGAAGCGAGAGTGCGGCCCACTCTCGTTATCCACGGAGCAGAGGAACGGAGCCCGGAGGAGCTCACGAACGCGGCGTACAAGATGAACCACATCTGCAGGGAAGGCAGGACGCCGGAGGAGTTCCGGAAACTCTTCCAGCCACGTAGGTCGTTTAACGATAGGCGTAGTTGCAGGGACTGGGTAATACAGGTAGAGCCACAGTTGTACAAGGCCATTCTAAGGCAGAGGCGCATCAACCTCAATTGGGGGTTGTGCAAGGTCAGGGACCGCGTGTCGTTGATCAAATGTTTCAGATGCGGGTGCTACGGGCACATCGGGAAGCATTGTAAACAGGCGGAAAAAGTATGCTACAGATGCGGAGATAGCGGCCACGTGGCCAAAGCATGCATCAGGCGCGAAACGTGCGCGCAATGCAGAGATGTGGGCCGGTTGAGCGACCACAAGATGAACGGGGCGCAGTGCCCGCGAGTGTGGCAACTAACGAGGAGAACGATTGAGAGGACGGACTACGGTAAATAAGTCGGCGGTGGGAAAGAGGCATCGGGAGCCTCCGCGGCGGATGAGCTTGGCAAGACACGGCGGTCGAACCATAGCTCTTGGAGAACGGGAAAGCTTTAAGGCGTATGTGGAAGCTCCTACAGGCAAGGGAGGAGGAGCGGCGAAAGGCGTGAGAAACCGGGGAAGGCTGGCGCGCGTCGAGGGTTGGTAGGGTACAGAAACCCGAGAAGCAAAGAAGATTCCACCCTGGACCCACTAGACGTCATGGCGGATCGTGTTCCTGGAGGAGAACCACCCGGCTCATCGACTAGGATCATGGGAGGCCAGCAGTTGTAGGCGTTTGAGGCTAGCAAACGCGGGCGTGCAAGTCGCGGTACGGCCGAAAGGCTAGCCGCGCATGCGAGAAGCGACGGTACGGCCGAAAGGCTGAGCCGCCAGCTGTGACACGTTGCGGTACGGCCGAAAGGCTGAGCCGCGACAAGGCGATGCGACGAGCCTCTCTCTATGCCTTGCCTGGAGAGAAGCTCCTAGCGGAGGCTAGCATAGTGTCATGCGAGCCAGGGGAGACGCGGGCTTACCGATGATGGCAAAGGGGCATCCCGCGCTGAGTGAGGCAAAGGAAGCAATCCCACGGCTAGGCGAGTTTAGGAATCGGTCGATGAAGTGTGGTGTCCCGGGAGTTCTTCCTGGGCCTGTTATCGGAGATGAAATTCCTATTCGAAGCAGACCGCGCGGTCGTCAACCCTTAAAAACTTCTGGATTCTACCCTATCCCACAACTGCGAGCCGCGAGGCCTCCGCAAAGGTGGGTAAGGATGTTTGAAGGATGAGTGCGGCGGTACGGCCGCAAGGCTGAGCCGCTGGCACAGAGATATGTGTGGTAGAGAGCTTGCTCTCGAACGGTGACCCGTCAAACGTCTACACGGGTACTACGGGTGGTCAGCACCAAGCCCCGCGCATCGAGATACTCGGCACCTCGGTGTCGGGTACCACGAGCGTGGTTGACCAGTTGCGGAAGAACTCGTAGTGGTAGTGGTAACCAATATGCTGGGAAAGGGGTTCCCGTCTCGGCGGGGGCTAACGGGTGGCGACCCCACAAGTCGTCAGAGGTTGGATAGGCCTCGACCGGGCCGATGCCGGACCTGCGGCATCGGTAGCGTCCCCGCCTGAGAGACCGAAAGGTACGGAAGGCGGGGGGACGATATGCTTAATTGCTTGGTGCGTCTAGCTTCACAAATGTGTGTCCCTGCCCCTCGGGGTCACAAGGATTGCAGATTTGGTACTTGGGCAAAGCGGTCTGCGGGCTTGAGAAGTTATCAAAAGTGATAAGAAAGCTAAAAAGCTATATAAAAAGGCAGAAAGTAAAGAAAGCTAGATAGTACCTAAGGTGCCACCTCCTCGCGGTCAGGGGCGGTAACGAAATCGTGGCAATAAGTCTCTGTTCGTAGCAATAATATCCACGGTACGGCTAAGTGCACCTCATATTAAGACCTTGTAGGTAGAGACTAGGGAAATGCAGCAGCCCCCCCCCCCGCCACTCGGCGGGGAGGATCCACCAGTACCTCCGTACACTCTGAGGAGTCTATGGAGAAGCATAACGTAAGCTCGATGGAGCAAGAACCAATAAAAAACGAGACAGTTGAAATGCGTTACCAGGACATGATGAATTTCGTAGAAAATGAAGTAAATGCTAGTAAGAGGGTGCCTCAGGCACTAATGATGACGCTAAGGGAAAAGGCGTTATGGGCGGTAGCACAGGCAGAACTACAAGGTGCCTTAAAGGCAGCCAAAGAAGAAAATATAAGATTGAGAAAAGAACTGGAAGACAACAGGCGCACAATGGCGACACCAATTAAATCATACTCTGAAATGGCAGCAATGGGGAAACCAACTGAAACGGAATCCGCTATAAAAAAGACTATAAATAAGCAAACCAATACCATCTTCATCCTTTCTAACAAAGGTGAAGATGGCAGGAAAGTACAGGAAAAATTCACAAAGATACTAAAGCCAACAGAGCAGAAAATTAAAATAAAAGCAATGAGATCTACGGGGAAAGCACTGATCGTAGAAACAGGAACAAAAGAGGACGTGCAAAAAATAATGGGCAATAATGAACTGAAAACGGAACTGAAATGTGAGTTACCGAGAAAGAGAAATCCAATGGTCATTTTGTACGATGTGTCGTCTAGATTGACAGAGAGCGAGATCAAAGAAACAGTATACGCGCAAAATCTGGAAGAACATATGACAAAAGAGGAGTTTGAAGAGTCATTCAAACTAAAGTTCAAAACTGGACCTAAAGAAAAGCCAACAGTTCACCATGTGGCAGAAGTAAGCGCAAAACTAAGGAAAATAATGCTAAGGCAGTCAAGACTGTATGTTGGATTCAGATCCATCAACGTTAAAGACTACCTCGTGGTTGCGAAATGTATGAGATGCCAAGATCTAGGGCATATAAGCAAGTACTGCACGCAGACAAAGTCTACTTGTGGACTTTGCGGAGTGGAAGACCACAACAAGAGTGATTGCCCTAAAAAGGCTCAGGCTCCAACTTGTATCCCCTGCCTAAAGAGAGGCAAGAAGTGCAACAAAAATACAAAAGACTGTCCAACTCACAAGCTAATGATGGAAAGAGCCATTCAGAAAGTCGATTATGGACTGTAAATTTATACAGTTCATAAAAGGCGAAACACTTAATCCAACAATACCAAAAGAAAGCGAACGTGAGGTGGATGGACAGAAAAGCACAGCAGAAGTGAAACATAAAACAGCGAATAGGAAATTAAGGGATACATTAAGAGCAATGAGCTTTAGAAGGAAAAAATCAGAACAGAAAAAAGAGCAGGACGCACAAGATCCAGTCCTGCTATACGAGAATCTTGAGCATAACATGCAGCTGAGCAGGGAGGAGGCACAAACGTTGATGATAGCACTTAGACACCTGGTTAGACTTATACACCCAAAGGGGAAGGCTGTAACATTTCCTGTACCGGAAGCGGTGGACAGAATACAACTAAAATGCCAGAACATACCCACAGATGCAAAAGAATTGAAAGTACTGGTAGATGAAGTGTTTCTAAGAAGACGAGAAATACTAGACTTAGAGGAGTTGTACAGACAGTACGTAATGACACACGGCACGATCACCTTTGACCACAGTCAGAAATGGCCAATGAGTCATATATACACGCGGCATCCATAAATGAGATCAGAATAGCACAGATAAATGGGATGCGCAGTGCAGCCGTGATGCACGAAATAAGAACGATTGCGGAAGAAGAGTCTGGATATGGTCTGTGTGCAGAAACCATACACCAGACAAGGGAAAATCCCAGGTATGCCAGTTACCTCACGGGTAATATGCCTGGGAGAAAACCCTCAAGCGGCAATAATAATATTCAATAAAAACGTCTGTGCAACTCTAATAAGACAACTCAGTGGCACGCATTGTGTCTGTGTGGAGGTATCAACGCGTGCGGGGAAATGGGTAGTTGCCAACCTGTATTGTCAGTTTGGCGACGACATTGAACCGTATGCAGCACGAATAAAGGGTATATTCGAAACGTATACAGAAACGGCTACAATTGCAATGGCGGATGTTAATGCGAAATATCAGTTCTCTGGCACTCTGGGAGAACGGATGAGAGGGGTGAGGTCATGGAGGAGTTGATTAACGAGCTCCAATTGGAGGTCGTCAACGAACCCGGAAACCCGCCTACTTTTCATAATAGAGCAGGAGCATCGACTAATATCGATGTTACCCTGGCAAATGGCAAAGCAATAGGAAAGGTGGCTGGCTGGAAGGTCCTTGAGAAGCAAACAGTTAGTGACCATAACCTGATAACGTGCACGCTAACCAGGGATCTGATGGAGCAGGAAGTCCACATTAGGACCAAGAAGAGACACAACATATACAAAGCCAATTGGGAGCAACTAAGAGCCGAGTTTCGAACCCCGCTAATGGTAGAAGGGAGTTACAGCATCCATGAAAAGGCCAAAGAGCTCACACAAGAGGTGATAAGAGTGATGAACCAAGCTATTCCCCTGGCA
Source organism: Agriotes lineatus (assembly GCA_940337035.1). Lineage (NCBI taxonomy): Eukaryota > Metazoa > Arthropoda > Insecta > Coleoptera > Elateridae > Agriotes > Agriotes lineatus. Next base: position 306,907 of record CALNHX010000047.1, on the reverse strand, counting down.
AAAGAGAACAGCCGAGTAAGAAACGAAGCCTGGTCAGACCATCTGACCACACTACGTAAACAAGTACGGCGAGCCAGGAGACTGTATCAACAATCTGTAATAGCAGCCGAAAGGGAGATATTGCTGCATCAGTATAGACGCATAAAAGCAGAGTACAAAACTCAGATATTTGAAACAAAAGCCAGAAGCTGGGACAGGTTTGTAGAGAAACATATGGTTACAGATGCGTGGAGAATTCCCTACAAAATAGTAACGAACAAGATAAGGTCTCCTACTTTACTTTCCACTGTGGAAAGAGAGGATGGAACTATGACCGAGAATTGGAAAGAGTCGACGACCGCACTTCTGAGGGCACTACTTCCAGATGATAATATGCAAAATGAAAGCGAACAACAAAGATTAATAAGGAATGAAATGTTGCAAGGATATAGAACGGAAGGGGAAGTAGTGCCTTTCACGGAGGAGGAAGTCCGACTAGAGAGATAAAAAACATGAAAAGGAAAAAGCCTCCTGGACCGGATGGCATACCGCCAGAAGTAATCCAGGAGCTAAGCGAGCAAATTACACCAGCCTTATGTTCTCTCTACAACGAGTGCCTAGACAAAGGCAAGATACCAAATATCTACAAACAAGCGGATGTAGTAATACTAACTAAAGGTGAAGACAAAGATCCAGTAAAACCGAAGTCTTACCGACCGATATGTCTTTTGAATGTCATGGGCAAATTACAGGAAAAACTGTTATGCAAAAGATTGTTAGAGCATAGACAAATTCAGGGGCTTCACCCCAATCAATATGGCTATCGGAAGGGAAGATCGACGGAGGATGCGGTAAATATGGCGATGGAACAAATAAGGGATAGTGACGCCAAGTACGTGATAACAGTCTTTATAGACATATCAGGTGCTTTTGATAATTTATGGTGGCCAGCATTGTTCAAAAGATTGCGCAGTATAAGATGTCCAGATAAACTATATAAAAGTTTTAGGAGCTACTGTCAAGACAGATACGCACGTATGGAGTGCCCAGAGGAACAAATCTCTAGGAAACTGACGAAAGGCTGTCCACAAGGGTCAGTGTGCGGACCTGTGTTTTGGGACGTAGTGCTTGAGGAACTCCTGCAAGAGTTGGATGTAAACGACAACACTCGAAAGGCAATCGCATATGCAGATGATCTGCTTTTGGTGGTAGAAGGGAATAGCAGAGCAAGGATAGAGGAAAAGTGCAACAACCTCATGCAAACCGTATCCAGCTGGTGTAAGAATGTGAAGCTACAAATGTCGTCGGAAAAAACAACATATGCTCTGATGAAAGGGAATCTGCAAAGAGACCCACTAATCAGAGTAGGAGACAGGAACATATCAAGAAGCCAGACAACTATATACCTAGGCATCCAAATGGATGAAAGATGCAACTTCCATCAGCACATAGAAACAGCTTGTCAGAGGGGAACTGTCCTAATGAATAAGATAGCCAGGATAGCGCAAAGACAATACAAAATATCATTGGACTGTGTGAGAATCTACTTTAATGTAGTGCTGGCATCGATAGCCCACACGCATGCACCATATCAAGCGTGTGGGCACATAGGTTGAAAACCGTGAAGGAAAGGGAGAGAGTAGACAGAGCACAAAGGGGGGTCCTCCTTCGCATGACGGGTGCATTTACAACGACACCAACAGAAGCGCTAACCGTACTGGTAGGGATACTACCACTACATTTAGAGATAAGGAAAAGGGCGGCCATGTACTGGCTACGAAAGGGTGAGTTAGGCAGAGTACATGAGCTGATAAGTGAAAACGTAAATACTAAGCAGCAGCTAAAAGAAGGAATACTGACGGAATGGCAAGAAAGATGGGCAAATTCCACGAAAGGTAGAAGAACATACAATTTTCTACCTAGTGTGCAACAGCGCATGAAAAATACAATCTTCAATCCGTCACAAGGCCTGATTCATCTAATCACAGGGCATGGCCCGTACCCTGAGTACTTACACAGGTTCAACCTGAGAGAGAATGACACCTGTGAATGTGGAGAAAGGGGAACCCCAGAGCACCTGGTCCTACAGTGTCCGCTCTTGAAAGAAACAGTGGAGGAAGAAAGACGAGCATTAAGAGGCATGACCTTGCAGGAGATTCTGAGAGACGACAATACGACCCAAACCTTAAATAAACTAGCGAACAAGGTATCGCAGATGCAAAAGGAAAGATACAATAATATTCGAAACAATATCCAAAACAGGAACAATAATGCCTGAGAAGTAATAGACCAAGTATAGACAAAGCCCAATAAAACATATGACGCTAAAATATAAAGTAGAAGTAGAACCTAGATATCTTAAAACAGATAAGAGAGATAAAGAGCTGCTGGAGAAGGATACGGATAGCCGTTCCCGCCAGTAGCGCATTACCGGATTGACTCTAGAATAGTTAGGATAAGATAGTGCATAAGAATAGGAAATAGGATCAGGATAAATAGGTGAGTGGTAAATACAACAAAAACAAATCTGTTAAACAGATTAAGGAATGGTAACTGAGGAATAGATAGGAACATGGAGAAACATGTAAGTAATGCATGCCTGCATGTGTTACATTAGAAATATACTTTTATTTTCTTTATTTTTCTTTTTATAGGTTAAGGTTATTTCTTATTATTGTTTTGTGTTACCTAATAGGATTTTAGTTTTTGTAGCATGTAGCATGTTGATGTAGCGTAGGTTAGGTTAGCTTGTCTGCATGTTGTAGGTATAAAATACTCTTTTTGGGATGGGGTCGCGGAAGCAGGTGGTCCCTGAGTTCCTCGAAACTAAGTACTCCGAGTCGAGGAATGAAGGATTGCTGAGATTCGCCTCCCCAATGGAAAAAGCTGTATATGTAGTCAAATAAGGGAAAAACACAAAAACAATTTGCATGTTAATATTTTAATGGAGTAGTAGTTAGAGCATGTGTATAAAATATGGGAAATCCAAGCAACTACACAACCATATGTGAGATGCTGATACTGCCACAGCTAACCAAGTCACTTCCAGAAAAACCAGTCGAAAACTATCAACTTCAGGACTGTAAGAATATGGTGTTGGCTGATCCACTATTTCAGAAACCTGGACCAATAGACGTTATCCTAGGAGCAGACATCTACAAGGAAATCATTTTGGAAGGAGTACGAAAATTCAACGGAAGCCTGTTAGCGCAAAACACGGAACTTGGATGGATCATCACGGGGAATGCAACAGCACCATCAGAAGAAAGGAAAATTCTTAGCATGGTCGCATGTGCTGCAGAAGATGAACAACTCACAAAATTTTGGGAGATTGAAGAAGTTGTACCAGAAAAGATGATGTCCAACGAAGACAAGGAATGCGAAGAATTCTACAACTGCAACCACCAGAGAAATGCTGATGGTACATATACAGTGAAAATTCCGTTCAAGAAACCAATAGAAAAGCTTGGGGATTCAAGAAAAAAGGCAATTGCACGGTTCATTCAACTGGAGAAACGGTTAGAAGAAGATAAAGTTCTAGGTAAAGAATACAAAACCTTTATGAAGGAATACTTAGAACTAGGACATATGAAACGCGTTCAACCAGGAGCCAATCTACGAAAAACCTACTTCATCCCTCATCAAGCAGTAGTAAAGGAAGACAGCACAACCACGAAATTAAGGGTAGTCTATGATGCTTCCTCAAAAACCACTACTGGACTTAGCTTAAACCAGCTAATGACTGCTGGACCAAGACTACAACAAGATTTGAAGCATATCCTGCTGAGGTGGAGAAAACACAAATTTGTTTTTTCGGCAGATATTGAAAAGATGTATCGTCAGATTAAGATAGCCGAAGAAGATCAGGACCTCCAAAGGATAGTATGGCGGTTTTCTCCAGACGAACCTATTCAAGAATTTAAACTCACCACTGTAACTTATGGAACAACAGCAGCACCATACCTGGCAATCCGTACCCTTTTGCAGCTAGCCGAGGATGAAAGACAAATATACCCAATGGCTGCAGAAGTAGCAACCATGGACTTCTACGTGGATGATTTAATGTCGGGAACTGACTCCGTAGAAGAAGCAAGGCATCTCCAAGTAAGTCTAATCAATATGTTAAAAAATGGAGGGTTTACCCTCAGAAAATGGGCAAGCAACAGCCCAGCTCTTGTTGAAGAATTGCCAGATAACTTGCAGGACAAGAATTTACTCGAGATCGACGGAGGAGAAACAAGGAAAACCTTGGGAGTACACTGGAGTCCAAAGGCAGACGAATTTAAGTTTCGAGTCAGTCTTCGAGCTGATGCAAATCCTACAAAGAGGGTAATCTTGTCAGAAATATCCCGTTTGTTTGACCCATTAGGATGGTTGGCGCCAATTGTAATATAAGCCAAATTAATAATTCAACAACTTTGGTTACAACAGCAATCATGGGATCAACCAGTGGCCACAGAAATAATGAACGAGTGGAAGCAGTTTCAAGAAGAGTTACCATTGGTTGAAGGCATATCCATTCCAAGATGGTTAGGGTACCACAGCAGCATCCGGGAAATGGAGTTGCATGCATTCTGTGATGCGTCGGAAAAAGCTTACGGTGCTGTAATTTACAGCAGGGTAATGTCTCAAGACGGACGCATTCAAATAAGTCTATTGACAGCCAAGTCAAAGGTTGCACCTATAAAAATGAAGAAAACGTTGCCACGGCTGGAGTTATGTGCTGCATCGTTAGCAGCAAAAATGTTGAAGGAAGCTATTAGTGCACTGGACATCCCCAGCATCTCCATCTTCGCGTGGTCAGATTCCATGATAACCTTATCCTGGATAAGAGCTGGCCCGGAGAAAAGGAAAACATTTGTTGCAAACAGGGTAACAGAAATATTGGAAGTAACCCCCAGCGGAAATTGGCATCATGTGCGCTCAGAGGACAATCCAGCAGACGCTGTATCCCGAGGGCTCACTCCTGTCAAACTACAGCATCATCTATTGTGGTGGAACGGGCCGCAATGGTTACGAACTAATCCTTTGCCACTGACGGAAACAACTATTCCCATAACAGCTACAGAAGAGGAAAAGATTCACCAAGTCCAAGCGTTTATCGCATCAAAAGAAGAATTGGACATCTTGTCCAAATATTCGTCACTGCAGAAGTTACTGCGGGTCACTGCATACTGTAACAGGTTTGCTCAAAAATGCAGAAGACAACAGTTTCCGACCGAATACCCTACGGCAGCAGAACTCAACAATTGCCTCATTCAAATCATCCGTATAGTGCAAGCACGCAGCTGGGCAACAGAGATTCAAACCTTGAAGAAAAACATCTCGGTTCACACAAAAAGTTCCTTGGCACCATTACGACCATTCATCGATGATGAAGGAACTCTTAGAGTGGGAGGACGACTTCAAAATTCAATGTTGCCATATAATGAGAAACATCCTATTCTCATTCCCCATAATAGTCATCTAGCCCACCTAATAGTGAGAGACGTCCATCAGAAACTGCTACATGGCGGAAGTCAAGCTACAGCAGCATACATCCGTAGAAAATTCTGGATCATCAATGTGAAGAAAATAATACGCAAAAATTCACACCTGTATGAAATGTTTTGCATTCAGAAGACAACCGTTGCAGCAACTCATGGGCAATTTACCTGAGCCTAGAGTAACGCCGTCCCTGCCATTTTCTCACACTGGCCTGGATTATGCAGGGCCAATACAAATCAGAACCGCAAAAGGAAGAGGGAATAAGTCATACAAAGGATATATTGTCATCTTTGTATGTTTGGCTACCAAAGCAGTTCATTTGGAGGCTGTCAGTGATCTAACAACAAACGCCTTTTTGGCAGCCTTCAGAAGATTTACATCCAGAAGAGGAACATGCCTTCATATCTATAGCGATAACGGAACCACATTTGTAGGAGCAAATAGAGTTCTGCAGAAGGACTTCAAGAAAACTCTAGGAGACTTTAGCGTTCAAGAAAAACTTACTCAAGAAGGTATCCAGGGGCACTTTATTCCACCGGCAACTCCCCACTTCGGAGGAATCTGGGAAGCAGCGGTGAAGTCAACAAAGTATCACATGAAAAGGATTGTAGGGAACAGTACCCTCACGTTTGAAGAACTATCGACCCTCCTGTACCAAATAGAGGCATGTCTCAATTCGAGACCACTTTGTCCATTAACCACAGATCCCAACGATGTGGTAGCGTTGACCCCTGGTCATTTTCTAATTGGAAGGGAACTTATAACACCAAATGAACCACCATTAGAAGTACATTTAGAAACACTGACAAGATGGAAACTACTTCAAAAGTTGAAAAACGACTTTTGGAAAATATGGTCTAAGGAATACCTATCTGGGTTACAACGCAGAACGAAATGGACTTCGAAGGAAGAGAATTTGCAAGTAGGGGATCTAGTGTTACAAAAGGATGAAAACAGTCCTCCCAATCGATGGCCTTTAGCAAGAGTGACAGAAGTGCATCCAGGTACAGATGGCATTGTCAGAGTTGCAACCGTTAAGACAAAGGGAGACACAATTCTCAAGCGTCCTATTACCAAGCTCGTTCCGTTACCAAGACAGGAGAAAGAGGAAGGAAGTAGAAAGCAAAGCAGGGGTAGTGGAGTGTCAACAGTAACAAAAACTATAACACTCTTACTTACGTTATGCACCATAATTTCGGCAACCAAGGGATCGTATACAGTAAAGTATCCGTCACCTGGCCTATTCATTGAAGAACTTGGCCACGCAAAACTCTCGAGGGGAAACTTCAGGATCGAAGTAGCAGTGAACATCTCCAGCAACCAAGTAGATGAAGAAGATATAAACAAGACAATCCAACAAATGAATACCTTATGCGACAAGGCACTGGTATTATCTGCAGAATCCCATTGCAAAGAATTAAATCATCACCTGAGAGAGCAGCAAAGACAGATCATCTGGAATATGAGAAGCATTTATAGTCAAGATGTCAGAACCAAGCGAGGATTATTAGGGCAGCTACTAACCTCAGTGTTTGGAGTCAACGATGAAGTTTACCATGACATCGAATCATTGGAGAAAAATCAACTAGAATTAATACATTCATCTAATCGTCAGACGAAGATCATGTTGTCAACTGCAGCAACTCTAAATGAGACTGAAGCCAGAATATCCCAGAAGTTGGATAATTTTCGAAGAAAACTCAATGAAGGGTTGCTAGCAATTAATGAGATGGAACCTTGGTACAAGAAGACGGACGACAACAAGCTAAACATACATGTGTTGACATCATATCAGATGGCCACCAACTACTTACAAGAGATGGGTGAGAAGTACAAACAACTTCTAAATGTAAAATTTAAAAGGGCAGACATCATGCAATTTATTCCATCGTCACAATTTGACAGAATAATGACTAATGCAATGGTCAATCTTCCAGCAAACCTAGAGATTCTTATTACGCCAACGCGCAAGATGGAAGTTAGCTTCAACAATGAATCAATCGAGATCTTCAGTTATTTTCACATAACTGAGAAGCGGGAATACAACTTGATAAAACCAACTCCTATTCCAGTAAAGAAAGGAAATGGAACCTACGCATCACTGAACTTGCCAATGGAGTTCTTAGCTATCAACTACAACGAACAAACCTATTTTGAAATCCAAGAGGACAAGTTAAAGGAGATCGAGCCAATAGGAAAACATCTTTACCTATGTAGGCCATCCGCCGTTCGAAGTATTGAAGACAATCCTAATTGCATCATTGACGAAATCTATCAACGATTAAACAAGATCAAATGTTTGGTCCATCAGTTTACAGTTAAGACCCTGGTATGGAAGAAACTGTACGCAGCGAATACATGGTTGTTTATTCCCAATCAACCCACAACATCAGCAGTACAATGCAGCGGGAATCAAGAAGATGTGAAGATTCAAGATGTTGGCATAATCCAGATATCCCCAGATTGTACTATATACACCAAACGGACTACCTTGCATACTCAGCTATTCACTACTATTCCTGTCGTAGCTGGGTTCAACAAACCAATGCAAGTAATTATTAACACTACTTTGCAGAATACGAGCACCCACCCTCAACTGCAAATGGAGGAACCTGTGTTGCTACCGTCCGATCATTTTCAACGCCTACAAGAAGAAGAGGACGAGTTGCAGCTACATCAGGAATATCCATTGTGGCACCATCAACATACCATCATGGTGAACACTGGTACTACAATCGGTATCTTGGTATCAGTTTGTATCATCTGGACATTATGGAAGTACTGGAGAAAGAATAGGAAACCGCAGCCACGCCCAAATTCAGACCCGTCAGAGAGCTTCAGGTTACAACACCTGCCACCTGACGAAGAAGATGGAGAGACAGCCTCAGCCACACCATCCCGGCCCTTTGTCGCTCGGCAGAATGGTTAGGAACCAAACATAAATTTTAATCCTTTTAATTTAATTAGGCGAATATTTCACAAACACATATCGCATACGGAAAATGCTTAACAAAGCGTCAGCAGTAATGTAATCAGTGCTCGAATGACCGGTGAATAGCCTGCAATTCTGCACTCTGCAAGTTTGTTTGTTATGAAATTGAATACGCAAGTGCATATGCGAGCTGAAACTAGGGCAAATAATAAACTTTGTAAGCTAAGTCAGTATTTTTATATGTATAAATAGAAAAATATTCTAGTCAATCAACATACAGTTTGAAGTCTTGTTTCACTGTGTCACGCTGACCAACGGCCCCAGGTCTTTTTTGGTACATCATCTCGTGTGAGACCGCACGAGACCGTTGGTTTGCACCCCTTTTTAATTCCTGCACCCCTAAGATATTCCTGCAACTGTCCAAATTAAATTCATACAGTCCATTACAAGCTCCACCCTGAACAATGTATGAAATTAAATAATGATAGAAATTACGGCTCGATTTAGACTACAAGGCATCGAGCTAATAAGTTTAATCAGTAAATGAAAAAAAAATGTCCCTGCCCGTTTCCGTGAGGGGATACCTGTAACCCCCATCGGACGCGTCCCCAGGTGGCGGATAGGGGGGCCCAAACCGGCTTGACCGGAGGGTTGGAGGGCTTAAAACCTTCCGCGGACCAACAGGTTTGCACAGAGAGGGGGACAACCTCTTTAAAAAGTTACTCGGGGGAGCTCACATTATGAGTATGGGAGGTTGCGGCTCCACGAGGCACCCCTGCAGCAGTGGAAGTCTGCTACTCGTTCCAGCGTGTTTTGAGGTAGTATCTTCGTGCTTAAAATATATAAGGCTCCCCTCGTTACGACGTGTGCTAAGTAGCGAGGTATCTAGCACTAAGGCGGTCCTGCATCAAGCTGGGGGCATTGCATAGGATATGGGCACTCCGGGAGGATAGATCTTACACTCAACCCTCCTACCTCCGAGGACTCAATCGATAGATTGTCGAGGAGCCGCGGTGACCTGTTGCCAGCAGGGAGCCCCGGGGTAACCCACTATGGTGTCACTGGTGGATTGCGGGGTACCGTCTTCCCACACTTCCGCGCGTACCCGGCAGGTGGGCAAATATAGGGCGTTCGTGTGCACCGAACCTGTGCATTTGCGGATAAATTACGATATAGGCATAGATATATCTTTTGCGATGAGCGAAAGAATTTCAAAAGTTTCAAAAGAATCGACCTCCGGACTGGCATCCGGAGGCAAAAGCGCCTCAAAATCTGATGAATCAAGGGCACAAGAAAGCGGACGAAGCCGGGGAAGGACGGTAGCGGCAATAGTAGCGAGGCCGCCTCGCCAACGTCTCCAGCGGCGGCGGAAAAAAAAGGCGACAGTGGTGGAGACTAGAAAGGTCAAGAAGCCGATTAAAGTGGCCAAGTCGACCGAACCGGAGAGCAGCAGCGACGAGAGCACGGTCGAAATGTCGACCGAGGCCCAAACTGACTCATCCGGAGAGAGGAGCGAAGCGAGCGTAAGGAGCGCAGGGGGCAACAGAAGCGCGAAAGAGGCAGATGGAGCCCGGCCAGCCGTCCAGCCGACACGGGTCGGTGAGAGGACGGAGGTAAGAGGAGAAGGAGAGAAGGAGGCGGCGAAGGCCACCGAGGCCAAGCCGAGGGAGCCGACGAGGCATGATAGGGCGTTCCAACTACAAACGGCGATAATCCAGCGTCTGCATGACCTCGGGAATGCAGTGCCGCGAAAGGAAACGGCGGTGATTCATGTAGCGTTAGCACAGATGGCGAGTCTCATCGCGGAGGCCGAAACGGAGAACGCGTACCTGAAAGGGGTTATCGAAGGAAAGAGAGTAGGAACGGGGGGAAGTCAGGCAGGAGTAAGGCCAGAGGCAGGCGCGGCGCAGATCAGGGCCAGGGGCCAGAATAGGGAACAGCCAAAGAAAGCGCGGAGCTACCGGGATGCGGTTAAACGGCAACAAGCGAAGAGTAAGGAACGGCCCGTGGTCATCCTAAGGCAGAAGGAAGGGGAGCAGCCTAAGGAGAGCAAGGAAATTAAGCAGGCGGTTGTCGACAAAGTCGACATAGGCAGGGAAGCGGTAAGAATTAGGGGGATACGCCTCATGAAAAACTCGGGAATTGCGATAGAGGTCAACAACGTTGAAGAGGCGGAAAAGCTCGCGAAATCGGAGCAATGGACGACGGTAGGGCTGAAAGCGGCGAAAGAGCGCAGGAAGAACCCGTATATAGTCATTCAGGGAGTAGAGGAGCGCAGCGAAGGTGACCTCATAGGGGCCTCGTACCATATGAATGAGGCATGTAGGGAAGGCAGGACATTAGAGCAGTTTGGGGAAATATTCACGCCGGTTAGGTCGTACGCGAGGAGGAATAGCCGCGACTGGGTCGTGCGAGTAACCCCGGAGCTATACACGGCGCTTGTAAAGAGAGGGCGGATAAACCTCACGTGGGGGCAGTGTAGAGTCAGGGACAACATTCAGCTGGTTAGATGCTTTAGGTGCGGGACTTACGGACACATAAGCGCTGATTGTCACCGAAAGAAGGACATCTGTTATAGGTGCGGAGACAAGGGCCACAAGGGAAAGCAGTGTAAGCGCGAAGAGACGTGCGGTCAATGCAGGGAAGCGGGGAGAGAAAGTAGGCATAGGATGAACGGGGCAGAATGCCAAATTGTGTGGAACATGGTGCGCCGGGCGATAGAAAGGACCAATTATGGTAGATAGGCCCTTAGAGATAGTACAGGCGGACGGGAGAAACGAAAGGCGGAACCTGGAACGGGACCAGGCAGCGGCACGCAAAATAAAGTTAGCGCAGATAAATTTAGGCAAGGGAAAGGTCGCAACCGCGGAACTCAAAGAAGTCGCAGTCAGGGAGGGAATAGATATGTTGATGATTCATGGCCGGGGGTTGTCGTCGTAAACCCTCACCTCACGGTAATGCACTTAGAATGGCTGGGAACGGCACACTGCACGGTGGTGAGGATAAAGGAAGTAGACCTCTATGTCGTCTCCGCATACTTCCAATATCGAGACCAGATCGGGCCGCATATCGAACAAATTCAACGAGTGTTGGGAGCACTAGACGGGAAAACGGTGCTAATTGCGGTTGACTCGAATGCAAGAAACGAGCGCTGGGGTGATAGGGAAACGAACGATAGAGGGGAGGAAATGGAGGAATTCATAGAGGAGAGCCGACTCAGGGTAGAGAACGATCCGCGGCAGATAAGTACCTACCAAAAGGGGCAGCGACAGTCCTGGATCGATCTGACGTTGACGAAGGGCCTGCAAGAGGGCCGGTTAACCAGATGGCAGGTGATAGACGGATGGGTTCAAAGCGACCACAGAGTGATTAGGTATGAGTACGACACGGGCAGGTTACCACAGCCTCTAGGAACAACCACAGAACGCTACGCGATCCGTAGAGCGGACTGGGATAGGTTTAGGGAGGAGCTAGAAGCGGAATTAGGTGCGCTAGAGGAAGGTAGGATGGGTAATAGGGCAGAACTAGACGGAAGAGTAGGGCAAATCGCGGGCGCAATGAACAGGGCAGCGGACGCAGCAATTCCGAAGGTCAAGAGAACGGCGAAGAGAGTTCCTTGGTGGACCCCAGAGCTAACCCGGCTCAAAATCAAAGTAAACAGGGCGCGAAGAGCATACCAGAGGGAAGGCTTAGACGAACCCAGACGGAGGTTAAGGAGAGAATACCACGCGTGCAGAAACCGGTACACGTGGAAGACAAAGAGAGCTAAACGGGAAAGTTGGCAAACTTGTAGATCGGATCGGGAACGACGAACCGTTCGGGGCCGTATACAAATTGTTATGCGGGAAAGTAAGGCCACGGGAAATATGTGCGGCTATGCTTAGGGACGGAGTAGGCGCGATAGATTGGGCAGGGTCGATGGAAGTGCTTTTAGACCAAATGGTTCTAAAGGACGACGAGAGGGAGGACGAGGAATGGCACCGCGAAGTTAGGACAAATGTTAGGCAGGAGCCGCCGGCGGTTAGGGAGTCCTGGCCGATCATCGGCGAGACCTTGCTCCAGATATGGAACAAGTGCCTCGAGATTGGAGAATTTCCGACGGATTGGAAACGAGGCATACTAGTGCCCATACTGAAGGGGGGAGATAGGGATAGATCCAATCCGGCGTCATATCGACCTATCAGCCTCCTCTCGGTCTTGGGGAAGGTGTTAGAAAAGCTAATGCTGCGTAGGTTAGAGGAGAGCTTAGACAGGGCGGCGAACGGGGGAAATCAATACGGATTTAGGAAAGGGCGTTCGACGATAGACGCGATAGAGGAATGCAGGAGGGTCGTTGAAACGGCGAATGAAAGGTACGTGTTAGGAATCTTCCTCGACGTCAGGAGGGCGTTCGATGCCTTATGGTGGCCGGACGTCCTCCTGGCGCTGGGGGAGAGAGAATGCGCGGGGAATCTTTATAGGTTGATCGCGGATTACCTTTCAGATAGGAGAGCCGAAATTAGGGAGGGGAGCGATAGTATAGACAGGCAATGCGAAAGAGGGTGCCCGCAAGGGTCGATACTAGGTCCGTTTTTCTGGAACCTAGTGTTTGACGGAAACCTCGGGGAAGGTGATAGGCCGTGGTGTAGAAAGATAGCGTTCGCGGACGACGAGGTCATCCTAATTAAGGGAGGGTCGAGGCGGCAGCTAGAAGAAAGGGCTAGAGAGGTGCTCGGAGAAACCCTGGAGTGGTGCACGCGGCACAAACTTCAGCTGTCAGGCGAGAAGTCGGTAGGCCTTATGCTCAAGGGTGAATTTGATAGGAATAGGCGCCCGGTACTAGAGATAGGGAATGAGGCGATTAGAGTCCTAGATGAGGCGAGACATTTGGGAATAACTTGGGGGGAAAACCTAAAGATTATGCCCCACATCAGATCGACTGCCGGCAAAGCGAGAGCGCTAGGCGAGCGGATAAAACGAGCGGTTAAGGCGAGATGGGGATTAAACCATCGGACGGTGAAGATCCTCAATAGAGGGGTTCTCGAGCCAGCATTGCTCTACGGGTCCGAGGTCTGGTACGACAAGCTAAATGCGAATAGCAAAGCAAGGCTGGATCGCCAGCAGAGACCGATTCTGATTGCGTCCACAAACAGAACGACGTCACTAGACGCACTAGCGGTAGTATCAGGGAGCATCCCACTCAGATACAAGGCGGAGGAAAGGTGGGTTAGGCGCCAGATAAAGATGGGTAGGCAGGTGGACTTTGGGCGCTTCACGTACGATGGCGGTCGCGAAACCCGAAAGCAGGCCATAAAAGATGCACGGCAGAAGGCTGTAGAGCAATGGGAGCAGGCCTGGAACAGGTCGGAAAAGGAAAGGACCACTCATGGTTTCTTCCCTAGCGTTGAGGAAAGGCTCCAGATGGATTGAGTTACTGGGTCACCCAGTTCCTAACGGGGCACGGAGACTTCAGGGCGAACCTGCATAGGTTAGGGCTTGCACAAAACGGCGAATGTGAGTGCGGGGGTGAAGACACGGGTCAACACCTACTGCTAGACTGCCCGCGTGCAGAAGACAGTAGGCGCGAGTTCGAAGCGGAACTTCGACAAGGGGGCTTCGCATGGCCTCCGCGGCAGGCGGACTTGGTAGACGCGGCGGTCTATCCGCGGTTTAAGGCGTATGCGGAGGGGCTTCTACAGGCAAGGGAGGAGCAGCGGCGAGAGGCGTGAGAGACCGGGGAAGGCTGGCGCGCGTCGGGGGTTGGTAAGGTACAGAAACCCGACAAGAGCCGAAGATCCCAACCTGGACCCAGTGCGCGAGTTATGGATTGAGTTCCTCACCGGCTGGGACCATGGGAGGCCAGCAGTTGTGGGCGTTTGAGGCTAGCAAACGCGGGCGCGCAAGTCGCGGCACGGCCGAAAGGCTAGCCGCGCAGAAGAGGCAGCACGTTATGGGCCGAGCACCGTGTGCAGCGCGAAAGTCGCGGCAAGGCAGGAATGCTAAGCCGCGCATGCGAGAAGCGACGGCATGGCAGAAATGCTGTGCCGTCAGCTGTGACACGTTGCGGTACGGCCGAAAGGCTGAGCCGCGACAAGGCGATGCGACGAGCCTCTCTCTATGCCTTGCCTGGAGAGAGGCTCCTAGCGGAGGCTAGCACAGTGTCATGCGAGCCAGGGGAGACGCGGGCTTACCGATGATGGCAAGGGGCTTCCCACGCTGAGTGAGGCAAGGGGGCATTCCCACGCCGAGGTGAGTTAGGAATCTGTCGATGAAGTGTGGTGTCCCGGGAGTTCTTTCTGGGCCTGTTATCGGAGATGAAATTCCTATTCCGAAGCAGACCGCACGGTCGTCAACCCCTAAAAACTTCTGGAGGCTACCCCATACCACAACTGCGAGCCGCGAGGCCTCCGCAACAGTGGGTAAACGGATGTCCGAAAGATGAGTGCGGCGGTACGGCCGCAAGGCTGAGCCGCTGGCACAGAGATATGTGTGGTAAAGAGCGTGCTCTTGAACGGTGACCCGTCAAACGTTACATACACGGGTACTACGGGCGGTCAACACCAAGCCCCACGCATCAAGATACCCGGCACCTCGGTGTCGGGTACCGCGAGCGTGGTTGACCAAGTGCGGAAAGACTCGTAGTGGCTCTGATACCCAATATGCTGGGAAAGGGGCTCCCGTTGCGGCGGGGGCTAACGGGCGGCGACTCCATAAGTCGTCAGACGTTGGATAGGCCTCGACCGGGCCGATGCCGGATCTGCGGCATCGGTAGCGTCCCCGCCTGAGAGACCGAAAGGTACGGAAGGCGGGGGGACGTTATGCTTAATTGCTAGGTACGTCTAGCTTCACAAATGTGTGTCCCTGTCCGTTTCCAGGGTCCATGAGCCTAATCCTTCCCTCGGCTCAGGCGTGTGCAACACTCGAGTCTTTTGCACGCTCGAGAATCCAACTAGACGATGCATTAGAGGAGGAACAACAGGACGAAGACTGGCAAGAATCCGAAATTGAATAATGAAGGCGGACCAGAGTTAAACAGATTTTAGAATTTATTTATTTGGCACGTAGTGTGCGAAATTTTGTTTATTTTCGGAGTAGGGTATATATTTATTGTAATATTATATTAAGTACCTATTAGGTGATATGTCATACTTCGAAGAGCTGTTCTACTTTGCACGTAGGGTGCGAATTGTGTTTAATTTCAGAGTAGGGAATATACTTGTTGTAGTATTATATTAATATTAATTATTAGGTAATATGTTTTAATTAGAAGAATTGCTTTATTTTGCACGTAGGGTGCGAATTTTAACTTAATTTAAAAGTAGGGAATTTACTTATTGTAACACTATATTAATTTTTCATATTATATGACATACTTAAGTGACACATGATATCTTAGTCCATGCGCAGGAGGGTTATGGTACCTCCAAATGAAATGTATCAAATTTTATTTTTCTTTAATATATGTGCCCGTAAGGGCTAGAATTGAATTGAATTGAATTGTCCCTGCCCGTGAGGGGATTCCTGTAACCCCCATCGGGCGCGTCCCCAGGTAGCGGATAGGGGGCCCAAACCGGCTTGACCGGAGGGTTGGAGGGCTTAAAACCTCCCGTGGACCAACAGGATTGCACAGAGGGGGACAACCTCGTTAAAAAAGTTACTCGGGGGAGCTCACATTGTGAGTATGGGAGGTTGCGGCTCCACGAGGCACCCCTGCAGCAGTGAAAGTCTGCTACTCGTTCCAGCGTGTTTTGAGGTAGTATCTTCGTGCTTAAAATATATAAGGCTCCCCTCGTTATGATGTGTGCTAAGTAGCGAGGTATCTAGCACTAAGGCGGCCCTGCATCAAGCTGGGGGCATTGCATAGGATGGGCACTCCTGGGGGATAGCTCTTACACTCAACCTTCCTACCTCCGAGGACTCAATCGATGGATTGACGAGGGGCCGGGGTGACCTGTAGCCAGCAGGGATCCTCGGGGTAACCCACTATGGTGTCACTGGTGGATTGCAGGATACCGTCTTCTCATCTCCCGCGCGTACCCGGCAGGTGGGCAAATATAGGGCGTTCGCGTGCACCGAACCTGTGCATTTTAGGATAAACATGATAATTAGGCATATATTTTGGCGATGAGCGAAAAAGTAGGAAACGTATCGACCTCCGGACTGGCATCCGGAGGCACAAAGGTCTCGAGGCCCGAAGGAAAGGTGTTACGGTATTAAAAGAACTTTACGACACCCACCCAAGGTGAGCATCGCACCACGGAATCAGTCCTGAAGAACTGGCACACTTGCCCTGAAATCGGTTCAAAATAGGCTAAAGGCCACGGCTGGAACGCTCAGGGAGTCGGGCATGAGTCACACGATACGTTCTGGGCAAGCGTGTTGCGGCATAATATATATAGGGTATGTCAGAATTATGAGGGCGCCACCAAGCCTGTCTTAACCCGACTAACCGGGCCTGGACGGTTAGACGGGAGCGAAGCACGCAAAATACTCCGTCGATAGGATTACTCAAGAGTTGCAAGGTCAAATAACAATTTCGAGATTGCCTTATGCAAGGATTGTAATTAGGTGCCAATCCGACCGCGACTACGCAGCTGTCTCACCCACCTGTACGCTCAAAGCTCCCTCGTCCCGTCGCACAATAATCAGTACACTGAAGGGGGCGCTTATCTGAAACAGAACATGCACAAGTCGAAACAAAACAATAGTTCCCTTAACTAACAAATCATGTATTGACTCACGGGTTACAATGGGGCAGCAGAGTGCGTCGCCCTATATCTATAAATAGATTATATCTAAGAACACCAGCTGGCGCGAGCTCTAAACCTAGCGACAGATGTTGAACAGTAATGAACAAAGTAGCACTTGTAACATAGACAGTCTGTAATTTGGAATGAATGTACAAATATGCGGGCGCGACGCCTTATGCAGCAAACAGTAATAAACAAATTAGCACTTGCAACATGGACAGTCTGTAATTTGGAATGAATGTACAAATATGCGGGCGCGACGCCTTATGCAGCAAACAGTAGTGAACAAATATGACGACAGTGCCTGTAGGCACAAGAGATGTGACGGGCTCGCTCGCGGCGTCCCAATACAGCTCGTACGCGGGGCTTGAATGCTCTCCGCGAGACAGGTACACTCGCGTTCACAGCGGTAATCAGTTCAAAGACACATACCTTAATATGTAGGCGGTTGGGGCGCCTGGTACAGTTGAGTTGCGACAGGCTGCAGTCTTAGGAGGCAGGTACTTTCGATGTTCGACGGCTATAGGGATGAGTGGACATCCGCCATAATGGCGACGTGAGACGCGTCAGGACGCGTACAACTGGACGACGAAAAATGGGCCACTTTCGTTCTGCGGGACAGATCCTCAAAGGTCGAGATGAAGGGGGCACGATCCCTTACTTACGGGAGCAGGAACTGGGCTCAAAAAGCACCCACGCTACGACGAAGACAATTCGAAGCTCGCACAACCACAACACCTCTCGAAGGTGAAACAATTCTCGCAGCGCTCGCTGCCACAGCTCGAGACGGGCAACGGAAAAGAGGGCCTCCACGGCAACAATACTAAAAGGACAGCGGCAGGCGTCCTCGGGCACCTAAGGGGCCGAAGGACGCCGCCTGGGTAACACAACCACCGAACGTACGCAGTCTGCAACGGGCTGCGATCAACTGCCCAGAGGGAAGCGCTGCCACAGGTCACATCGGTCGCGTCCCCACCTGACTAAACCTCGGCAGCCAATCGCGAGGCGATAAAATGAAACAAATTAATACCGGCGGCAATGGTATCACGCGGGGCCTACGTTATACCTACCGGCCCGGACCCTAGCAGACAAATCGCGAGAAAGTAGAGGGGATGGAGGCTTACAGAGCACGGAGATGGACAGTTTAGCAAGTAAAGATTAGCGGCAAGTGCAATTTGTTGTGGTGTTTGTTACTATTTACTATTATTACATATATTTTTAACGGTTCTACACGACAAGATTTTTAAAGTCTAATGCCTGAAGTAATTATTATAATAGACGAAACCACACTAACAAAACAAGTAAGTTGACACGTATTTATGTAGAATTATACAAATAATTTCGGAATACTCTTTGACAGCATGCCAAGAAAGTGTTGCGTTCCCGCATGTACTAGTAATTATAACGGGGGAGAAAATTACACAGCTGTTTTTCGGTTCCCAAAAGACGAAGAATTAAAACAAAAATGGATTAGAGCAATTCATCGTGAAAATTTTATGCCGGGTCCATCAACAGTAGTGTGTGCAAATCATTTTGAGACTAAATTTATAATTAGTAACGATAAATACGTAAATCCCGATGGAACTGTTCAGGTGGTAGCTCTAAAGAAAACTAGTTTATTAGAAAATGCTTATCCGACCATTTTCCCTGCCCAGCCATCTTACATGACAACAAAAGCACCGCCAACAAGAAAAGAACCAAAAATTCGTGACAGTCAAAAGCATGCTAATTTAGAAATTATAAGGAACAAAGAGCTAGATAGAGAAAAAATACTGAATTTTGAACATTTAAAAAATATGTACAAATCAAAATTTAAAAACTTATCCTTTAACTGCTTGACGGTTACAGAAAACATCGCGTCAATTTGCTTTCTTAATATAATTAATTTAGACAACAAGTGCCCAGAAATAAGACGTTGTTTAAGAGTTAATTCCGACTTGAGTGTAAATCTGTACGAGAATTCACTCTTAATACCTGAAAAAATACAAACATATTTTAAATAACTCGGCTTTATGCGATACGTGGCCAAAACTACAGCAATTATTAGAACTAATAACGCAACCGATGTAAAATTTAGATTAAAAAATATTAAATTCCTTTTAGATGAATGTTGCTCTATTGATAAACAGCTAGAAGAAAGTTCAATTAATAAAATAAAATTCATAAAGACACAAGTTGACTTACTGTTGCATGGAGATACAACGACAAGAAGATATAATCCAGAAATGTTGATATGGTCATGTACTTTTTTTTATTCCTATCCATCTGCATATAAATTTTTGAGAAATTCAGTCACGCTAACGTTGCCACATACTTCATATTTAAAGAAGATTTGTTACAGTGGTGTTATTAGCCAATCGGGGATGAATGATGCTTGATGCACATATTAAATATCTAACAGAAAAAATTGAATTATTAAATCCAGAGGAAAGATTTGTGAACATATTGCTGGACGAAATTTAAGTTAAGCCGGAAATAATGTACAAAAATGGTAAGTTGGAAGGAATGAGTGCAAATGATTTTTCTAAGAAAGCTACCACAGTACAAGCATTCATGATTACGTCAGTTTTATCTACCAACAAAGACATTGTAGGTTTATTTCCGGTTCAGAATTTAACAGCTGAGTATTTAAAAGACTTGATCATGATGGTCATCAGTGAAGTAACTAACTGTGGATATGAAATTTTATGTCTTATTTCAGACAATAATAGGGTAAATAAGAAAACCTTTGATCTCCTGTGTGGTGGAACAATGACAAATACTATTGTGAACAGCATCAATAATAAGCCGATATTTCTTTTGTTTGATTCAGTACATCTGTTTAAGTCCATAAGGAATAATTGGCTTAACCGAAAAGACAGCGAGCAGACATTATAAATTCCACTTTTCAAAACCGAGCAGCAGATTAATCAAAACGACAGCAATGCAGTAAATGAAAACTACATTCAGGCAAAAGTTAGCCATTTACGGCGTTTGTATTATTATGAGCAACCACAAGTCGTCAAAATGGCTCCAGCATTAAGTAAAGTGGTATTAAATCCTTCGGGTTTACAAAGACAAAATGTATTACTTTGCGCGAAATTATTTGATGAAAAAACTAGATCAACTTTAACAACACTACGAGGAGAGCTGAATATTCAAGCAAATGGCACACTCATGTTTTTGGAAGTTGTAGCTTCATGGTGGAAAATAATGAACTGTAATAATCCTCTTAAAGGAAAACACTTAAGAGATCCATACTGTGATCCAATTAGAAAAATGGAAGATAACAATGTTTATTTTCTACAGAAATTCATTAGCTGGTTAAAAGAATGGGATTCTCTTAAGGTAACAAACGTGGATAAACGTCATGGAAAGTTAACACAACAAACTCAGCACGCCTTAATTCATACTTGCGAAACGTTGATATTTTTATGGAAATATTTACTAGAAACTCAAAATTTCAAATATATCTTATTAGCGAAATTTCAAAGTGATCCTTTAGAAGGTAGATTCGGACAGTACAGGCAAATGAGTGGAGCGAGTTATCATATATCAGTTAATCAAATTTTAGAAAGTGAAAAAAAATAAAACTTTTAAATTTATTAAAACTAAAATCCGCAAGTAAAGGACACTTAGAGATAAGACACTTGTTTGCGGACATAAACGAAATTAACTTAGAGGATTTAAGCGACGAAAATATTAATCAAGCGTACGAGGAAATTGATAAACATACAGATGTTGTGGAGATCTAAAAAAGTGATCATATGGCACTTATATATATTGGTGGCTATATTGCAACTGTTCTCAAGTCAAAAGTTTTCTGTGATTCTTGCAAAAACGAATTAACACATGACAAAGAGCTGTTATATGAAAATAGCGATGAAACCCTAATATATTTAAAAGATTTAGATCGAGGTGGTTTAAAATTTCCAAAACAGTGGATTGTAGATATATTAATAATCATGTTTAAATTGTTTACTGTTGTAATTAGTGAGATTTATGAACATATATTTTATATATATATATATATATATATACACAAGGCGAAGAATTTGACTGGGAAAGGGGTTATAGTCAACACCAATCTCAGTACTTGGGCAACGATTACAAGAGCTATTAATGGTTTGTTGAAATAAAACCACTTGATGCTAAGGTCGACAAGTTTCGAAATATATTTATTCCATTCTCAAGACCTAACAACTTGCGGCACAAAACCGAAAAGGCACATGTAGTTCACAAAACATGTGACTAGATTTCAAATTTTAAATTTACAAAAGCAGTACAGCGAATGCAGCATATCACACAACAAAAAGTAATGCTAGATTTTCCTGTCACCAGGTTACATGTTAAAAATCCACAAATACATTTAAAATTAATTAATTACTACAATTTTTATTAGTTTTAAGCCATAATGGCCGTCAATTTGATAAAATTGTTCAAAACCGATCGGATTTTTAACATGTAACCTGGTGACAGGAAAATCTAGCATTACTTTTTGTTGTGTGATATGCTGCATTCGCTGTACTGCTTTTGTAAATTTAAAATTTGAAATCTAGTCACATGTTTTGTGAACTACATGTGCCTTTTCGGTTTTGTGCCGCAAGTTGTTAGGTCTTGAGAATGGAATAAATATATTTCGAAACTTGTCGACCTTAGCATCAAGTGGTTTTATTTCAACAAACCATTAATAGCTCTTGTAATCGTTGCCCAAGTACTGAGATTGGTGTTGACTATAACCCCTTTCCCAGTCAAATTCTTCGCCTTGTGTAGTAACCACCGAGCTGTGAAAAGGACTTTGTTATATATATATATATATATATATAGCCTATAAGTTTTTTTTTGCATTTATGCGTAACAAGAATATTTTTTAATTTGTTGTTTAAATGTACTAGTTTAAACTTGTTTGTTGTTTGATTATATAAACCTGGAATAAATACTGATAAGATATGTCGTGAAAATTGTTGTGTTGCTTTGGTTTTTATTGACAAATAATATTTAAAAAGTATTTGTATAACTGTACACATACTATATTGATCTATAATAGTGTTACAACATATAGTAATTATTATTATTAAATAAAACGTCAAATACCGCACTGCTTTCCTATGCTGTTTAGCAGAATCTAGGACCCCATCCCCTCCACTCGCCTTCGTATGGGTCCGGCCCGGTAGGTATAACGTAGGCCCCGTATCACGCCACAACGGCGTGTTTTCTAGAA
The DNA here is from genome assembly GCA_940337035.1 of Agriotes lineatus. Lineage (NCBI taxonomy): Eukaryota > Metazoa > Arthropoda > Insecta > Coleoptera > Elateridae > Agriotes > Agriotes lineatus. The sequence goes on along the minus strand of CALNHX010000047.1, from coordinate 284,580 downwards.
GATTCGGAATTCTTACGAGCGATAACGCTCGGCTGCCAAAGCGCCATCAGAGGGGGGCTCCAACCGACGAGAAATACTGCGTTTGGGGCCAAATATGTGCGAAATCATGATTCTGGAATTAGGCGATGGAGCCAAATAAAGAACTAAAAGGGTTTAGCATACGGGCACGCTGCCCTAAAGCCTAGGTGGCTATTTAAAATACCAAAATGACCTGAATCAAATGTGCGGAAGATGAGATTGTACTTGTGCGCAAAGATTGAAAATGGTTTTAACATAGCAACAAATTGCCCTAAAGGCGTGAAATGCAATTAAGCATCTACAACAGCAAAATGACTTAACAAAGGCAAATGAGAGATTAAGGAAATCCAAGCGGACACAGGCGGAGAGGGCCGCTCGGCGGCAGGAGAAGGCCGTGGAAAGGGCGAAAAAGGCGGGAAACGAGAGCTCGGACTCCGAGAGTCAGTCCGACATACCCTGGGCGCAGAGGGACTTGGTAGCGATGACCAAGGAAATGGCGAGTCGAGCGGCAAGGAAAGCGACGCGAAAGCAGGACCTAACCGAGATTATAAGCGGCATCTTAGACCCTAAGCCGGAACAGGCAGGAGGGAAGATCGGAAAAGCGGAGAAACGCAGAGCTGGCAGCGAGACGCCAGAATCCGAAGAGAGGAATAAAGCCGGTCGGAAGGCTGTTAAGTCGGGAAGGAAGATTGCCAAGGTGGTAATCCTGAACGACTCTGAGGAGGAAGAGGAGGAGGACGTAATGGAAGTCGCGACCGAAAGCGAGAGCGAGGCGGTAGCCGAAGGTAGAACGGTGCTACCTGAGGCGCGAGAACCGGCGACGGCTGCAGTGGACGGGCCGCGGGCAGAGGCACGGGCCGAAACCCCACCCTCCAGCGGGGGCGAAAGTCAGGATAGGGCAAAAAGGGCAATTGAAGTGCGCGACCACATCATGGCAGCGCTACTAGGGAGCACGGTGTCCCAGGAGATACTGATTCAAATGTCGGGTTATTTAGGGGAAATGCAAAAGCTAGTGGTAGAGTCGGAGCTAGAGAATAGGAGACTAGAGGGATACCTAGAGGGCAAGAAAGTAAGGCTAAGCGAGCAGCAAAGCAAAAGTAGGTCAAACGGTCAAAAGCAAAAAGAGGCGCCGGTACCAAGGCTACGTCAGCCTAAGCGGATTAGTTATAGCGCCGCGGTAAAGAGGCAGCAGGCGAAAAGCGGAGAACGACCGGTTGTTATTGTGAGGCAGGTAGAGGTAGAGGGGGAGAAACCACTCAAAGGCGGCGATATAAGGAAGGAAGTAGTCGGTAAGATCGATATCGGGAAGGAGAAAGTAGAGGTGCAGGAAATCCGGACGATGAATACCGGGCTGGCCATACAGGTTAAAACCGCGGAGGACGCCGAGAAGCTAGCTAGATCAGAGCAGTGGCAAACGGTCGACTTAAGGGCACAGAAGGAAACGAGAGTGCGGCCCACTCTCGTTATCCACGGAGCAGAGGAACGGAGGGCGGAGGAACTCACGAACGCGGCGTACAAGATGAAACACATCTGTAGGGAAGGCAGGACGCTGGGGGAGTTCCGGGAACTCTTCCAGCCACGTAGGTCGTTCAACGATAGGCGTAGTTGTAGGGACTGGGTAGTACAAGTGGAGCCGCGTATGTACAGAGCCATTCTAAGTCAGAGGCGCATCAACCTCACTTGGGGGTTGTGCACGGTCAGGGATCGCGTGTCGCTGACGAAATGTTTCAGATGCGGTTGCTAAGGGCACATTGGAAAGCATTGTAATCAGGCAGGGCATGTATGCTATAGATGCGGAGATAGCGGCCACGTGGCCAAAGAATGCACCGGGCGCGAAACGTGCGCGCAATGTAGAGACGTGGGCAGGTTGAGCGACCACAAGATGAATGGAGCCCAATGCCCGAGAGTGTGGCGAATGACGAGGAGGACGATTGAGAGGACGGACTACGGTAAATAAGTCGGCGGTGGGAAAGAGGCATCGGATGCCTCCGCGGTAGACCAGCTTGGTAAGACACGGCGGTCGAACCACAGCTCATGGAAGACAGTAGGCGCGAGTTCGAAGCGGAACTTCGACAAGGAGGCTTCGTATGGCCTCCGCGGCAGGCGGATGCGGTAGACGCGGCGGTCTATCCGCGGATTAAGGCGTATGCGGAGGGGCTCCTACAGGCAAGGGGGGAGCAGCGGCGAGAGGCGTGAAAGACCGGGGAAGGCTGGCGCGCGTCGAGGGTGGGTAGGGTACAGAAACCCGAGAAGAACAGAAGATCCCACCCTGGACCCACTAGTGTCATGGCGGATCGTGACCTTGAATGAGGTATCACCCGACTCAACGAACTGGGATCATGGGAGGCCACCAGTTGTGGGCGTTTGAGGCTAGAAAACGCGGGCGCACAAGTCGCGGCACAGCCGAAAGGCTAGCCGCGCAGAAGAGGCAGCACGTTGTAGGCCGAGCACCGTGTGCAGTGCGAAAGTCGCGGCAAGGCAGAAATGCCAAGCCGCGCATGCGAGAAGCGACGGTACGGCAGAAATGCTGAGCCGCCAGCTGTGACACGTTGCGGTACGGCCGAAAGGCTGAGCCGCGACAAGGCGATGCGACGAGCCTCTCTCCATGGTCTTGCCCGTGAGAGGGGCTCTAGCGGAGGCTAGCACGGTGTCATGCGCGAAGGGGGAGACGCGGGCTTACCGATGATGGCAAGGGGCATCCCACGCTGAGTGAGGCAAGGGGGCAATCCCACGCCGAGGTGAGTTAGGAATCTGTCGATGAAGTGTGGTGTCCCGGGAGTTCTTCCTGGGCCTGTTATCGGAGATGAAATTCCTATACCGAAGCAGACCGCACGGTCGTGAACCCTTAAAGAAACTTCCGGAGGCTACCCTATCCCACAACTGCGAGTCGCAAGGCCTCCGCAACGGTGGGTAAAAGATGCCCGAAGGATGAAAAGTGCGGCGGTACGGCCGAGAGGCTGAGCCGCTGTCACAGCGATATGTGTGGTAGAGAGCTTGCTCTCGAACGGTGACCCGTCAAACGTTACATACACGGGTACTACGGGCGGTCAACACCAAGCCCCACGCATCGAGATACCCGGCACCTCGGTGTCGGGTACCGCGAGCGTGGTTCACCAGTGCGGAAGGACTCTTAGTGGCAATGGTACCCAATGTGCTGGGAAAGGGGCTCCCGTTTAGGCAGGGGCTAACGGGCGGCGACCCCATAAGTCGTCAGAGGTTGGATAGGCCTCGACCGGACCGGTGCCGGACCTACGGCATCGGTAGCGTCCCGCCTGAGAGACCGAAATGTACGGAAGGCGGGGGACGTTATGCTTAATTGCTAGGTACGTCTAGCTTCACTAATGTGTGTGCCCTACCTACTGGACGTTGTGCTTAATTGCTAGGTACGTCTAGCTTCACTAATGTGTGTCCCTACCTACTTGAGCAAGCGCGGAAAAACGGCGTGAGTAGGTGCCTTGCTCGATCGTGCTCTAAATTTGTTATTTTTCGTGCATTTGTGGTTCGAAGATCGACGTGATTATAGTGTTACATCATCACTTGGCGAGCGTACTACATCCCTAATTAAAGTCTACGCCGCCCCTCACCCCTTGTGCACGTTATTTAACTTTTAAAATCCGCAATTTCCATGGACATTAAATTTGTAAACATAGATCCAGTGCGCGTGTTAACAACCATACTATCCGCGCGTTAACCATCAAGTTCGGCGTAATTCAGGATATTTTCCATCCATTTCGGCACATCGCATCCTGGAAATTCTAGTAATTTTCAGAAATGCCCCTAAATCTGCCAAACTGCGATTAGTTCGCTCTTTGGCCGTTAGAGCACGTTCACCTTCAAGGGGGCCCCACAATAGTGCATTGCCCCAAAATTCGCTGGCCCGCCGACCAGGAGTTCAGAAGATTAAGAAGCTGCTGGATTCTCCATTGAAGTCGTCAGGATTCCGCTGTTCGTGTCTATCCTTCTCAAGAGACAGCCTGGAGGCCAATTCACCACCAAGGGGGCCCCATTATAGCGCTTCGCCCCACAATTCGCTCTCCGGTCTTTCAGGAGAGCAGAAGATTTAAAAGCCTTCTAATCCATCATTTGAAGTCACCAATAATCCGGGTTCGTGTTCTGTACTTTCATTAAAATCTCTCAGTCTACGAAATCTCCGACCGGAGACTTCAACGACTGATCAGCACTCAAGCTTGCCGTCCTGGAGATTTCAACGCTTCATCGGACGACGAACCTTCAGAGACTTCGATGCCAGATTCAGACTCCAACCCGCACTTTGGAAATTTCAACGCCGGTTCACAACATCAACCCTGCCCGGTTCAAATTATAAAATTATTTATTGAAGTGTGAGTATCCAGCACATTCCATGCCCAAATTCCTTAACCTTAACGTTTCTACAATTAACCCCCATAATTTTGGAAACGTTATTTATATTTAATTATATTAATTTCTCCCACGAGTCAAAGTTAATCAGTCTTATATTGCTTGATTATTTCGGCTTGTAATTTTACTATTTACATCGTATATTTACTGGTATTTGGAGCATTTCTTAGCTGCTAATTTTACACTTTCGTCCATTTCCTTTTCTTGTTTGATTTATGCATTCGGGCTACTTGTGCATTAGCAGCCCGTACTTTCTTTGCATAAGCCTTTGCCCGATCGTATTTAATTATTCCGGTTTTGTGTGCCAGCAGTATCTGGTCCTTATCAGCCCCCCCTTACCTCTAACGTCTGTAGAGGTTCTTCTACTAGGAGGATTTCTTCCTGTTACGTAGAAAGTTCCTTCGGGTTCTGGCTTATCAGCCATTATTCTAGGCACTCTCTCGCCGCTCCTAGGCGAGCTTCTGTTCTTTGAACAATTCCCCATTAACTTAAGTTCTCTTTGAGTGGGTACTTACCCAGTAATTTAAGCCTGCTGAGTCTTTATAATTATTTCCCAGCATGCCCCCACTCCCCCCTACTGAGCGTCATGTCTGCCATTGCGGCAAGGAATACTCTTCCAGAAAAGGTCTTCTGCAGCATCAGCGCCGTCAGTGCCCACCTCCTGGTAGTCCCACTGATTCCGTGTGCACGATTTGCGCCCGCACTTTTAAAACTTTTGCTGGACTACAGCAACACAAAAGGATCGCTCATCCAATACAATATAATAGCGAATCAGAACAGGCCGGTGCCGCAAGAACTGTGGTGCCCTGGTCTGAATTTGATCTAGTCACCGTCGCTGAAGAAGCTAAATTCACTGATAGAACGATAATCAAACATCTCGCTAAGATCTTTAAACGTAAGGAGGATGCTATCCGATATCAACGGAAGCAGCCTCACTACAAGGAGCTATTGTCAGCTGCTAAACAGAAGCTGTCTGTTGATCCCCCCCTCCGCCACTCTAGCCCTTCTTCTCGGCAGCCTGTCAGCCCTATCGCTTCTACATCTGGATCCATTTCTAATGCAGAGCGAGCTGCACACATAAGTCCTACCGTTCCAGCTACCAACATTGAGAGTAGCGACGATGCCAGCAGCACTCACAAAGCTGAAGCCTCTACTTCTGCTTGCCGCTCGCCGCACCTCATAACCCCTAATACCGAACACTCTTTCACTGATTTTTTTCGAGATCTTGCATCCAATGACGATCTATCCCAGAATGATTTAGATCTTATTCACTCATTAATCACGAACCAGGCCTCTACCTCTGGCAACCTCGACAATCTTGCCGTCGAACTTTTACAAAAAAAAGGGCCTCTAACACTCACAGTAAAGTCCATCAGCCAAAATCCGAAAACATTACAAAGGGCGCAGCGCTGAACGGGCTTTTGCTTATAAGCATGCCCAAACGCTGTTTCGCACGAATCGGGCCCAATTGGCTGCTAATATTCTGGATGATGTCGATGCATCCCAGAACAATAACTCTCCCAATATCGCCGAGGTCGAACAGCTGTATAAAAGGATATTCAGCGACGGCTCATTCCAAGATCACGAGCCGCCCATCCCCAAACCTAATACCTCAGAAATCGGTAACAGCTGTTTTCGCCCCCTAACTGTGGAAGAACTAACGAGGGCCATAAACTCAACTAGGACCAAAGCAGCAGGTCCCGACGGCTGCAACATCACGCACGTCCGTAAAATGCCCTCTTCACGTCTTCTTCTGCTTCTTAATGGTTGTCTTTATATCGGCCATATTCCTGAAACTCTTAAAAGTTGCCGGACAATATTAATCCCAAAAAAAGGAGACCTTTCCTTATCGATCAATTGGCGCCCAATCACAATTGGATCCCTGTTTATTCGGCTACTACATAAAGTCCTTGCCGAACGCCTAAGCACTCTTCCGCTTTGCCCTTTGCAGACGGGCTTCACCAAGATAGACGCTTGCATGAATAACAGTGTTATTCTGCAGGCTCTAATCAAATCACTTCGAAGCGTCACCAAACCGTTCCACATTATATCACTCGATATAAGGAAGGCATTTGATACCATCGCTCACTCCTCCATACAACGGGCGATGGATCGTTTCAACGTCCATCCAGCACTGAAAAAATATATTATGGAATCCTACAATGAAAGCTATACTGTCATCTCCTGCTTTAAACAGGAAACCAGTAAGATATTTTTAAAACGTGGTGTCAAACAGGGAGACCCACTCTCCCCGATCATCTTCAATTTGATCATGGATGAGTTGTTGGAGACATTAGCAAACTCCCCCGCCGGCCTCTCATTTCCCGGCTGTGGCAATAAAATTCCGGCTGTCGCTTACGCCGACGATCTAATCCTGTTTGGCTTCATAACCCTCGAAACCAACCTACTACTTAAAATGTGTAATAACTTTCTGGACAAGCGTGGTCAATCACTTAATGCCAATAAATGCAACGCTTTATCCTTTGGCCTTATTCCAAAGAAAAAGAAACTGTTCGCTGTCACCAAAGTCACTTTCTTTATCGACCAACAGCCAATTAAGCAGCTGGGGATGGACGGCTACTTCAATTATCTTGGACTTAGATACAGCTCCTTAGGAGTTTGCACTACAGATTATCAAACCCTCAAGACCTATCTATTGCGCGTCCAGAAAGCTGCACTGAAGCCACAACAAAAAATTACTATCGTCAGGTTTTACCTCATCCCCAGACTTCTTCACACGTTGCAAGCTCCAACTATTTTCAAGCACGTGCTGGGGACCGTCGATAAGCTTATCAGGGGCGCAATCAAGAAAATCCTTGGCCTTCCTCCCACGATCCCTTCTGCCCTCCTTTACGCTCACTGTCGAGACGGCGGTATTGGCATCCCTTGCCTTACCGACTTGATACCTTCAATCGTACTGGGACGGCTGCAGAAATTGAGCGACGAGGAAGGCAGGATTTTTATCGATGCCCTGAAGTCACGATGGTGCCAGAAGTTTGTATCAAATCTCGAAAGAAGACTAACGTCCCATGGTAAGGCTAAGGAGCGGATTCGTGCCTGGTGATGCGACACATTACAGAGATCTACGTCCGGCAACGGCCTTCACCAGGGAAACCTCTCCGACGTCAGCTCTTCATGGATCTATAAACCGCCTCCATTTTGGAATGGGCGGGATTACACTAGGGCCATCGCCCTCCGCGGCAACGTCTTGCGCACGGTCGGCACGCCCTACAACCGCGGCTTAGCCGCCAAATGCCGAGCAGGCTGCAATCGTTCAGGGACCCTCTGTCATGTCCTACAAGCCTGCCCCGTCACTCACTGGCCGAGGATCCGCCGCCACAATTTCGTCGCCTCGTCGCTAGCCAAAGCCGCCAGAAAGAACGGCTGGATAGTGGACGAGGAGCCAAATATTTGGGGCTCGGACCACATAAGGAAAAAGCCAGACTTGATCTTTATGAAGGACAGAAATCTATACATCTCCGACATAGGAGTGGTGTGGGAAGGACCTCGTTCGCTGGACGAAGCTTTCTGGGGTAAGATGAATTACTACAACACTCCCCCATTCATCGAGGCCCTACGTGAAGAATACCATCCAGCTGATATTTACTGTCTCCCGGTTATCATCGGCGCCCGCGGTACTTGGTGCGACAACAACAATGCGTTTCTCGAAAAGCTCGGTCTGGACAACCACCATTTCATCACGAGCCTGATACATGCCACCATCAATGGCAGTTTGATTGTGCACAGTGAGTTCTCGCGGGTGGTGTGGCGTCGTCTCTTCGATGCGGCCTAGTGCTCCTGCGCCCAATTGCGTTTTTATGCGCCGTAATGACTAAACATGCGCTCATTTATTGACCTATATTTATATGTACATCTCTCTATCAATCGTATATTTAATTGATTAATTTAGTTATTAGTTAATTAGTATTACTAAAACTATTGTAAGGGACGGCCCCTAAGCCGCAATGTTTTTTAATGTTTATTAATAAACCTATACATAGCCAAATGCCTCGTCATCTAATTAGTGACGCCCATGAATGGATTAACGAGATTCCCACTGTCCCTACCTACTGGACGTTATGCTTAATTGCTAGGTACGTCTAGCTTCACTAATGTGTGTCCCTACCTAGTGGGGGAGACGCGGGCCTTACCGATGATGGCAAGGGGCATCCCACGCCGAGGTGAGTTTAGGAATCGGTCGATGAAGTGTGGTGTCCCGGGAGTTCTTCCTGGGCCTGTTACCGAAGATGAAATTCCTATTCCGAAGCAGACCGCACGGTCGTCAACCCTTAAAGAAACTTCTGGAGGCTACCCAATCTCACAACTGCGAGCCCCGAGGCCTCCGCAACGATGGGTATGGATGTCCGAAGGATGAGTGTGGCGGTACGCGCGAAAGGCTGAGCCGCTGCACAAAGAAAAGTGTGGTAGAGAGCTCGCTCTCGAATGGCGACCTGTCAAACGTTTACACGAGTACTACGGGCGGTCAGCACCAAGCCCCGCGCATCGAGATACCCGGCACTTCGGTGTCGGGTACCGCGAGCGTGGTTGACCAGTTGCGGAAGGACTCGTAGTGGCAATGGTACCCAACATGCTGGGAAAGGGGCTCCCGTTTCGGCGGGGGCTAACGGGTGGCGACTCCACAAGTCGTCAGAGGTTGGATAGGCCTCGACCGGACCGGTGCCGGACCAGCGGCATCGGTAGCGTCCCGCCTGAGTGACCGAAAGGTACGGAAGGCGGGGGACGTTATGCTGAATTGCTAGGTACGTCTAGCTTCACAAATGTGTGTCCCTACCTACTCCCGTGAGGGGATACCTGTAACCCCCATCGGGCGCGTCCCCAGGTGGCGGATAGGGGGGCCCAGACCGGCTTGACCAGAGGGTTGGAGGGCTTAAAACCTCCCGCGGACCAACAGGATTGCACAGAGGGGGACAACCTCGTTAAAAAGTTACTCAGGGGAGCTCACATTGTGAGTATGGGAGGTTGCGGCTCCACGAGGCACCCCTGCAGCAGTGGAAGTCTGCTACTCGTTCCAGCGTGTTTTAAGGTAGTATCTTCGTGCTTTAAATATTAAAGGCTCTTCTCGCTATGATGTGTGCTAAGTAGCGAGGTACCTAGCACTAAGGCGGTCCTGCATCAAGCTGGGGGCATTGCATAGGACATGGGCACTCATGGGGGATAGATCCTACACTCAACCCTCCTACCTCCGAGGACTCAATCGATAGATCGACGAGGGGCCGGGGTGACCTGTAGCCAGCAGGGATCCCCGGGGTAACCGACTATGGTGTCACTGGTGGATTGTAGGATACCGTCTTCTCATCTCCCGCGCGTACCCGGCAGGTGGGCAAATATAGGGCGTTCGCATGCACCGAACCTGTGCATTTGAGGATAAACACGATATTAGGCATATATATATTTTTGCGATGAGCGAAAAAGTAATAGAAATGACAAAAGATTCGACCTCCAGACTGGCATCCGGAGGCACAAGCGCCTCGAAAACCGATAACAAACTAAATAAGGGTACAAGAAAGCGGACGAAGCCGGGGAAGGACGGCAGCGGAAATAGTAGTGAGGGCGCCTCGCCGACGTCCCCAGCGGCGGAGAATAAGAAGGCGAAGGTAGCGACTAGGAAGGCAAAGAAACCGACGAAAGTGGCCGAGTCCACTGAACCGGAGAGCAGCAGCGATGAGAGCACGGTCGGAATGTCGACCGAGGCTCAGACAGACTCATCCTCGGAGGAGAGCGTAAGGCGCGTAGGGGGCAATATAAGCGCAAGAGAGGCAGAGGGAGCCCGGCCTGCCGTCTAGCCGACACGAGCCGGTGAGAGGACGGAGGTAAAGGGTAGAGAAGGGGAGAAAGAGGCGGCGAAGGCCACCGGGGCCGGGCCGAGGACGTCGACGAGGCGCGATAGGGCTTTTAGGTTGCAGACGGCAATAATAAAACGACTGCACGACCTCTGGGGTGCAGTGCCGCGAACGGAAACTGCGGAGATCCATGTAGCGCTAGCGCAGATGGCGAGTCTCATCGCGGAGGCTGAACTAGAGAACGCGTACCTGAAAGAGGTTATCGAGGGAAAGAGAGCAGGAACGGGGGGAAGCCAGGCAGGAGTAAGGTCAGAGGTAGGCGCGGCGCAGACCAGGGCCAGGGGCAAAAACAGGGAACTGCCAAAGAAGCCGCGGAGCTACCGGGATGCTGTCAAACGGCAGCAGGCAAAGAGTAGGAAACGGCCCGTGGTCATCCTTAGGCAGAAGGAAGGGGAGAAGCCCAAGGAGAGCAAGGAGCTCAAGCAGGCGGTCGTCGACAAAGTCGATATAGGTAGAGAAGCGGTAGGAGTCAGGGCAATACGCCTCATGAGGAACTCGGGGGTCGCGATAGAAGTTAAGAGCGTTGAAGAGGCGGAAAAGCTCGCGAAGTCGGAACAGTGGACGACGGTAGGGCTGAAAACGGCGAAGGAGGTTAAGACGAACCCGTATATCTCATAGGGGCTTCGTACCATATGAACGAAGTATGTAGGGAAGGCAGGACACTAGAGCAGTTCGGGGAGATATTTAAGCCGGTTAGGTCGTACGCGAGAAGGCATAGCCGCGACTGGGTCGTGCGTGTAACCCCAGAGCTTTATACGGCGCTCGTAAAGAGAGGACGGATAAACCTCACATGGGGGCAAAGTAGAGTTACGGACCACATTCAGTTGGTCAGGTGTTTCAGGTGCGGGACATACGGACATATAAGCGTAGATTGTCATAGAAAGGACATCTGCTATAGGTGCGGAGACGAGGGCCACAAGGGAAAGCAGTGTAAGCGCGAAGAGACGTGCGGCCAATGTAGGGAAGCGGGGAGAGAGAGTAGGCACAGGATGAACGGGGCAGAATGCCAAATCGTGTGGAAAATGGTGCGCCGGGCGATAGAAAGGACCAATTATGGTAGGTAGGCCCTTAGAGATAGGACAGGCGGACGGGAGAAACGGAAGGCGGAACCTGGAGCGGGACCAGGCAGCGACACACAAAATAAAGTTAGCGCAGATAAATTTAGGCAAGGAAAAGGTCGCAACCGCGGAACAAAGAAGTCGCAGTCAGGGAGGGAATAGATGTGTTGATGATTCAGGAACCGTACGTGCATGAACATCGCATTCGCGGATTCGGGTACGACGTGGCAACCTACCAGGCGCGGGTACGGCCATGGGCGGGGGTCGTCGTCGTAAACCCTCACCTCACGGTAATGCATTTAGAATGGCTGGGAACGGCACACTGCACGGTGGTGTGGATAAAGGAAGTAGACCTCTATGTCGTCTCCGAATACTTCCAATACCGAGACCAGATCGGGCCGAATATTGAACAAATTCAACGAGTGTTGGGAGCACTAGACGGGAAAACGGTGCTAATTGCGGTGGACTCGAACGCGAGAAACGAGCGCTGGGGTGATTGGGAAACAAACGATAGAGGGGAGGAAATGGAGGAATTTATAGAGGAAAGCCGACTCAGGGTAGAGAACAATCCGCGGCAGATAAGTACCTACCAAAAGGGGCGGCGACAGTCCTGGATCGATCTGACGTTGACGAAGGCCCTTGAAGAGGGCCGGTTAACCAGATGGCAGGTGATAGACGGATGGGTTCAAAGCGACCACAGAGTGATTAGGTATGAGTACGACACGGGCAGGCTACCACAGCCAGTAGGAACAACCACAGAACGCTACGCGATCCGTAGAGCGGACTGGGATAGGTTTAGGGGGGAGCTAGAAGCGGAACTAGGTGCGCTGGAGGAAGCTAGGATAGGTAACAGGGCAGAACTAGACGGAAGAGTAGGGCAAATCGCGGGTGCAATGAACAGGGCAGCGGACACAGCAATTCCGAAGGTTAGAAGAACGGCGAAGAGAGTTCCTTGGTGGACCCCAGAGCTAACCCGACTCAAACTTGAGGTAAACAGGGCGCGAAGAGCATACCAGAGGGAAGGCTTAGACGAACCCAGACAGAGGTTGAGGAGAGAATACCACGCGTGCAGAAACCGGTACACGTGGAAGATAAAGAGAGCGAAACGGGAAAGTTGGCAAACTTTTGTAGATCAGATCGGGAACGACGAACCGTTCGGGGCCGTATACAAACTGTTATGCGGGAAAGTAAGGCCACGGGAAATATGTGCGGCTATGCTTAGGGACGGGGTAGGCGCGATAGATTGGGCAGGATCGATGGAAGTGCTTCTAGACCAAATGGTTCTAAAGGACGACGAGAGGGAGGACGAGAGATGGCACCGCAAGTTAGGGAAAATGTTAGGCAGGAGCCGCCGGCGGCTGATACCGGGGAATTCAGTATGGAGGAAGCCGAGGCGAACATAGGCAGATTGCCAAGGGGCAAAGCGCCGGGGCCAGACAAGATAGTATACGAGATGGTTAGGGAGTCCTGGCCGATCATCGGCGAGCCCTTGCTCCAGATATGGAACAAGTGACTCGAGATAGGAGCATTTCCGACGGATTGGAAACGAGGCATACTAGTGCCCATACTGAAGGGAGTAGATAGGGATTTGGATCTATCCCTATCTACTCCCTACTCCCCACGGCGTCATATCGACCTATCAGCCTCCTCTCGGTCTTGTGGAAGGTGTTAGAAAAGTTAATGCTGCGTAGGTTAGAGGAGAGCTTAGACAGGGCGGCGAACGGGGGAAATCAATACGGATTTAGGAAAGGGCGTTCGACGATAGACGGGATAGAGGAGTGCAGGAGGGTCGTCGAAACGGCGAACGAAAAGTACGTGTTAGGAATCTTCCTCGACGTCAGGGGGGCGTTCGATGCCTTATGGTGGCCGGACGTCCTCCTGGCGCTGGGGGAGAGAGGATGCGCGGGGAATCTTTATAGGTTGATCGCGGATTACCTTTCAGATAGGAGAGCCGAAATTAGGGAAGGGAGCGATAGAATAGATAGGCAATGCGAAAGAGGGTGCCCGCAAGGGTCGATACTAGGTCCGTTTTTCTGGAACCTAGTGTTTGACGGAAACCTCGGGGAAGGTGATAGGCCGTGGTGTAGAAAGATAGCGTTCGCGGACGACGAAGTCATCCTAATTAAAGGAGGGTCGAGGTGGCAGCTAGAAGAAAGGGCTAGAGAGGTGCTCGGGGAAACCGTGGAGTGGTGCACGCGACATAAACTTCAGCTGTCAGGGGAGAAGTCGGTAGGCCTTATGCTGAAGGGTAAATTTGATAGGAATAGGCGCCCAGAACTAGAGATAGGGAATGAGGCAATTAGAGTCTTAGATGAGGCGAGACATTTGGGAATAACTTGGGGAGAAAACCTAAAAATTATGCCCCACATCAGATCGACTGCCGGCAAAGCGAGAGCGCTAGGCGAGCGGATAAAACGAGCAGTTAAGGCGAGATGGGGATTAAACCATCGGACGGTGGAAATCCTCAATAGAGGGGTTCTCGAACCAGCATTGCTCTACGGGGCCGAAGTCTGGTACGACAAGCTGAATGCGAATAGTAAGGCAAGGCTGGATCGCCAGCAGAGACCGATGCTGATTGCGTCCACAAAGGCGTACAGAACGACGTCACTAGACGCACTAGCGGTAGTATCAGGGAGCATCCGCACAGTGGCGTAGTAGCTGATGTCATTAGTAAAATACGGAGTGTGTTTGTAAGGTAAGAGTTTATAGCCATATTACTATTAGAACCACTAGGTATTTTCTGATTATGGTTACTGTTCTGTATTGTGCAAGTCCCAGGGGTTTTATTACTGTAATAACATTACAGTTTATTATTAACGTTAACCGGTAATAAAAGTTTACATTCAAGTATGGCGAGGTTGATAATATGGGCATCTGCTGAACTGATATTATGAGCCCTCACACTGAAGGGGCCCATATTTCAACCACTACAAAATTTGTTGAATTTTTTGTTGCAAATGCCGCGTAAAGATTGATCTCCTCAACAAAAACCAAAGAGGAAGTGTTGGGATAAGCAGGATATGATTCAAGCGGCAAAACTATTTTCTGTACCAAGAGCAACTTTGCAAAGGCTATATCGTCTTGATCTGTCTCCAGAAGAAGCTGTATCCCGGAAATTGGGTAGAAAGCCAATTATGCCTAAGCAGATGGAGGAAGAGCTCGTTCGTTACTTACTTATAATGGAGAGTAAGTTTTATAGCTTAACACGGGAGGACGTGCGACGTTTGGCTTTTTAGTTGTGCGAGAAAAACGGAGTCGAACATAGATTTACTGGTGATGGTGTTGCTGACTGGGCCTGGTTTGACCATTTTATGTACCGCCAGAAAGACGTTTTGTCCATGCTTAAACCTACAGCGACATCATTTTCCAGAGCTAACGGGTTCAACAAAGATGCGGTAAACGGGTTCTTTAACATGCTTGAAGCCCAGCTAGAAAAACGTACTACCCACCAGACCGCATTTTCAATGTGGATGAAACGGGCAAGTAGGGTGTTTTGGAGTGTTCTGAGACAAGGTCAGGTCAAGGTTGCCACCCCCCACCACTCGACCCGCCACCTCCCACCACCATAAATATTAAGGTCAAGGCTAAGTGTTGGTGGGAGGTGGCGGGTCGAGTGGTGGGGGGTGGCAACCTTGACCTGACCTTGTCTCAGAACACTCCAACGAAAAATATTTAAAGTCAAGGACTTCAGCTTTTAAGTTCAAGGACCTCTGCGCTTTTAAGTTCAAGGACCTCTGCTTTTAAGTTCAGGGCTAAATCGTATTTGGATGGTTACCTTGACTTAACCTTGTTCCAAACCCTTTCAAACAAGAACCTCCACGAACTGCGGGGGTTGTGAGATTCATATTGTTGAAATGATGCTCGCTCGATGGCGTAGAAGAATGTACTTGTGAAGACGGCTAAAGGAACAACGACAATGAATAAAACGAAAAAAAGTGTTATAAATTCATTTATTAAGTATAAATTCATTTATTCAGTATAAATACATTAATTAGGAATTGTCTAGTGCACTAATTCTTTGTAAGGCATCACTTATGTTAAGTTGATCCGCAACCAAAAATTGTTTGACCTCTTCTAACTCGTTTTGTAATTGTTGCAACTTTTTACACATCTTCGCAAAGACGCAATGTTCGGACCAGCGCAAATGTTCCTCTAGAGGATCATCTTCCGGTACCCATTTGTGGATACGAATTTCACAACAAAAGCACTGCACTTCATCGCTATCTTGAAGGTAGAAAAATCCAACCCGTGCAAGCGAGGCTGCAGGTATGACACCAGTCCAGTTTTTGTAGGTCTGGATGCGGTGCTCGTAGCGGCGGAGGTATGGCGGAAATACTTCGAGACACATGGTTAAATGAAAACTAGCGACTGTTACTCTGTAAGGTTGTGACACGCTTATATAGTTGGTAATCCAGAATGAGAGGGGGAATAGCTGTTCAAGGCTGACCGGGCGACTCCACTAGAATGGGAGCCTTGAGATGAAATTCCACATACATAACAGGAATGTCGTTGACTGCTTTAAATTTCAGCACGTCACCCCTTTTCAGGGTCTTTCCAGTCAACTCTGTAGCGCTAAGATGGCTATCATTCAAAATAATTGTAGGAGTTGCAGGATTCGTATTGACAGAAGATATAACAGCCTCAGCGAATTGAACTGTATAGTTTAATTTACCGGATAGTAGAATATACCAGCCTTCAGGGTTAACTCCTAGACTTGTAAAGTGTATGTCCTTTTCATAGTAAAAATCCGCCAAGTTCTCGAAAAGAAACAGTTGAGGAGGATCAGTGGAATGATCTGAGGGATGGCCAAGGTGATGTCTTCCAAATTTATCCAGCGGCATTATAGTTTACTCTAACGCTTCTACGCACACTCGATTCGCTTAACTGCTACTTCGTTGAAATGCTTTTTCTAACTGACCAATTTTCCCCCCACCACTAGTTTTGGTACTCCTCCTACTTGACCGTGACCGTGGGCAACCTTGTAACTCCCTTCTACCACTACCTTCGAAAAGTAGATAAAAAAAGAGCAGGCAGGAGTAGGAATCGCAGAACATCGTCTTATTCAGTGCAACTAAGAATGGAAACCATTACCAAAGTTCTTGGCTTAGTGAAGAGCGGGCAAGCAGTGTTCGATGGTGTCACGAAGTTTAAACCGCAACAGTGTCCAGTGCTCCTTGGCAGTAGTACATATAGATTAAATAATTCACAGACTAAGTTTGTATGTGTGGGTCTACAAACCAGCGGTGGATTTGTACCAGTAATAGAAATACGTGGAAATCACAATAATTGGATTCAGCTGCTGGAACCCGAGTGGGGAATCCTGTTAGAAAATGAGGGAATTATAACAAATTATTTTTATTCCGGAGCTGGACAATGGCCACCGCTTCAGTTGGGACCCATACTCCTATCATTCACAACGATTCAAGCGGTGAAGGTGTTACGCATACAGGGTCAGGACGGATCGGATGTTTACCTGGGGAGAGAAACTGTGGAAGAGCTGTACAGAGTTCGCACTCTAATTGGACGAAAACTAGCACAATTGAAGAACTTAAAGTTTCCTCAATTTTATTCAACAACAATAACGCGAGCGCTAACTCAACCTGGGGATTATATTCAAAATCTACACGTTACGTTACAAAACTTTGACGAATTGTCGGAGAAGGCTCTGTGTCTCTACGAACTGCTGACGTTTGCTAGCGACAGTGTTAGGTGTGATATTGAACTAGAAGCAATTGGGCAGCAACTGTCTTCGTAATGTGGATGTGTTACTCGGAGGCTGCTCGAGCGCCAGCTACAGATGTGCGCAGCGCCATAGGAAATCTGCAAGGTCGGTGTGAGGACTTAGCATTCGACGCAGGACATGAAAGTTGTGTATGGTATGGGGCGGAGCGGATATACCGATGAAGAGTTGCACACGAGAGAAAGATTATATGAAAATGGAGCAGAAGTATGTCAATTGTTTCTAAATAATGTGATAAATCGAAGGCTCTTTGTAAATCTGATGGAAGGTCTCGGGTTACATCATAAGCTAAGTGAAGTAAACAAATTTATAGAAGAAGAAGATGAAGAAAAAACTAAAGAAGAAACTAGAGCAAAAGAGACTAAAGAAGAAAATGTTACTAGTTAAGCTAGTATTTATATAATTTTTTTATATTATTATTATATTATAGTATGTAATGTTTATTTGTTAAAGTTTTTTTTTACTGAAGAAACTACTACTTATAATACGTACAATGCTCTGACGAGAGTGGTCAAGCAGGTGTAACTCTTCTGCGCAAGTTTTATCATGGAGGGGGGGGGGGGGGGGTAGTATTACTTTGCCGTCCAGCTAGTTATCCGACCATAACTTCGTTGTGTCCTGACAAGTGTGAGTGCGCCAGTACCTTTAGCCGTTCAGCTAGTTCTCTGAGGCAACATGAAATTGGTTATCGATATTCAAGGATTCAAAACAACCGACAAGAATTTCACTCCAAAGGAATTTGCTGCTTACGATGGAACCAGTATTGCTCACCACGTGTTCAAACAACCCTTTCCTTTCGAAGCACTGCCTCAGAATTTGCAAAAGCAAGCCCGTTGGTTAATGGAAAACCATCATTGCATAGCCTGGAAGGATGGATTTACTCCTGCATACCTGTTCCCCACCATATTGCGACGCCTTCTGCGGGACGCTGAACTGATATACGTCAAAGGGAGAGAAAAGGCTGAGTTTCTGAAACGCTACACCGCAACACCAATCATTGAAATTGCGGAGCAACCACCACTCAGTCCAACACAACCCCTTTGCATGTATCATGCTAAAACTTGTTGCTATTGTGCTTTGTCTAATGTTTACCATATATATAATCATTACTTAATGGAATAATAAAACAACATTTAAATTTTATTCTGTTTTTTTATTTACAAACAATATATAATCTAACAATGTACAATCTAATGATCTACAAAGGCTGAATATCGTTCTACGTATACTTTATCTCTATGTTTTGAGCTGAAGACGTTTTTCAATACCTCTTCCACATTAAGGATCCTCCGCTTGAACCTCATCTTATCCATAGCTTCTTGTTGCCAGACTCCTCTCCGAGCTTCTTTATACGCATACGCCCACGTATGCAGATTGTACATCTGATTCTTCGAGTCGTCAAACTGCACACTCTTCTTCATTTTCCTTCTTTTCACAAACTTGTTCGTTCAGACCTATACTAGTCACTGCACACTCTTCTTAATTTTCCTTCTTTTCACAAATTTGTTCGTTCAGACCGATACTAGTCAACAGCCGCACCGTTTTGTAGATTTTTTTCTTTTTTGGTGGGAGGAGGTTCTAGAGTTTGACTTTGAAATCAAGGTCGAGTGGTGGGAGGTGTTAAGAGTTCGTCCTTGAAAATGATGTAATCTTGAAAATCACCTTAGCCTTCAACTCAAGGTCAAATCAAAATAAAAAAAATAAACCATTTAAAAAATATATTTAGTTAAATGTTACAGGTGATCAATATTTGAAATATATCTCCAGAAGAGCGAGCCATATCCACTCCTAACTTGAAGTGTGTACATGCCGGTTGGTGTAGAGTTAATTTTCGTTGTAGATTTACACGGTAGATCGAATACTGAGACACGTTCTTCCAGCATTTCAGCAAAGGGATGCTTTGGGTGGTAGTCCACATCCAGCGTCAGCGATGTATTTCCTTCTCCAGCAAAATATTTTAAAATGTTTTTTTCCAAATTGGCAATCAGTCGTTTCCGTTTTTCTTGTTGATTTTGGCTATCGCCAGCCATAGCACTCACTACATACGCGTCAAATTCCAAGTCTAAATTTCTGAGTCCCGAGGAATTTCTCACTATTTTATCTAAATTGTTTTTTGCATCTTTAAACCAGAAAGCACAGCACAACTTTACAGCGTGCTTTAATGTGATTTCATGTGAAGAATCGTCACTTGGAGTCTGATCCATTATTTTATACGTAAACGAATAGTGTGCGAACTTGACGTAAGTTATAAAACAATTAACGAGACCATGATAATGCGCAACCTTTTATACTTTCGATTATCCCAAAGGTCATCGCCGTTTTTCATTAAATAGTTTAAGGACTCGGTGGTCTAATGGTATGGCGCCTGGGGAGCATTATATGCATTAAAGGGAATTCTAGACACTGCGCCTCAGGAGATCTGGGTTCGAATCCTAGTCGAGTCAATTTTTTTCAATAATCAGAAAGTAGACGGCAGTAGGAGTACAATGCAAAAAAAGACCTGCTTCGGAGTATTACAATTGTTTTACTGCTTTTGTCAGAGCGTTGTACGTAAAAACTCGATCATGAAGAACGAGACAATACGCGGTTGTGTTGGCTAGCACATTTGCGGAAGTTTCAAATTCAACTCGAAAAACTACAGCGTTCGCGTGGAGGTAGTCCTTTTGATGGGAGCAGTCGATTACAACAATGGGTGCTTTGTCGACAAACTCATTGGGCGTGAACCAAGGCTCGTCAGTCTTGTTATAATAGGACGATTGAAACTTGGAGTACATTTCGTATAATGTGGCGTAATGATTCAGACCATAATTGTTATTTAAATTATCGTAGGGGAAACGTTCGGTGTTGAGATAAACTCTAAAAATTTGTAAGATTAATTTTGTCGAAATGACTATTGTCCTTAGAGATGAGCCCCGAACGTTCCGTCTGAAAACCTACGATGACATATCTGGGGGTTTGTAATTTGGTGGTTGTTGCAATGGCATGAGAATGTTGAGTCACGGCATTAACGCCTGGTATGATATGAAGTTGCCAGCTGCGAAACGCTACTTGTGTGTCGATATTTTTGTCAATGTATTTGGTTAGAGATAATTCTTGAGCAAGACCTGGAGTGACATGTGGAACTTTCCAATACAGCTTGTCAATCGTAACTTTAGCAGTCTCTCCTACGGTAGCACTGAATACGGCGTCAGCATCGGTATTGCTGCGAATCAGGACAAGCTCTTGTCGGATGTTAAGTATGACTTTTCCATAATCTTCAGCAAAGCCTAGCAGCATTCTCAACGGTATGCAGGCACTGAAGTTGAATGTGAGTATTGGCGGCGTACAGCCAACCAGAATTTTGAAGCTTTTTAACATCATCAGAACTGTAGGACACATATCCCTTAAGAGTAGATGTAATACCAGGTTTGGTAACAGAATCGACAACGACACCATTGATTTCGTATCGGATTTCGCTAAATAAGTGAGCCAACCCATTGTTAAGAAATTTAGCCGTCGTAACTTCACCGGTTGCTTTCCGTAATTTTTCCTCTATGTATAGATAGCTCAAACCTGGTAGAGTTGACATATCTTCAGGAATTGGAATTCGAATTTCATCGTTATAGTCGAAACGGTTTGTATACGGTTGATGGGTGTGCAACTGATTGCTAACGATCGAGTTGTCGACGAGGACACGTTCCCCAATATTTAGAATACTCATGGCAGCACTTTAAAACCCAACGATCGCAAGAAGTCTCTGTTTGCCTTTGTTAACTGCTCGGCGGACGAAGCTGAACTGATTTTACAAGGCTGTGGACAACGTCTCTTATACGAACTGGGTTGGACATGGTAGGGTGAAGGGTTGAATCGAAAACCCATTATAACTTCTTTAAATGCAATGTTACCGTAACGGTTTCCTTACTAAAACTGACGGGGGTATCAGTCTGGTCCAGTATTTTAACAGTTAGGTTAGTGATCTGTCTCGTGCTGATCGGTAGATAAATGACAGGGTTAGGTGTTTCCACTATTTTGTACCCAGGCGGCACTATGGGGAAGAATTGATGAACGATGTGGCCAGGCTTACCATTTTTATAGGAACCGACAGAGATATTGCAGTGGATAAGGATGGAGTTAATGTTCAAAATTTTCGTAACATGTTCACCTGCATGCCACATATTCGCATCATAAATTTTGCTGTCAAATACCAACATGTCTCGGATAGTATTGTCACATGTAAAGTCGATTGGAACGTTCGACTTTATTTCGGTTTTTAAGGTGCTGTTGTTTCCGCGTAGCAGCACCCGCCCATTACTTCCGCTAGACTCAAGTTGGTTATGCAGAAAGTCGGCAATGTCCGTAATTTCGTATGCACCCTCAGGTATAGTAATATGAGGTAGTCCGACGAGATGAAATTCATTGTTGGGAGGTCTAATGTTAGCAATAGTATTGTAGGTTTCGAAACTTAACAACCCCAAAACATACTCGCTACCGTCGTCTAAGAAAATAGGGGGGTCAAAATTCGCAGTAAGGATTGATGAATCACCTGTCAGAGTGAATATACTAGACATGATGAAGCGCAACACTTAAACTGTCGACAAAAGCGGTTTCGCAAAGTTATATAGAAATTTGAGACACAGGTGACCGCATGTGTATGACATGAGTCGTTGATATCTATTAGAATTATACGTGATCGTGTTATTGCCACCATCGCTACGAAAGTATTTCACTAATTCGGTTGGAGGTTGTAAGCGACCGATGCTATCGAAATACAGAACAAAGGTATCCACTTTTACGTAAGCCGTCCAATGCGTGCCAGGTCCTACATCATCGTCCAAGTTAGTGACACCACATTCTCGTTTACGAATCTTGATAGGCAGGGCATCCCGCATAAATATTCCCCTAAAGTGTGGAATTTCTAGGCGTTTAACGTAGTCTGTAATATCGATGTTGGTTAACGCGCGGCGCGGCAGCTTCAACGGTAGTTTTTTGACTGATACGGTCGTAGATATAACCCTTTTCCGCGAGCAATGGATTCCATAGCTTTGTTATGTCGCTCCTTTTCCTAGAGATTCTTTTTAGCAGCCTTTGAGTCTCCCTCTGCTTTAGCGACTGCTGCAGCACCACCTCCGAGGGATCCCAATGCTCCTAATGCAGCAAGTATGGGTACAAGCGGCAATATGCCTCCTCTCTTCGGAAGAGGTAGTACTCTTGACCGCTTCCGCCTCCTCCTCCTTGTTTTTAAAGCTCCTCCTGAATGCGAGCGGACTGTGATACCGACCCGTTTGGAATGCGTTCGCCGTGTACGCTTCCGTTTCACACCCATTCCGACTTTCGTCTTTCCTTTCATAATTCCAGTAACAGCAAGGGCTGCAGCTCTTTCCCCAAGAGTAGAGTCTTTTGCTTTAACACGTTCCCAAGCTTTCTCTGCTAGAACTTTATCTGCCGCGTGACGTGTCGAAAGATCGCTAGATTGTGAGTATGCGATGTCTTGTTGCTTGCAGGCCTCGTCCAGAGGATTCCTTCCTCGATCGCCTCGAGAAAGACGTTTTTTAAGTCGGGTACCAGGTCCGCAAAACTTGTACCATGGTATGTGTAGTTCAAAGGGTAATTTGTCAATAAGGGTATTCAGGAAACCGCGACCTTTCCGCTTGGCGCTTCGGTGATGACTGGTTTGTTTACGCTTAGTAGCTTTCATCTTAAAGACTTACACACGACTGATGTTCTTCAAACGGAATTAACAAATATAACGAGAACGCACGGCGGGTAGAGCGCAGTTTCCTTCCGAGCGAAAACGATGGAAAACGTCAAAATTGTGAAGCAAGGGTGTTCCTTACCGGTAGTAAATCACACAATAAATTCCATATCCGAGACTTACAGAAAGCACAGCGCTTTACTGGGTAAAGGATGTAAACGATGTGTGGTCATAGGTCGACCCGGATCTGGAAAAACCAACCTCATGATCAGTTTACTAGTGCATCGAAATGGGTTGCGATTCGGAAACCTTTATATATATTCGAAAACACTCGATCAACCCAAATATAATTATCTGAGAGTAGCCTTTCAACCATTGAGAGACATTGGATTCTTCGAATATAGTAACGATTGTGAGGTGATCAAACCCCAGGAAGCAAAAGAACATTCCGTGGTAGTTTTTGACGACGTAGCTTGCGAGACGCAAAGCATAATTCGAGATTATTTTTGTTTCGGACGTCACCGAAACATAGATTGTTTTTATCTATGTCAGACGTATTCATCTATTCCTAAGCAGCTCATAAGAGATAATGCAAATCTCGTCATCATATTCCAACAAGACAACACCAATCTTAAGCACATTTACGACGATCATGTCAACACGGACATGTCATTCGACAAATTTAAAGCATTGTGCTCTTATTGTTGGAATGAGCATCACGGATTTTTAGTGATCGATAAAGAAAGCGAAACCAACGCGGGACGATATAGAAAAGGTTTCGACAATTACTTTAATATATAGACAGCAGCCAAAGAAGGGAAGGTAGTAGTTTACCAACAACTGAAGGAGTTGCAACATGGATAAGCGTTTAGCCAGGGAACTTATCAAAACCCGACAATCCGTTAGACGTAAATACGCAGCTTTAAAAGCAGACATCGCCCAATCCCAGTCGATTTTAGCTGAGCAATTTAAACCTCTTTCCAAACCGCTCACCGAATTGCTGACAACTATAAAGCAAGAAGGTGTGCCAGTGGGCGAACCAAAAGCGGATTATTTGCCAATAACAATTAAACGTAGAGTATCCACTCCCTCTACCTTGCCCCGTCCGCGAGCGATAACCACTCCAGGCCAAGTTTCTGCGACAAACCTTCCGGGATCGTCACACACTTCCATACCGGGGCCATCATACACCTCTACACCGGGGCCATCACGCACCTCCACACCTCGATTTTTGCAGACGCATGTGTTATCCGAGAGTGAACCAGTAGAGGAATACGATGAGCAGTTGCAAACGGAGGTTGCTGAGGCGGCAGCAGAAGAAGGTGCTGTACAAGCGGCCAGAGAAACCATCCAACAAATGCTGGCACCGGAAGTTCTTGGTCAATATTTAGAACAATTTCAAGGGTTAGCTCGCACATACGTGGAAGGAATGATACGAGATACTGAGGACAAGTACGATTTGCACTACGGAGTTCGATTCGACATAGAGGGAGATAAGTTTGCTATAGGAAATAAAGAAATCAAATTCGAGGGTGAAAATATCGTTATTACAGCCAACGGCAACAGAATAGTCTACAAAGGCACTCCAGGATTGTACGAATTGATGTTTAAAAAGAAACCAAATATATACAAAAACGCAGATTTAGAGCAATATCTAGATTTAGTGGATCGTTCCGCCGCAAATCGTGTAAACTACGACC
Organism: Agriotes lineatus; assembly: GCA_940337035.1. Lineage (NCBI taxonomy): Eukaryota > Metazoa > Arthropoda > Insecta > Coleoptera > Elateridae > Agriotes > Agriotes lineatus. The sequence continues at coordinate 260,155 of CALNHX010000047.1, read as the reverse complement.
CCACACAAAGAGTTAGTGGTAACGCAGGGTCTAAATACATGAAAATAGTACGACCTCTAACTGCCTCCTCAACCATAAGAGCTCCCGGCAGACCAGCGACAAAGGTACCACGGCGTGGCAAGGGATTACTAACAGTGACGGACAAAAAAGTGGAATATGTTCCTTGGAAGGATCCCAACTCATTAGTGAATCGGTTGCGTATATTAATAGCTTCTCAGGCAGCTGGACACACGGGCCATTCCAATGAGATCGTTCGCATCACCGAAGCCCTGCGAGACGCGAAAATAATCTACTAAGGGGGTACAAAAGTGGAGTGCCAATAGCGGTAAGGTCAGAAAGCATCAGTCGACGATAGAGTAATGCCCATCGACAAATTTGGACGGCACTACCATAGCACGCGCCACGCAGCGCATCCCAGACATGTCTTTATGAAAGTGAAAAATGTAAATCAACTCCATATAGAAGTACCACTGCTGCTAGTGGGGCGTGGGTACGATGAAATCGGATATTCCAAAATTTTCGGACAGAACGAGTACATTTTTCCGTTAACAACCGGCGAGATCATAAGTGTTCAAGTCAGCGGACCTTTGGTAGTATCACACCTCAACGGCATCCCACAGGACACGCTTGTCGGTAAGACATTGCGGCGAGGAGATAAACTGCAATTCGAATCCATAAACAATAAGTTATACGTGCAACTGCTGCTTAAATGTCCCGTAGGAGTGTAGAAAGCAACAGTTGACAATGAACCTTAAAGAAGCCATAGTTAGCAAACTCCACAAACCAGCACGAAAAAATTTCAAGAGAAGGCGCGTTATCCTAAAAGGTTTGAACGATTTATATCAAGCGGATTTGGTAGAAATGATTCCTTATGCAAAAGTCAATAAGGGCTTTCGTTACATTCTGGTAGTGATTAATGCTTTCTCAAAGTATGTGTGGGCCTATCCCGTAAAACGTAAAACAGGAAAGGACGTAACAGCTGCCATGGGTAAGGTGTTGAGGAGTGTAAAGGTGTCACCGCAAAACTTGCAAACGGATTTGGGGAAAGAGTTTTACAACACCGCTTTTCAACTATTAATGCGGCAGCACAATATCAATCACTACAGCACGTATTCTAGTATGAAGAGCAGCATAGTGGAGAGATGCAACCGCACACTGAAGAACATGATGTGGAAGCAGTTCAGCCTGCAAGGGTCCTACAAATGGTTGGATATCCTACCCAAGATCGTAGCAAAGTATAACACAACCAAGCATCGCACAATAGAAATGAAACCTGCCCAAGTGAACTTAAAAAATGCAAAACTTTTGTTAAACACGGCGTACAGTTACACAAAGATCGTGGACCCGAAACCTCAAAAGTTTCGTACAGGGGACTTGGTACGCATTAGCAAGTATCGTTCGGCATTTAGCAAGGGGTACACGCCAAGCTGGAGCAACGAAATATTTACAATATCTACAGTTCGACTTACAAACCCTACAACCTATCGACTCACGGACCAAGAAGGTCACGAAATTAAAGGAGGATTCTACGAGCATGAACTGCAAAAAACAAAACATTCAGACGTATATCTAGTTGAAAGGGTCCTGAAGAAGAAAGGAAACTTATTGTATGTAAAGTGGTTGGGATTCGACAAGCGACACAATTCTTGGATACCTAAAACCAATCTCGTGTAACTTAAAGAAATGATGTAGTACTCTCAAAAAATAAAACATTTTTTTGTAGTAAATATCTTTTTTTTAATTAATAGACTGGTACAACTATGTGAGTTTTTCTTCAGATATGCATTACTAATTCTGAACAACATTACAGATTTCAATGTGAGTTCTTCTGTAGATATGCATTACTACTTCTAAACAACATTACACATTTCATTTAAATTGGAACTAGATGAGAATGTTATATGATAACTACTTACAAACATAGTATGATACAATAACAAAATAACAAATTGTACAACAATGAAATTATGTATACTTAACATTTTACGATACAATTACATAGTAACTAATTATACATACAAAGGAAATCAAATTATGTCTAAATATCTACGAAAAGAAAACCTCTGTAAACGTACAAAAAAATAAAACATTTTTTTGTAGTAAATATCTTTTTTTTAATTAATAGACTGGTACAACTATGTGAGTTTTTCTTCAGATATGCATTACTAATTCTGAACAACATTACAGATCTCAATGTGAGTTTTTTCTGTAGATATCAATTACTACTTCTAAACAACATTACACATTTCATTTAAATTGGAACTAGATGAGAATGTTATATGATGACTACTTACAAACATAGTATGATACAATTACATAATAACAAATTGTACAAAAATTAAATTATGTATACTTAACATTTTACGATACAATTACATATTAACTAATTATACATACAAAGGAAATCAAATTATGTCTAAATATCTACGAAAAGAAAACCTCTGTAAACGTACCAATCTCGTGAGACTCTTTGCAAGAAATAAACTGTCATTACCATGTAAACGACAAAAAAAATGTACTGTTATTGATCCGCGCGTAGTATTACTGATCGTCTTGCAATAATTCCAGTAATCTGTCCAACGGTCTAGCACCTGACATGCCTATATCTACATGACCCCATGCTAGAGTGTTATTCGACTGAGGAATAAGAGAGCGCTTATCATCCCGACATGATAGCGCAATTTTATTCTTCAGTTCAGTATACACTGTGTGCTTGTGAGAGCGAAAAACATACATTTGGCAAAAAACCTGACCACGCACATTGTCAACAACGTCGCGATAGGTTGCCATAGTGAGATATTTATTGGCAGCAGCCTTTTGCACACCTTTTGCTTTCTTTACTTCTTTCCCTCCCACAAACACGCAGTAGGACTTAGCACCGGCTCCAAAAAATTGTTCTACCGGAACACCTGCGTACTCGTCTTTCATTTTACCGACGACCGATACGGTTTGAGGTATACCGTGTCGACCGTCTTTATAATTTGAAGTGTCAAAAAGATCTAAATTAGTTTTTATGTCTTCATAGAAATTGTCAGTCCGTACGTGAATTACTAGCGAGTCAGTATCTGTATAGAGTAGGGAGACATTATTGCCATATTGTTGTTTCAAAAAAATATAAAAAAAGTCATACATTACGATTTTAGATAAGTCCAGAATAGTGAAACCTGCATAGATCGGTTTATTATACAAAACAACTGTTTTATTAAGTTCCACAGCAATCAAATTTTCAGAAAAAATTACCGAATCCTTAAAATTTGCTTTGGCAATTAGAGCTGCAGCACCTAGTTTCTTGCCGACATTGTCCCACGTGCTCGCCAACCTGATGTCCGATCGCTTGTCGACATTTTCCATCGTCTTTCCGAAAACGCTATTATTTTTAGCCTTAAAAAAATCTTTCTCAAATTCATTTCGTGCTCGGTTACGCAACGCGGTATTCATATCAATATATGAGCGCAACCAGGGCGATTGAATAAATTTAAGAATTCTGTGAATTTTTGTAAGAACTAAACCAGCATCTAAACATTGTTTTAAATTTCGATAATGAAGCACATACTTGGTCTTATGGTACAAATTTGGAATCAATTTTGGACATTTATATTTTCCACCCGGGGGAATAATAAGTTCCGGACAAAAGGGTAGATCATTGTGGTCGTCGTGCAAGTGTTCAGGATACTGCAGATCAACCTCCAAAATAAAACCCGTATCCGCCTCATCGTCAATTTCAAACACACCAAAATTTTCAACTTCCTCCGCCGCGAGCCATTCAAAATTTCGGTGCGGCAAATACTGACGCATCGCAAAACCGTATAGGTTTGTAGCGTCTAAATACATAATGAATGATGTAGGCTCGGAGGAATCATAATTTGGAACTAAACAATTGTTGGCAATAGCCTTCCTACCAATACATGTGCTTATACCACCCCTAATTGACTTTTTGAGAAAATGTATCATGTCCATGTCAGTTAATAATTCTAATTTGACACCCGTAGATCGTAACATAGCGTCCCAACTAAGACCTGGATCTGTATAATATTGGGCAGGGTCCAACTTATATGCTTCCAAACATAACTTCCTAAAATTTTCAAACACGTCTGCCAAAATCAACACGTCAGCTTTTAAATAAATGTCCGAGTAGTCAGTCAGTCGAAGGTGTTCCACACAGACACAGCACGATCGTAATCAGTTTGAGAGATGTGTTCTTCATGTAGAGAGTCGAAAAATTGAACCTTCGAAGGCAACTTCGCAAGGTTCAATTTTTCGAAGGAGTCCACAAAGGAATATGGAAACACGCCTTTCTGTCTCATTAATTGAAATTTTGCATCGTCCCCAAACAACCTTTTAATTTCATAAAACTGATCGTCAGCCAAATAATCAGCTAAGGTACTCAAAGATCGATTCATAAAACGGTAACTGTCTAGAAATCTAATTTGTAAATAAACTTTCTGCGTTTTGTAACCAAAATCGATTTCATCTACTAACAGATGCTTGCCAAAGGATATATATTTTTCTTTCGTTTGAGGTATCACATCGATCTGTTCGCCATCGACGGCGAATTGTTTGACGAACAAATGAGAATCATAATTTAGGTTGTGGAAAAAGACAGGCACAAAATTGGGAACTTTGAAATTTAGATTACAGATAGAATGTGCAGCACCCCGATACGCTCCAGTCAGGTGACAATGGTCTCGCACCCTAATCTGATCGGTCACAAAGGGTCGATCACATATATGGCAAGACGTAGCAGCCTCGTAATTTTGAAGTTCCGCAGTAGTCATCGTCGCCAAAGGAACCACGTTTTTTAAAAAATTGTCATACAAATAACGAACGTCTGCATCCAACCGCCCCATAAAAACAGTTGAAGCATCTTCGCCGCGGTACGTTTGAAATTTAGAAAGACTGTCGTCGTACGAACACTTTATAAAATATGCAAACGAGTAAGGCACATGCTCGCACGTCTTAACTGTAAACGAACTCTCGAGGTCTGGTTGCGTATCAGGTTCCTGTACAGGTTTTAAAATCGTCTCAAAATCTGCGTAGACAACGAACGGTAATTTTAATTGTTTATGGTAATTTTCAAATTTCAAAATATTTTGTGGGATTGTTTCACCAAGTTTGTCCACGATCAACTCATCGGTTGGAATTTTGGTATACACCTGATTACAATCGAACTTCATATGTTGTCGCAAGTGCTGTTCAGTACGGAAGTAATGCAAGCATCCGTCACAAAAATGTTTTGCCCCCTTTCTAGCAGTTATTTGCTGTGAAACGAGGCGAGAAAAATTTTTAATGCAACAGTAATGACTGTCACCCTCGTCATTAGTTAACAGAAGCAAGTTAACGTGTCTCAACCGCTTCTTGACAGAGTAATGCAAAGGTCCCACAACTTCCCAAATCATTTTTCGATTTTCAAAACGCGACTCTAACCCATACACGTTAACCGAAAGTTGAGGATTAAGTTGTTCGAATTTCGGAATATCGCGCAATTTCAATGGAAATTCCAACCCATATAACGCCAAAACAGTTCTACAATCGGGATAAGAACTCGTACGATGGGGAGGTCCGCTAGGTTCAACAATACCAGCTAAAATCGCCCACCCGAAACAGTACTCATCCTTGTTTTGAACGTTGACAATAGCTTTCTTTCGCTCAATAAATGATGGCAGTGGTAGGTACGAGGAAGCTCTGAGGGGGTTGTATTTGTTGACGGCGACGACCAACGACAGAAACTGCTTAAGAGCCCAACCTGCAACAATTCAAGTGTTCTTAATATACAGCGATCGTCGAGGTCACATCAACTTACCAGATTCCCGTTCCTGAAATTCAGACACCTTCTCATCCAAGATGCCGCAAAAATTATTATACAATACATCGAGGTCGGTACCCAAAGTTACAATTTCATTGCGCGTGTTAAATGACTTGATTTCTTCCAATCCTTTACTTTCTAAAACGAAGTATCCAAATAATTCCAAATTCACCTTTAAGCTCTTTAAATTTTTAAGCTGCCTTCGCAATAACGTCAACACTTTTTCTTTAATTTCTAACAGAAACTCCTCGACCATTATATGATAATTTATGGTTGTAACTCTATACGTGGCAATCCGGGACCTAAAGGCTGACTGCAGGGGTGCCACTCCATCATCCAGGCCTGGCCTCCCGGTTCGCAACGCATGACGATTACTTCGCATGTGCCCAACGAAGCCACGCACGGGAACATTCTCGTCGCATACGGAGCAATAGCGGGAGTCTGTAACAACAATCGTAACTACACCGCCCACTCACACACTCATACGTACTTAGATCTTTACCAGGGCGAGAGCTCACAGACACGTTCCTTGACGTAGACGGTCCAGTTGACGTACATGGTCCTGCAGCATTCGCTACGAACATGTCAATCACTCCGGTTTTATAATTACCAATAAATATTTTCAAACAAACTTTATATTTTCATCAATTTTCTTAAATATAATTTGAGCAATTATCTTGGATCTGAGACGCACTACTCTTAGAATGAAAAGAAATTAGAAATTATAAGAATCCACTAAGCTTACTTGTTTTGCCACGGTGTTTCAATCTGTCAATTCATTTCCGTTTTGCTTACACGTGCATAAAAGTTTTGAAATTGTTTAAACAATCATAATAAACTCTTATAAAGTATGAATTTGTGACAATAATAATGTGGTGTGCTTAATTCCACCACCAACACTTTTTACTAAATGATATTATTAAAAAAAATTCTGAACAGTAAGTTAACCTATAAAGTAAATACGCTCACAATCCTAATTGTAAAAACTTTAATTTCAGATGTATAAATGTAAATATAAGATGTAGAATTAAATCTCAAATAACAAAATATTAGCAAATAATGAATATAAATGTCTCTTAACTGGTAAGAAAATTTAACCTTCACTTTAAGTTTTAATGTATTAACCTAACCAAAATGTTTATTTTCAGATTTAAACTATTAAATTCAAAATATAAACTCTAAATGTAACACTGAAGAAGACTTAAATAAAGCTGAATATATATTGTTTAGAAAATTATAAATTTTCATTTCTACAGAAACTTTATTGACTGCAGAAATTACCTACAAAGTTTTTAAATCATTATTCCAGTCGTAAACAAAAACTACAATTACTAATTGATATATACCTGAGGGGGGATTAAGTCGAGCTTTCTTCGTAGCACTTCTTAAGAAAATGCCTTCAACACCAAGTGACACCAGTGCATTTACGAGGCTACATCAAAGCGTCAGAAAACCTCTTCAGCAACAATCAGAACAACAGGACTCTCAAACAAGTGGAGAACAATGAAAAAAGGTTACTACACAATATATTAAAAATTGAAATTAACGATATTAATGACACTATTAGAATGTTACATAAAAACTTACATATCTCCATGGAGAAGAGTAAGCAATTATTACCTAGAGAAATTTTCAAGTCCTTTAATATAAAACAAATTAAATCATATCAATTTCAACTTAATAAAATAAAAATTAATAACGTTAATAAATTAAATAACCTGTTGACGCCTATTGTAGCCAGTAGTAATAATATTACACCTGATAAGTGGTTCAAAAACCTCACTAATGTTATTTTCCCTGAAAATATTAAAAGGTTCCTTTCACTTGGACCGAAATTTGGTTTGCCTGTTCGCTTAAATAACAAATCAACCCTTTATAAATATCTTTCCCAAATCGAAGATATTATCAGTACTCTAGACAACAAGGAAAGAAATAATTATCGCTCTTTAGTAGCTTTTCACCTTACAGACTTCCTAAAAAGTAAAAATAACACCAATAACCCCTTATCATCATTAGAAAGGGATTGCAATAAATTCTTAAAAGATAACCCAGATGTATTGATTTTACCTTCAGACAAGGGAAACGTTACTGTAGCCATGCAACGGACTGACTACATTAGTAAAATGCAGGTCCTTTTACAAGACACCCAGGTTTACAAACCCCTTAATAAAGACCCCACTTTGTCAATTGAAACAAAACACAATAAATTAATTAAAGAATTACATAATAATAATTACATAGATACTCCGTCTTACAGACGTTTAATTTGTCATAATTCAGTCTTCCCTAAATTGTACGGCCTTCCCAAAATTCATAAACCTGACATACCCTGCCGTCCCATTGTGTCATCAACACAATCTCCGGATAAAAACATTTCTAAATATCTAGCAGAAATACTAGGGAAAGCTTTCCTAGAGTACAATAGCTACCGAATTAACGATAGTTTCGCTTTCAGCGAAAAGATTAATAATTTTCTTTTACCTCCTAATTTTGAAATCATTTCATTAGATGTGGTCTCACTCTTCACTAATATTCCTTTGGATTTAGTGATACAGGTGGTTGAAAACAATTGGAATCTGATAGATCCATTTACCAGCATACCAAAACCACAATTTATCAATTTACTCAAATTCATTTTTGATTCGACATATTTCTCATTTAATAATATTTTTCACAAACAAATTTTTGGTTCTCCAATGGGTTCAACCCTTTCACCAATTCTTGCTGAAATCATTGTTAATACCATAATAAAAGAATGTACCCCTAAATTGGCTTTCCAATTTCCCTTTCTTTACCAGTACGTTGATGACATACTGTGCGCAGTACCGGGTGGCGAGGTCGACAATGTGTTGAGTGTCTTTAATAGCTTCAATAAACATATTCAATTCACAGTGGAGCGAGAGAAGGATAGGTCGGTTCCTTTCTTGGATACTTTGGTCATCAGAACTGCATCTAACGAAATCAAACTTGATTGGTACGTCAAACCCACCAGTTCTGGTCGGTATTTGAATTTTCAATCTATACATAACATTCGACACAAACTTAATGTCGTAAGAGGTCTTAAACACAGAATCCTTACGATCTCACACCCAGATTTCCATAAGACCAATCTTAATAAATTAATTAACATTCTTAAATTAAATAATTATCCAATCTCACTATTAAATTCCATTTTATTCTCCAATACGATGAACAGGGCCACTCCTCTTGTTAGGTCTGTAAACGGGGACGACAAACCCCCTATGTACAAAAGTCTAATTTACATCAAAGGGCTATCCCACATAATAAAAAGGGTTTTCCACAAATTTAATCACATAATAATAGCAGATAAACACCACCATATTATAAAAGATTGTTTCTCCAAATTGAAAGATAAAACTCCAATTATGTTAACCCCAAATGTCATCTATCAGATAAATTGTAATGGTTGCCAGTCCACCTATATTGGGCAAACTTCACAGAGGTTGAAAGCTAGGATTACCCAACACAAAAGTGATTCCCGTGTAAAACCTAAGGCCTGTGCTTTAGCTAGTCACGTCAACAGTACGGGTCATGAGATGGATTTTGATAATACCAAAATCATTACAACAGAATCTAATAGTAACCATCGTTTATTTATTGAAATGTGCCACATTTTTGGCAGTAACAACACCCTTAATTCAAAAACAGACATCGACAACCTTAGTGTTTCATATCACCTCCTGTTAGCAATGTCCAATAACGATTTTTCTTTAGATTTTCCCCAACCTGGTTAGAATCGAGGGTCAATAATTTTCAACCTAACCTGTTTCACTCTCCTTATAATATATCTTTCTTCCCATAAATAAATAATTTACCCTTTAATTAAATTTCATAAATTTCCTTACTTGTGCCAGCGAACAGTACCTTTCCATTTTGAACGTCCCTGGTATACTACCGACGCCGATCGTAAGGCGCATGCGCGAACCACGACTGTCACCTGCAAAGTTTATAACTTCCTTGCATTCCTTATCGGGTTTGAACAATTTTATCAAATTGACGGCCATTATGGCTTAAAACTAATAAAAATTGTAGTAATTAATTAATTTTAAATGTATTTGTGGATTTTTAACATGTAACCTGGTGACAGGAAAATCTAGCATTACTTTTGTTGTGTGATATGCTGCATTCGCTGTACTGCTTTTGTAAATTTAAAATTTGAAATCTAGTCACATGTTTTGTGAACTACATGTGCCTTTTCGGTTTTGTGCCGCAAGTTGTTAGGTAAGATCTTAACTAATTACATTGTACAAACATCGCTTCTTATCTGTAACCTCTCCGTAGGTCTTGAGAATGGAATAAATATATTTCGAAACTGTCGACCTTAGCATCAAGTGGTTTTATTTCAACAAACCATTAATAGCTCTTGTAATCGTTGCCCAAGTACTGAGATTGGTGTTGACTATAACCCCTTTCCCAGTCAAATTCTTCGCCTTGTGTAGTAACCACCGAGCTGTGAAAAGGACTTTGTTATAGGAATAGGATGCATTTCTACCAAATGATCAACAGGGAGTATGGACATGAAGCAGTCACCCACATGAAAATGTGGCAGAACACCAGCAGGAAGCTGGCAGCCGCACGCAACAGGAGGATTTTCTTAAGAAAATGCCTTCAACACCAAGTGACACCAGTGCATTTACGAGGCTACATCAAAGCGTCAGAAAACCTCTTCAGCAACAATCAGAACAACAGGACTCTCAAACAAGTGGAGAACAATGAAAAAAGGTTACTACACAATATATTAAAAATTGAAATTAACGATATTAATGACACTATTAGAATGTTACATAAAAACTTACATATCTCCATGGAGAAGAGTAAGCAATTATTACCTAGAGAAATTTTCAAGTCCTTTAATATAAAACAAATTAAATCATATCAATTTCAACTTAATAAAATAAAAATTAATAACGTTAATAAATTAAATAACCTGTTGACGCCTATTGTAGCCAGTAGTAATAATATTACACCTGATAAGTGGTTCAAAAACCTCACTAATGTTATTTTCCCTGAAAATATTAAAAGGTTCCTTTCACTTGGACCGAAATTTGGTTTGCCTGTTCGCTTAAATAACAAATCAACCCTTTATAAATATCTTTCCAAATCGAAGATATTATCAGTACTCTAGACAACAAGGAAAGAAATAATTATCGCTCTTTAGTAGCTTTTCACCTTACAGACTTCCTAAAAAGTAAAAATAACACCAATAACCCCTTATCATCATTAGAAAGGGATTGCAATAAATTCTTAAAAGATAACCCAGATGTATTGATTTTACCTTCAGACAAGGGAAACGTTACTGTAGCCATGCAACGGACTGACTACATTAGTAAAATGCAGGTCCTTTTACAAGACACCCAGGTTTACAAACCCCTTAATAAAGACCCCACTTTGTCAATTGAAACAAAACACAATAAATTAATTAAAGAATTACATAATAATAATTACATAGATACTCCGTCTTACAGACGTTTAATTTGTCATAATTCAGTCTCCCCTAAATTGTACGGCCTTCCCAAAATTCATAAACCTGACATACCCTGCCGTCCCATTGTGTCATCAACACAATCTCCGGATAAAAACATTTCTAAATATCTAGCAGAAATACTAGGGAAAGCTTTCCTAGAGTACAATAGCTACCGAATTAAAGATAGTTTCGCTTTCAGCGAAAAGATTAATAATTTTCTTTTACCTCCTAATTTTGAAATCATTTCATTAGATGTGGTCTCACTCTTCACTAATATTCCTTTGGATTTAGTGATACAGGTGGTTGAAAACAATTGGAATCTGATAGATCCATTTACCAGCATACCAAAACCACAATTTATCAATTTACTCAAATTCATTTTTGATTCGACATATTTCTCATTTAATAATATTTTTTACAAACAAATTTTTGGTTCTCCAATGGGTTCAACCCTTTCACCAATTCTTGCTGAAATCATTGTTAATACCATAATAAAAGAATGTACCCCTAAATTGGCTTTCCAATTTCCCTTTCCTTACCAGTACGTTGATGACATAGTGTGCGCAGTACCGGGTGGCGAGGTCGACAATGTGTTGAGTGTCTTTAATAGCTTCAATAAACATATTCAATTCACAGTGGAGCGAGAGAAGGATAGGTCGGTTCCTTTCTTGGATACTTTGGTCATCAGAACTGCATCTAACGAAATCAAACTTGATTGGTACGTCAAACCCACCAGTTCTGGTCGGTATTTGAATTTTCAATCTATACATAACATTCGACACAAACTTAATGTCGTAAGAGGTCTTAAACACAGAATCCTTACGATCTCACACCCAGATTTCCATAAGACCAATCTTAATAAATTAATTAACATTCTTAAATTAAATAATTATCCAATCTCACTATTAAATTCCATTTTATTCTCCAATACGATGAACAGGGCCACTCCTCTTGTTAGGTCTGTAAACGGGGACGACAAACCCCCTATGTACAAAAGTCTAATTTACATCAAAGGGCTATCCCACATAATAAAAAGGGTTTTCCACAAATTTAATCACATAATAATAGCAGATAAACACCACCATATTATAAAAGATTGTTTCTCCAAATTGAAAGATAAAACTCCAATTATGTTAACCCCAAATGTCATCTATCAGATAAATTGTAATGGTTGCCAGTCCACCTATATTGGGCAAACTTCACAGAGGTTGAAAGCTAGGATTACCCAACACAAAAGTGATTCCCGTGTAAAACCTAAGGCCTGTGCTTTAGCTAGTCACGTCAACAGTACGGGTCATGAGATGGATTTTGATAATACCAAAATCATTACAACAGAATCTAATAGTAACCATCGTTTATTTATTGAAATGTGCCACATTTTTGGCAGTAACAACACCCTTAATTCAAAAACAGACATCAACAACCTTAGTGTTTCATATCACCTCCTGTTAGCAATGTCCAATAACGATTTTTCTTTAGATTTTCCCCAACCTGGTTAGAATCGAGGGTCAATAATTTTCAACCTAACCTGTTTCACTCTCCTTATAATATATCTTTCTTCCCATAAATAAATAACTTACCCTTTAATTAAATTTCATAAATTTCCTTACTTGTGCCAGCGAACAGTACCTTTCCTTTTTGAACGTCCCTGGTATACTACCGACGCCGATCGTAAGGCGCATGCGCGAACCACGACTGTCACCTGCAAAGTTTATAACTTCCTTGCATTCCTTATCGGGTTTGAACAATTTTATCAAATTGACGGCCATTATGGCTTAAAACTAATAAAAATTGTAGTAATTAATTAATTTTAAATGTATTTGTGGATTTTTAACATGTAACCTGGTGACAGGAAAATCTAGCATTACTTTTGTTGTGTGATATGCTGCATTCGCTGTACTGCTTTTGTAAATTTAAAATTTGAAATCTAGTCACATGTTTTGTGAACTACATGTGCCTTTTCGGTTTTGTGCCGCAAGTTGTTAGGTAAGATCTTAACTAATTACATTGTACAAACATCGCTTCTTATCTGTAACCTCTCCGTAGGTCTTGAGAATGGAATAAATATATTTCGAAACTGTCGACCTTAGCATCAAGTGGTTTTATTTCAACAAACCATTAATAGCTCTTGTAATCGTTGCCCAAGTACTGAGATTGGTGTTGACTATAACCCCTTTCCCAGTCAAATTCTTCGCCTTGTGTAGTAACCACCGAGCTGTGAAAAGGACTTTGTTATAGGAATAGGATGCATTTCTACCAAATGATCAACAGGGAGTATGGACATGAAGCAGTCACCCACATGAAAATGTGGCAGAACACCAGCAGGAAGCTGGCAGCCGCACGCAACAGGAGGATTTTCTTAAGAAAATGCCTTCAACACCAAGTGACACCAGTGCATTTACGAGGCTACATCAAAGCGTCAGAAAACCTCTTCAGCAACAATCAGAACAACAGGACTCTCAAACAAGTGGAGAACAATGAAAAAAGGTTACTACACAATATATTAAAAATTGAAATTGACGATATTAATGACACTATTAGAATGTTACATAAAAACTTACATATCTCCATGGAGAAGAGTAAGCAATTATTACCTAGAGAAATTTTCAAGTCCTTTAATATAAAACAAATTAAATCATATCAATTTCAACTTAATAAAATAAAAATTAATAACGTTAATAAATTAAATAACCTGTTGACGCCTATTGTAGCCAGTAGTAATAATATTACACCTGATAAGTGGTTCAAAAACCTCACTAATGTTATTTTCCCTGAAAATATTAAAAGGTTCCTTTCACTTGGACCGAAATTTGGTTTGCCTGTTCGCTTAAATAACAAATCAACCCTTTATAAATATCTTTCCCAAATCGAAGATATTATCAGTACACTAGACAACAAGGAAAGAAATAATTATCGCTCTTTAGTAGCTTTTCACCTTAGACTTCCTAAAAAATAAAAATAACACCAATAACCCCTTATCATCATTAGAAAGGGATTGCAATAAATTCTTAAAAGATAACCCAGATGTATTGATTTTACCTTCAGACAAGGGAAACGTTACTGTAGCCATGCAACGGACTGACTACATTAGTAAAATGCAGGTCCTTTTACAAGACACCCAGGTTTACAAACCCCTTAATAAAGACCCCACTTTGTCAATTGAAACAAAACACAATAAATTAATTAAAGAATTACATAATAATAATTACATAGATACTCCGTCTTACAGACGTTTAATTTGTCATAATTCAGTCTCCCCTAAATTGTACGGCCTTCCCAAAATTCATAAACCTGACATACCCTGCCGTCCCATTGTGTCATCAACACAATCTCCGGATAAAAACATTTCTAAATATCTAGCAGAAATACTAGGGAAAGCTTTCCTAGAGTACAATAGCTACCGAATTAAAGATAGTTTCGCTTTCAGCGAAAAGATTAATAATTTTCTTTTACCTCCTAATTTTGAAATCATTTCATTAGATGTGGTCTCACTCTTCACTAATATTCCTTTGGATTTAGTGATACAGGTGGTTGAAAACAATTGGAATCTGATAGATCCATTTACCAGCATACCAAAACCACAATTTATCAATTTACTCAAATTCATTTTTGATTCGACATATTTCTCATTTAATAATATTTTTCACAAACAAATTTTTGGTTCTCCAATGGGTTCAACCCTTTCACCAATTCTTGCTGAAATCATTGTTAATACCATAATAAAAGAATGTACCCCTAAATTGGCTTTCCAATTTCCCTTTCTTTACCAGTACGTTGATGACATACTGTGCGCAGTACCGGGTGGCGAGGTCGACAATGTGTTGAGTGTCTTTAATAGCTTCAATAAACATATTCAATTCACAGTGGAGCGAGAGAAGGATAGGTCGGTTCCTTTCTTGGATACTTTGGTCATCAGAACTGCATCTAACGAAATCAAACTTGATTGGTACGTCAAACCCACCAGTTCTGGTCGGTATTTGAATTTTCAATCTATACATAACATTCGACACAAACTTAATGTCGTAAGAGGTCTTAAACACAGAATCCTTACGATCTCACACCCAGATTTCCATAAGACCAATCTTAATAAATTAATTAACATTCTTAAATTAAATAATTATCCAATCTCACTATTAAATTCCATTTTATTCTCCAATACGATGAACAGGGCCACTCCTCTTGTTAGGTCTGTAAACGGGGACGACAAACCCCCTATGTACAAAAGTCTAATTTACATCAAAGGGCTATCCCACATAATAAAAAGGGTTTTCCACAAATTTAATCACATAATAATAGCAGATAAACACCACCATATTATAAAAGATTGTTTCTCCAAATTGAAAGATAAAACTCCAATTATGTTAACCCCAAATGTCATCTATCAGATAAATTGTAATGGTTGCCAGTCCACCTATATTGGGCAAACTTCACAGAGGTTGAAAGCTAGGATTACCCAACACAAAAGTGATTCCCGTGTAAAACCTAAGGCCTGTGCTTTAGCTAGTCACGTCAACAGTACGGGTCATGAGATGGATTTTGATAATACCAAAATCATTACAACAGAATCTAATAGTAACCATCGTTTATTTATTGAAATGTGCCACATTTTTGGCAGTAACAACACCCTTAATTCAAAAACAGACATCGACAACCTTAGTGTTTCATATCACCTCCTGTTAGCAATGTCCAATAACGATTTTTCTTTAGATTTTCCCCAACCTGGTTAGAATCGAGGGTCAATAATTTTCAACCTAACCTGTTTCACTCTCCTTATAATATATCTTTCTTCCCATAAATAAATAATTTACCCTTTAATTAAATTTCATAAATTTCCTTACTTGTGCCAGCGAACAGTACCTTTCCATTTTGAACGTCCCTGGTATACTACCGACGCCGATCGTAAGGCGCATGCGCGAACCACGACTGTCACCTGCAAAGTTTATAACTTCCTTGCATTCCTTATCGGGTTTGAACAATTTTATCAAATTGACGGCCATTATGGCTTAAAACTAATAAAAATTGTAGTAATTAATTAATTTTAAATGTATTTGTGGATTTTTAACATGTAACCTGGTGACAGGAAAATCTAGCATTACTTTTGTTGTGTGATATGCTGCATTCGCTGTACTGCTTTTGTAAATTTAAAATTTGAAATCTAGTCACATGTTTTGTGAACTACATGTGCCTTTTCGGTTTTGTGCCGCAAGTTGTTAGGTAAGATCTTAACTAATTACATTGTACAAACATCGCTTCTTATCTGTAACCTCTCCGTAGGTCTTGAGAATGGAATAAATATATTTCGAAACTGTCGACCTTAGCATCAAGTGGTTTTATTTCAACAAACCATTAATAGCTCTTGTAATCGTTGCCCAAGTACTGAGATTGGTGTTGACTATAACCCCTTTCCCAGTCAAATTCTTCGCCTTGTGTAGTAACCACCGAGCTGTGAAAAGGACTTTGTTATAGGAATAGGATGCATTTCTACCAAATGATCAACAGGGAGTATGGACATGAAGCAGTCACCCACATGAAAATGTGGCAGAACACCAGCAGGAAGCTGGCAGCCGCACGCAACAGGAGGATTTTCTTAAGAAAATGCCTTCAACACCAAGTGACACCAGTGCATTTACGAGGCTACATCAAAGCGTCAGAAAACCTCTTCAGCAACAATCAGAACAACAGGACTCTCAAACAAGTGGAGAACAATGAAAAAAGGTTACTACACAATATATTAAAAATTGAAATTAACGATATTAATGACACTATTAGAATGTTACATAAAAACTTACATATCTCCATGGAGAAGAGTAAGCAATTATTACCTAGAGAAATTTTCAAGTCCTTTAATATAAAACAAATTAAATCATATCAATTTCAACTTAATAAAATAAAAATTAATAACGTTAATAAATTAAATAACCTGTTGACGCCTATTGTAGCCAGTAGTAATAATATTACACCTGATAAGTGGTTCAAAAACCTCACTAATGTTATTTTCCCTGAAAATATTAAAAGGTTCCTTTCACTTGGACCGAAATTTGGTTTGCCTGTTCGCTTAAATAACAAATCAACCCTTTATAAATATCTTTCCCAAATCGAAGATATTATCAGTACTCTAGACAACAAGGAAAGAAATAATTATCGCTCTTTAGTAGCTTTTCACCTTACAGACTTCCTAAAAAGTAAAAATAACACCAATAACCCCTTATCATCATTAGAAAGGGATTGCAATAAATTCTTAAAAGATAACCCAGATGTATTGATTTTACCTTCAGACAAGGGAAACGTTACTGTAGCCATGCAACGGACTGACTACATTAGTAAAATGCAGGTCCTTTTACAAGACACCCAGGTTTACAAACCCCTTAATAAAGACCCCACTTTGTCAATTGAAACAAAACACAATAAATTAATTAAAGAATTACATAATAATAATTACATAGATACTCCGTCTTACAGACGTTTAATTTGTCATAATTCAGTCTTCCCTAAATTGTACGGCCTTCCCAAAATTCATAAACCTGACATACCCTGCCGTCCCATTGTGTCATCAACACAATCTCCGGATAAAAACATTTCTAAATATCTAGCAGAAATACTAGGGAAAGCTTTCCTAGAGTACAATAGCTACCGAATTAACGATAGTTTCGCTTTCAGCGAAAAGATTAATAATTTTCTTTTACCTCCTAATTTTGAAATCATTTCATTAGATGTGGTCTCACTCTTCACTAATATTCCTTTGGATTTAGTGATACAGGTGGTTGAAAACAATTGGAATCTGATAGATCCATTTACCAGCATACCAAAACCACAATTTATCAATTTACTCAAATTCATTTTTGATTCGACATATTTCTCATTTAATAATATTTTTCACAAACAAATTTTTGGTTCTCCAATGGGTTCAACCCTTTCACCAATTCTTGCTGAAATCATTGTTAATACCATAATAAAAGAATGTACCCCTAAATTGGCTTTCCAATTTCCCTTTCTTTACCAGTACGTTGATGACATACTGTGCGCAGTACCGGGTGGCGAGGTCGACAATGTGTTGAGTGTCTTTAATAGCTTCAATAAACATATTCAATTCACAGTGGAGCGAGAGAAGGATAGGTCGGTTCCTTTCTTGGATACTTTGGTCATCAGAACTGCATCTAACGAAATCAAACTTGATTGGTACGTCAAACCCACCAGTTCTGGTCGGTATTTGAATTTTCAATCTATACATAACATTCGACACAAACTTAATGTCGTAAGAGGTCTTAAACACAGAATCCTTACGATCTCACACCCAGATTTCCATAAGACCAATCTTAATAAATTAATTAACATTCTTAAATTAAATAATTATCCAATCTCACTATTAAATTCCATTTTATTCTCCAATACGATGAACAGGGCCACTCCTCTTGTTAGGTCTGTAAACGGGGACGACAAACCCCCTATGTACAAAAGTCTAATTTACATCAAAGGGCTATCCCACATAATAAAAAGGGTTTTCCACAAATTTAATCACATAATAATAGCAGATAAACACCACCATATTATAAAAGATTGTTTCTCCAAATTGAAAGATAAAACTCCAATTATGTTAACCCCAAATGTCATCTATCAGATAAATTGTAATGGTTGCCAGTCCACCTATATTGGGCAAACTTCACAGAGGTTGAAAGCTAGGATTACCCAACACAAAAGTGATTCCCGTGTAAAACCTAAGGCCTGTGCTTTAGCTAGTCACGTCAACAGTACGGGTCATGAGATGGATTTTGATAATACCAAAATCATTACAACAGAATCTAATAGTAACCATCGTTTATTTATTGATATGTGCCACATTTTTGGCAGTAACAACACCCTTAATTCAAAAACAGACATCGACAACCTTAGTGTTTCATATCACCTCCTGTTAGCAATGTCCAATAACGATTTTTCTTTAGATTTTCCCCAACCTGGTTAGAATCGAGGGTCAATAATTTTCAACCTAACCTGTTTCACTCTCCTTATAATATATCTTTCTTCCCATAAATAAATAATTTACCCTTTAATTAAATTTCATAAATTTCCTTACTTGTGCCAGCGAACAGTACCTTTCCATTTTGAACGTCCCTGGTATACTACCGACGCCGATCGTAAGGCGCATGCGCGAACCACGACTGTCACCTGCAAAGTTTATAACTTCCTTGCATTCCTTATCGGGTTTGAACAATTTTATCAAATTGACGGCCATTATGGCTTAAAACTAATAAAAATTGTAGTAATTAATTAATTTTAAATGTATTTGTGGATTTTTAACATGTAACCTGGTGACAGGAAAATCTAGCATTACTTTTGTTGTGTGATATGCTGCATTCGCTGTACTGCTTTTGTAAATTTAAAATTTGAAATCTAGTCACATGTTTTGTGAACTACATGTGCCTTTTCGGTTTTGTGCCGCAAGTTGTTAGGTAAGATCTTAACTAATTACATTGTACAAACATCGCTTCTTATCTGTAACCTCTCCGTAGGTCTTGAGAATGGAATAAATATATTTCGAAACTGTCGACCTTAGCATCAAGTGGTTTTATTTCAACAAACCATTAATAGCTCTTGTAATCGTTGCCCAAGTACTGAGATTGGTGTTGACTATAACCCCTTTCCCAGTCAAATTCTTCGCCTTGTGTAGTAACCACCGAGCTGTGAAAAGGACTTTGTTATAGGAATAGGATGCATTTCTACCAAATGATCAACAGGGAGTATGGACATGAAGCAGTCACCCACATGAAAATGTGGCAGAACACCAGCAGGAAGCTGGCAGCCGCACGCAACAGGAGGATTTTCTTAAGAAAATGCCTTCAACACTAAGTGACACCAGTGCATTTACGAGGCTACATCAAAGCGTCAGAAAACCTCTTCAGCAACAATCAGAACAACAGGACTCTCAAACAAGTGGAGAACAATGAAAAAAGGTTACTACACAATATATTAAAAATTGAAATTAACGATATTAATGACACTATTAGAATGTTACATAAAAACTTACATATCTCCATGGAGAAGAGTAAGCAATTATTACCTAGAGAAATTTTCAAGTCCTTTAATATAAAACAAATTAAATCATATCAATTTCAACTTAATAAAATAAAAATTATTAACGTTAATAAATTAAATAACCTGTTGACGCCTATTGTAGCCAGTAGTAATAATATTACACCTGATAAGTGGTTCAAAAACCTCACTAATGTTATTTTCCCTGAAAATATTAAAAGGTTCCTTTCACTTGGACCGAAATTTGGTTTGCCTGTTCGCTTAAATAACAAATCAACCCTTTATAAATATCTTTCCCAAATCGAAGATATTATCAGTACTCTAGACAACAAGGAAAGAAATAATTATCGCTCTTTAGTAGCTTTTCACCTTACAGACTTCCTAAAAAATAAAAATAACACCAATAACCCCTTATCATCATTAGAAAGGGATTGAAATAAATTCTTAAAAGATAACCCAGATGTATTGATTTTACCTTCAGACAAGGGAAACGTTACTGTAGCCATGCAACGGACTGACTACATTAGTAAAATGCAGGTCCTTTTACAAGACACCCAGGTTTACAAACCCCTTAATAAAGACCCCACTTTGTCAATTGAAACAAAACACAATAAATTAATTAAAGAATTACATAATAATAATTACATAGATACTCCGTCTTACAGACGTTTAATTTGTCATAATTCAGTCTCCCCTAAATTGTACGGCCTTCCCAAAATTCATAAACCTGACATACCCTGCCGTCCCATTGTGTCATCAACACAATCTCCGGATAAAAACATTTCTAAATATCTAGCAGAAATACTAGGGAAAGCTTTCCTAGAGTACAATAGCTACCGAATTAAAGATAGTTTCGCTTTCAGCGAAAAGATTAATAATTTTCTTTTACCTCCTAATTTTGAAATCATTTCATTAGATGTGGTCTCACTCTTCACTAATATTCCTTTGGATTTAGTGATACAGGTGGTTGAAAACAATTGGAATCTGATAGATCCATTTACCAGCATACCAAAACCACAATTTATCAATTTACTCAAATTCATTTTTGATTCGACATATTTCTCATTTAATAATATTTTTTACAAACAAATTTTTGGTTCTCCAATGGGTTCAACCCTTTCACCAATTCTTGCTGAAATCATTGTTAATACCATAATAAAAGAATGTACCCCTAAATTGGCTTTCCAATTTCCCTTTCTTTACCAGTACGTTGATGACATAGTGTGCGCAGTACCGGGTGGCGAGGTCGACAATGTGTTGAGTGTCTTTAATAGCTTCAATAAACATATTCAATTCACAGTGGAGCGAGAGAAGGATAGGTCGGTTCCTTTCTTGGATACTTTGGTCATCAGAACTGCATCTAACGAAATCAACCTTGATTGGTACGTCAAACCCACCAGTTCTGGTCGGTATTTGAATTTTCAATCTATACATAACATTCGACACAAACTTAATGTCGTAAGAGGTCTTAAACACAGAATCCTTACGATCTCACACCCAGATTTCCATAAGACCAATCTTAATAAATCCATAAGCTTTCCCTTTCTGTGGTCCGCCCGGCTACCCAATCGCAGATCAGTCTGTACAACGGGCGCCCTCGGATCTGCCAATATGGAGTAGAGGTTCGCCTCGACTGAAACCCATTCATGTTGCAGAGGAATCCGCTAACATGAGTACTACGGGGAATGGGAGCCCACCGAGGTGGCTACTCGGTCCCATTCATGGTGTGGGACTCGTAGTGGTAGTGGTACCGCGTAGGTAGTAGTCTGGCGGGACGTTAGTTTAATCAACGCTAGCATACCGTTATAGATTGGAAAAGGGCTTCTAGCTAAGGCCTGATCTCCCCCGTTGGCTCGCTGTTATGCCCAAAAGTCTATGGAAAGGGTGCTAAGTGCTAAGATCCTGATGAAAATTGTGAGCATATGCTGATGGCTGGAGAGAAAGAGTTGAATTGCAGGGCGGTGAGCCTGCTGGCTTGGAAAGCGACTCCGACCGCTGTAATGGTTAGCCACGGATTGACTCCCGATGGAAGGCGCGCGCAGCAATAAACCGCATCTGCCACCCTAACGGAAGACTGGGAGGAGAGGGGGTTTGTCGGTACTATCTATGACGGGAGTAACTACGACTGTGTGATGGATTCCGACAACGAGGAACGCCGTCCACCGTGGCGAGCGGAATTGGAGACCGAGTAGGAAATTACTATGTTTCCTCAGTCACGAAGTGTAATCCGGGCCTGGAAAACCAAACAATAATCCGAAAGGCTCTAGCAATCTCATGCATGGGTGATACCACAAGTGAATGGATTAAAACAACTGAGGCAACCCAGATAATTGCTGCCAATCCTGAATAAGTGCGGCCCTTTTCTGACGACCTTAAACTACTACAATGAATACAGCAGAATAATGCTACTACCAGCTAGGCCATCTATCTGCCTATTTTCTATATGCAAAAATTGTTCGGGATATATGCGTATCCATCACATTAGTTGCTCCGCCCCATTTCCAGAACGGCGGGTTGTGGGGTCCAAAGGTCTGCTCGAAAGGGCAGGCCAGGAGAGCACATACGAGCGCGCTCACCTATATGGTGAGATATAGTTCAGTGTGTCCAAACCGTACTCTTGCCCATACGTGGCGGCGCTATTCTTGCAAAAAAAATGACGGATCGACTCCTGTTGCCGAAGGGTTCAGCGTGAGAAACTGGAGTCATGTACAGACAGACCCGCCCATAATGGGGACAACAGGAGGTGAAGGGCCGACGTTAACCGGGGGGTTAGGGGGTTACCAGCCCATACTAACCAATCCCCAAAACTTACCAGGCCCAAATAATAATAGAAGAAATACCAGAAGTCGAAGGCTGCCACCGCGACCCCCCGACTCTGGTGATACAATGGGCCACTCATCTATATCACGACGGACGACTCCAACACCCACACCACCCGAACCATCATCTGTAGCAATACTACCTATATTGATCAATCCAACACCACCTGACACAGATCCTCTACCACGAAGGATGAATTCGCCACCCACACTACCTGCACAACCGCCTGCAGCTGATCTTATACCTAGAAGGATGACTCCACCACCTGCACCACCTGAACCACCTGCAGAGGCTCCACTAACTGCAGCAGACCTATTTATCTGTCCGGATTGTCCCCGTTTCTTTACAACTAAGCGGGGATTGGGAGTCCATCGTCACCATAAACATCCGGAGATATTAAATGAGGAAATAGTAACTGCGTCCAAGAAGGTTAGGTGGAGCCAGGAGGAACTGCGACTAATGGCGCGGGAAAAAGCAGAAGGGATACTGAACGGGGAGCTGTTCGTAAACCAATGCCTGCTGGAACGGATTCCGAGGCAAACACTCGAGGCCATCAAGGCAGATGGTCGTCGCAGCAATTGCTACTATGCGTGCTAGACGAGTGAACGATCCGGAGTCCAGTAGTGCTAGCGAAAGCGACAGTGAAAGCGTCGCGGAAGCTAGTACTGACTGCAGTGAGGTTGAGAATAGTGTGAGATCCCCCGAAGGTGAAGATGATGACAACGCCATTGCCGCAAGTCAAGGCCTTCAAGACTTCAATAGAAGAAGACGGCAGATGAGGGATCCCCGAAGAAGCTCGCTTGGGACTAGCCTCCGCGGTGCCATTCGTGATCTGATGGAAAATATCCGAGAAGCTGGCACCCAGGAATTTAACATCCAGGTCCTTGTGGCTGTTGCAGAGGCAGCCCTGCGAGAAGAACCAATGGAGCAAGTCATTAATAACTGGCTGCAGAATACACTTCGTCATCCGTAATCAGCAACGCGACGCAACACCGAACATAAGAGGCACCACGAAGAAGAATCAACGAAGACAGGATTATGTGCGAATCCAGTCCGGATGCAAAAGAGACAGAACGAGGGTAGTCCAGGAGATTATGGAAGGTGGAGAAAAATTTGTTGCTCATTCATTTGACGAGCTGAAGGGGTACTGGGCTAATCTATTTGAGACGCCCTCGATCCCGTACCCCAGGCTTGCCAATCCACCTGCCCTAGAGACGCTTTTACATATATATATGGGACCCTGTCTCGTGCGAGGAGGTGACTAACACCACCTTGTCACGCTCCTCAGCACCCGGACTGGATAGTATTACAACTCGTCAGTGGCGCAAAGTGAACCCTTCTGTTGGTGCTCTTCTCTTCCATGTGGTCATGTTGGTGGGCAGTTTCCCTGCTGAAATTCTCCAGACCCGGACATCGCTACTCCCGAAGAAACCTACACCTGAAGGCGAAGGCGACTACAGGCCGATTTCCGTAGCGTCAGTAGCTGTAAGGCAATTGCATAAAATCCTGGCAAAGAGATTAACGCGAGCCCAGCTGTTAGACACCCGTCAGCGTGTCTTTATATTAGCTGACGGAATGATGGACAATGTCGTAATGCTATAATATGGACTGCCCGTAGCCGGTTGCGAGAGGTGCACATGGCTACACTTGATGTGGCCAGGGCATTTAATACCTTAAACCACGATGCCCTCCCCACAATCATTCAGCGCTACGATCTACCAGCTGGTTTGCAACGATATATACGTCGACTGTACCAGAGGCCAACTACCAGGATTAATGTGCGAGGGGTGACTTCGGAAGAGATTGTTGTCCGGAGGGGAGTTAAACAGGGAGACCAGCTTTCTCCGCTATTATTCAACCTGGCTATCAACGAGATCATGAATGCCATATCAGATGAAGTCGGCTACCAATTGGCGGACACTAGAGTCAACTGTCTTGCCTTTGCCGACGATTTGGTACTGATGACTTCTACAGCCCATGGTTTACAACAGACGATCACCAGGGTTCAAGAAGCGGCCGCCAGCATGGGCATTACTATTTCTGCCCAGAAGAGTTCCACCTTTTCCTTATTGCCAGCAGGAAAGATCGAGAAAATAAAGGTCCTAACAAGAAGCCAATTTAAGCTAGCCTGTGGACCACTCCCTGCGACGCAAGTTTTGGAGAGGTGGAAGTATCTGGGCCTGGAGTTCGGTGTTGCTGGAATATCGCCGGTCGAAGCAGAGCTGGGGCATATCCTGGACAATATCACCATGGCACCGCTTAAGCCCCAGCAGCGCCGTGAGATCCTACGAACCTTCCTAATCCCCATGGTATATTATGCTCTAGTCCTGGGGAGAGTATCATTGGGAAGGTTGAAGGCGCTCGACCGGCAGAAAATGGTTGCGATTTCCCAAAGATGTACCGAAGGCCTACTTTCACACGGCGGTGAAAGATGGAGGGCTAGGCATCCCCTCTTTAGTGACTCTGATCCCATACATGACGATAACCCGCCTCAACAAAGCTAAAGAGTTAAAGCTCCCGGCAACCATTGCAGCACATACCACCCCGCGGCTCACGAGGAAGCTGCGGTGGGCGAAACAAGTGTTACGAAAGCTGGGAATGGATCCGTAGAGACTCACTGTTGAGGCGAAGAAAAAGCACTAGGCAGGTGGTCTGTACACTTCAATTGAAGGCCGCGAGCTGAGGGATTTAAATTCAAGCTCCCTCTCCACATCGTGGATAGCTCAACGATCAAGCGGCATCCCTGGAAGGGATTATGTGCAGTACCACCATGTACATATTAACTCTCTCCCAACACGTATTAGAACGTCAAGAGGTATGCGCCGCCAGAATCGGCAAACATTATGCTGAGCTGGATGCGGCGCTACTGAAAAGCAGCACACGTTATCTAGTGCTGCTAGAGGACAGATGGGGGGGGGAGAGTAAGAAGACTCAATGTCCTTTGTGCAACCACAATGTCAGGACTAAGACAAGCTGGATGGGAGGAGGTCACTGAAGAGCCACGAATCAATACTGCTGCTGAAGTTCGGAAGCCAGACATCGTCGCTAAGAAGAACGAGAGAGCGATTATCATCAATGCACAGGTGGTGTCGGCTACAACTCCTCTTACGGTCTCACACACACGTAACAGGAACTACTATGCCGACGACCGCGAAGTAGTAGCCGCTGTGGCAGAGCGACTACAAGTCCAACCCGAGGATGTTGCGACCACCACCTGCATCATCTCTTGACGTGGGATGTGGTGTCCAATCTCCCACCAGACTTTAAGAACCTTGGGCCTTCCAGAGGGCCTGCTTGCTGGGATGACTACTAGAGTGCTGCAAGGCAGCCATACAAACTGGGTCAGATGGAACCAGATGACGGGCAGACGAGGCGCCCGTCAGGTGGAGAAGCGAGCCTGAGTGGGCTAGATGAGTGGTCCTTGCGGTGAGCAGAAGGGTTTGCAGGAACCCCGCATGTGTTTTCGTCATATTTGTGTGTGCGGTGCGGACATCGCTACTCCCCAAGAAACCTACACCTGAAGGCGAAGGCGACTACAGGCCGATTTCCGTAGCGTCAGTAGCTGTAAGGCAATTGCATAAAATCCTGGCAAAGAAATTAACGAGAGCCCAGCTGTTAGATACCCGTCAGGGTGCCCCTATATTAGCTGACGGAATGATGGACAATGTCGTAATGCTAGATGCTATAATATGGACTGCCAGTAGCCGGTTGCGAGAGGTGCACATGGCTACACTTGATGTAGCCAAGGCAT
This sequence comes from Agriotes lineatus, assembly GCA_940337035.1. Lineage (NCBI taxonomy): Eukaryota > Metazoa > Arthropoda > Insecta > Coleoptera > Elateridae > Agriotes > Agriotes lineatus. Next base: position 233,272 of record CALNHX010000047.1, on the reverse strand, counting down.
TTAATACCTTGAGCCACGGTGCCCTCCCCACCATCATTCATCGCTACGGTCTACCAGCTGGTTTGCAACGATATATACGTCGACTGTACCAGAGGCCAACTACCAGGATTAATGTGCGAGGGGTGACTTCGGAAGAGATAGTAAACGGGTTCGAAGTTCGGATAAATCCGCATTGACAGTATTCTGCACGTGTTCTATGCATATTCTGTACATTTGGTGACATCTACACTCGGGTAGAAAAATGTGGCAAATTGTTGAATTTATGTGTGGAAAAATTGGCGAGTGAATGCAGGGACCTGCAGAAATGGCAGTGGAACTTTTTTGAGACAGTGGCAATAGTTGTGAATTTATTTATGTTTCTAGAAAAGTTAAGTGTCGACCATAACGTGTAATTTTTGGACTATTTTCAATATTTTTGAACAAAAAGTGACGTAAAATTTTGAACACTGTGTCTGCAGTTCATGTGTTCGCAAGGTAAACATAACCAAACTTCTTTTTTCATTTTGTGCAAATAACATTATTTTTAGTCGAAACACCTGAAATGAAGAAAGGATATGATATGAAGATGCCTCTGACTGAGGCAGAGTTGTATGCTTGCCTGGAGGAGGGACTATCTGACATCGAATATTTGAGTGACGAACCTGAGGATGAAATCAGTAACTTTCCTGACCCCTTTGATAGTATAAACTTAAAGTAATTGATGTTTATAATGCAATACATAATAGCCTTTCACTTTAGACCAAGAGGAAGACTACACCGCGGATGAAGAAATGGAAGATTTCGATGAAAGTTTGCAGCCGGAGGCAGAAATATGTGTACACTTGTGCTTATAACTAGGTAAATTGCTCGAATGCAATTGCTCGAAAACGAATTGCTCGAAATCAGTTGCTCGAAAGTCAATTGCTCGAATGTGACTTTGCTCGAATTGCAAGTTTGTCGAACAGCAATTTCTCGATTATCTGTTGCTCGAAAAAAGTAAAATTGTGAAATAGCCTTAACTCGAATCAGTTAAACTTGGAGGAAGATCTGTGCCAACTTTTTAATACTCGGTTAAATGCATCGCTAACGATTAACCACATCGACAGGTGCCATCGTTTGGGAAAGCCTGGGCCACGTGGATCGAGGCCGGTCATAATTAAATTTACAAGCTACCGTCATCGCAACCTAGTGTTCATGAACAAAAAGTTATTAAAAGGTACGAATATAATCATTAGGGAAGATCTTACAAAGAGCCGTGCCGATCTAGTAAAAAGCTTAGAAGTAAAATATGGGAAGCATAATGTTAAACACGGGATAGCAGGATCTTTTTCAAAGACCCGGTTACTAACCTCATTTCTAAATATTATAAGCTCAATGATATAAAGAACTTTAATTAATATACTTGCAACTTGAAGGTTATTATAAATGGTTGTTGTGTTTTACAAGAAATGAAGTTCGCCTTTTTAGTCGTTTTTGTTATTTTTTCTTGCAAGTAAATTCAACAAATGTGCTGTTTTTAGTGTGAGCTTACATTTCTTGTCTTGTTATTAGTTACCGTTATGGTCACTTTCAATTAGCAAGTTGATGTTCACACGGTGCTATGCTGAGTGCTGTCTTAATCTTACGATTTGATTTTGTTTTTTCCTTTCCTGGGATTTGTTTTCACGAAATTATATTTATTTACAAATTTTATTTATCGTATAGGTTTAAATAATAATTATATATTATGGGCGTCTTCAGAGCAGCTCATTTGAATGTTAGATCTTTGGTAGCACATTTTAATGAAGTCAGAAACGTTATTTTAGTAAATAATTACGATATGTTTGCGGTTACCGAAACATGGCTAAAAACTCAAATATCATCTAATAATATTATGATTAATGGCTATACATTCATTCGTCGAGATAGACCATGCGATGGTAGTGGTGTTGGTATCTACTTGAAATCTACAATAAAATTCGCAATGTTAAATACTAGTAGCACAATTGAGCAGTTGTGGGTTAAAATACATTTGCAAAATGAAGATGTTGCGTTTGGAGTAGCTTACAATCCTCATAAAAGTAATTATAAACTGTTTTTTGATGCATTTGAAACTACATTTTCACAATTAATTACTAGTGTGGATCAAGTTTTTTGTGTTGGTGACTTTAATGTGGATATACTTGATCACAACTCAACTGAAACTAAACATGTAGTCGGTGTCGTGAATAGTCTGGGATTAAAACAAGTGGTCGCTGAACCTACCAGAATCAGTAAAACATCTGCAACACTACTTGATTATATTTTAACACCTAATGTTAGCTTAATCAGTTCTGCAGGTGTTCTGTTCGCTTCTGAAATCAGTGACCATGAATTAGTATTTTGTAATACTATCAGTCTTGCTACTATTAAAAATGTGGAAAAAATATTTATTCCATCAGAACCTATAGCTTTACTTTTTATGCTTTTAATAATTCAAAAAATTTGCATCAACTAATGTGAACTGTAACTTCGACTGAACTTTATTTTTAATGTTGTTTTGATAAAATGCTATTAATTGATTATTTGGTAGCTGAGTACTTGCAGAAACAACAAAATATCTGTTAATATCCTCAACATTATTAAGATGGTCAGGAGTATTTAGCTTGTTACGTTTTTTAATGTTCAGCTTTTCCAACTCTGACCAAAGTTTATTTGAACTAAGGTTTCGAAACTTAAATTCGCCAAAAGCTTTCTTCTCGCGCTTTATTGCAGAAGTAACCGCATTTCTTAACTGCTTGTAGTACTGCCAGCTAGCTGGAGTTTTAGTTTGTTTATATCTCAACAAAGCTCTGTTTCGTAAGTTCATCATTTCACGCACAGTGTCAGTAAGCCACGGCGCGTAGGATTTTGTGATTCTATGTGTTTTAAAATTCGCATGTGTATTGAGTAACCGTAATATGTTTTCATTCAAAAATTTTACCTTTTCATCTATACTGGTGAAGTCATAAATAGAATTCCAAGCCAAAGATTGCAGATGCTCATCAAAAGTATTGTAATCAAAGTTTTTAAAGTTACGAACTGTAATATATTTAACCATACATCTTTGCATACCATTTTTGCTACCGTATATCACTCATATTATAAATTATTGTTTATCAAACTCTACTTTCCCCAGTGAATGGAAGAAAGCAGTTATTATGCCATTAGCTAAAACAACTGAACCTCAAACACTAAATGATATCAGACCGATTAGTATTCTTCCAACTCTGTCTAAGATTTTAGAGAAAGTAATTGCATCTCACTTACGTGTACACCTGAATCAATATAACATTATACCTAAAGTTTAGTCTGGATTTACAAAAGGGCATAGTTGTAGTACTGCTTTGTTAAACGTCGTGGATATTTTAAGAACTTGTGACTGCAAAAAAATGACGTGTTTACAGCAAAGCGTTTGACACCATCAATCACAATCTACTTTTAGCTATTTTGCATTATGTTGGTTTATCATCTGATGCCATCGAACTTATCTCAACATATCTAAAAGATAGACAGCAAGCCGTTAAATATTTAAATAACATGCGTGTTATTTGCCTGTAAATTGTGGTGTACCACAAGGGTCTGTGTTAGGATCATTACTCTTTATTATATATACGTCAAATATGTCAACAGCATTAATATCTTGTCAATCGCATTTTTATGCGGATGACACTCAACTTTACCTTTCATTTAGACCTGAAGAAGTTAGGCAAGCCCTTGTAGCAATTAATTATAATCTTACAAATTTACTAGAGTATTCTAAAGATCATTGTCTTAAAATTAACCCAAAAAATCAGTGTTAATGTTATTTGGTAGAAAGACAGGTAAACTAGAAGTTATCAATGGGATAAAAATATGCATTGATCAAGTTGTCATTCCAGTATCTGACAGGGCTCGTAATCTTGGCCTATTTATGGACACCGAATTGAGATTTAGTGACCACATATCAAGATGTCTTCAAAAGGCATATTCAAATTTAAAGGTAATTTACCAAAATAGACATATTTTAACACAAAAAATTAAAATAATGCTGTGTTACGCCATAGTTCTTTCACATTTTGATTTTTCTGATACGGTTTATGGGCCTTGTATAAAACAACACGATAAGTTGAGAATACAAAAAATGCAAAATTCATGTTTACGAGTAACATTTGGTATTAGCAAATACGAACATATTAGTCATAATCTAAAGGAACTGAAATGGTTATCTATGGAGAAACGACGATATCTTCATATGGCATGTTTATACCACTCAATTTGGCTTTTTAAAGAACCTTCGTATCTATTTTGCAAAATAACGTTCAGAACTGATGTTCACAATTTAAATTTAAGATTTAGGGGTATATTAACACCACCACAGCACAAATCGGAAATTTTTAAGAGATCGTTTACTTACAATTTGCCAAAATTATACAATGCTAAAAAACAAGTGGAGCTCACTGAAAAACAAGTGGAGCTCACTAAAAAAGAAGTCGGATTCTATGACACTGTATCGAAGCGTCAGCTGTCAGCTGTGAATTGTAATTGCGCCATTTGTCATCTGCTTTCAGAGTTCATTTTGTACGGAGCTGTGGTTTGGAGTCTGTGCCAATAATGGAACAAGAACAAGTATACGCAAATATATTAAATAAACTGACACCAGAGGAACGCGTTGTTGTCAACCAAAGACAACAGCCTCCGAAATAGAAGAATTTACAATCAATAAGTTTAAACGTTATTTAATTAATTTTTTATTGGGGCAACCATAACAATTCTGGTAATATATAAACGCATATTTTACTAGTAACTTCTGAAGACGCATATTAATTTTAATTTTAACTTTAACTTTAATTATTGTACTTACATTTTATTTATATTATACCTAGAGCAAATATTTTTGTTATTGCTTTGAGTACTCCTCATGGGTTAAGTGGAAGAGCAGTGATTAGTGTAATACTGATATGCTGAACTTCGCCCAATATTGTTGATTATTTTCTTAGTTGTTAATTTCTTTTCTTTTAATAAAGTCATTATTATTATTATTATTATTATTATATCGAATATAAAAAAACACAAATTACAAATTATAACCGTTATTAATAAAAAATAGGTATAGGTATGTATTACATTCCCACGATATTCACTTTCGTGTCTTAAGAAAAACCTATTTAACATGATTTCTAATAAGAACAAACCCGTTATCCTGATTATGAATACCCGTAATTACATTCCAATACATTCGAGTATGAAGCATTGTGGCGAGTAGACGCAAACTGGTGCGGCAGGCAAGATATATTATAGCTGTTGGTTTATTTGCGAACAATAATTTGTGTAGTGTTTTACTTTGTGCTGCTATATACTCTAAATACAACATGTTTACCAAGGCTCAAAAGAGAAACTAAGTGACATTATCAAAGAAGCTACAATATCTTTGCTCAATGACGATAAAATTGTAGATAAGTTGGCAAATTCGCTATTAACTAAAATAGAGGAAAAACTTGATGGCAAAATTAAAAAATTTGAAGCAAAAATACAAGATCTGGAATGTGAAAACGAGGCTATAAAGAACAATTTAGATAGGCTAGAACAATATTCCAGACGTAATTGTCTACGTATCTACGGAATTCCAGAAGAACCAGGGGAAAATGTAAAAAATAAAATTATTGATCTATTCAATAATAATATGAAATTAAACATTAACTCAAATCAGATTGATAGATAATAATAATAATAATTTTCTTTATTACCCTTGAGCAAATACACAATAAAAATAAATGACAGAGGAAAAGCACTATCAACTCAAACGGGTAACCACAAGGCGGGATTCAGCTGGTAGTAGGAAATCCTACCCCTCTGATCTTCCGTCCAAACCCTGATTAAAATAAATGAAAGTAGATTTGAACAACTGCCTAAATTAAATTACACTACTATCTGTAACGATCAAGTCTACAATAGTGTTTAGACAAAATTAAACCTATACAACTATTAATATATAGTAGTAATACTAGACGGGTTCTGGCTCAAAGTGTGTCTCTGCGCATGTGTTCTGCGCAGGTTGTTAATAGGGGTGATATTTGCGCGCGCCGGATGTCTGGGACGCACCGGATGTCGTGCAGACGTGTGGGGTATTTTTTGCGAGGTGATTGACCTTAGGGTGACGTCATAGTCTGGGTGGTGCACATGTGGATGACTCATCACAGTATGTGGCCGAATGTCGCGCAGACGTGTGGGGTATTTTTTGCGAGGTGATTGACCTTAGGGTCTGGGAAATTTGCGTGCACATGTGGATGACTCATCAGCATGTGGCAAACATGTGTTATGATGACTCATCGCAGCATGGGGTAAATTGCCTCCTCTTGACACAATTTCGGCTGTCAGTGTTGCAGCAACACGCGTACCTTCAACATGCCTGCAGCAAATTGCATTTGGCAGGCATATGGGAAATATTACAAGGAATTTTCTGAGTTATTTCCTTGGCTTGGCAGCGAACGTATAAGTGCTACCGTTAAGCTGGATGGACATCCGGACTTCTATACAACTAGTACAAAACTACGCCTCCCAGACTCGGATGATTTTTTTGAGTACAATGTGATGGAACCCATCGAGGAGTATTTAAAAAATTGGAATTTAAAACGTGAATGTGTAAAGAAAATCGTATACGAGTTATATTGATGCTCCGCCGTCATCCTAAAATTCAATTGGCCAGGCTAACCACCACCACCTGATTTTTTACTCCAAGACAATTGTAAAGATATAAATGTTTTTATTTATCTAAATCATATCATAGAAATATTAGTTCTACGATAGCAATGATCAAAGACTGCTTCTCAAATCATAGTTGGAGTCCTCCAATGGAACAACCGCACTTCTGGCCATCTAACATAACAAAAGTGGAGGGCTGCGGCTGTATAAATTGTATCAGGTGGTTAAGCTCAACACAAAATCTTAAGGCACCACTACAACAACCTGAACTGGAACAGGTGCCACCACCATCCCCATCACCAACTCCTTCATTTCAAGCATATAGTTTTACACTTTCTGAACCAACACTGCCTCTAGATTTAAAAATTAAGTTAGGTAATAAACTTATACATGTAATTATTAAAGATTAAAAATAAAAGGCTTTTTATTCTAATATGTGTTTTATTTCATACATTACAATGTATTAGATAAAATAAAAATTACAACAGTTGTTGGTGTTGATGTTGTTGTTGTTGTTGTCATTGTGCCATCTAGTAGTAGTAGGGAAAGCCTCATTGCAAGGCCTGGATCTGGTCAGCCATTTCGATCTCCTCGAAGGAAAGTTTAGTACTGTTACCACACTTTCCGCCAGATATGATGTAGTAGCAGCATCCAGAAAGTCGTTGCAGATCCTCATCTGTGAGACAGTCATATCTTGCTGGTAATATGACTTTACAATCGTGTAGCTCAATAGCTACTTTATCACCGTATCTTGTAGAACATCGAAACACACTTATTATTAAATATTTATTTTGAACAACTAAGTCTTTAACATTTTTCCACTCTTTAATCTCGTTCAACTTAGACAATTTTTCAGTGAAATCTGCCATGTTGTTAGAGCACGGTACAAGCACACACGAGAATGATAACAATGCTGCAAAATACTGAGTTTATATAGCACCACTCAAGATGTTTCTAAAATTATCCTCAACATGTGTTATACACACATGTTCTTGTAACATGCGGTTACGATGACTCATCACAGCATGTGGTAACATGTGTTATGATGACTCATCGCACATGTGGCACATCACAGCATGGAGCAATTTACACAATATTTTTAGCATCTATCCAGCTATTGTGCTGATTTGAAAATCCAAGCCATTTTACAAATACTTTGTTACGTTTTCGTTTTATTACACGTTCAACGAGATGTATGTCTGGATATTTAACTTTTTGAAGCTCTAGATCGTAGAAACACCCTCGAATAGGTTGATTTGAAGCATCTTTTAGTAGATAGGTAATTGGATTAGTTAATTTAACTTGATCGATTGTGAATATTTCATTAGTCCAGTTGGGTGTATATCCTTTTTCAAATATTGTTCGATATTTGCTAATTCGCACAGGATCGCCAACCTTAAATTTTACATTACTTAAATCTGTCATTTTTATATGATTATAGGCTTGATTGAGAATTTCCTGCTCATTACTCTTATTCACATCAGCAGGTTTTTTACCAATCGTACTATGTTTTCTGTGATTGTAGGTGTGACTGACTTGAGATAATAGAGAAAGCCATTTGTATGAACCTTGCAAACTAAACATCTTCCACATAATAGATTTAAGTGTACGATTTACTCTTTCAACGACACATGCTTTTTTTGAGCTGAATGTTGAGAAATGGTTAATTTTATATTTATTCATTAGCGTTTGAAAATCTTTATTGAAAAACGCTTTACCTTGATCTGTTTGCAAGTTCTTTGGAATTCGGCCGCTTTCAGACAGTATTTTTTCAGTTGCTCTAGCAACTTCCCTAGAGGTTTTGGTTTGTATAGGTTCTAGCCAAACATATTTTGAAAATACATCTATAATTACTAAAATATATCGATAACCTTTATTTACTTTAGAGTATGGTATCATTTCTACTAAATCAGCTTGATGAAGATCATCTAATCCTTTTACTATGACACGTCGTCTCCTAAAATTTATTCGTGCAGGCTTATGTAGCTCATCTACTATCTGAGCCTTAATTGAACTGTTTATTTTCGATATCTTTTTCTTCCGAGTCATTTTGAACTCCTCTAAATGGCGCGGTTTCACCAACTGTAGGTTTAGGCGACGGTTTAGTTAGATTTAGAGAAGAGTAGAGATGATCGATTTCAGATTGAATGTCTGTAAGAATTTCATTTGCTATTTCTATATTTGTACTAGCAGATTTTTGATGTTCAGAAAGTAGGTAAATAACCTTATTAAGTTCTTTGTTAAGGAACGATTTGTTGACAGCGTCTTCTTCATATAGAGGTTGTGCAAGATTGACTAATCGTTTATGTTGAAGATCAATATATTCGAAGTCGTCATCATCATCATATGATCCATAGTAACGATTTTTGTGCTGAATGTGACGACCGAACTTATCCCGCGACATTTTTGAACTGACGTTATTTAATAATTTTAGCTTCTTTTAACTCTTCTATTATGCTAACAATTTCATTTCTGTGATTTGAGTGACCAGCTGCTTGAGAGGCATACAGTAACTTTAATCGATTGACTAGCTCATTCGGATCGTCCCAGTAAACATAATCCAATGGTTTATTGGTAACCTGTTTATACATTTGCTGCATACCTTTACCAGTACGTTTTTTAATCGCGAATGGCGCTGCTGATGATGATGATGATGATGATGGTGATGACTGTTCAGGTTTTATAAATTTCTTATATTTCGCTTGGTTGAAACCTACCTTCTGAGCATTTTTATCAAAATCTCTATGTGCTGCATTTGTTCTGTCTATAATATCATTATAATTTGATATATCTGATCGAGTTGGAGTTATTTGAGGATCGTTTTTAAATAATAATTCGTACAAACCGGGTGAACCTTCATAGCGCACATTCTGAACAATTATATCTGAACCCTTTATATCCAGTTCAGCTGAACCAAAATAAAATTTGTTTTTATCAAAATCATATCTAATCCCATACCTCCCAAGCTCAGGTCTTTTTATAAGGTAATTGTTTGCATATTTTCTAGGAAGTTCGTCATACTGTTTAAAAATAGAACTTATAGCTTGCGGTTCTATGTTGCGAGGTGATTGAAATTCGTCTTCAGCAGACGATAGCGATTGCGATACTTCATCAGTCGGTTTTGGTGTAAATAATTCCAATTTTGGAAGTTTTTTTGGTGAAATATATTCTTCATCAGCATCATAATCGTATTTGGTTTTCCCTTTATCATCATCATCAGCATCGTCGTAATTGTATTTAACTTGCTTTTTCAATTTGAAAGGTGTAAATTGTGATAGTGATGGAAGATGCTCTTTTTTCTTTATCTCTCCTACAACAGTCTGCACTTTTTCTGTAACAGGCTTAAAAAACTCTCCGAGAATCTGTTGTTGCTGCAAATTACCCTCTTTAAGAGCTCTAACTTTCTGTCTTATAATATTTTTAGTTTTAATAAGTTCTGACGATGCTGCTGCTGCTGTACTCGTTTTCATTATTGATGAGTAGGCAGACTGTTAGGTAGGTAAACAGACAGACAGACAGACAGACAGACAGGTGGACAGGTAGGTAGACAGACAGGTAGACTGGTAGGTAGACAGATAGTTAGACAGGTGGACAGATAGGTAGGTAAACTGTTCAAAACCAGACCAGTTCACACACTAACAGCTATCTATCGAATAATAGATTACCAGAATTGTTAGATGTATATATACGAATCAAATTCATAACGATAGCGACCATTATTTAAATCACTATCTTTGTCTATTACCAAAAATCCGTGTTTATGTCTATTCCAACAATAAGCACACATTTCTTTAAATTGTTCATAAGTCATGTCGGTATTAACATGATCTCGATAGACCTTCTGCAAATTCACATCATCCTGCTTAAACAACACCAGCATGTTAGCATTATCACGAATAAGATGTTTAGGAATACATGCATATGTTTGACAAAGATAGAAACAGTCTATATTTTTATGCCGACCCATGCTAAAATATTCTCTCATAACGTCCTGTTTGTCGCAAGCAATGTCGTCAAAAATAAAAATGCTGTTAGATTTAGCTTGATCAGGTGGTACAATGTTCGCACCATCGCTGTATGTATAGTAACCAACCTCAGGAATTAATTGAAACAACATACTTAGATATTCAAACTTTGCTTGAAACAGCGATTTTGAATATATATAAATATTTTCGAATCGTACTCCATTAGCATCTACTATTAGCGAAATAATGATGTTTGTTTTACCACAATTCGATGGACCTAGAACGAGGCATCGTATTGTGGAAGGTAACAACGGCCCGTGTCTCCTGCTTAGAGATGTAGTATGATTATCGTCATGATTTTTTATTGACAAGCTATTTTTTAGTTTAACTACCCTCATGACGACTAATTGCAAACTCATACTAATACAGCTATACGCTTAATATATATTAAGGTTCTAATCAACCAGCTCTCAGTTCTATAAAATGCCTCGTCATCGAAACAGTAAACCAGTCATTCGACGGCGAGGTGCAGGTGTAGTCAATACGCTTATTAATAAATTGCCTTTCGAATTGCACATACCTGGATATCAATATTGCGGACCAGGCACAAAACTAGAGAAAAGAATTGCAAGAGGAGATCCTGGAATTAACAAATTAGATCAAGCGTGTCGCGAGCACGATTTGGCTTACTCAAAATATTCTGATAATATAGAGGAACGACACAAAGCTGATAGTATTTTAGCTAAAAAGGCTATTGAGCGTATTAGGGCTTCAGACGCTAACTTAGGCGAACGCGCTGCAGCTGTAGGAGTGACTGCAGCTATGAAGACGAAAGTAAAGATGGGGATGGGGGCTAAAAAGAAAAAGAGTCAAACTGGTAAAAAGAAAAAAGGTAAACGTCATTGTGGTGGTGCTCTTACTTTCAATCAAGTCTTGAAAAAAGCAAGATCTCAATTAGGAGGCCGAGGACGTTTGCAGCAAGACTTAAGCAATGCCGCGAATATAGCTGTTAAGGCAATTAATAAAATAAAAAGGAAAAAAATTATTAAAACTCCACGCGTAATACCTGTACCTAAAACAGGAGGAATTTTACCTTTGATTCCAATCTTTGCAGCTCTTAGCGCTTTAGGAGCTCTTAGCGGCGGAGCTGCAGGAATTGCAAAGGCAGTTAAAGATACCGAGTCTGCAAAGAAACAATTAGCAGAGTCTGAAAGACATAATAAAACGATGGAAACAATCGCTTTGGGTAAAGGGTTATATCTAAGACCTTATAAAAGAGGATACGGATTGTTCATGACAAAAAACTAGTAATGCAGCTACCAAACCGCGCCTTGACAAATATCGATTTACAATCATACGCTAAACGTTTAAAAATTCCAAACTTTCGAGGTATCTTTATGAGGGATGATTTACCGAAACAGGTTCGTAATATAGAATGTGGTATTGTAAATTTAGATGATAAAACAAATCTTGGCACACATTGGGTAGCTTACATAAAACGTGGGAAAGTTGCAATTTACTTTGATAGTTTTGTAGACTTACAGCCGCCAAAAGAGATTGTGAAATATTTGACAAGTAGCAAAGATGGTAGCTGTCATCGTATTAAATATAATCACCAGACATTTCAAACGTATGATTCTGTAAATTGTGGACATTTATGTCTTCAGTTTTTGTACAATACCATGTGTAATTGAAATTAATAGCTTCCAGATGGCTGTAGTTGTACATCTGCAGATCTGCAAGTTAAATGTATGAAGTCATTGCGTGAGAATGTTCTCGTAACTTGATATTTAACCCCGAGGAGCTTTGCACAGACTTCACACCATGAGTCACCAACCTCGACCACACATCATGAGTCACCAAACTCAACCGTACGACGAATATAGAATGCAACTTAACCGTTGGTTGGCGAAGCTAGAGGTGTTGAAAAAGGATGTGGAGACATATCAGAAATTAAACGATATGTCAACACAGTTTTTCCACCTGCAATTAAGCGATCTGCAGCAGCGACAGCAGCATCAACAGCAGCAGCAGGATCAGCTCTTCCTTCTCCTAATAGATCAATTCAATCATGCCCTGTCAATGGAGCAGTATAATAAAGAAGATTAGGGATAGGCGTAGCAACACCTGCAACAGCAAGCAGGTTCAATTTTACCCTATTGTTCAAATCCATCATTTCCATAAGAGAGAAGTGGAAAATGATGATGATCTTCCGCACAATTACTGGCAATTGTGCGCACTCGACAGGATGAGGTTTAAGGATAGAATAGATAAAATGTCGCTGGTGCTAGAGCCAGTTTTAAAAAAGAAATTAGAATGTATTATAGAAAATAATTGTAATAAATAGGATGTAGGAAAAAGGAAAATAAAACTCATTTGTTTAAAAAGTTGTTTTATTTCTAGTAAGCACATTTACAATTGATGAGATGTAGCATAACAAATTACATACATTTACAACAAATTTAATAAATTTCCTCATCATCATCCTCATTTTCATATCTCGTGTCTGTTAGTAATACATCGAGGGATAGTAATTTGGATAATAAATCTCTTAACTGCTGTAAAAGACTAGTATTTGAACAGCTTACGTTAAACAATGAGAACAAATCATTTTTATTAGCTCTAACCATAGTATTTGTAAATTCATTAAATTCAAAGTAAATTCTCTTCTTTTTAAAATATATCAAGCCGTTCATGTATCTAAATGCAGAATTAATCTTGGGAGGCAAACCTGGAAAGTTATTAGAAATTAGACCGTAAACTTTAGGTCTAAATGTGCATTCATCCAACTCGATAAATTTATTGTCATCGTAAAAGATATATGTTCGACCTGTGTAGGTATTTACTGCAGCATGAATCCTGCTGCTATCAGTCATTCCAAGCGAAGTGTAAGGTTTAGGGAAGCCTGGTATAAGTTGAAGACTGGGAAAATCTATTAAATAAACTAACCTATCAATAAATAAGACAACTTCGCCTCGAGGTCTTTGATAAACTGCAGAGATTTTTGAAAATTTTTTCGGTACAAACGGAAGCCAATCAGGTATATACAGAGGCCCCTCAAAAGTATGTTCATCTTCTGCTAGAGATGATGTCCAAACCCAATTCCTATAGAACATATACATACGTTTATTTATAATTAATAGCGTATTTACATCAATATTGCACAAAGCTGGAGCTGGAGGAATATTTCTGTTCTGAGTTGGTTCTGAAGTTGTTCTTTTGGATGATATTGTTTTCGCTGTTACTGTTTTAGTTTTTGTTGTTACTATTGTTGATAGGGTTGGTTGTGATGGTGGTGATAAAGGCTTACCATATAGCGACTGAAGTGCGTCAATATCGTCAGCATGCAAATCTGTTACGTGAGCAGATTCGAAATATGTGTACATTATAGCAGCTTTATTATGGGAATGTCTAATTCCTAAAGTATGACCTATTTCATGAAGTAATACATAAAATAAACTTACTTTATTCTTGGAAGGTTTATCTATACAATCAAAATACCAGTCTTCATTCTGATCTAAATGTATTTCAACAACACTGCTACCTGTAGCGTTATGTGGTGGAAAATCCGAGTGAGCGAGAATATTTCCAGGACCGTCAAACGGAACTATGCAAGTTCTACTATTCCAACTATAATTATGTGCAGCTTGTTTGAAAGATATTAAAATATTGGGGTTTTCAACATCATGAGAAAACTTTAACGATGAATGTTTTTCCCAGGTAGAAAATGCAGTCAAAGTCACATTTAATATGCTCATATGGATTGTAGGAAAATGCCATTTTATAGTAGTGTTATATTTCCATTTGGTAGTACCAAGAGTAAAGTCGGCACTATTGTCTCTTACTCCACAGCGTGGAGTGCGTATAAATTGAATAGTTTCCTCGTTAATTTTACCGTCTGCAGGTAAACCATAATCTTTTTGAAATAAAGATAAAGCCGTGCTAAAATGTACCTTACTCAAATTTGAAATGTTGATACCGTTTTCAAGATAACCAAACTTATGTAAATGCTTAACAACCATCTCTTTCTCGTCAGTACCTTCAACAAAAAATATTAGTAGAGCTATTACAAAAACTGATACGCCAGAGGATGTCATGGCTGGCATGTGTGTGCAATATGATCAGCAGCAGTAATCTAATCACCAACGTCTTCTCATAATAATATATATAATATTCTGAGAGGAGGTCGTTGGCTGACGGATTAAATTAATAGCCTCCAGATGTTTTGCATCAGTTCTAGTTAAGCTGTCTAATATTAAACATGTCCTGGACTTTTACACTGTCTGGGAACGAATCTGTTCTCACGGCTCAGTACCCATCCATACATCTGGATTCTGAATCTGAATACGTTATAGGATTAATCAGTTTTGAAGCATATAATACTATACCTAATATCGAATCAGATAATAATAAATTTCATTATACAAACATTGACGGTAAACCTAGTGTAATTGAAATACCCGAAGGTTCTTATGAAGTCAATGATATTAATCAATATATTCGTCGTGAACTAGGTATAGGCGGTGTAAGTAATTTAACAAAGCCTAAGCTACCCTCTCCTCAAACGGGTAGTGGTAATGATGTGCTAGAAAATATTGTACAACAACGAGCAGAACCTGTGCTACGTATTAAAGCTAATAATAACACACTCAGGAGCGAAATAAAATCAACCTTTGCAATCGATTTTACTGCTAAAGATAGCATTGGACAATTATTAGGCTTCAAACCTAAAAAACTGAAACCTTATGGCAGATATATTTCCGATAATCCTGTAGATATATTTAAAGTTAATACTATATGTATTGATTGTAATATCGTAACTGGAACTTATCACAACAGCAGTGCTGTACACAGAGTTCATCAGTTTTTCCCTACAGATCCGCCAGGATTTAAAATTGTAGAAAATCCTTCTAATGTTATATATCTACCAATCAATACGAGAATTATCGATAACATTGTCATACAAATACTGGATCAAAATGGTAAATTGGTCAATTTCTGTGGAGAAACCGTCACGGTAAGGTTGCATCTCAAAAAACAAAATGGTGGTTAGATACAACTCTTTAAATAAACAGCAGCAACAACAAACATATATTAGGGATGAACAGTTTGTATCCAACATTAGTAGACTACCTGCAGTCGACAGATTAACATCTGACAATAAACTGTTACTAAAATCTTTGGGGTTTAAGTTAACTGATAGAAGTAACGACGGCGAAGGGAAAAGGAAGAAGAGAAAACATCTGGTCCGTTATTAAATTAAATTTTGTTGTTAATATTAGAAAAATTCTAATACTCTGCCATATTAAGAGCGCTTGCTTTTCATCATCATCATTAAATAAAAATGACGGTTTCAGAAGTACTAAACGTTACTGAAAAAGCTTTTCAAGATAATTCAATTATTTATGCAGAGAAACATACGCACCAACCCTATTCTTCTACAACATTTAATAATAATGATGAAATACGAATACCTATTTTACATCAAGATGTGTACACATTACCATGCAACAGTGTTATATGTTTTGAAGGAAAATTGTTAAAGAATGTAGATAGTAAACCTACTACAACAGGATCATTTGTAAATTTAGGCATATCTCACCTACTTGATGAAATTAGATATGAACTTAATGGTGTAGCGATTGATCGCGTGAGAAATGTCGGTATAACTGCAACTATGAAAGCTTACGTATCATATAATTCGAACCAAAGTATTTGGAGAATGCAGGTTGGGCTCCAACCAAAACAACTATTGAGGGATTGGTTGACTTAAAAGGCAATTTTCAGATATTTGTCCCCTGCGAAATGCTGATGGGAGTTTTTGAAGACTTTAGAAAGATTTTACTAAACGTTCGACAAGAATTAGTACTTATTAGAGGCAATCATGATTTAAATGCTGTTATTAATGCTACTGCTGATGAAAAGCTTAAAGTAGAATTAACAAAAGTGTATTGGAGAGTGCCGCATATTTCGGTGGCTGATGTAAATCGTTTAAAATTATTAAAATACGTTGAGCAGAGTAGTCAGTTGGAAATAAATTTTAGAAGTTGGGAATTGCATGAGTATCCAGTATTACAGCAAACAAAACGGCACACTTGGGCGATAAAAAATGTTAGTCAAGTAGAAACTCCACGCTACATTATTGTAGGTTTCCAGACAGACAGAAAAAATAAAAATAATAAAAATATGAGTCAATTTGATTCTTGCGATTTAAGAAATATTACACTTTATCTCAATTCTGAAAGATATCCCTATGATAATTTAAATCTAGAATTTTCCAGCAATCGTTATGCACAACTGTATGAAATGTTTGCAGGATTTCAATCGTCTTACTACGAACATGACAATCAACCTGTTCTTACACCTGTACAATTCAAAAGTATAGCTCCATTGGTTGTAATAGATTGTTCTAGACAAAATGAGACATTAAAAGGCGGTGCTGTAGATATTCGGCTTGAATTCGAAACCAATACTGATATACCGCAAAATACATCAGCTTACGCATTGATTTTATTCGATCGAAAAGTAAAATATAATCCTTTCACCAGCGACATAAAAATAGTTAACTAGATGTTGCACGATTAGTTGCAGATTGTCTGTTCGTTCAATAACAACAATAGTGATTGCGATGAAATTTATTGATATTCAAGGTTTTCAGTATAAAAATAGCAACTTTATTTGTAAAGAAATAGCTGTATATGATAGTGATACAAATGATACAATCCATCAGATTGTAGAACCACCGATACCGTACGAGCACCTTTCAGACGCTTTAAAAGATCAGGTGGTTTGGCTTACAACTAATCTGCATGGGCTAGAATGGAACAATAATGGAACAATACCCTACGAAGAATTATCTCTGTACATCCGGAGGATCATACAAACTAATGATTTCATATTTCTCAAAGGATTAGATAAAAGAATATGGATTAAAAAAATGTTGATTGGTGAACAAACTGATAATGTAAAATTTATTGATTTACCAGCTTGCCCCAATATAAAGCAATTAAAGACTCTGTATAATGCTAATTTTTGTTCCCATCATATTGGTACAAGAGTGCAATGTGCTAAACAAAATGTACACATTTTGCACAAGTGGTATAATGAGTGTCATTAATTGCCATTAGTTGACACTTAATCTGCACATGTGCATCCTGCTGCGAAAGCTTAATCTGGACCTCCTGCTGCGCAGTATAGAGTAGTAGGAGGAAATTTGCATGTATATAAGAATAACTGTTCTGCTATAGGAACATTAATTCAACATGAGTCCTATGTGTCAGCAACTGCCTGCTATTTCGGCGTCAACGTCACCCGCAACCGTCGACAGCGATGAGGGGTCGTGGACGTGGCACCAGCCTCAAGACGACCCCCATGTTTGGTCGGGCATGGAGGATGTCGACGATCCTCCAGCCATTGACGTTGACGACGATGACGATCATTCATCCATTGGCGTTGACGACTATTCATGTTGCGGTTGCGAATATTGCCAGGGGTTGCCAGAATCGCCATCATCATCGCAGCCCCAGCAACCACAATCACAGCTTCAGCAGCAGCAGCTGCCAACATATTCGGCGATTGACGATGTCGATGAAGTCCTGGTAGTCGACGATGATGATGACGATGACGATTATTCATGTTCTGGGTGCGAGTATTGTCCAACACCGCAATCGTCATCATCATCACAGCCTCAGCAACCGCCATCGCCAGGACCATCACAATCACAGCTCCAGCAGCAGCAACCGTCATCATATTCGCCTGAACCATACCAACAATATCAGGCTGAGTATGAATTCAGCTTACCTGCAACGACCATACCGCTACATATTTCTCCAATAAAAATTAATATAAAATTAGGTAATAATAGTTATATGTATATACTGAATACTGAATAAAAGACGTTTATTTTCATACATGTTTTATTTATGAGTGAAACAGAACTTAGCCTTAACAGTACTGAATAAAAGACGTTTATTTTCATACATGTTTTTTATTTAATTAAATATCTTATGTATTCATGAGTGAAACAGAACTTAACAAAGAGTAAGTATCAATATAGTCTTGAGGTGTTGTTGAGGGCCAAGGACCGGAACAAGGACCAGTTCTCCAACCGACAGCTTCGCCATTTTGAGCTTTTCTGATGTTTTCCTCAAGCCATTTAAAAATATCTTTGTGCTGATGTACAGCGCTGGGTTGAAATATATAAGCTATGTGGTGTGTATTCAAATACTGGAACACGTCTTCTATAAACTTGATGCGAGCATAATAGGCTGCCTCGAAGATCGCATCGTGAAGAAAATATGGATATTGTTGCTGCTGCTGCTCACCTGCTACAAATTCAATTCGAGAGTCAGATGATAATAATATTTCAATAAGAAAATGCTGCTCGTAGGAACTGGTGTGGTGTAGAGATAATTTTGATAGCACCAAGTTAAGATCTGTCTCACTATTAATTTTCAACTTTCTCCCTCTTACTTCGTTAATAATTTTTCTAATAACATCGAAAGCATCTAACATAGTTCTTAAAATTTCACTTACGACATCAGTTTCAACAGTTTTAAAGTGTGTAGCCCAAATAAGAGTTTTACTAGGTATAGCAATACCAACTTTTTGTAATATATACTTCAAAGTTTGCAAATCGTTACGTCCTATAGCATTACGTAAATGATAATTATAGGTTTCTTTATTTTTAACGTACAGATCTTTGTTCAACCACTGTATATTTGAATTTTGCTGCGGCGACAACATTGTGCAGACTGAGATATCTTATACTGTTTACATATTACTTATACATTAGAGATGCAAGGAAAATAAAAAACATATTGCAGAAAAAATTGTTTATTTGCAGTAAGTAAACACATATATACAATTGTATGAGCCCCTCCAGCTGTGAAGCCTTCTTCGACCGCAGTCTGGGTAGGTGGTTAGCCTGACCCATTGAATTTTAAAGAAAAAATAGGAGTGACGATCATCAAAGGTGTTTTATATAAGCCTTCTTCAGCCGCAGCCTGGACAGGTGGCTAGCCTGGTCCATTGAATTTTAGGATGACGATTATCAAATGTGTTTTGCATGTTTTCTAAGCCTTCTTCGACCGCAGTCTGGGCAGGTGGCTAGCCTGATCAATTGAATTTTAGGACGACTGTCAAAGGTTTTTTCTGCATGATTGTATTCAAATAATGAGTGTTGCAGAGACATGTGTACTTTATATTCATGTGTTTGGCAGTTGGTAACCCCAAGGCAAAGTATCTGTGTAAATATAGTTTACTATTCTTTTGTCATCGTGACAGTCTAACGCCTTTTTTCTTTGTTTTAAAGAAAAGACATTGTGGGTTTTTGATCTAATTGTTCGCTGTTCGCAAAATACAGTCTCGTTATTAAAAAGACTGTCTTTGTAATCGTCAAATGTAATTCTATTCAAAGCAGCTCTGGTAATACCTTTAGCTTTCTTTGTAATTCTAAATTCCTCATTCTCATCATTTTCTAGTGTTTTCAAAGCATACATTTTTGCACGTAAACCAATAAATTCTGTAATTATTTTTCCGCCCATTTCGTCCTTCATTAGGCCTAGAACCTTTTTATTAGCTTGCGGAAGGTTATATGGATTGTTTGGTGGATAATCGCTTGTATCAAATTTGTGAATATCTTCTCGCATTAAATCGTATATATTCGTGGAGGTAAAATGATATACAAAACTATCTGTGTCGGTGTAAAGCAATTTTGCATTATTAGCCATTTTCTGTTTAATATATTTATAATGGAAATCGTATATTAAAATTTTTGAAAGATCTAGAATTGAAAATCCTACATATATTGGTTTATTAAAAACTACTTCCAACCGATCTAATTCTATGAGTACCAAGTTTTCATCTTTATTTAAAATAGTAATGCTGTGAAAATTTGGTTTTGATATGTATGCATTGACTCCGTACCTACCTTCCCATTTAGAAAGTAATTTTACTGATTTGTATTTTCTAACATTTTCCATAGTCTTTCCAAATACAGCGTTATTCATAAGTTTATAGAAATCTTTTTCAAAATTATTTTTGGCGGCTTGTCGTAATTTTGTATTTAAATCTATGTACGATTTAAGCCAAGCTGATTGTTGAAATTTTAATATTCTATGAATTTTTACAATTTTCAAACCTAAACTTACAGCCTGTTGCAGATTGCGATAATGTATTATGTAGTTTTGTTTTTTAAATAATGTAGTCATTAATTTTGAATGTTTCGATGATGGTGGCGTATAATGATCAGGACAAAGAGGCAAATCTTTGTGAAGTTCGAATAAATGTTGAGGATATTCTAAATCAACTTCATAAATATATCCTGTTTCAGCATTTTCTGGAATATTTAAGTGATCAATATTATAGATTTCTAAATCATTTACCCATTCAAATCCCCCATACGGTAGATATTCGGACATTGCCTTGCCGTACATGTTATTAATGTCAAAATACAGGATATATGATTCAGGATCAGTTTCTACATATTTTTTATGCATATATCGATTATTAGCTTTAGCGTACCGATTTGAACACTGCGCTAACCCTCCTCTAATTCCCTTTTCTATGAAAAGCAGTTGATCTACATCTGTCAGTAATTCAAGTTTAACTTTAGTAGTTTTTAGCATAGCTTGAAAAGAAAGTCCTGGTGCTGTGTAAAAATGTAAAGCATCTAATCCGTATGTTTTCATACAATTTTCTCTGAAATTTTCAAACACATCGGCTAAGAGCAGAACGTCGACAGTAAGGTACATATCTGCATACTGACCTAAAGTTTGCACATTGAAAGTGTTCCAGACACGCAGCGCATGTTCATAATTTTCATCAGAAATAGCTGTTCCATGCAGCTGGTTAAAAAAATGAGTTTTTTCGGGAAGAGTATTGTCATTCAACTTTTCAAAACTGTCTAAATAGTCGTAGGGAAAGATCCCCTTACGTAGTAATAATTGAAATTCTTCTTCGCTCTTACAAAATTTGCGCGTAATAATTTTTAGGTTATTCGGTAAATTTAGAGACAATTGTTCTAAGCTGCTAGCCATGAATCGAAACGAGTCTAAAAATCTAAAATAAATATTTGTTCCATGCATATGCTTTGTAAATGAAATATATTTTCCTTATTTATAGGTAATAATTTAATCTCTCCCCTAATCAGGTTTGCTAATGGTTTTATAATAAAATGTGCATCATACCCGCTGAGATTATGAAAGAGAACAGGAATATAATAAGCATCTTTGTAATTAAGATTACAATGTTGGTGAGCACTGCCTCTAAACTCACCTGTCTGATGATTGTGATCACGTACACGCACGTCTTTGACAGAGAAGGGTTTTTTGCAAATATAACAGCATACTGATTTTTTAAACGACTCGTTTTGCTGTTGACTAATATTCATAGGTTGCACATTTTTCAATATATCACTTACTTGATATGTTATAGTCTGTAATTCTTTTACAAATCGCTCAATACAGTCAGCACCGCGATATATCCAAAATCGTGATCAACTGTCGTCATATGAGCATTTTAAATAATATGCGATACTAAATGGCGTGTGTTTTTGATAAACTGTACTATTTTCAGCTGACATAACAAGGTTGTTTTGCTTTTCTAAAATACATTCCACGTCCGCGTAGATTGAAAATGGCACTTTTTCCTGATATTTATAGTTTGTAAATTCTATGCATTCGCCTCTGTAAGGCATTCTAACTTTAGTTTTATTTACGCTATTACAATTTTTAATGTGATTTATGTGCGACTGTTTAGTTACGAAGTGATTTAGACAAATATCGCATAGAAAAGTTTGAGATTTTCTCTTATGCATCTGAGATGTAACCAATCTAGATAAATTTTTAATCCAGCAAAAATGAAACTGCTTCTCCCCGTTGGGTATCATTAATAAATGTATAGCATCCTTATTAATTAGTGTATTTTTACTAATATATATCGGCAGTACTATATTTTTACTATATTTATTTTTCTTTTCTAAAGTATAAATATTTATAAGCAAATCATTCATTCTTTCAAATTTTGATACGTTTTTTAATTTTATTGGAAATTCTAGGCCTGCGTAATTTAAAACTTCGTTGAAATGCGGATACGAAGATATTCTATCAGAATGATTATCTGCAGGACGTAATGCCGATACTATTGACCACAAAAAACAATATTGATCATCATTTTTTACGTTAACTACAGCTTTTTTATTTTTTATATCTTGAGGCAAGTCGATATAACTACCTACCGTTAGGGGACTGTAATTATTTAAATTTACCTTTAAATGTAGTATCTCGAGTAAACTCCAACCTGAATCACGTTCTTGAAACTCTTATAATTTTGTCAACAGTTTATTTTCCACATAGTTTGCGTACCATTGTTTTATATTAGTACCAGAATCAATTTTTTCATTTTTAGTAGCAAACGTTTTTAAATCTATCTCCCCACTGCTAGGTTTGATAAAATATGCGCTAAATATTACATTAGCTTTAAAGATTAAATTATTTTTCATAATCTTTTTAATTTTTATTGAAAAACTTTTATACGATTTTGAAAGAAATTCTTGAGGCTTTTTATACCCCAAATTTGCAATGATGCCAGTCCTTATTCGACTATGAAAGCATGATTCTACGTCTTCCCACACTAGCTTGTTTTTATTTAACTTTTGCTGTCGCTCGTCTCCTACACCTGATCCTCTCTTTACTAATTTAGTTTTTAAATTTCTTAATAATTGCCGCTGTCCCTTTAATAAACTAAGGTTTGCTTCTAACTTGAAAGGATTTTCATTCTTACCACCACCATCACGAATAAACCGCCTAACAGTTAAAATAGTTCTATTTACAAGCTTAATCCACCTATCAACCTCATCACTACATTTTATCAACTGTAATGCACTCCTAATTGACTTTATAGAATTTGAACTTAATTCTGAAATGCTATTTGCCCCACACATGCTGAAAGTACGCGTGTCGCTGCAACACTGATTTTGCAGACAGCCGAAATGGCGTATTTAGAGAGAAAACACATCTGGCGAGCAATGATGTCATCACCCGCAAATTTCTCACACACAACTGAGGAGGCAATTTACCCCATGCTGCGATGAGTCATCATAACACATGTTTGCCACATGCTGTGATGAGTCATCCACATGTGCACGCAAATTTCCCAGACCCTAAGGTCAATCACCTCGCAAAAAATACCCCACACGTCTGCGCGACATCCGGTCATCATAACACATGTGGCCACATCTGTGATGAGTCATCCACAAACACATGTGCGCCACCCAGACTATGACGTCACCCTAAGGTCAATCACCTCGAAAAAAATACCCCACACGTCTGTGCGACATCCGGTGCGTCCCAGACATCCGGCGCGCGCAAATATCACCCCTATTAACAACCTGCGCAGAACACATGCGCAGAGACACACTTTGGTCCAGAACCCGTCTAGTATTACTACTGCAACTCGGAGAGAATGCTATTTTGCTTCAGTGCAATTTCTGACTCTCGGGCTTCGCCCTCGAGTCAGAAATTGTACCTCAGCAAAATAACGCATTTCTCTCCCTCATTGCATAATCTACTATTAATTCCAATTATGTATATGGCTGTAAGCAGGTGACAAAACGTCACTTTGAAGTTTGGCACACAATTTAGCAGGCCGTAGTCTTTACGGTCACTTTTTACGGCCAGGCCGTAAAGAGATTGCTTACGTAGTAGTAAACAGTCCTTAAAGAAATATTTAACAAGTAGGTATTACAAAAATTTACAAACAGTGTCAAATTTAGTCCCCAAACTCCAGTATTCCTAAAGTTGAATGCAATAACGTTAGACTTTGAATATTTGTCACTTGATTTAGTATCATTAGTAAAGCTCACAATTATGAGAGAACAATGTTCCTGCAGATAATTACCTAAATTCATTAAAAATCGTTCTCTTAAATTATTAGACGATATTAACTTAAATCATTGTAAAAAATTATGATTTCAACAAAATGGTGCTCTGCTACATAATGCAGCAAGAGACTCCTGGAACTTCCCACAATTAGTTAGAACATTTGGCTGGTTAGATCGCCCAACATGCTGCTGTTAGTTTTTTACATGTTTCTATATATACCGTGCGTCCACGAGACTACGCACCATGGCGCTGGAGTGATGCTAGTTTATTTTAAAGATCTACTCTTCCGATGGCAATTGATAGTCAAACGGTTGCTAAGCATTGACCGTTAAAATTGAATTTGCAACTAACAAATAAAGTGCATTCGAACGTTTTTGAATGGTCATGGCTATACAACGTATGAATAATATGTTGGTGGCACTGTAAGTCTATGTCAAATTCGAGGTTAACAGGTTGGGTTTTGCGTCAGTCTGTGTCAAAACTGACGCAAAACCTAACCTGCTATCGTCGAATTTGACACCATACGTCAAGTTGAATACGACTAATCATTTATTGCCATAGAAAAATAAATATAATAGGGTTTGTCATTAAGCTGTTTTCGTAAAAGCAAGAGCTGATCTTTGGGATAAATTAACATTGCTCTGATTCCATGGTGCAAAACCCTATGGACACACGGTATATTTATTTATTTCGTACTCAGCCAACAGCCGTTAGGCCAATTATAGGCGTCGCTGTGCATTTATGAGGACTTCCAACCCCACTAACGACAGTGATGATGTTGTTAATGACTGCCGGGACCAACTATTTCCGTGACAGCCGTATCACGAGGCGCCGAGAGATACAGCCGTGGAATTCCCATCCAAGTTCTGACCAGAGAGAGCGTTGCTTAACTCTGTTGATCGAACGTTGACGCTTGTTCAAGCTACACCACCCGGGACCTATATGACAAAAGTAGAGTACCTAGGGGGATTCTGGCTCAAAATGTGTCACTGCGCAGGTTTTCTGCGCAGGTGTCTGCGCAGGTTTCTGCGCAGGTCTGCGCGCGCAGGTTTATCAAGGTCGTTGGTCTAGCCGGGGGTCACGGGTCTAGCCTGGGGTCAAGGTCACGGGCCTCACCTAGGTCACGTGCCACTTCCGGGAATTTTTTGGGTTAAAAGTGTAGTTTTTGAAATTTTCCCACGCTCGAGCGTCTGAGTACGCAGACATGTCTATTCATGCAGGATGTTATCAGTAAATCAAAAGCTATTGTTTTTCTCAGGCTCGACCGGATGTGAGTCATCGTCTGACAGACATGTTTATTCTTGCAGGATGTTGTTGAACAATGACAATGAAGCTATTGTTGTCTGGAGGAATTTTTGCTGACAGCCACTACAATATAGGTAAGAAAGAGGGGTTGGGCTGCTATTCAACTACCCTGTTTCAACTACCTGTTTGAGAAAATGTGCAAGGTTGCTAAAAAATAAACCGAATTAATTGTGGTCTAATAGTATATATCGAATTATTTCCAGCTAAAAAGATGCAATATAAAAATCCAAACCATTTTAAATAACTTGTTAGGTTTTTGTTTTATTACGCGTTCGACGAGATGTATGTCTGGATATTTAACTCGAATAGGCCCATTGGAAGCATCTTTTAGTAGATAGGTAATGTGTTCGATCCCACTGGAGGACTGTTTAAGCGGTAGACAGTATATAACATAATACAAAAGTGTTGCGGTCTTAGAGACATTGGGAAATCTGCAACATTGTTTGTAAGCAAAGTAAATATTAAGTGTTTTTTCCAATACTTTATTAAATACACAGTCTCGAAAATTGAGCCGATAGTTATATATTTTACTTTTGCTGTTGGATTTATGTACAGCACCCCCTCGCTTTAGAAATAAGCAAGTTCCTAAAGAAATATTATGATGCTGTAGAGATTTACACGTTACAGGTCTGTATAAAAATTACGTATTTATTAAATATTACTGTTAACAAAGCTGTTAAACGTATGATACAGGCAGTTATTAATTAGAGTGGTGGTTTAATTTTATCATTGGAATTTCGGTTTCTTACAACGGTATTTGTAAATCATTCGTAAGTAGTCCACCGATACACATTTATTTACGTTATGCATGTGCAGACTTGCTTGTTATGCAAGGTCGTTGACTTATCGTATGCAGTGTAGGAAATGTTATCATATGACTTTGTCAGCACGCCATAAAAGTTGGTTTTTGTAGTATAAGACATCCGCAAGCTAATTCGGTAAAGAGGTGGAAAAATACTTAAAGAAAATATTAGCAGATAATACATTTGAAAAATCTGCACGACTAATACTCAACATTATTACAATTACATGCTAAAGACTGCAGACAAAAAGTAAGATATCAAAATTTTAAAATAAAACCCAGAGAATAAGAATTAAATAAAGCCAAGTCAAAGCTATTAGATCACGGCAATATATTAATAAAAAACCAAGTTCCTAAAGAAATATTATTATGGTGTAGATATTTACAGGTTACAGTTCGGTGTATAAAAATTACGTATTTATTAAATATTACTGTTAACAAAGCTGTTAAACGTATGATACAGGCAGTTATTAATTACTTAATAAAACAATTGTCCTATATCCGGTATTCATGGTTTATGTCTTAATCTAATTTTAATAGTCGATTAGAGTTGAATAACTAAGGTTATTACAATGCTAAAGACTGTGCGCAAAATGTAAGATATCAAAATTTAAAATAAAACCCAGAGAATAAGAATTAAATAAAATAAAGCCATTAGATCACTGCAATCACTACAATAATAAGGATGCTATACTCAATGGTGAGGGACAGTTTCATTTTTGCTGGAGAAAAACATCTAGATTGGTTAAAAATCAGATGTATAAGAGAAAATCTCAAACTTGTTTAAAAACATTTTGTAACTAAACAATCACATTTAAAATTGTGTAAATAAAGCTAAAATTAGAAGGAGACGCAGACTATAGAAAATACGTGTCAATACTTGTGGATGTGAGCGTCTAGGGAATGTGCAAGGTTGATAAAAATAAACCGGATGTGAGTCATTGTCTGTAAATGCCAAACTTGTCAGAACCTGCCTGCCTGTCTGCTGCGTAATTAAACAACGAAGCCATTGTTTGAGAAATGTGCAAGGTTGCAAAAATAAACCGGTTGTCTGGAGTTTCTGCACAGGTCAGCGCGGGAGTCTGCGCGGGAGTCTGCGCGATGGTTTGGCGGGAAATTCAAAATTCTGCGTAGGTTTTGGCGGTAAATTTAAATTACACTCAGGTTTTGACGGTAAATTTAAATTGTGATCAGGGTTTTGGCGGGAAATTTAAATTCTGCGTGTTGTCTGGGGTTTCTGCACAGGTCAGCGTGAGGGTCTGCGCGAGGGTGTTTGCGCATGCTTGGCGGTAAAATCAAATTCTGTGCAGGTTTGGCGGGAAATTTAAATTCTGCGTAGGTTTTGGCGGGAAATTCAAATTATGCTCAGGTCTTACTGGTAAACAGATAGGTAGACAGGCAAACAGTCAGACAGGCAGTATGGTTTATGTCTTAATCTGATTTTAATAGTCGATTAGCGTCGAATAACTAAGGTTATTACAGTGCTAACAACTGTGCGCAAAAATTTTAAAATAAAACCCAGAGAATAAGAATTAAATTAAATAAATCCGAGTAAAAGCTATTAGATCACTGCAATACTCTAATTAATAAGGATGGTGAGGGACAGTATAATTTTGAACTTATCTAGATTGGTTAAAAATCAGATGTATGTATAAGAGAAAACTTGTTTAAAAACATTTTGTCAGACAAATTCCTGTCTAGACCTGCGCATGTGAGTCATCGTCTGGGAATGTGCAAGGTTGCTAAAAATAAACCGGTTGTCTGAGGTTTCTGCGTAGGTCTGCGCGGGAGTCTGTGCGGAGGTTTGGCGAAACATTCAAATTCTGCGTAGGTTTTGGCGGTAAATTCAAATTCTGTCTAGGTTTTTGAGCGGGAAATTCAAATTATAGTCAGTGGAAAAATCTGGGAGTGTACAAGGTTGGTAAAATGTATGGGGACCTTTACACCAGATGTAGTTAATGATCTCCATTATCAGTGTCTATAAATTTGGTAGACAGACAGACAGGCAGGCAGACAGACAGACAGATAGACAGACAGACAGACAGACAGACAGACAGACAGACAGACAGACAGACAGACAGACAGACAGACAGACAGACAGACAGACAGACAGACAGACAGACAGACAGACAGACAGACAGACAGACAGACAGACAGACAGACAGACAGACAGACAGACAGACAGACAGACAGACAGACAGACAGACAGACAGACAGACAGACAGACAGACAGACAGACAGACAGACAGACAGACAGACAGACAGACAGACAGACAGACAGACAGACAGACAGACAGACAGACAGACAGACAGACAGACAGACAGGCAGACAGACAGGTAGACAGCTAGACAGGTAGACAGCTAGACAGGTAGACAGCTAGACGGGTAGACAGCTAGGCAGGTAGACAGCTAGACAGGTAGACAGCTGTTCCTGTAACGGTTTTATGGGCACGACGGTGTAATAAAACGACAATTGTAACTATAATGTAGTTTATTTGTCTAACGTACATGTATAAAATTATTACAAATATATTATACACTAGTCAATTATTGTGGTAGAGGTGTTGTTGTCATCTCTGTCTGGAGGATCTCCTCGTGCTGTTTCCGAACTGGATTTATTCAATTATCCCTGCCTCTTTTAACTCTTCTATTATACTAACAATTTCATTTCTATGATTTGTGTAACCGGATGCTTGAGAGGCATACAGTAACTTTAATCGATCGACTAACTCATTCGGATCATCCCAGTAAACATAATCCATCGGTTTATTGCTAACTTGTTGCATACCTTTACCAGAACGCTTTTTAGCTCTTAATGGCACTGATGAAGACGAGGGTGATGATGACAGGTTAGATTTTATAAATTTCTTGTATTTCGCTTGGTTGAAACCTACCTTCTGATCATTTTTATCAAAATTTCTATGCGCCGCACCTGTTCTGTTTATGATATCATTATAATTTGCTCTATCTGTCGACGTTGGAGTTATTTGAGGATCGTTTTTAAATAGTAATTCGTACAAACCAAGCGTACCTTCATAGCGAACATTTTTTACAATTATATCAGATCCCTTTATATCTAGCTCATCTCCACCAAAATAAAATTGGTTTTTATCAAAATCATATCTAATTCCATACCTCCCTAGATTTGGTCTTTCTATAAGATAATTGCTTACATATTTTCTAGGAAGTTCGTCATACTGTTCTAAGAAAGAACTTATAGCTTGCGGTTGAAATTTGTTTGTTATAGTTGTATTAGGTTCATCTTCGGTGGATTCACACAATACTTCATCAGCCGGTATTGGTGTAAATAATTCTAGTTTTGGAGGATTTGATATATTGATATATTCATCATCGTCATCATCCGCGTCATAATCGTATTTAGTTTTTCTTTTAAGATCATCATCATAATTGTATTTAACTTTCTCTTTCTTTTTCAATTTGAAAGGCTTAAATTGTGATGGAGGATTCTCTTTTGTATTGATTTCTTTTGCAACACTTTGTATTTGTTCGGTAACAGGTTTAAAAAATTTACCGAGGAGCTGTTGTTGCACCAACTTACCCTCCTTAAGAGCTCGAACTTTCTGTCTTATAATATTTTTAGTTTTAATAAGTTCTGTCGCTACATTCGTTTTCATTATTGTCACAAGTATGTAAGCGGTAGACAGCCAGACAGACAGACAGGTAAACAGCTAGATAGGTAGACAGTTAGACAGGTAGACAGCTAGACAGGTAGACAGCTAGACAGGTAGACAGCTAGACAGGTAGACAGGTAGACAGCTAGACAGGTAGTCAGCTAGACAGGTAGACAGGTAGACAGCTAGACAGGTAGACAGGTAGACAGCTAGACAGGTAGACAGCCAGTTAGACAGACTGACAGATTCAAACTAGTTCACACGTCAACAGTTTCTTATCAAATGATAGATATCAGAATTGTTAGATGTATATATAAGAATCAAATTCATGACGATAGCGTCCACCAAGCTGAGTTCAGTTATTCGCTAGAATTGTCTGAAATATGATTGAGGATAATGTTTACCACCGCTGTTTTCTTTCATATGTTCGTGCAATATAAGCAATACATTTTCGTCCTTCTTGATCGGTTTCCCCTTTACATTTTGGACACTTATACTTAACTGGTACAGGTATCTCTCTCACACCTATTTCTATTACTGCTCAC
Source organism: Agriotes lineatus (assembly GCA_940337035.1). Taxonomy (NCBI): domain Eukaryota; kingdom Metazoa; phylum Arthropoda; class Insecta; order Coleoptera; family Elateridae; genus Agriotes; species Agriotes lineatus. The sequence continues at coordinate 202,483 of CALNHX010000047.1, read as the reverse complement.
AATCTGTACAATAAATGGTGTTAAGAATGCCTGCCTGTCCGTCTGCCTGTCTGTCTGTCTGGCTGTCTGCCTGCCTACCTGCCTGTCTGCCTGCCTACCTGCGTGCCTGCTCGCCTGTCCGCCTACCTGCTTGCCTGCCTGTCTATCTGTCTGTTTGTCTGCCTGCCTGTCTGCCTGTCTGTCTGTCTGTCTGTCTGTCTGTCTGTCTGTCTGTCTATTTGTCTGTCTGTCTGCCTGCCTGTCTGTCTGTCTACCAAATTTATAGACACTGATATATCCAAAATCGTGATCAACTGTCGTCATATGAGCATTTTAAATAATATGCGATACTAAATGGCGTGTGTTTTTGATAAACTGTACTATTTTCAGCTGACATAACAAGGTTGTTTTGCTTTTCTAAAATACATTCCACGTCCGCGTAGATTGAAAATGGCACTTTTTCCTGATATTTATAGTTTGTAAATTCTATGCATTCGCCTCTGTAAGGCATTCTAACTTTAGTTTTATTTACGCTATTACAATTTTTAATGTGATTTATGTGCGACTGTTTAGTTACGAAGTGATTTAGACAAATATCGCATAGAAAAGTTTGAGATTTTCTCTTATGCATCTGAGATGTAACCAATCTAGATAAATTTTTAATCCAGCAAAAATGAAACTGCTTCTCCCCGTTGGGTATCATTAATAAATGTATAGCATCCTTATTAATTAGTGTATTTTTACTAATATATATCGGCAGTACTATATTTTTACTATATTTATTTTTCTTTTCTAAAGTATAAATATTTATACGCAAATCATTCATTCTTTCAAATTTTGATACGTTTTTTAATTTTATTGGAAATTCTAGGCCTGCGTAATTTAAAACTTCGTTGAAATGCGGATACGAAGATATTCTATCTGAATTCTTATCTGCAGGACGTAATGCCGATACTATTGACCACAAAAAACAATATTAATCATCATTTTTTACGTTAACTACAGCTTTTTTATTTTTTATATCTTGAGGCAAGTCGATATAACCACCTACCGTTAGGGGACTGTAATTATTTAAATTTACCTTTAAATGTAGTATCTCGAGTAAACTCCAACCTGAATCACGTTCTTGAAACTCTTCTAATTTTGTCAACAGTTTATTTTCCACATAGTTTGCGTACCATTGTTTTATATTAGTACCAGAATCAATTTTTTCATTTTTAGTAGCAAACGTTTTTAAATCTATCTCCCCACTGCTAGGTTTGATAAAATATGCGCTAAATATTACATTAGCTTTAAAGATTAAATTATTTTTCATAATCTTTTTAATTTTTATTGAAAAACTTTTATACGATTTTGAAAGAAATTCTTGAGGCTTTTTATACCCCAAATTTGCAATGATGCCAGTCCTTATTCGACTATGAAAGCATGATTCTACGTCTTCCCACACTAGCTTGTTTTTATTTAACTTTTGCTGTCGCTCGTCTCCTACACCTGATCCTCTCTTTACTAATTTAGTTTTTAAATTTCTTAATAATTGCCGCTGCCCCTTTAATAAACTAAGGTTTGCTTCTAACTTGAAAGGATTTTCATTCTTACCACCACCATCACGAATAAACCGCCTAACAGTTAAAATAGTTCTATTTACAAGCTTAATCCACCTATCAACCTCATCACTACATTTTATCAACTGTAATGCACTCCTAATTGACTTTATAGAATTTGAACTTAATTCTGAAATGCTATTTGCCACACACATGCTGAAAGTACGCGTGTCGCTGCAACACTGATTTTGCAGACAGCCGAAATGGCGTATTTAGAGAGAAAACACATCTGGCGAGCAATGATGTCATCACCCGCAAATTTCTCACACACAACTGAGGAGACAATTTACCCCATGCTGCGATGAGTCATCATAACACATGTTTGTCACATGCTGCGATGAGTCATCATAACACATGTTTGCCACATGCTGATGAGTCATCCACATGTGCACGCAAATTTCCCAGACCCTAAGGTCAATCACCTCGCAAAAAATACCCCACACGTCTGCGCGACATTCGGCCACATGCTGTGATGAGTCATCCACATGTGCACCACCCAGACTATGACGTCACCCTAAGGTCAATCACCTCGCAAAAAATACCCCACACGTCTGCGCGACATCCGGTGCGTCCCAGACATCCGGCGCGCGCAAATATCACCCCTATTAACAACCTGCGCAGAACACATGCGCAGAGACACACTTTGAGCCAGAACCCGTCTAGTATTACTACTATATATTAAACCTAGTACAATCAAAGGAAGTTAACAAACACATTAATCAAATACTTAATTGTTCAAGCTAATTGCATCCTAACTGATTGCGGAATAAGTCGTGACGCATTTTGTATTTAAATTGCGCAATATTAAGGGATATGTAATCCTTCAATACGTTATTGTAAATATGATATATTTGATAAGAAAAAGATCTTTCAAAACGGACAGTCGAGTGCTGCGGCGGCGAAATTAGGCCTCGGAATCGAGTATTAAGATTATGTACGTCTGTCCTGAAAGTGATTTTGTTGTATAAATGCGGCGGACATTTATTAATTAAAATTTGATAAAAAAGAGTTGAATATTGAAGTAGCCTTCGATTATGCATAGTTAACCAGCTGGCATCCGTCAGTTTATGAGATATATGTTCGAATTTTCTTATGCCATAGATGAAACAAAGCCACGCATTTTGAACTTTCTGAATTTTGTCCGCAGTCACCTTGTCAATAGCTGGGTGGTAGACTGGAACACAGTAATTAAATTGGGAAAGCACAAACGCTTCAGAGAGTATTTTTTTTAATTGTGATGTTTAAGTACGAGCTGTGAGGGTATAGTTCCCTAAGATGCATATAGCCCTGAAAAATGTATTTCGTTATCTGATCTCTGTAACGAAAAGTGTTATCTAAAATAGGACCGAGACTTTTTACTTTATCTACCAAAGGTATGGTATAGTTGAGTGCCATCAGAGTATACCGGGTGTCCATTCTCAAAGTCGAACATAGGCAATTAACATTAGTGCATTCATTCGTTCTTCATTGAAATAATTCATTTTTCAGTAGATAATTTTATCAGACGTTGACAGGAAATACCTGATTTACGCCAAATAATTACCATTTTTTTTGACAAATGCTATCGAACTTGAATTGTAAGGCATGGTATATTTAAAAATTTCCAAGTTTTAAATTAGTATTTTAAAATAAAAATCGTATCTTGAATATTATTATTGGTATCATTTGATGCGTAATAATTTTATCTTTCCATTGATACCACTACCTTCCCTGTAAGTTGAATTGGCGAGCAGGAATCGGCAAAAACGTTCAATTCAATGTTAACTGCCTATGTTCGACTTTGAGAACGGACACCTGGTATATGTGTTTTGCAAAACTTTATATTCTTCATGAAAGTTGATGTATATATTGAGTACAACAAAGGCCCTAAAGTGGAACCTTGGGGAACCCCTTGCATTATGGGTAATGTTTCAGAGTAAGTATTCGCCAACTGTACCATCTGTGTTTGCCCAGTTAAGTAGCTCGCAACTAAAGCAAAACCGATAAATTTTAAAATTGTCAGCAATGTGTCATGATTAACGGTATCGAAGGCTTTACTAAAGTCCAAAAGGGTAAACAAGGGTTGATGATGCGCAATATAGAGCCTCTCGCTTCCAAACCAACCTCACCTACCAGTGGTGTTTTAGCCTGTTAACGCAAACGAGGCTCGGGTCGATGGGTAAACGCGGGGCCGCTGTTTGAGCTCACTGGCCATGGTTCTACCGGGGTTTTAAAACTAGTAACTGAGATGCATTGAGTACACAGTAACAGATTCGATGACGGGTCGGGCCCGGCGAATGCCATGATGTTCCCATGAGTTAGGCGTGCCAGTGGGCAGTCGCTTGAGGTAATGGTGTCAGACAGATTCAGGTACTGGAACCGAGACGTGCCGGCCGTCACTTGAGGTGTCGGACCCGGCCGCTAATAGGAACTAGGTCCTGGCCGGATGTACTAGAACCAAGACGAGACCGGGCGTCGGTCTGAGGAAAACGGGCCTGGATTTGTCTGTCCTAAAACCGATGACTAGTTCCACTCTCCGAAGCAGACCACACGGTCGTTTACCGTAGGAAAGTTGTCTGGTAGGCTACTCAATCCCAGTTTCCAACGGGCCCCAGCCACCGGCGTGAGTCCTGAAACTGGGCAACGAATGCGGCGGGCTTCAAAGATGTGTGGTAGGGAGTGTAATAGCCTAGTCAGCTCCCGACGGTGACTCGTCAAACGGTTACACGAGGACTCTAGGAAGGGTACTACGTGCCGCCTAGAAAACATAAAAAGGGGGAGTGTAGACTCCATGGTCTTCCCTTTTCTGCGGTCCGCCCGTCTACCCCATCCCAGTCTGGGTCTGGGTAGGGATGCCCCCGGATTTGCTAATATGGAGTAGAGGTATATTCTCGACCGATACCCATTCAGGTTGCGGAGAAATCTGCTAACATGGGTATTACGGGGAATGGGAGCCCACCGAGGTGGCTACACGGTCCCATTCATAGGTGTCGGACTAGTAGTGGTTGTGGCACCGCGTAGGAGTAGGCGTAGGACGGGACGTTAGTTTAATCAGCGCTAGCATGCCGTTAAGCCGGAGCGGGGCTTGTCGCTAGGCCCCGATCTCCACCGCCGGTTCGCTACGTCCCCATAAGTCTACGGACAGAGCAAGAACTGGCGGCGCAGTCTCTCAGTGCAAGATCCTGATGAAAATTTTTGAGCATAGGCTGATGGCCGGAGAGAAGGAGTTGAATTTCCGGGCGGGGAGCCTGCTGGCTATGCAAAGCGACTCCGACCGATGTAATCCTTAGGGACGGATTGACTCCTGATGGATGGCGCGCGCAGCTAAACCGCAATCTGTCACTCGATCGGAATACTGGGGGGCCGTTCGGCGGTAGTAACTATGACTCTCTTAACGTAGCCAAAGCAAGCGCGGGCAAAGTAAAGTGGTCCTCTTGTGCGGACTCCTGTAACCGCCATAGAGCGCGTCCCCAGGTGGTGGATAGGGGGGCCCAAACCGGCTTGACCGGAGGGTTATGGGACTTAAAACCCATCGCGAACCAACAGGACTGCACGAGGGAAACAACCTCTTACAAAAGTTACTCGGGGGAGCTCACTTGTGAGTATGGGAGGTTGCGGCTCCACGAGGTACCCCCGCAGCAGTGAACGTCTGCTACTTGTCCAGCGTGTTTTGAGGTAGTTCTTCGCGCTCTAAATACAAAGGCTCCTCCGTCACCGATTGCGGTCTATGGTGGTGGGTATCTAGACCGTCCGGCTGTGACCTGAGGCTTGCAAACGGGCAGGGGGCACCACGTTCCTGAACCTTGAAGCGTGTCCGTCACTCCCTTTGGGGGGGGGCGGAATGGTAGGCACTGGCCAGCCGAAGCTTGGGTGACGGAATGTGTCTGCACTCTGTCGTGGTTGCCTGCCAAAGTATGGACAGTCGGCTCCGTACCAGCGCCGCCCCTGCTACGGATGTATTTAGCCTCGGCTAGGGGGTTCGGCACGAATGTGCAATGATAACATTTTTCAATCTACACCCGGCCCTATAATATCGTTATTTTCTTTGTTGTCCCACAACCTAATTGTTTTCTTCAAGTGCGATTCACTGAAGTGCTTTAGGTTTTCGCCGCATTGCGGTTATTAAGCCTCTCCTCTTCGTCTCCCATACGTTTGGAGCCTGAGGGCCTATTTCCCATTTATTTGGGTCTTTTTATTATTGAGTGGGTTGTTACCCTATTAATTAAGCCTGCTGAGTCTATATTGTTATTATCCCAGTATGCCCCCACTCCCCTCTTCAGAGCGTCATGTATGCCACTGCGGCGCTATATATTCATCCAGGAAAAGCCTTCTCCAGCACCAAACGATAAAATGCAAACCCCCTGCCAGCCCCTCAGACTCGATCTGCTCCACATGCAGCCGTGCTTTCAAGTCATTCGCCGGTTTGCAACAACATAGGCGCCTGGCCCACCCGGTTCTATACAACCTCGAAAGTGGTCCTCTTGTGCGGACTCCTGTAACCGCCATAGAGCGCGTCCCGAGGTGGTGGATAGGGGGGCCCAAACCGGCTTGACCGGAGGGTTATGGGACTTAAAACCCATCGCGAACCAACAGGACTGCACGAGGGAAACAACCTCTTACAAAAGTTACTCGGGGGAGCTCACTTGTGAGTATGGGAGGTTGCGGCTCCAATGCTAGAGATGGCGGCTTGGGCATTATGCCTATGGCGGACCGCATCCCTCAAATTCTACTCAACAGAATAAACAACCTTCGGGAGGCGGAATTCCAGCACGTCACCCAGGTTCTTGATGGCGAGTATGGTAGAAGGATATGCCATCGACTGGGGAAGATCGGGACACAAGGAAAAACCGCCAAGGAAATTAACAACAACTGGAGCCAGGCCCTTGAAAACTCTTTCAGCGGTAATGGATTGAGACAGGGAAATACATCTACAGTTAGCTCGTCGTGGATAAGAAACCCCCCTAAATGGTGGAGCGGAAGGGACTTCTGTAAAGCTATCCAACTACGAGGAAACGTGCTGCCTACCGCTGGCACAGCATACAACCGCGGTCTCGCGGCAAAATGCAGGGCAGGATGTCAGAAAACAGAGTCTCTTTCGCACGTCCTGCAAGGATGTCCCGCTACTCATTGGCCTAGAATTAGGAGGCACGACGAGGTGGTTAGCTACCTTAGAACCATCGGCGAGAAAAAGGGTTGGACCGTCCACGTGGAGCCTAACATATGGACGGCCAACGGAGAAAGAAGAAAGCCGGACCTACTATTCAAAAAGGATGGCCACATAATCATATCTGATGTCGCTATCCATTGGGAGGGTCCTAGGGGGCTGGACGTGGCCTATGCACATAAACAGGCGATCTATTCGGACGTCAACTTCATGGAAGGGCTCCGCAGAGCTCACCCACACACGACAGCAGACGTCCTTCCTTTGATCATCGGAGCAAGAGGGATATGGTGCTCGAGGAACAGATTCCTCATGACCAAAATTGGCGCAGAGAACCAAGACGCCATGCGCCTGGTGGACAGAACCATCTTTGGGAGTATTGTCATCCACAGTGAATTCTCCCGGTCCACCTGGCGTAGAGCACATGATCCAGACGCCCTTCGCAACATCCATCAGCGAGGAGGCTAAGCGTTTAGCCTAGATGAAATTACATCTCTTATTGAGACCCGCGGAAATTAGAGCGCCCCATGCGGACAATCAACTAAACTCTCTCTTTTTTTAAACTGTTGTATATGTATATGTGTTTATGTGTATATATATATTTTAAAATGTTGTATATGTATATGTGTTTATGTGTGTATATATATGTACTATGCTGCTTTTATTACAAATGAACAATTCTTATTATTATTGTAAGCCGATGGCCGGCTAAAGCCAAAATATTGTACGCAAATGCAAATAAATACTCTAGCCAAAGCAAGCGCGGGCAAAGTAAAGTGGTCCTCTTGTGCGGACTCCTGTAACCGCCATAGAGCGCGTCCCCAGGTGGTGGATAGGGGGGCCCAAACCGGCTTGACCGGAGGGTTATGGGACTTAAAACCCATCGCGAACCAACAGGACTGCACGAGGGAAACAACCTCTTACAAAAGTTACTCGGGGGAGCTCACTTGTGAGTATGGGAGGTTGCGGCTCCAATGCTAGAGATGGCGGCTTGGGCATTATGCCTATGGCGGACCGCATCCCTCAAATTCTACTCAACAGAATAAACAACCTTCGGGAGGCGGAATTCCAGCACGTCACCCAGGTTCTTGATGGCGAGTATGGTAGAAGGATATGCCATCGACTGGGGAAGATCGGGACACAAGGAAAAACCGCCAAGGAAATTAACAACAACTGGAGCCAGGCCCTTGAAAACTCTTTCAGCGGTAATGGATTGAGACAGGGAAATACATCTACAGTTAGCTCGTCGTGGATAAGAAACCCCCCTAAATGGTGGAGCGGAAGGGACTTCTGTAAAGCTATCCAACTACGAGGAAACGTGCTGCCTACCGCTGGCACAGCATACAACCGCGGTCTCGCGGCAAAATGCAGGGCAGGATGTCAGAAAACAGAGTCTCTTTCGCACGTCCTGCAAGGATGTCCCGCTACTCATTGGCCTAGAATTAGGAGGCACGACGAGGTGGTTAGCTACCTTAGAACCATCGGCGAGAAAAAGGGTTGGACCGTCCACGTGGAGCCTAACATATGGACGGCCAACGGAGAAAGAAGAAAGCCGGACCTACTATTCAAAAAGGATGGCCACATAATCATATCTGATGTCGCTATCCATTGGGAGGGTCCTAGGGGGCTGGACGTGGCCTATGCACATAAACAGGCGATCTATTCGGACGTCAACTTCATGGAAGGGCTCCGCAGAGCTCACCCACACACGACAGCAGACGTCCTTCCTTTGATCATCGGAGCAAGAGGGATATGGTGCTCGAGGAACAGATTCCTCATGACCAAAATTGGCGCAGAGAACCAAGACGCCATGCGCCTGGTGGACAGAACCATCTTTGGGAGTATTGTCATCCACAGTGAATTCTCCCGGTCCACCTGGCGTAGAGCACATGATCCAGACGCCCTTCGCAACATCCATCAGCGAGGAGGCTAAGCGTTTAGCCTAGATGAAATTACATCTCTTATTGAGACCCGCGGAAATTAGAGCGCCCCATGCGGACAATCAACTAAACTCTCTCTTTTTTAAACTGTTGTATATGTATATGTGTTTATGTGTATATATATATTTTAAAATGTTGTATATGTATATGTGTTTATGTGTGTATATATATGTACTATGCTGCTTTTATTACAAATGAACAATTCTTATTATTATTGTAAGCCGATGGCCGGCTAAAGCCAAAATATTGTACGCAAATGCAAATAAATACTCTAGCCAAAGCAAGCGCGGGCAAAGTAAAGTGGTCCTCTTGTGCGGACTCCTGTAACCGCCATAGAGCGCGTCCCCAGGTGGTGGATAGGGGGGCCCAAACCGGCTTGACCGGAGGGTTATGGGACTTAAAACCCATCGCGAACCAACAGGACTGCACGAGGGAAACAACCTCTTACAAAAGTTACTCGGGGGAGCTCACTTGTGAGTATGGGAGGTTGCGGCTCCAATGCTAGAGATGGCGGCTTGGGCATTATGCCTATGGCGGACCGCATCCCTCAAATTCTACTCAACAGAATAAACAACCTTCGGGAGGCGGAATTCCAGCACGTCACCCAGGTTCTTGATGGCGAGTATGGTAGAAGGATATGCCATCGACTGGGGAAGATCGGGACACAAGGAAAAACCGCCAAGGAAATTAACAACAACTGGAGCCAGGCCCTTGAAAACTCTTTCAGCGGTAATGGATTGAGACAGGGAAATACATCTACAGTTAGCTCGTCGTGGATAAGAAACCCCCCTAAATGGTGGAGCGGAAGGGACTTCTGTAAAGCTATCCAACTACGAGGAAACGTGCTGCCTACCGCTGGCACAGCATACAACCGCGGTCTCGCGGCAAAATGCAGGGCAGGATGTCAGAAAACAGAGTCTCTTTCGCACGTCCTGCAAGGATGTCCCGCTACTCATTGGCCTAGAATTAGGAGGCACGACGAGGTGGTTAGCTACCTTAGAACCATCGGCGAGAAAAAGGGTTGGACCGTCCACGTGGAGCCTAACATATGGACGGCCAACGGAGAAAGAAGAAAGCCGGACCTACTATTCAAAAAGGATGGCCACATAATCATATCTGATGTCGCTATCCATTGGGAGGGTCCTAGGGGGCTGGACGTGGCCTATGCACATAAACAGGCGATCTATTCGGACGTCAACTTCATGGAAGGGCTCCGCAGAGCTCACCCACACACGACAGCAGACGTCCTTCCTTTGATCATCGGAGCAAGAGGGATATGGTGCTCGAGGAACAGATTCCTCATGACCAAAATTGGCGCAGAGAACCAAGACGCCATGCGCCTGGTGGACAGAACCATCTTTGGGAGTATTGTCATCCACAGTGAATTCTCCCGGTCCACCTGGCGTAGAGCACATGATCCAGACGCCCTTCGCAACATCCATCAGCGAGGAGGCTAAGCGTTTAGCCTAGATGAAATTACATCTCTTATTGAGACCCGCGGAAATTAGAGCGCCCCATGCGGACAATCAACTAAACTCTCTCTTTTTTTAAACTGTTGTATATGTATATGTGTTTATGTGTATATATATATTTTAAAATGTTGTATATGTATATGTGTTTATGTGTGTATATATATGTACTATGCTGCTTTTATTACAAATGAACAATTCTTATTATTATTGTAAGCCGATGGCCGGCTAAAGCCAAAATATTGTACGCAAATGCAAATAAATACTCTAGCCAAAGCAAGCGCGGGCAAAGTAAAGTGGTCCTCTTGTGCGGACTCCTGTAACCGCCATAGAGCGCGTCCCCAGGTGGTGGATAGGGGGGCCCAAACCGGCTTGACCGGAGGGTTATGGGACTTAAAACCCATCGCGAACCAACAGGACTGCACGAGGGAAACAACCTCTTACAAAAGTTACTCGGGGGAGCTCACTTGTGAGTATGGGAGGTTGCGGCTCCAATGCTAGAGATGGCGGCTTGGGCATTATGCCTATGGCGGACCGCATCCCTCAAATTCTACTCAACAGAATAAACAACCTTCGGGAGGCGGAATTCCAGCACGTCACCCAGGTTCTTGATGGCGAGTATGGTAGAAGGATATGCCATCGACTGGGGAAGATCGGGACACAAGGAAAAACCGCCAAGGAAATTAACAACAACTGGAGCCAGGCCCTTGAAAACTCTTTCAGCGGTAATGGATTGAGACAGGGAAATACATCTACAGTTAGCTCGTCGTGGATAAGAAACCCCCCTAAATGGTGGAGCGGAAGGGACTTCTGTAAAGCTATCCAACTACGAGGAAACGTGCTGCCTACCGCTGGCACAGCATACAACCGCGGTCTCGCGGCAAAATGCAGGGCAGGATGTCAGAAAACAGAGTCTCTTTCGCACGTCCTGCAAGGATGTCCCGCTACTCATTGGCCTAGAATTAGGAGGCACGACGAGGTGGTTAGCTACCTTAGAACCATCGGCGAGAAAAAGGGTTGGACCGTCCACGTGGAGCCTAACATATGGACGGCCAACGGAGAAAGAAGAAAGCCGGACCTACTATTCAAAAAGGATGGCCACATAATCATATCTGATGTCGCTATCCATTGGGAGGGTCCTAGGGGGCTGGACGTGGCCTATGCACATAAACAGGCGATCTATTCGGACGTCAACTTCATGGAAGGGCTCCGCAGAGCTCACCCACACACGACAGCAGACGTCCTTCCTTTGATCATCGGAGCAAGAGGGATATGGTGCTCGAGGAACAGATTCCTCATGACCAAAATTGGCGCAGAGAACCAAGACGCCATGCGCCTGGTGGACAGAACCATCTTTGGGAGTATTGTCATCCACAGTGAATTCTCCCGGTCCACCTGGCGTAGAGCACATGATCCAGACGCCCTTCGCAACATCCATCAGCGAGGAGGCTAAGCGTTTAGCCTAGATGAAATTACATCTCTTATTGAGACCCGCGGAAATTAGAGCGCCCCATGCGGACAATCAACTAAACTCTCTCTTTTTTTAAACTGTTGTATATGTATATGTGTTTATGTGTATATATATATTTTAAAATGTTGTATATGTATATGTGTTTATGTGTGTATATATATGTACTATGCTGCTTTTATTACAAATGAACAATTCTTATTATTATTGTAAGCCGATGGCCGGCTAAAGCCAAAATATTGTACGCAAATGCAAATAAATACTCTAGCCAAAGCAAGCGCGGGCAAAGTAAAGTGGTCCTCTTGTGCGGACTCCTGTAACCGCCATAGAGCGCGTCCCCAGGTGGTGGATAGGGGGGCCCAAACCGGCTTGACCGGAGGGTTATGGGACTTAAAACCCATCGCGAACCAACAGGACTGCACGAGGGAAACAACCTCTTACAAAAGTTACTCGGGGGAGCTCACTTGTGAGTATGGGAGGTTGCGGCTCCAATGCTAGAGATGGCGGCTTGGGCATTATGCCTATGGCGGACCGCATCCCTCAAATTCTACTCAACAGAATAAACAACCTTCGGGAGGCGGAATTCCAGCACGTCACCCAGGTTCTTGATGGCGAGTATGGTAGAAGGATATGCCATCGACTGGGGAAGATCGGGACACAAGGAAAAACCGCCAAGGAAATTAACAACAACTGGAGCCAGGCCCTTGAAAACTCTTTCAGCGGTAATGGATTGAGACAGGGAAATACATCTACAGTTAGCTCGTCGTGGATAAGAAACCCCCCTAAATGGTGGAGCGGAAGGGACTTCTGTAAAGCTATCCAACTACGAGGAAACGTGCTGCCTACCGCTGGCACAGCATACAACCGCGGTCTCGCGGCAAAATGCAGGGCAGGATGTCAGAAAACAGAGTCTCTTTCGCACGTCCTGCAAGGATGTCCCGCTACTCATTGGCCTAGAATTAGGAGGCACGACGAGGTGGTTAGCTACCTTAGAACCATCGGCGAGAAAAAGGGTTGGACCGTCCACGTGGAGCCTAACATATGGACGGCCAACGGAGAAAGAAGAAAGCCGGACCTACTATTCAAAAAGGATGGCCACATAATCATATCTGATGTCGCTATCCATTGGGAGGGTCCTAGGGGGCTGGACGTGGCCTATGCACATAAACAGGCGATCTATTCGGACGTCAACTTCATGGAAGGGCTCCGCAGAGCTCACCCACACACGACAGCAGACGTCCTTCCTTTGATCATCGGAGCAAGAGGGATATGGTGCTCGAGGAACAGATTCCTCATGACCAAAATTGGCGCAGAGAACCAAGACGCCATGCGCCTGGTGGACAGAACCATCTTTGGGAGTATTGTCATCCACAGTGAATTCTCCCGGTCCACCTGGCGTAGAGCACATGATCCAGACGCCCTTCGCAACATCCATCAGCGAGGAGGCTAAGCGTTTAGCCTAGATGAAATTACATCTCTTATTGAGACCCGCGGAAATTAGAGCGCCCCATGCGGACAATCAACTAAACTCTCTCTTTTTTTAAACTGTTGTATATGTATATGTGTTTATGTGTATATATATATTTTAAAATGTTGTATATGTATATGTGTTTATGTGTGTATATATATGTACTATGCTGCTTTTATTACAAATGAACAATTCTTATTATTATTGTAAGCCGATGGCCGGCTAAAGCCAAAATATTGTACGCAAATGCAAATAAATACTCTAGCCAAAGCAAGCGCGGGCAAAGTAAAGTGGTCCTCTTGTGCGGACTCCTGTAACCGCCATAGAGCGCGTCCCCAGGTGGTGGATAGGGGGGCCCAAACCGGCTTGACCGGAGGGTTATGGGACTTAAAACCCATCGCGAACCAACAGGACTGCACGAGGGAAACAACCTCTTACAAAAGTTACTCGGGGGAGCTCACTTGTGAGTATGGGAGGTTGCGGCTCCACGAGGTACCCCCGCAGCAGTGAACGTCTGCTACTTGTCCAGCGTGTTTTGAGGTAGTTCTTCGCGCTCTAAATACAAAGGCTCCTCCGTCACCGATTGCGGTCTATGGTGGTGGGTATCTAGACCGTCCGGCTGTGACCTGAGGCTTGCAAACGGGCAGGGGGCACCACGTTCCTGAACCTTGAAGCGTGTCCGTCACTCCCTTTGGGGGGGGGCGGAATGGTAGGCACTGGCCAGCCGAAGCTTGGGTGACGGAATGTGTCTGCACTCTGTCGTGGTTGCCTGCCAAAGTATGGACAGTCGGCTCCGTACCAGCGCCGCCCCTGCTACGGATGTATTTAGCCTCGGCTAGGGGGTTCGGCACGAATGTGCAATGATAACATTTTTCAATCTACACCCGGCCCTATAATATCGTTATTTTCTTTGTTGTCCCACAACCTAATTGTTTTCTTCAAGTGCGATTCACTGAAGTGCTTTAGGTTTTCGCCGCATTGCGGTTATTAAGCCTCTCCTCTTCGTCTCCCATACGTTTGGAGCCTGAGGGCCTATTTCCCATTTATTTGGGTCTTTTTATTATTGAGTGGGTTGTTACCCTATTAATTAAGCCTGCTGAGTCTATATTGTTATTATCCCAGTATGCCCCCACTCCCCTCTTCAGAGCGTCATGTATGCCACTGCGGCGCTATATATTCATCCAGGAAAAGCCTTCTCCAGCACCAAAGGATAAAATGCAAACCCCCTGCCAGCCCCTCAGACTCGATCTGCTCCACATGCAGCCGTGCTTTCAAGTCATTCGCCGGTTTGCAACAACATAGGCGCCTGGCCCACCCGGTTCTATACAACCTCGAATCTGAACAGGCCGGTGCCTCCAGGACTGTTATTCCCTGGTCCGAATCCGATCTCCTGAACATCGCTGAGGAAGAAGCTCGTTACAATGGCCGAACAATCCTAAAACACCTAACCAAAATTTTCAAGAGAAAAGAAGACGCCATTAGATACCAAAGGAAGCAACCCAAATATAAAGAGTTATTAGCGGCTGCTAAGCAGAGACTTAAGGAAGCCCAACCTCCTGACGGAGCTGCTGCTCCTTTACCGTCACCCGACCATCCAACTGCTTCTACATCGGGTTCTGTATCCCCAGTCAGGCGCTCTATTAGATCGCAATCTGTCCAACTCCCTGCCCTCGACACAATAAACAGCGAGTCTTCGTCGAGCATAGATGGAGATGTCACACCTCCACATTCCGCCACCACCACTATCGAAGTTCAGCAGGATTTTACCATTGTCTTCTGCGATCTCTTTCAAAGTCTTCTAGAGATGGAGGGCTTTACTGAAGATGACAAGGTTCTCGTTCATTCCATCCTGTCCGGGAATCCCCCGAGCTCAGACCGACTAGATTCTCTTGTAATCGACCTTCTACCTCGGCGACCAGCTCCCCGGCGACCGGTCGGTAACTCATCTAACTGCGGGCCTTGTTTGCGCCCGTCTTCTACTCGCCATAAGAAGTATCGAGGTGCCAATGCAGAACGCGCATTTAAATATAAATGTGCTCAACAAAATGTACAGATCAAATCGAGCTCAATTAGCAGGCATCATTTTAGACGATATTAACACGTCCCAGAATGACAACCTCCCAAACATTGATGATGTAGAACGCCTCTACAAAGGCATCTTCGAAAATGATTCCTACGTGGACACCCATCCTATAACTCTTAAGGAGGGCACTGCGGCGATAGGCGCCGACTGCTTCAAACCAATATACGAAGACGATCTCGTCAAGGCGATTAACTCAACCAAGTCAAAGGCTGCCGGGCCCGATGGCGCCAATATCAATCTTGTTAAGAGGCTCCCTCTTGCCCGCCTTCTATTACTCCTTAATGGGTGTCTAATATCAGGCTATACCCCGAAGTTACTCAAGGCTTGTCGCACGGTTTTAATCCCTAAGAAGGGTGATCTTCACAAGGCAACCAATTGGAGACCCATTACTATAGGGTCTATCTTTATTAGGCTCCTTCACAAGGTCCTTGCCGAACGTCTTTCTCAGTTACCACTTTGTCCGCTTCAGACGGGATTCACCCGAATGGATGCTTGCATGAGCAACAGTGTTCTCATGCAATCCCTGATTAAATCATACAGGCAACGGACTAGACCTTTCCATTTAATCACGCTCGACATCAGCAAAGCGTTTGATTCCGTCGCCCATTCTTCCATTGAACGCGCCCTGAATCGTTTCGGCGTCCACCCCAACCTGAAACAGTATATCTTGCAGTCCTACTCTGGCTCGCACACAACCATATATTGCGGCAAAAACTCTACCGCCGAAATTTCCCTAAAACGCGGCGTCAAACAGGGTGACCCTTTGTCCCCCGTTATATTTAACCTAATCCTGGATGAAATGCTAGAGTCTATCTCCAATTCATCGGCTGGGCTTTCTTTCTCTGATAATAGTTGTACGCTCCCAGCGTTGGCCTATGCCGACGACGTTGTTCTTTTCGGTGCCACAGCTCTTGAGGCCGAGCACCTACTTAAAGTATGCAACTCCTTCCTAGGCGAAAGAGGTCTAGCTCTAAATCCTGACAAATGTAACGCTCTTTCCTACGGTTTGGTACCGAAGAAAAAGAAACTCTACGTCGTTACCAAAAATTGCTTTTTCATTAACAATAAGCCTATCAAACAACTGGGCGTCGACGGATATTTCGAATATCTAGGGCTTAAATACGGCGCCATGGGCGTTCGGATCTCCAATTACGTCAAGGCCTATATATCTCGGATCATTAAGGCTCCTCTGAAACCGCCTCAAAAAATAAATCTCTTTAGGTTTTACTTGATCCCACGGTTACTGCACACCTTGCAAGCCCCAACTATTTTCCAACACGTCCTCAGGACGTTCGACCGACTCATTAGAGGAGCTGTAAAGCGAATTCTGCTTCTACCCTCTACCATCCCATCGTCTTACTTGCATGCCAACTGCCGCGATGGCGGTATTGGCATTCCGTGTCTTAGTGACCTCATCCCGTCCATAGTGCTGGGCCGGTTGCAAAAGATCAGCGAATCCGGCAGAACAATCTTCCTTGATGCCCTTAGATCTCCTTGGTGCCTCAAGTTTACCCGAAACCTTGAGAGGCGCCTCACCAGCCATGGAAAGAGCAGAGTTAGAATCAGAGAATGGTGGAATACATCGCTTCAAAACTCCACTTCGGGCAATGGCCTTAACCAGGGCAGTCATTCTAATGCGAGCTCCAACTGGATCTACCGGCCCCCCTTTTTCTGGAGCGGACGTGATTACACGAAGGCTGTTGCCCTTCGTGGGAATGTCCGACCTACTGTCGGGACTCCCTATAATAGAGGCCTAGCCGCCAAATGCCGGGCTGGTTGCAACCGATCTGAAACCCTTTGTCATGTCTTGCAAGCCTGCCCGGCGACTCACTGGCCGCGTATCAAGAGGCATAACTTCATCGCCGCCTCAATAGCTAGAGCTGCAAGACGTCGTGGATGGACAGTCGACGAGGAACCGAGCCTCTGGGGTGCTGACCACATACGCAGGAAGCCTGACCTCATCATCTACCGAGATGGCACCTTATATGTATCCGATGTCAGCGTGGTTTGGGAAGGCCCCCGCTCGCTCGAGGGGGCCTTTTGGGGTAAGCTTAACACTTATAACTCCACTGCATGCATCAACGCTATTCGCACCCGTTACCAACCTCGGGAGGTTTACTGCCTGCCCTTTATTCTAGGCGCCCGGGGCACCTGGTGCGACTTAAACAACGCCTTGGTAGAGAAGCTGGGCCTGGACAAACGCCTTCCATCTGACCTCGTCCTGGCCACTATCAAAGGCAGCATTTCCATCCATAGCGAGTTCTCGCGGATGGTGTGGCGTCGCGGGCAATCGATTGTTCCTGGACTATAGTGCCCGCGTCTTGGACTTATGTGCGCTCTGTGAACTAATGTATATATATTATAATCATATATCGATGTACATACTTTACTTACTCACTTAGATCTTGTTAAATCGATGTTGTAAGGGACGGCCCCTCAGCCGCAATGTTTTATTTTTTTTCTGAAAATAAAATTTATTCTTAGCCAAAGCAAGCGCGGGCAAAGTAAAGTGGTAGCAGAATTTTATTATCAGGAATTCTCCAATAGTGACTCTCTGTAGTACAATTCTATGAGAATTACGCAACACCAGCTTTTAGAACGCAAGTAATCCACACACAAGCTCCAAGCTTATAGCGACAAAAGCACAAGGAGACTTCAACGTTAAATCAAGATACAACCCTGCATCCAGGAGATTTTAACGGCGAATCAAGACACCAACCTCTACCTTAGGAGATTTCAACGGCGAGTTAAGAACTGAACCCCTAAACTGGAGACTTCAACGCCCGTGCAGGCGACTAAATTCCGGAGACTTCAACGTCCGTGAAGGCGAGGTACGGGAGATTTCAACGCCCGTGTAGGCGACTAAATTCCGGAGACTTCAACGTCCGTGCAGACGAGGTACTGGAGATTTCAACGCCCTTGCAGGCGGCGAAATACTGGAGACTTCAACGCCCGTGCAGACGAAGTACTGGAGATTTCAACGCCGGACAGCAGCGATACTCACTCAAGCATTTAATCACTAGAGAGTATTTTAATTATTAACGACTGGGGATTACCAACGCTCAATCTTTTGTAATCCTGACAACAGAGAGTTCAATCTTCTCATCTCTGAGAAGGCCATTGCCTATTATAATAGGACTTAACGAAAGGGAGGAAGCTTACCCATTAAAGCAAGTGGCAGTGTGATTATCCACGATGCCACCCTCCCCCGAACCTAGACGATTACTACGACCGAGAGGACAACCTGATGAAAATGACGATCACCCTTGCGCATGCGGGGGGAGATATAAAACAAGGAAATTACTAAGAAGACACCAAAGAGAATTCTGTAAACTGAAGCCACAAACCATTGACGACAGGCACTGCGAGAGGAAGTTCAACAGTTTCGCCGGCGTAAGGCAGCACCAGAGGCGAGCGCATCCTGTACTCTACAACCAAGAAAATGAAGAATTAGCTTCCGCGAGAAAATCTCATCCATGGACTAGACTTGAACTGCTATCCCTTGCCCAAGAAGAGGCAAAGTATGAAGGCAGAGCACTCAATAAGGACATGGGACGATTGTTCGGAAACACTGCCGATAGTGTTAAATATCAAAGGCGGCAACCTCAATACCAAGCCCTACTACAACAAATAATTAATGACTATGAGGAAGCAGCTCCAGACCCTGAACCGCAAGAAAATAATGCAGATAACGACCTCCTGTCTGAAGATGATCGGGAAGATGAAGCAGCCACGACCAACCACAACCAAGAAAACGCAGACAACAACTTACACCGAGGCTCCCCCCGATACAGAAGAGATGATGTGCTGACGAGGGAAGGGAGCAGCGAAAATGGCCATGATGCTGGTACCCAGAAAGATGAAGCGCAGGGAGAAGGAGATAGCACAGATGAAGAATTCAAAAACGTGTTCCTAGACCTCAAGTTTGGCTCTGAATTAAGTGAATTGGAGATAAACTTAATTGATAAAATACTACAAAATTCTCCTGACGTAGCCGAGTTTATAGATCGAATGGCTGATAACCTCTATAAAAACGTGAAGAACAAAACACGTGGAAAAGCCAAACCTGAGGGTAACAGGAATGACAACAACAGGAAACAATTCAATGGAAACGCTGCTAAAAAGGCCTATCAGTATAAGCAGGTCCAAAATCTTTATACCAAAGACCGCGCCCTTTTAGCCAATTCACTGCTGGACAACATCCCAATAGGGGGAAAGAAAGACTCCCCTCCCGAGCGTGCAATAGAAGAAGCGTACGCCGAAATCTTTGAGCGTGAGGGACCAGACGACGACGAAGCAATCTCAGATACAATCAAGGACCTTACTGGAAAGTCGCTCTTTACCCCCATCTTGGAGGAGGAGCTTATCGAAGCCATCAAGAGTACTAAATCCGAGGCAGCTGGACCAGACGGCCTGAAAATATCGAATATCAGAGCACTACCACTGAACAGAGTCAGACTTTTACTTAATGCGCTTCTGTTCTGCGCACATATCCCTACAAGCACGGCCCGCTGTAGAACGACCCTGATCCCGAAGAAAGGGGACCTGAAGGATATAAATAACTGGCGACCCATCACGATTGCGTCAGTTATCATAAGAGTGCTGAACAAAATTATCACAAAGCGGCTGGCAACGATTCAACTTTCCAAACTCCAGACAGGCTTTACCAAGCTGGACGCCTGCCTTAACAACAGTCTATTACTGCAAAGCAGAGCGAGAGCCAGAATCCAGAACCACAACGTGCTCACGCTGGACCTCCGAAAAGCCTTTGACACGGTGGCCTTCTCTAGTATTTCCAGAGCACTAAAAAGATGTAATGTGCACCCGCGCATCATAGATTACATCATGGCAACTTACCAAAATGTGACCACCGTTGTCTCATGTTTCGATACTAGCACAAGGCCAATAGAGATCAGGAAAGGCGTGAAGCAAGGCGATCCGCTCTCGCCTATACTATTCAATATGGTTCTAGATGAGTTGCTTCAGGAGCTCGAACAGCTGGATGCGGGCCTGCCAATTGGCGATGAAGAGGAAAAAATCCAAGCCGTGGCATACGCGGATGATATCATTCTTTTCGGGTCGACAACAGGCGAAACGCAGTGCCTACTGAGGAAGTGCTTAAAATTTTTCAACAAAAGGTCGTGGCAATTAAACGTCGCTAAATGCACGGCCCTCTCAGTAGGCATCGTCCAAAAGAAGAAAAAACTCTACGTGGCCACCACCCCAAGGTACTACATAGATGGACAACCTATAAATCAGATCCAAATAAATGAACAATTTAAATACCTTGGAGCGAACCTATGGATTTATGGGCATCGGGAACCCAGACGTAACCAGCATCAAGGAGCAGCTCCTGCGAATCCAAAGAGCACCCCTTAAGCCAAAAAATAGCGATAATCAAAGGATATGCCATCCCGCGATTCCTGGATAAATTACAAACACCAAATATCTTCTCGAAAACGCCCAGGAGTATCGACAAGATAGTAAGACATCATATCAAGAACATCTTGCACCTGCCCAACCCAGTCCCCAACAGCTACATCCATGGCAACACCAGAGATGGTGGACTGGGCATAATGCACTTTAGATCCAAAATTCCGTCGATACTTCTGAGCAGAATGCACAAGTTGCAGCAATCCGATAATCCGTACGTACGACGGACTTTGGAATCAGAATGGTGCGTCAAGATCACGTCCAGGCTTAACCACTTGATCCAGGAGAGGGGAGGTACCAAACAGCAAATAAGGAGCTCCTGGAGCGATCGCCTACAAGCCTCTTCTTCTGGAAATGGACTCAAACAGGGTGCCAACTCCACCAAAAGTAGCTCCTGGGTAGACCAACCTCCCCCCAGCTGGAATGGTGGAGATTTCATCAAAGCCGTACTGCTTAAAGGAAATGTGCTTCCAACTGTTGGCACCGTCTATAATAAAGGACCAGCTGCTAAGTGCCGAGCCGGGTGTGACAGGGTTGAATCCCTCTCCCATGTACTACAGGGGTGCCCTGTCACACACTGGCCAAGGATCCGCAGGCAAGACAACATCGTCACTCAAATTGCAAAGAAAGCAAGGAAAAAAGGTTGGGAGGCTTTAATCGAGCCCAACATCTGGGACGACGACGGAGTGAGGAAAAAGCCCGACCTTGTTCTGAAGAAAGGAAACTCTACAATTATCTCCGATGTGGGCATTCACTGGGAAGGACCTAGGCCGTTGGAGACAGCCTACGAGACGAAGATAGCCTACTACTCCCAGCCGGCTTTCCTTCGCAGCGTGGAGCGGATCTATGGACCTACAACAATCACAGTGATGCCAGTAATCGTCGAAGCCAGAGTGTGGTGCAGCCGTAATGACCAACTATGGAATGAACTAGGACTAAGCGACTATGACGCCCGAATGATAGTCGCCGATGTTATCAAAGGAAGCTGCACCATCCACTCCGAGTTTAGCAGGATGGTATGGAGGAGAATCGGGAAACATGGAGATGCCCTCCCCGCCTAATGCCATGGTCCTCACCAACTAGCAGTGTAGTGTGCGTGTCGTTGAGTGCTTAGTGCGACACCATATCCACCCGGGAGTGCGCGGCAGTTTCTCGTCTCTACTTTAAGGAAATTTGTAGCGCCTCTAATTTTAAGAATCTCTCTTTCTGTTTAATTTATAAATTCAAAGGTATTCTCTTGGGAACTAGTTATTGTAAGAAATATGTATGTATATAGCATATATGTCAAACACTATGTACTGACGGCCAGTAAGCCGAAATGTTTATACAGACCTTAATAAATTGATTCATAGCCAAAGCAAGCGCGGGCAAACGGCGTGAGTAGGTGCCTTGCTCGATCGTGCTCCAAGTTTATTAATTTTCGTGCATCTGTGGTTCGAAGATCAACGCGATTATAGTGTAATGCCATGACTCTCGGGTCACAGTGTTCGCAGATATTTGATCACCATCTGCCAAGGCGAAGAATAAAGCTTTACGAGCGTTAGCGAGTTTAGTTAATGTTCGAGCCTGTCACGCTGTGACCAAGTGTTGTGTCCACCTCCAACTCGGTGAGAGTTGGGTGGTGCCAAGGACACACGCGAACTTGGCAGGGTAGTTTTGCCCCCTTGCAGAGGGACTGATCTCTACCTAAGTCCTTGGGGCAACAGGCAAACTTTTTCATTCACCTGCCAAGTAGCCTGTAGACTCTCGGGTCACAAGGTTGTACAAGTATTGCACTGCCCACTTGTCAAGGAGAGAATAGCGAGTGATCGAGCGATTAGCGAGCGAACGAGTGATTTCGAACCTGTTACCTTGTGATCAAGTGCTGTGCCTACCTCCAAGTCGGTGGGAGTCAGGTGGCGCCAAAGGCACAGCACGAACTTGGCGGGATAGTTTTGCCCCCTTGCAGAGGGACTGATCTCCATCTAAGTCCTTGGGGCACAAGGCACACTTATTTTTCCATCACCTGTCAAGGTTGCCTTGTCTGTTTTAACTCCTTGTGGGTCACAGTTCCGGAGGTGATTTTAAACCTCTTCAATTTACACGGGCCGGCAGTTTTACGTCGGTCCACACCTCCGGTCTTAATTGTGGTTTGACCCTGTTCGATAGTGGTCAGGACCCTCTTAGGGATTTTTAATCTGTCTTGTAGAGTACAATTTTACAATTATTTTAGCAAATTTAGTTCTAGTCTAATTTTAGCTTTATATCGTATAGTGTCCCTTTACGTACATCATTATTTCTAGTCATTAGCCAAAGACCTATTTATTTATCTCACGAAGATGCCAGCTGTTACGTGTGTCTGTGGAAAAACTTTCGCCACAGAACTAGGTCATAGGCAACATATTCGCCGACGCCACTGTAGAGGCCCCAACCAGGATGCCAGCTATCCTTGCCCTACTTGTGATAAAAAGTGGAACACATACGGAGGTATCAGACTCCACCTAAAGAAGGCCCATCCCACGGAATATAACGTGGAATTAGAAGACCAAACGGATAACCCAATTAGGGATCCGAGCCACTGGCCAATGGAGGAACTCCGGCGAATTGCCAGATAGGAAGCAGCCTACAAAGGCAGATTTATAAATATGCACCTCGAACCCCTCTTTCCTGATAGGACGAGGGGGGCAATATCAACCCGGAGAAGAGAGGCCGACTACAAGGCCATGCTGCGAGAACTACTGGCCGAGGGGGAAGGCGGAGATGAAGTTGGAGAGGATATTGCGGTGATTGAGGATGAGCCACCCCCCGATAATGGTGAAGACCTAGGGGGTAATCACAATAATGAAAATATAGAGCCAATTGCCGGCCCTTCAGGTCTCAGTAAAAAGTTTACCGTAATAACACCCGACTCGTCGGATAATGAATCCGATTCATCCACCTCATCTGGGTCGTCATTAAAAGTAAGGGGCAATAAGGGGGTTACTCCCCCTTCACAACTAAACCCACCCAGGCCCGCTGTGCCACGGCACACGGGAGCGCTGGGCACAAATAAAAATATAAATAAAAGCATAACCCCTACTGAAACCGAAATATACCCCCCCAGGACCACTTTGCCAAGGCAAGTGGGTGCGCTGGGTACTAATAATAACGTAAACGACCCTGAAATACATCTCATGAATGAAATCAGAATGCAATACAATCTAGACATCCAGAATCACCAACCAACCCAACCAATCTCTCCGCACGACCCTATGGCTGATTATGCACTGGCTCTTGAAGCTACCTGGGATGGCTGGACACAATCCGACAGGAAAGTGTTCAGCGCACTCAGGGAGCTGCGGTCGGGTGATCGGACCCCACTTGAGAAGGCCTCCAACGACTGGTTAAGGGAAGCAGGGGCTTTGAACCGACCGGTTCAGCGCAAAATCTCCCCCCAAAAGCTAAACGCCAACCCAAAATCAAATAACAGAGTAGGACAGTACAAGATCGTTCAATAAATGTACAAGAGGGACCTTAAGAGGCTCTCTACGTGCATTCTTGACGACCAACCCCTATATAAGCCATCTGAACATCCATCTGTTCAAAAAGTAGAGACCAAATACAGAGGGATCTTTGAATCTCCTTCACCCTATGACTTGGAAGATCTTGGCGAGCTAAAGGGAGGGGAGGACGCATGGAAACCGATATCGGGGGAAGAAATCGAGTGGGCTTTGAAAACAACAACATCTAGTGCAACCGGCTCTGATGGCTGTAAAATATCACAAATAAGGCCGATTCCTCCGGTCAGGCTGGGGCTAATCTTGAACGCCATCTTGGCCCTCGGACGAGTACCTCAAGTTATACGAGACTCGCGAACAATTTTAATACCCAAAGAAGGAAATCTAACTGATGTGAATAACTGGAGACCGATCACAATCGGCTCGGCGTGGGTCAGGCTGCTAAATAAAATTATTGCTAAAAGACTTTCAAAACTACCACTACATCCTCACCACAGGGGATTTCGATAGATCGACGGAGTGCTACTGAATACTATAACATTGGAGGCATTAATAAAAGCACGTAGGCGACAAGGGAGACCCTACCATGTTTTGAGCCTTGACCTAGCCAAGGCTTTTGATACGGTCTCTCACCACGCCATAGAGAAAGCACTCCGTCGGTTTCAAGTCAGCGCCGGGTTGAGAAAATATATTATGGACGGGTACAGGGGGGCCCGCACCCGCATTCAACTGGATGCGGGAGACACGGAATGGTTCAACATAACTCGCGGGGTCAAACAAGGAGACCCCCTGTCCCCGATTCTGTTTAACCTGGTGCTGGACGAACTGGTAGAAAGGCTTGAAAAACTAAACATTGGTTTGCCTGTAAATGACAGGCTGAAGGTAGCATGCCTGGCCTATGCTGACGATTTGATTCTAACCAGCGATACACATCAGAACACTAAGCGGCTCCTCCTGGACGAGGCAGTGAGTTTTTTCGATTCTAGGGGGCTAAGCCTTAACCCCTCTAAGAGTGTAGCCCTTGTAGTAAGAGTAGTTCCCGGGAAGAAAGTTTTATTTATATCGTCAAAGGCACGATTTTTTGCAAAGGGCAAACCAATAACTTTACTAACACCAGACGATTTCTTCAAATACCTCGGGGACAAATACAATTATCTGGGTAAGGCAAGGCCCCTAATCGAGTCGATTAAGACTCAGCTGCTGAGAATAGGAGCCGCACCTCTCAAACCACCGCAAAAATTAAAAATTATTAAACAATACCTAATTCCACGAGTTTGTGCTATTTTAACTAACACGAGGGTAACGCTGGGCCTTCTTAAGAAAGTGGACAAGCTAAACAGAACAGCCACACGAAAAATCTTGCATCTCAACCGATCCTGCAGCGACGCCTTTATCCACGCCCCACCCCGGACGGCCGGACTGGGTATTTTGCCCATGATTTCACATGTCCCGGCGATTTTAAAACGAAGACTTGATAACCTAGCGGCCTCGGCCGATAATACCACGGCAGCGGTGCTGGCCCTCCCAGAGTGTGAGAGACTCGAGGGGCGGCTAGCCCGCTGGACTAACACGTACGGTACAACTAAGCGTGCTATAACGAGAGTGTGGGGCGAAAGGCTACAGGCGTCATATTCAGGAAACGGCATTCAACAGGGCCAGGATAGTGCAGCGTCCAGTTCTTGGATAGATCGTCCCCCTTCGTCTTGGAGGGGAGACGAATTCGTCAAAGCAGTACAACTGCGGGGCAATCTCCTCCCCACTAGAGGGATCCCATCAAATCCTTCACCGGCAAGGCAGTGTAGAGCGGGGTGCGCCCGAGTGGAGTCTTTGTCCCACGTGCTCCAGGGCTGCCCCTTTACTCACTGGCCTAGAATTAGAAGACACGACCGCTTGTGCGCGCGCCTGAGTCATCTTGCGTCGCGTAAGAGATGGCTAGTGGAGGAGGAGCCATATCTTCGTTTGGGCAACGGCGAGCTTAGGAAACCTGACTTAGTCTTCCTCAAAGGGGGCCGAGCCGTCGTTGCCGACATTTCAGTGGTATGGGAAGGCCCACGGCCGTTAACAGCATCGTTTCATCAAAAAGCCCAATACTACTCACCACCCCTCGTGCTTCAAGCGCTTGAGAGGAAGTATCCGGGACGACATATCGTAGTCACCGCTTTAGCCATCGGTGCCAGAGGCACCTGGTGTAGAAATAACTCAAAACTTCTTAATATTTTGGGCCTTCCCAAAGGTAATACTGCGGCTTCCCTGGTCCACAACACCATAAACGGCAGCATACTCATTCATCAGGAGTTTATGCGGGCCGTGTGGGCCAGGGATTAGGCGAATATGTGATACAGGTCTGTGAGCTTACTCCAGACATTTAATGCAATTAATTAGTTCCATCCAACTTTAACCTTATATGATTCAATGTTGATGTACTATTATTTTTAACATGTTCTTTTAATAGTAAGTGTACCCCGTTTTCTTTATATATACATATACATTTTTATACTTTTCTTTTTTTAAATAAGGTCCCATAAATGGTATTAATTTTTCCGACGAGCCGCCTTGGTCGCGAGCGTTCCGGGAAGAATTACAATTATATTTTTTGCGTACAGAGCGCCAATAATTCTTTCTCTGAAATGAAGCCGGTGGCTCTAGGGCCTTATATTTCCCAGGCATATATACACTAGCCAAAGCAAGCGCGGGCAAACGGCGT
This sequence comes from Agriotes lineatus, assembly GCA_940337035.1. Lineage (NCBI taxonomy): Eukaryota > Metazoa > Arthropoda > Insecta > Coleoptera > Elateridae > Agriotes > Agriotes lineatus. Next base: position 175,722 of record CALNHX010000047.1, on the reverse strand, counting down.
GAGTAGGTGCCTTGCTCGATCGTGCTCCAAGTTTATTAATTTTCGTGCATCTGTGGTTCGAAGATCAACGCGATTATAGTGTAATACCATGACTCTCGGGTCACAGTGTTCGCAGATATTTGATCACCATCTGCCAAGGCGAAGAATAAAGCTTTACGAGCGTTAGCGAGTTTAGTGAATGTTCGAGCCTGTCACGCTGTGACCAAGTGTTGTGTCCACCTCCAAGTCGGTGAGAGTCGGGTGGTGCCAAGGACACACGCGAACTTGGCAGGGTAGTTTTGCCCCCTTGCAGAGGGACTGATCTCTACCTAAGTCCTTGGGGCAACAGGCAAACTTTTTCATTCACCTGCCAAGTAGCCTGTTCTGTTTCAACTCCTTGTTGGGTCAGGTTTCTGAGGGTGATTTTTATCTCTTCTTACACGGGCCGGCAGTTTTTCGTCGGTCCACACCCTCAGACCACATTTGTGATTTTAACTCCTGAGCGGTCGTGGAGAAGAGACCCTCCCAGGATTTTTAAAGTGTAGTGATCTTTAGTTTACATTAGTTTTAACTAGTTTAAACCTATTTATACTGGTTTTTAATTAATTTTAGCTAATATTAAGTCCTGTTTAAACTTGGTTTAAACACACATAAATTTTAATAACAAAATTTACGAAGCCAGTCAGAAGTTCTAAATGTAATTCTGATTTCATAAACAAACAGTTTTAACCTCCAGTTTTACTTCATAATTTCGCAAGTTTATACGTAATTTATATCTGTTTTAATCTTGAATTAAAACAGGCAAAATTCAGTTCCCATTTACGAAATCTTAAACGAATATTGTTTCGCCAACATTAAGTGAAAATGCAACTTGGCGACCTAGAAAGCCAAGTTCAACGCTCAGCCTGCAAACCCATGCGGAAATATAAAAGCTTATCATGCTGAGTTGCGGTCTTTGCGGACCTGTAAACGCGTTCTATTACACTATTATGAACTTTGATATTGTTACTTCGTTAAGCATTTTCATTGTATATAAATACAGGTTTATTTTTATAATAAATCGATCGGCATTTAATGTTTGATTCATTCACTACGTCGCCACTCCTATACCAAGCCATAATACTGTCGAGATGTGAGGCTGCATCTCAGGAGTGGTCTTACTGTCGTCCCTTTAAGTGCCATTGACTAAGCTGGCTTAAAGCGTAAATGCAGTCTCATTTACGCGCTTAAAATTAGGGATAGAATCAGCGCAAAGTAACGGAATCCAGAAGCAGCCTCTCAGGCAATTCTGTTCAAGTCCTATATTGTTAATATTTCCGTACCTCAATCTCTAGTCATTCTTCTACAATGCCATTCACTTGCGTATGCGGTAAGAATTTTGCTACGCAGTCGGGTCTCAACCAACATATCCGACGACGATATTGTAGGGGACCAAACCCAGCAGAGGAATTTCCTTGCCCCTCCTGCAACAAAAGATATAATTCTTTTAGAGGAATGAGATTGCACCTGATGAGAGGCCATCCTAACGATTACAACGAGGAACTAGAATTTCAAACGAACAATCCGATAAGGGATCCAAGCTACTGCCCGGAGGAGGAACTCCGGAGAATGGCCAGGGAGGAGGCTGCCTATAAAGGGCGATTCATAAATATGCACCTCGAACCCCTCTTCCCGGGTAGGACGAGGGGGGCGATCTCGAGTAGGAGAAGGAAGGCGGGCTACAGGGCTATGTTGCGGGAGCTGTTGGGGGGAGAAGGCGGTGGTGATGTTGAAGAGGGAATTGCGAAGGCTGAGGTCGTACCCCACCCCGATGATGGTGAAGACCTAGGGGATATCATTGAGCCTAGAGCAGGCCCTTCTAGCCTTCAAGTAGGGGCAAAACCAAAACAATTTAATAATGATAGCGACTCAAGCTCTTCTTCCAACGGGTCACCGCAATCAACAAAGGCCACAAAAGAATACATTCCGCCTACTAGGCGAAACTCACCTATTAAAAACTCTAACCCGCCCAGGCCCACAGCAGTGAGAGCGCTGGGGCAACACAATGAATATGTGGCACCCAAAAAATCAGTAACACCCAAAAGAAAAAACAAAAAAGCGGACCCACTCACTAATGAAAATAATAGCCCCAGGGGTCGATCTCCGACTAACGGCCCAGACCACCCCCCTCTGCAACCAATCCCGCCGCTAGACCCCATAGCGGAGTCCGCTCTGGCCCTTGAGGCGACCTGGGATGGTTGGACTCAGTCCGATAGGACAGTGTTTAGCGCTCTCGGGGAGCTGCGGTCCGGCGATCGGACCCCGCTCGAGAGAGCCTGCCACGACTGGCTACGGGAGGCAGAGGCCTCGGACCGACCGGTCGTTCGCAAAATCCCCACCCACAGGCTCAATAATTACAACTTAACACCTAACGATAGAGTCGGCAGGTATAAGGTCGTTCAAGATATGTACAGGAGGGATCTCAAGAGACTCTCCGGGTGCATTCTTGACGACCAGCCTCTTTTCAACCAATCGCTTCAGCCGCCAATTGATACAATAGAGACAAAGTACGAGGGGATCTTTGGAGTCCCCTCGCCTCACGATAATGAGGATTTGGGTGAGCTGAAGGGAGGGGACGATGCGTGGCGGCCGATATCGGCGGAGGAAATCGAGGTTGCATTGAAAAACACGAAATCAAGTGCAAGCGGCCCTGATGGCTGCAAGTTTACACAGGTTAGCCAAATCCCTAGGACAAGACTGGAGTTAATCCTTAATGCCATGTTAGCGTTAGGTAGGTTCCCCAACATAATACGGGACTCGCGAACCATTCTGATTCCCAAAGAGGGAGACCCTCTCGATGCGGACAACTGGCGGCCCATTAGTATCAGTTCGGTATGGGTCAGGCTGCTCAATAAAATTTTGCCAAAAAGATTAGCAACTCTTCCACTACACCCCCATCAGAGGGGATTTAGGGCTGTCGACGGAGTGCAATTAAATACCTTAACTTTAGAAGCCTTAATAAAGTCACGTAGGAGGCAAGGGAGGCCGTACCATATTATTAGCCTTGACTTGGCCAAGGCCTTTGATACGGTCTCCCACCATTCAATTGATCGAGCACTCCGTCGATTTCAGGTCGACGCCCGATTGAGGGAATTCAAAATGGAGGGGTACAGAGGAGCCCGCACCCGCATCCAACTGGATGCGGGCGACACTAAGTGGATTTCGATAACTCGCGGGGTCAAACAAGGCGATCCTCTGTCCCCAATTCTCTTTAATCTGGTGTTTGACGAGTTGGTGAAAGGGTTGGAGAAGTTGAACAGTGGTTTACCGGTGAATGAGAACCTGAAAGTAGCATGCCTGGCCTATGCGGACGACATGGTGCTAACCAGTGATTCGCATCTGAACACAAAGCGACTCCTGGAAGAGGCGGTTGCCTTTTTCGACTCGAGGGGCTGAGCCTAAACCCCAATAAAAGCATTGCCCTAGCCGTCAGAGTTGTCCCTGGTAAGAAAGTTTTATTTACATCTACTAAAGCTCGATTCTTTGTAAAAGGGCGGCCATTAAAGCTTTTAGGGCCAGATGAATTTTTCAAATATTTAGGGGACAAATATAACTATCTGGGTAAGGCGAGGCCTCTCATCGAGTCGTTGAAGATACAGCTGCTGAGGATAGGGGCCGCCCCACTGAAACCGGCGCAAAAGTTAAAACTTATCAAACAATACTTGTTGCCGAGAATCCTTGCATTATTAGTTAACACAAGAGTTACGATGGGCCTCTTAAAGGAAGCGGATAAACTTATACGTAAATCAACTAGAAAGTTTCTTCACTTAAATAGAACATGCTCAGACGCCTTCATCCACGCCCCACCTCGCGCGGGAGGACTAGGGGTTATGCCCCTAGTTGCACACGTCCCCGCCATCCTCCAACGTAGAATAGAAAACTTGGCAATTACTGCCGATTACACCACGGCCGCCGTGCTGGCCCTCCCTGAAGGTGAGAGACTCGGGGAAAGGCTGACACGATGGACAACTAAATTTGGAATATCTAAAAGTTCAATTGCGAGAGTTTGGGGCGATAGGCTGGAGGCGTCATATTCTGGCAATGGTTTGCGGCAGGGGCAGGGAGGCTCCAGTTCTAGTTCCTGGATTGATCGTCCCCCTTCGTTTTGGAGGGGCGACGAATATGTTAAGGCTGTTCAGCTGAGGGGCAACCTCCTCCCCACCAAAGGCATCCCATCAAATCTCCCACCGGCAAGGCAGTGTAGGGCGGGGTGCGCCCGAGTGGAGTCCGTGTTCCAGGGCTGCCCCTTAACTCACTGGCCTCGTGTCAGACGACACGACTGGTTGTGCGCACGCCTCCGTCATCTTGCGTCGCGCAGTGGATGGCTGGTGGAGGAGGAGCCGTATCTTCGACTGGGCAACGGCGAGCTCAGGAAACCTGACTTAGTCTTCCTCAAAGAGGACCGAGCCGTCGTTGCCGACATCTCTGTTGTTTGGGAAGGCCCGCGGCCCTTGGTCGCTTCGTTTACGCAAAAATCCCAACCTCTAGTGCTTCGGGCGCTAGAGAGGAAGTACCCTGGTCGTCGGATTATCTTCAGCGCTCTGGCTATTGGTGCCAGAGGCACATGGTGCGATAGTAACAGTCAACTTCTCAATATCTTGGGCCTTCCCTTAGGGAACACCGCTGCCTCTCTGGTCCACAACACCATTAACGGTAGCATACTGATTCATCAAGAGTTCATGCGTACCGTGTGGGCCAGAGAGTAAGCACCTTCCAACTGTGATACCCAACAATGTGATATTTTTCATCTCCTACCCCCAGTCTGGTCAGCTTTAGTACTTACTATTTACTGTTGTACGGTTATATCATATTTTAATATGTTCTCTTTTTAAATGTAAGTGTCATAGTTTTATTTATACAATAATTTTATACTTTGAATAAGGTCCTCAAATGATATTTCTGACGAGCAGCCTCGGTTTCGCCGGCGCTCGGAGCGATATTTTACAAATTCTTTTGCGTACAGAGCGCGACGATCATATCTCTGAAATGCAGCCGGGGGCTCTAGGGCCTTCATTCCTCAGGCTTACACTCTCTAGCCAAAGCAAGCGCGGGCAAACGGCGTGAGTAGGTGCCTTGCTCGATCGTGCTCCAAGTTTATTAATTTTCGTGCATCTGTGGTTCGAAGATCAACGCGATTATAGTGTAATACCATCACTTGGCGGGCGTACTACATCCCCAATTAAAGTCTACGCCGCCACTCACCCCTTGTGCACGTTATTTAATTTTTAAAATCTGAAATTTCCATGGACATTAAATTTGTAAACACAGATCCAGTGCGCGTGTTAACAACCATACTATCCGCGCATTAACCATCAAGTTCGGCGTAATTCAGGATATTTTCCATCCATTTCGGCACATCGCATCCTGGAAATTCTAGTAATTTTCATAAATGCCAAACTGCGATTAGTTCGCTCTTTGGCCGTTAGAGCACGTTGTTCTTGTTTACGAGACAACGCCGGGGCTTCATCACCTTCAAGGGGGCTCCACAATAGTGCATTGCCCCAAAATTCGCTGGCCCGCCGACCAGGAGTTCAGAAGATTAAGAAGCTGCTGGATTCTCCATTGAAGTCGTCAGGATTCCGCTGTTCGTGTCTATCCTTCTCAAGAGACAGCCTGGAGGCCAATTCACCACCAAGGGGGCCCCATTATAGCGCTTCGCCCCACAATTCGCTCTCCGGTCTTTCAGGAGAGCAGAAGATTTAAAAGCCTTCTAATCCATCATTGAAGTCACCAATAATCCGGGTCCGTGTTTTGTACTTTCATTAAAATCTCAGTCTACGAAAGCTCCGACCGGAGACTTCAACGACTGATCAGCACTCAAACATGCCGTCCTGGAGATTTCAACGCTTCATCGGACGACGAACCTTCAGAGACTTCGATGCCAGATTCGGACTCCAACCCGCACTTTGGAAATTTCAACGCCGGTTCACAACATCAACCCTGCCCGGTTCAAATTATAAAATTACTTATTTATTGAAGTGTGAGTATCCAGCACATTCCATGCCCAAATTCCTTAACCTTTTTCCTAATACGTTTCTACAATTAACCCCCATAATTTTGGAAACGTTATTTATATTTAATTATATTAATTTCTCCCACGAGTCAAAGTTAATCAGTCTTATATTGCTTGATTATTTCGGCTTGTAATTTTACTATTTACATCGTATATTTACTGGTATTTGGAGCATTTCTTAGCTGCTAATTTTACACTTTCGTCCATTTCCTTTTCTTGCTTGATTTATGCATTCGGGCTACTTGCGCATTAGCAGCCCGTACTTTCTTTGCATAAGCCTTTGCCCGATCGTATTTAATTATTCGGGTTTTGTGTGCCAGCAGTATCTGGTCCTTATCAGCCCCCCCTTACCTCTAACGTCTGTAGAGGTTCTTCTACTAGGAGGATTTCTTCCTGTTACGTAGAAAGTTCCTTCGGGTTCTGGCTTATCAGCCATTATTCTAGGCACTCTCTCGCCGCTCCTAGGCGAGCTTCTGTTCTTTGAACAATTCCCCATTAACTTAAGTTCTCTTTGAGTGGGTACTTACCCAGTAATTTAAGCCTGCTGAGTCTTTATAATTATTTCCCATCATGCCCCCACTCCCCCCTACTGAGCGTCATGTCTGCCATTGCGGCTAGGAATACTCTTTCAGAAAAGGTCTTCTGCAGCATCAGCGCCGTCAGTGCCCACCTCCTGGTAGTCCCACTGATTCCGTGTGCACGATTTGCGCCCGCACTTTTAAAACTTTTGCTGGACTACAGCAACACAAAAGGATCGCTCATCCAATACAATATAATAGCGAATTAGAACAGGCCGGTGCCGCAAGAACTGTGGTGCCCTGGTCTGAATTTGATCTAGTCACCGTCGCTGAAGAAGCTAAATTCACTGGTAGAACGATAATCAAACTTCTCGCTAAGATCTTTAAACGTAAGGAGGATGCTATCCGATATCAACGGAAGCAGCCTCACTACAAGGAGCTATTGTCAGCTGCTAAACAGAAGCTGTCTGTTGATCCCCCCTCCGCCACTCTAGCCCTTCTTCTCGGCAGCCTGTCAGCCCTATCGCTTCTACATCTGGATCCATTTCTAATGCAGAGCGAGCTGCACACATAAGTCCTACCGTTCCAGCTACCAACATTGAGAGTAGCGACGATGCCGGCAGCACTCACAAAGCTGAAGCCTCTACTTCTGCTTGCCGCTCGCCGCACCTCATGACCCCTAATACCGAACCCTCTTTCACTGATTTTTTTCGAGATCTTGCATCCAATGACGATCTATCCCAGAATGATTTAGATCTTATTCACTCATTAATCACGAACCAGGCCTCTACCTCTGGCAACCTCGACAATCTTGCCGTCGAACTTTTACCAAAAAAAAGGGCCTCTAACACTCACAGTAAAGTCCATCAGCCAAAATCCGCAAACATTACAAAGGGCGCAGCGCTGAACGGGCTTTTGCTTATAAGCATGCCCAAACGCTGTTTCGCACGAATCGGGCCCAATTGGCTGCTAATATTCTGGATGATGTCGATGCATCCCAGAACAATAACTCTCCCAATATCGCCGAGGTCGAACAGCTGTATAAAAGGATATTCAGCGACGGCTCATTCCAAGATCACGAGCCGCCCATCCCCAAACCTAATACCTCAGAAATCGGTAACAGCTGTTTTCGCCCCCTAACTGTGGAGGAACTAACGAGGACCATAAACTCAACTAGGACCAAAGCAGCAGGTCCCGACGGCTGCAACATCACGCACGTCCGTAAAATGCCCTCTTCACGTCTTCTTCTACTTCTTAATGGTTGTCTTTATATCGGCCATATTCCTGAAACTCTTAAAAGTTGCCGGACAATATTAATCCCAAAAAAAGGAGACCTTTCCTTGGCGACCAATTGGCGCCCAATCACAATTGGATCCCTGTTTATTCGGCTACTACATAAAGTCCTTGCCGAACGCCTAAGCACTCTTCCGCTTTGCCCTTTGCAGACGGGCTTCACCAAGATAGACGCTTGCATGAATAACAGTGTTATTCTGCAGGCTCTAATCAAATCACTTCGAAGCGTCACCAAACCGTTCCACATTATATCACTCGATATAAGGAAGGCATTTGATACCATCGCTCACTCCTCCATACAACGGGCGATGGATCGTTTCAACGTCCATCCAGCACTGAAAAAATATATTATGGAATCCTACAATGAAAGCTATACTGTCATCTCCTGCTTTAAACAGGAAACCAGTAAGATATTTTTAAAACGTGGTGTCAAACAGGGAGACCCACTCTCCCCGATCATCTTCAATTTGATCATGGATGAGTTGTTGGAGACATTAGCAAACTCCCCCGCCGGCCTCTCATTTCCCGGCTGTGGCAATAAAATTCCGGCTGTCGCTTACGCCGACAATCTAATCCTGTTTGGCTCCACAACCCTCGAAACCAACCAACTACTTAAAATGTGTAACAACTTTCTGGACAAACGTGGTTTGTCACTTAATGTCAATAAATGCAACGCTTTATCCTTTGGCATTATTCCAAAGAAAAAGAAACTGTTCGCTGTCACCAAAGACACTTTCTTTATCGACCAACAGCCAATTAAGCAGCTGGGGATATACGGCTACTTCAATTATCTTGGCCTTAGATACAGCTCCTTAGGAGTTCGCACTACAGACTATCAAACCATCAAGACCTATTTATTGCGCGTCCAGAAAGCTCCACTGAAGCCACAACAAAAAATTACTATCGTCAGGTTTTACCTCATCCCCAGACTTCTTCACACGTTGCAAGCTCCTACTATTTTCAAGCACGTGCTGGGGACCGTCGATAAGCTTATCAGGGGCGCAATCAAGAAAATCCTTAACCTTCCTCCCACGATCCCTTCTGCCCTCCTTTACGCTCACTGTCGAGACGGCGGTATTGGCATCCCTTGCCTTACCGACTTGATACCTTCAATCGTACTGGGACGGCTGCAGAAATTGAGCGACGCTGGAGGTAGGATTTTTATCGATGCCCTGAAGTCACGATGGTGCCAGAAGTTTGTATCTAATCTCGAAAGAAGACTAACGTCCCATGGTAAGACTAAGGAGCGGATTCGTGCCTGGTGGTGCGACACCCTACAGAGATCTACGTCCGGCAACGGCTTTCACCAGGGAAACCTCTCCGACGTCAGCTCTTCATGGATCTATAAACCGCCTCCATTTTGGAATGAGCGGGATTACACTAGGGCCATCGCCCTCCGCGGCAACGTCTTGCCCACGGTTGGCACGCCCTACAACCGCGGCTTTGCCGCCAAATGCCGCGCAGGCTGCAATCGTTCAGAGACCCTCTGTCATGTCCTGCAAGCCTGCCCCGTCACTCACTGGCCGAGGATCCGCCGCCACAATTTCGTCGCCTCGTCGCTAGCCAAAACCGCCAGAGAGAACGGCTGGATAGTAGACGAGGAGCCAAATATTCGGGGCTCGGACCACATAAGGAAAAAGCCTGACTTGATCTTTATGAAGGACAGAAATCTATACATCTCCGACATCGGAGTGGTGTGGGAAGGACCTCGTTCGCTGGACGAAGCTTTCTGGGGTAAGATGAATTACTACAACACTCCCCCATTCATCGAGGCCCTACGTGAAAAATACCATCCAGCCGATATTTACTGTCTCCCGGTTATCATCGGCGCCCGCGGTACTTGGTGCGACAACAACAATGCGCTTCTCGAAAAGCTCGGTCTGGACAACCACCAGTTCATCACGAGCCTAATACATGCCACCATCAATGGCAGTTTGATTGTGCACAGTGAGTTCTCGCGGGTGGTGTGGCGTCGTCGCTTCGATGCGGCCTAGTGCTCCTGCGCCCGGTTGCGGCTTATGCGCCGTAATGACTAAACATGCGCTCATTTATTGACCTATATTTATATGTACATCTCTCTATCAATCGTATATTTAATTGATTAATTTAGTTATTGGTTAATTAGTATTACTAAAACTATTGTAAAGGACGGCCCCTAAGCCGCAATGTTTTTTAATGTCTATTAATAAACCTATACATAGCCAAATGCCTCGTCATCTAATCAGTGACGCGCATGAATGGATTAAGGAAGGATAGCCACATTAGGCGCAGGTATTGTAGGGGCCCTAATCCTGATCACAGGCGACAAATTGGCGCCCGATTACTATTGGCCCCATCGTCATACGGCTGCTTCACAAAATACTTGCGGACCGCCTAAGCCAGCTTCCCTTGTGCCCACTACAGACGGGCTTCGTTAAAACTGATGCATGCATGGGCAATAGCATTCTTTTACAGGCTATCATCAAATCTTATCGTCAACGGACTAAGCTCTTTCACCTTATCACCTTAGACATCAGCAAAGCGTTCGACTCCGTTCCGCATTCTTCCATCGAACGCGCCCTCGAACGCTTTTGCATCCATCCCAGCCTAAGAAAGTATATCTTAGGTTCTTACACAGACTCGCACACTGTCATTTCCTGTTTTAAAGCTCAGACAACCAAAATTTACCTGAGACGCGGAGTTAAACAGGGTGACCCGTTGTCCCCTGTGATATTCAATTTAATTATGGACGAGATCTTAGAGACCATCGCCAACACCTCGGCAGGTCTGTCTTTTCCTGACAGTCCCAATAAACTACCGGCGTTAGCTTATGCTGACGACCTTATCCTGTTCGGTGCTACCGCTCTCGAAACGGAGCACTTAATCAAACTCTGCAAGAACTTTCTCGACGATAGAGGTCTGACTCTAAACATTGGAAAATGCAATGCGCTTTCATTCCCCAAAAAGAAAAAGCTTTTCACGATTTCGAAAAGCTGCTTTCTAATCGAAAAGAAGCCTATTAAACAACTGAGTATCGACGGCTATTTTGATTACTCGGGCCTCAAGTATGGCGCCTTGGGTGTAAGAGTTTCTGACTACGATCTTCTTAGGGCCTACCTCTCCAGGGTAGAGAGAGCTCCCCTTAAGCCCTTCCAAAAACTCAATATACTGAGGTTCTACCTCTTGCCCCGTCTGCTCCATACTCTACAGGCCCCCACGATTTTTCAGAATGTTTTCAAAACCTAGGACAGGCTCATCAGGGGCTCCGTAAAACGATTTCTCAACCTTCCTCCCACCATCCCCTCCTCCTTCCTGCACGCCCACTGCCGCGATGGCGGTATTGGCGTTCCCTGCCTAGCTGATCAAATCCCCTCCATTGTGCTAGGTAGGCTGCAGCGAATCAGCGACGCAGGCAACACCATTTTTCTAGACGCCCTGAGGTCGCCATGGGGTACCAAATTTGTCAACAATCTAGAAAGGAGACTCACCAATCATGGGAAAAACAAGGACTCCATCCACGCTTGGCGGTGCGACTCCCTCCAGCGCTGCACATCAGGGAACGGCCTGGCCCAACGCAGCCACTCTAGCTGCAGTTCCTCCTGGGTCTACCAGCCTCTAGCCTTTTGGTCCGGCCGTGACTTCACGAAAGCCATCGCTCTTCGCGGCAATGTCCTCCCCACCGTTGGAACCCCTTACAACCGAGGAGAAGCAGCTAAATGTCGGGCCGGCTGCAGCAGGTCTGAGACACTTTGTCACGTGCTGCAAGCCTGCCCCATGACCCACTGGCCCCGCATCCGCCGACATAACTTCATTGCCTCCTCGATTGCCAAGGCCGCGAGGCGGAACGGCTGGACAGTAGATGAGGAGCCGAACCTGTGGGGCGCCGACCACATCAGAAGGAAGCCAGATCTAATTATCCATAAAGACGGCATCCTTTACGTCAGCGACGTCAGCGTGGTCTGGGAGGGCCCCCGTCTCCTCGAGGAAGCCTTCTGGGGCAAAATGAACACCTATAACTCTGCTACCTGCATCGACGCGATAAGGACTAAATACAGTCCCAGTGAAATTTACTGTCTCCCATTTATTCTTGGTGCGCGCGGCACTTGGTGCGACTTAAACAACGCGCTGCTGGAAAAGCTCGGCCTCGACCAGCGCCTGGCCTCCAGCCTCGTCCTTGCTACTATCAAAGGTAGCATCGCTATCCACAGCGAGTTTTCGCGGGTGATTTGGCGTCGCGCACTGCCTGCTTCGCGAGTGCGATAAGTGTGCCCATGCGCCAAGGGCTTCTGTGCGCTCTCTATTTGCTTAACATTGTAACATGTATCGCCCACCATCTTGTTTATTACTGTATTGATCTATGTTTTGCGATATTTGTAAGGGACGGCCCCTAAGTCGCAATGTTTATTGTCTCAATAAATCTATCATAGCCAAATGCCTCGTCATCTAATTAGTGACGCGCATGAGTGGATTAAGGAAGGATAGCCACATTAGGCGCAGGTATTGTAGGGGCCCTAATCCTGATCACCCCTACCCCTGCCCTGCATGTGGAACGCAATATAATTCCTTTCGAGGTATGAGGCTGCACCTATCGAAGGCTCATCCGGCCGCGTACAATAACGACGTGGAAACGGAGGCTGAGAACCCCATTAGGGACCCAAGTCGTTGGTTGATGGATGACCTGGAGCGCATAGCTAGGGAGTAAATCAACTTCAAAGGCAGATTTATCAACATCCACCTCGAGACTGTGCTCCCGGGCAGAACACGAGAGGCGATAAAGAGTCGGCGACAGTAGCCGGACTACCGCGCTATTTTGCAGAGGATGGCTGCGGAAGAAGAGGGAGGTGAAGTCGCGGAGGAACAACCTGTGGCGGGGGAGGGCGAGAACCCCTCCGATGATGGTGTGAGAGGCCTACAGGAGGTGGAACCCCAAGCGGGGCCATCAGGAGTACAAAGAGGGGTTGCGGAAGGAAATACACAAAACAATAGTAACGATCTAACAAATTCTAATAGCTCTAGCGACAGTGAAAGTGAGAGATCACTGTCACCAATCCCTGCACTGCAGGAAATAAACAATATACAAAATAATAATGAAAACAATACAATAGTAATTGCAATAGACCAACCTGCGAGCCCCCGTACTCCAACTATACCTACGTTGGCCCCCCTAACCCTCCAACGCGACCTATCCCGCCCTTGGACCCCGTGGCCGAATTTGCTGCGGCGTTGGGGAACACCTGGGACGGATGGACAGACTCCGACCGGGATCTGTTCGGAGTCTCAGGGAGATCGCGTCCGGCGACCGAACCCTGCTCGATGACGCCCTCTCTAACTGGCTGAGGGGCTTGGGAATCCAACTCCGCCCGGCCAGAAACAATCCCCCCCACAAACCGCCATAAACAAAAACATACCAGGCATAACATCAGGGTGGAGAGGTTTAAGCAGGTCCAGGCGATGTATCAGAGGAACCCGAAAGGGCTCTCAGGGTGCATCCTGGAGGACCGGCCTCTCCACCAAGCACAAAATTTCCCATCAGTGGCTGCAGCCGAAAGGAGATACGAGGGAATCTTCGGAGCACCCTCGCCTCCGGACGGTGAAGCGCTGATGGATAGTAAGCCGGGGGGTGGAAAGTGGAGGCCGGTTACGGAGGAGGAGCTGGGGTGGGCGTTGCGAGCAACCAAGTCAACAGCCGCTGGACCTGACGGCTTTAATATTAGACATATGAGACAGCTCCCTAGGCCTCGGGTCCTTTTATTTTTAAACGCCATGCTTGCGTCAGGACGAGTTCCTAAAATTCTCAGAGACTCCAGGACCATCCTTCTGCCAAAGGGCGGGGACCCTACCGAAATTGGAAATTGGCGGCCAATTACCATCGGGTCTGTGTGGGTCAGGGTGCTAAATAAGATCATAGCTAAGCGCCTGTCGAGCCTCCCACTACATCCCCATCAGAGGGGATTTAGAGCAGTGGACGGAGTGCTCTTAAACACGATAACATTAGAAGCTCTTATAAAATCTCGTAGACGAAAGGGGAGACCGTATAACATTTTAAGTTTGGATCTTGCGAAAGCATTTGACCCGGTCTCCCATCATGCAATTGAAAGAGTGCCGTCGATTCGAAATCGACGCCAAGTTGAGGGAATTCATTCTTGAGGGTTATAGGGGAGACCGCACTACAATTCAAATTAATAACGAAAATACAAAGTGGATTAATATTAACCGAGGGGTTAAACAGGGTGACCCCCTGTCTCCCATCCTCTTCAACTTGGTGATCGACGAGCTAGTGGAGAGGCTCGAGAATTTAGACCTGGGTCTCCCTTTAGTGGACTCCCGCGTAGCATGCCTGGCCTACGCAGATGACTTGGTGTTGGCCAGCGATACAATCAAGGGCGCACAGCGGCTCCTGAACGAGGCTTCTGCCTTCTTCGACGCTAGGGGGCTGAGCCTTAATCCAACGAAGAGCGTTGCTCTTGCGGTTCGTGTGGTCCCGGGCAAGAAAGTGCTTTTCGCCTCTACCACTACGCGTTTTTACGCAGAAGGACATCCCATTAATATGTTGGCACCCGGTGATCTCTTCAAATATTTAGGCGAAAGGTACTCTTACCTGGGAAAGGCAAGGCCCTTGGTGGAGTCGCTGAAGCTCCAGCTGCAGCGTTTAGGAGCTCCTCCTTTAAAACCCCATCAGAGGGTTCATTTATTAAAGCAATATTTAATTCCAAAAATATGCGCCACATTGATCAATACGCGGGTCACGATGGGCCTTTGCGTGTGGGGGGCTTGGGAGTGGTGTCGCTGGCAGTTCAAGTACCAGCTATCTTAAAAAGGAGAATTGGAAACCTACAGAACAATGCGGATCCAACCACCATTGCGGTGCTCTCTCTTCCTGAGTGTGAGAGACTCGGGGAGAGACTGACCCGCTGGACCACTACTTTTGGCACCGCCCCGAAAACCTCACGGCGGGTCTGGGCTGAACGATTACAAAATTCATATTCCGGCAATGGCCTGATGCAGGGCGAGGAAAGCTCCTTTTCCAGTTCTTGGATAGACCACCCCCCTTCGTTTTGGAGGGGGGATGAGTACGTGAAAGCAGTTCAGCTGCGGGGTAACCTCCTCCCCACTAGAGGTATCCCATCTAATCCTCCCCCGGCAAGACAGTGTAGGGCGGGGTGCGCCCGAGTGGAGTCGCTATCCCACGTGCTCCAGGGTTTCCCCCTAACTCACTGGCATCGATGCCGCAGGCACGACCGGGTATGCGACCGCCTACGTCATCTTGCGGTTCGCAAAGGATGGCTAGTGGAGGAGGAGTGTCATCTTAGACTATCCAACGGCGGGCTTAGGAAACCCGACATAGTCTTTATAAAGGGGAACCGAGCGGTCGTTTGCGATACATCCATCGTATGGGAAGGCCCACGTCCATTGAATGCATCGTTTCTGCAGAAAGTGCAACTGTACTCGCATCCTTTAGTATTACAAGCTCTTGAAAGAAGATTTCCGGGTAAGACCATAGTTAACTCGGCTCTAGTCATTGGTGCTAGAGGTACCTGGTGCGAGCAGAATCAACATCTAATCCAAATCTTGGGTTTTTCCAAGGGGGAAGCTGCTTCTCTGGTCCACAATACTATCAACGGTAGCATAATTGTTCATCAAGAATTTATGCGAACCGTGTGGGCCAGAGAGTAGCCAGTCGGACATACTCTGGGCGCAGAGGGACTTGGTAGCGATGACCAAGGAGATGGCAAGTCGAGCAGCAAGGAAAGTGGTCCGAGAGCTAGACCTAAGCGACATTGCGGACCCTGAGCCGGAACAGGCAAGAGGAAAGGTTGCGAAGGCGGAGAAACGGAGGGCTGCCAACGAGACGCCAGAATCAGAGGAGACGCATAAAGCCGGCCGACAACAGAGGAAGGCTGTTAAGTTGGGAAGGAAGATTGCCAAGGTGGTAATCGAGACCGACTCTGAGGAGGCAGAGGAGGAGGAAATGGAAATCGCGACCGGAAGCGAGAACGAGGCGGTAGCCGAAGGTAGAACGGCGCTACCTGAGGCACGGGAATCGGCGACGATTGTAGTGGACGGGCCGCGGGCAGAGGCACGAGCCGAAAGCCCGCCGTCCACCAGGGGTAAATGCAAGGATAGGGTAAAGAGGGCAACAGAAGTGCGCGACCACATCATGGCCGCGCTACTAGGGGACACGGTGTCCAAGGACGTACTGATCAAGGTATCAGGATATCTAGGAGTTATGCAAGGGTTGCTAGTAGAGTCGGAGATGGAGATCAAGCGGCTAGAGGGCTACCAGGAGGGCAAAAGAGTAGGCTTAGGGGAGAAGCTAACCACCGGAGCAGAGAGGGAGGAGCAGAAAGAGGTACCGGTGCCATAACCGCGACGGGCTCAGCTTAGCTATAGCGCCGCGGTAAGGAAGGAACAGGCGAAAAGCAGGGAACGACCGGTCGTTATTCTTAGGCAGGGAGGGAAACGGCGAGCCACAAGAGAGCTGCGACATTAAGAAGGCGGTGGTCGAAAAGATCGACATTGGAAAGGAGGAAGTGACGGTTCAGGGAATTCGGATGTTGAGGAAGTCCGGAGTGGCCATAGAGGTCAAGACCGCGGAGGAAGCTGAAAAGCTGGCGCAGTCAGAGCAGTGGCAGACGGTTGGCCTACGGGCGCAGAAAGAAGCGAGAGTGCGGCCCACCCTCGTTATCCACGGGGCGGAGGAAAAGAGCGCGGAGAAGCTCACGCGTGCGGCTTTCAAGATGAACTTCATTTGTAGGGAAGGTAGGTCGCTGGAGGAGTTCCAGGAACTCTTCCAGCCACGTAGATCGTTTAACGATAGGCGTAGTTGTAGGGACTGGTTAGTACAGGTGGAGCCGCAGTTGTACAAAGCCATTCTAAGGCAGAGGCGCATCAACCTCACTTGGGGGTTGTGCAGGGTCGGGGATCGCGTGTCGCTGACGAAATGTTTTAGATGTGGGTGCTACGGGCACATCGGGAAGCACTGCGAGGAGGCGGGCGACGTCTGCTACCGGTGTGGAGTCAGTGGCCACGTGGCCAAGAATTGCAAAGAGCGTGCAACGTGCGCGCAATGCAGAGCAGTAGGCAGGCCGAGCGGGCACAAAACGACCGGAGCCCAATGCCCGGTGGTATGGCGGTTGACCAAGCGGGCGATTGAGAGGACGGATTACGGCAAGTAATCGGAGGGTGAAAGAGGCATCGGGGGCCTCCGCGGCGGACGAGCTTGGTAAGACACGGCGGTCGAGCCACAGTTCATGGAGCACGGGACAATGCCCCTCTTGGCGAGAGAGGAGCAGCAGAGAGAGCGCGATAGAACGAGGAAAGGGTGGGCGCGCGGTCGCAGGGTGGTAGGGTACAGAAACCCAAGAAGAGAAGAAGATTCCACCCTAGACCCACTAGACGTTATGGCGGATCGTGACCTTGGATGGGGTATCACCCGGCTCATCGACTGGGATCATGGGAGGCCAGCAGTTGTGGGCGTTTGGGCAAGCAAACGCGGGCGCACAAGTCGCGGTACGGCCGAAAGGCTGAGCCGCGCAGAAGAGGGGCAGCACACCAGTGGGCCGAGCACTATGTGCAGCGCGAAAGCCGCGGTACGGCCGAAAGGCTGAGCCGCGCAAGGTGATATGCTACGGCACGGCAGAAATGCTGGGCCCAAAAAGGAGATGCGACGAGTCTCTCTCTCCGGACTTGCCCTGGGGAGATGCTCATCGCGGAGCTACGCACTGTGGCTTACCGATGATGGCAAAGGGGCATCCCACGCTGAGTGAGGCAAGGGGGCAATTACACGCCGAGGTGAGTTTAGGAATCGGTCGATGAAGTGTGGTGTCCCGGGAGTTCTTCCGGGCCTGTTACCAGAGATGAAATTCCTATTCCGAAGCAGACCGCACGGTCGTCAACCCTTAAAGAAACTTCTGGAGGCTACCCAATCCCACAACTGCGAGCCGCAAGGCACCGCAACGGTGGGTATGGATGTCCGAAGGATGAGTGTGGCGGTACGACGATCATTAAGGCACCAAGTAAAGACCCAACCAATATTAAATCATGGAGGCCTATTACCCTTTTACCTGAGTTGGGCAAACTCTTCGAAAGGATAATCAAAGATAAGATCACTGAAAGTATAACTGAAGAGGATCTACACCATCCAAACCAGTACGGGTTCAGGAAGGGTAGAAGCACCATCGGGGCGATTACGCACTTAATTAATAAAATAGAACAAGTTGAAGACAAATATGCATTAGTCATATTCGCCGACATTAGCGGAGCGTTCGATAATGTTTGGTGGCCAGCAATAATCAACAAACTGGAGAATAAAGACGCACCGCACAAGCTCCTAGGCATAATCAGAAGTTATCTTACGAATAGGGTCGTGAACTACGCGACACTTACGACAAAAACCACAAAGAGGATCACCAGAGGATGCCCACAGGGGTCCATACTGGGACCAATATTATGGAATTTGGTGATGGACGAGCTTCTAAAAACACAAGGAGAAGGAGAAACCTTTGTCGCATACGCGGACGACGTCGCCCTATTAACATCGGCCAACAGCAGAAAAGAACTGGAGAGAAGAGCAAGTATAATCACCCAGAAGTTAGAGAACTGGACCGAAACACAAAAATTCAAAATATCCATAAGCAAGACAGAATACATGGTGCTGAAAGCGAATCTAGGCAGACACCCCACAGTAAAAGTCAACAATAAGAACATCACGAGAGTCACGACAGTCAAATACTTGGGCATCTACCTGGACTCCAAGTTACAATTTGGAAAACATATAACGATGGCAACCAGGAAGGCGAGAAGCCTGGCACTTTCACTTCAGCGCCACACCAAGAGGGTATGGGGAAGCCCACAGCAGTCACTATCCATAATTTATAACGATGCCATTCTGCCGATTGTGAGCTACGGCGTCGAAATCTGGGGACACAGAATCGGCCTGGCCAGGAATAAAAGGACCATTATGGGCTTATACGGGGCAAGCTGCCAAGCAATCACTGGTGCATAGAAATCTACCTCATCAATGAAAGCAGGAGTACTAGCCGGAGAGCCCCCTTTGCACATGAGACTAGAGGAGATTTACACTCTGAAGAAGCTGAAATCACAACAGATGGTGGACTACGCCGGACACATCATATCAAAAGAGGAGTATAGAACAAAGAATGAGATCAGGAAAAGGATTAGAGAAATCACACTGGAGAGATGGCAGGACGAGTGGGAAGACACAGGAAGCGGAAGAACTACCAAGAAATTCTTTTCCCAAGCAGCAAGGAGGCACGAAGCATCTAACAAGATGACTCAGGCGGCCATGACCATACTCACAGGGCATGGGCACTTTAACAGCCATCTCAAGCGAATAGGCAAATCTGAAGATCTGGACTGTGCCAGTTGCAGGGGAGAACCAGACGATCCAGAGCACCGAATATTTAACTGCCCAAACTTTGAAGAAGAAAGGCGCACAATAGCAGCACTAATCGGGGATTGGCCAGTCACGACGCAGGAAATAGGGGACATGGCCACAGATCAGGACACCTTCGCGGAGATGCTAGCGATGTTCGCCAGGAAACCAGACCCGACCAGGACCTAGGAGGACATCCGTGGGCAGCCGCAAAACCAGTGCAGACTATACGGGCTATGCAATAATTAGTTTATGAATTCGAATGAAATTGAAATGTAATAATATAACTCAGTATTACTTAAAATTGAAATGTAACCTTTTGATAAGTTTAGTTCAGATCAGTTCAGTTTAACATAGTTCAATATTACTTAATTTGGTTTAACTTAACTCGACTTAATTCAATTCAATTTAACTTAATTTAAATTTACTTTAACTTAATAAAACAATAATGTTACTTAAGCACGGTTATGTAAACGATTTTCCTTACTTTAGTTAATGAAATGTATATATTATTATTATTATTATACTTACTTAGTTTAAAAAGTAGTTAATTCAAATAGCAGCATAAAATATAAGCAAATTATATATATATATATATAGATGTATGTGTGTTATATCAGCAAAAAAGAGGGCGCAAAGATACCTCTCAAAATGTACTAAGCATGATTGAATAAATAGTCTGGCTACCCCCTCGGGGTAGTCAGAATTTTTTTTTGTCCCTACCTACTGGACGATATGCTTAATTGCTTGGTGCGTCTAGCTTCACAAATATGTGTCCCTACCTACTGCCCCTGGGAGCCAACTAGAGAGTTTTTCGGAAACCTCTCTCTAGTTGTAGGACACTGTCCTAAATCCCATACAGGTGATTCAAGGCGACTGCAAGTCTTAAAGCGATTCAGGAGTTCAAGGCAGTGTTGTGTGATTAGATATACGAACTATAAGTTATCAGTTACCAGTGCATGTTGGGAAGCTCCACCACTACATAGTTACTCCGCCTCCACGAGGTCAGGGGTGTCAACGGTGAGCACTTCGGGTGCCCGGCGAAAGGAGGTAGACTCTAAAATACGTGGGTAGAGTCAGTGCGGATTTTGTTAATCTAATTCAGTAAAAACACTATAAATAGTGCTAGATTGCTGGGTGACAGTGAAAGTGACCAGAGGCGAGATGGCGGACATGGAGACGCCGAAGGACCGCAAGCGTAAGACGCGGCGGAACCAGGACAGCGACGAGTCGCCAGAGGTCGTAGAGCAGCAGAAAAAGACGGTAAGGGCAGAGGGCACGAGAAAGAAGAAGGAGAGGATCGTGAGCCCTGTACCAGAAAGCAGCAGTACGGAGGAGGAGACCGTGACTGGGGGTCGGGGCGTGGGTGCAAGCACTAGCGAACGCAGTACGCCTCCATCCTCGGAGGCGGAATCCGACTCCGACACGGATATAGAGAGGGACGAAGTGGATGAAATGGATGAAGATCCGCTTCATGTGGTAGAACAGCTGGTGCGGAGAGTGGCGAGATTTCACCGCGAGCGGACGTGCTGCCGAGAGCTCCGTCGAAGTTACCTAAGTCCAGTGCGAGTGTGCGTTAAATGAGGTTAGCCCCGTCACGGAGGTCCAAGTCCTACCGTGAGAGCTTCTTGTTCAGTGGGGCCCCCGGGAGCTTCGAAGGACCGCGCCTATCGCCCCCTTGTGAAGCGGTCGCTGGACTTGGAGAACATTTTCGATCCCTCGCGAGTGATTTGATTTTATTCCGCGGAATTTAGTGTTTTCCCTCGCGAGCTGCGAACATGGTCGCAACTGGTATGTGAGAGGGTCGGGGACACACATCCGTGCGCGACACCCCGAAATAATCCGCGAGCACCGCGAAATTCGCGATATTCGCGGAGTTTACCAGATTCAGATATCAGGAGCATAGGAGGTAGCAGGAGTAAGACGCATGAATGGATCGACAAAGTGCCCTTGCCCCTCCCTACTAACGGACTTTCGGGATATTCCGCAAGTCTCCGATCATTATTAAGGGGTAACTGCAAACAGTTTTATATCGCCTGAGGTGGCCTGAGTCAGGTAAGCCGAGGACTGCGGTTCCCGTCTACAAGGGAGTTTAAGGTAGGATAAGATAGTGTAAGTAGCTTTCGTAAGTAATTTCAGTTAAAATAGTATAGGGCGACTAGAGTAAGGCAACGGCGCAAGCCGGCGGCAACAAGGTCATCATGACCGGCCGAAAATCAATAATGGGTGAACCCAGTGCAAGTAGCGAACCGATAGAGCAGGCAATTATGAAAGCGGCAAAAAGCAATGACACGTCAGTAGAGGCACTGCTGAGTAAATTCTGCAAGGACAAGACCGAGATAATAACCCTCGTATCGCAGCTGAAGGACACAGTCTCCAGGAAGACGGAGCTAGTCAAACATCTAGAAGGGTTGACAGCAACCTTTTTAAAGCTGGCACTGCTGACAGGCAAGAGAGAAGTGGAGACTAAACTGACGGAGACAATCTCCAGCCTAGAAGACACAATCAAAGAAGCCCCATCATATGCGCAAACAGCTCGACAACCTAAGGCGGAGAGACCGCAAAGGGTAGAAATACCCTCAGGCAAGAGCGTGGCACCGACCAAAAAGGTGGTTATTAAGATCACCCCTATTGATGATGCGATCGCACAGACGTGCGAGCAGACACGGGACATCCTAATCAAGCAGGCCAAGCCCCAAGATCTCGGCTGTAGGCCTGACAGAATATTAAAAAGCGGCAAGAACAGCATTAGGATAGAGGCAAGGGAGATGGATTCAGAGAAACTAAACTCAGAGGCATTGAGGAAAATAGGACTAATGGCAGAAGTACAGGGACAATTAAAGCCGCGCATGGCAATTTACGGGGTGCCAAGCGATGTTGGAGAAGCAGAACTCAACGAGGCACTCAAGAGCGCACTCCCGGAAGAAGTGAAAGAGGGCATCCGTGCCAAATATAAGTTTGGGCCCAGAGAGAAGCACTTTGTGCACTGGGTGGTAGAGATTACGCCAGCGGTCAGGCAAATCATGTTAGCCAGAGAGCGAGTATATATAGGATGGTCATCGTGCGTAATAAAAGACCACGTAAGGATTCTGAAGTGTTTCAAGTGCCTGAAGTTTGGGCATATGCACAAGGATTGCAGGGGAGTAGACACATGCGCCAAGTGCGCGGGGCCTCACGAGACGAGAAAGTGTGAATCGAATGTCTTAAGATGCGTAAACTGCATACACGCAGGAATCAGAGAGTCTGGTCACGACGCCAGATCAGACAAGTGTCCAACGCACCTACGGAGGACTAGGGAGCAAATATCAAACACGAATTATGGTTTATAAACCATACATAAAAATAGCGCAGGCAAATCTGGGTAACGGCAGAACCTCGACATCGGAAATTCGACCACTCGCTGAGGAAAACGCGGTATCAATCCTGTGCCTGCCGGAACCGTATTCGGTAAATAAAGATAATAGCTACAGAATACCGGGAATTAACCAGTGTAGAACAATTCATACCAACAAATTTAGGCCCTTAGCCTCAATTGTGGTACTGGACAAAGAACTCGAGGTGCTAGCGCTGAACAACTTCACGACAAGATGGATTGCAGCGTGCGAAATCAGATACCACTCGAAACAGTACATAGTGGTAAGCGTGTACTTCACTTGGGACGGGAACATACATCAAGACCGCAGGAACCTCCAAGAAATAATAGACACATACAGAAACGTCCCCATACTAATAATGGGTGATGCCAACAGTAAATCGAAGTCATGGCAGTCCAAAGGAACAGACCAAAGGGGCGAAGCCTTGGAGAACTGGATCACAAGAAACAACTTGTACATTCTAAATAAGGCAAACGAGCCATACACCTTCTCCACCGCCAACGGAGAAGAGAACATCGACGTAACCGTAGCAAGTGGAGGTATTATGACAGACACTGCATACTGGAAAGTGCTACCAGGGAAGATCCAAAGTGATCACAGATACATCGAGCTAAAAATCACCCTGAGACCGGAAAACATCAAGCCCGAGATGAAGTACAACATTCGGAATGTAGACGCGGAAGCACTTGAAAGATACGTACCCAAGATAAGAGAAAAGTTAGAGCTGAAACAAATAACCAACACAGAGCAAATAGACGAATATGTAGAAACCCTCACAAAGGAGATACTAATAATTACCGGCAAGTCATGCAAGACATCCAAAGTAACGAATAGGGAAACCCTATGGTGGTCAGCGCCCCTGCAAACCCTCAAAACAGGTGTCAAAACCCGCAGAAAGACATATCAAACGCGAAGGCGAAGGAACGAGCCCGCAGAGGAAGCCCACGAAGCCTACCTGCAGGCTCTTGCCGAGTACAAGCGAGAGATTGAGAAATAGAAAATATTAGAAGCCGGAAATGAAGCCCTAGGGAAACGTGAAATTGTTAAAAACAGAAGAGATAGTTACTGGTGGAAAGATGAATTACAAAACTTAATAGCAGAAAAGAAACAGCTCTATACAAAATGGCTATCAACGAAGGACGAAGAAGACAAAAAAGCATACCAACGAAGCAATAGAGAGGTCAAGAGAAAGGTAATACAAGCAAAGAATGAAGCTTGGCAAATTAGATGTGAACAAATAAATAACTATCTAGGCAGTACAAAATCTCGAGAAGCTTGGAAAACACTGAAAACGTTACGAACTAATAAACAAGAACGAAGCATAATACAGCCTATAGATATAAAACAATGGAAGGACTACTACAATAAGTTGCTATCTGAAAACAGAAAAGAATTTCAAAATGAATACATCCTACAAGGACTAGAGGATCAACAACCTATTGAATCCATAACAGTAAATGAAGTTACACAGGCCTTAAAAACAATGAAAAATGGACGATCCCCAGGACCTGGGGAAATATATACTGAACTTTTAAAATATGGGCCAGAAAAACTATTCGAGGAGATCACTAAATTATTTAATAAATGTTTGACGAACTATAAAGTCCCACAAGAATGGAAGTTGGCACACATAAGCAATATATACAAAAAAGGAGATAAAAAGAAATGCTGTAACTATCGAGGCATAAGTGTGTTAAATACCATGGGGAAGCTATACGGAAAAGTAAAAAAAAATCGAATAGAAAGAGAAATGACAGAATTGGAGGAGCAAAGTGGATTCCGGGCGGGACGATCCTGTCTTGACAATATCTTCTGCATAAAACAGATTATGGAGAAAAGATTAGCGCGAGATCGAGAAGTACACCTAGTCTTCATAGATCTACAAAAGGCCTATGACAGTGTGCCATTAAACAAATTATGGCAAGCACTAGAAGAAAGCCATTTAAACAAACACCTCATAAGAGCGGTTAGAGCCATGTATGAGGGAATGTCAGCTCAAGTAAATATTGGTCCTAATAAAAGCGAATGGATTAAGGTAACCAAGGGTCTAAGACAGGGCTGCTGTGTGTCACCGACACTGTTTAAAATATACTTGGACAAAGCCCTAGCTAGATGGAGAAAGAAATGCGGACAAATGGGTATTCCAATAGGAGACCAAATACTGTATAGTCTACATTTTGCGGACGATCAAGTCATTTTAACAACAGACGAAATGGACGCACACTACATGCTCAGAAAGTTGAAAGAAGAATATGAAGACTGGGGACTAAAAATAAACTTAGACAAGACTGAATACGTAGTAGTGGGAGGAGAAGCAACAGATATGAAGTTAGGACAAGATCTTGCATCCAATGACGATCTATACCAGAGTGATTTAGATCTTATTCACTCATTAATCACGAACCAGGCCTCTACCTCTGGCAACCTCGACAATCTTGTTGCCGAACTTTTACCAAAAAAAAAGGCCTCTAACACTCACAGTAAAGTCCACCAGCCAAAATCCACCAGTAACCGCAAACATTACAAAGGGCGCAGCGCTGAACGGGCTTTTGCTTATAAGCATGCCCAAACGCTGTTTCGCACGAATCGGGCCCAATTGGCTGCTAATATTCTGGATGATGTCGATGCACCCCAAAACAATAACTCTCCCAATATCGCCGAGGTCAAACAGCTGTATAAAAGGATATTCAGCGACGGCTCATTCCTAAACTTAATACTTCAGAAATCGGTAACAGCTGTTTTCGCCCCCTGAGGAGGAACTAAAGAGGGCCATAAACTCAACTAGGACCAAAGCAGCAGGTCCCGACGGCTGCAACATCACGCACGTCCGTAAAATGCCTTCTTCACGTCTTGTCCTGCTTCTCAATGGTTGTCTTTATACCGGCCATATTCCTGAAACTCTTAAAAGTTGCCGGACAATATTAATCCCAAAAAAAGGCGACCTTTCCTTGGCGACCAATTGGCGCCCAATCACAATTGGATCCCTGTTTATTCGGCTACTACATAAAGTCCTTGCCGAACGCCTAAGCACTCTTCCGCTTTGCCCTTTGCAGACGGGCTTCACCAAGATAGACGCCTGCATGAATAACAGTGTTATTCTGCAGGCTCTAATCAAATCACTTCGAAGCGTCACCAAACCGTTCCACATTATATCACTCGATATAAGCAAGGCATTTGATACCATCGCTCACTCCTCCATACAACGGGCGATGGATCGTTTCAACGTCCATCCAGCACTGAAAAAATATATTATGGAATCCTACAATGAAAGCCATACTGTCATCTCCTGCTTTAAACAGGAAACCAGTAAGATATTTTTAAAACGTGGTGTCAAACAGGGAGACCCACTCTCCCCGATCATCTTCAATTTGATCATGGATGAGTTGTTGGAGACATTAGCAAACTCCCCCGCCGGCCTCTCATTCCCCGGCTGTGGCAATAAAATTCCGGCTGTCGCTTACGCCGACGATCTAATGCTGTTTGGCTCCACAACCCTCGAAACCAACCAACTACTTAAAATGTGTAACAACTTTCTGGACAAACGTGGTTTGTCACTTAATGCCAATAAATGCAACGCTTTATCCTTTGGCATTATTCCAAAGAAAAAGAAACTGTTCGCTGTCACCAAAGACACTTTCTTTATCGACCAACAGCCAATTAAGCAGCTGGGGATATACGGCTACTTCAATTATCTTGGCCTTAGATACAGCTCCTTAGGAGTTCGCACTACAGACTATCAAACCATCAAGACCTATTTATTGCGCGTCCAGAAAGCTCCACTGAAGCCACAACAAAAAATTACTATCGTCAGGTTTTACCTCATCCCCAGACTTCTTCACACGTTGCAAGCTCCTACTATTTTCAAGCACGTGCTGGGGACCGTCGATAAGCTTATCAGGGGCGCAATCAAGAAAATCCTTAACCTTCCTCCCACGATCCCTTCTGCCCTCCTTTACGCTCACTGTCGAGACGGCGGTATTGGCATCCCTTGCCTTACCGACTTGATACCTTCAATCGTACTGGGACGGCTGCAGAAATTGAGCGACGCTGGAGGTAGGATTTTTATCGATGCCCTGAAGTCACGATGGTGCCAGAAGTTTGTATCAAATCTCGAAAGAAGACTAACGTCCCATGGTAAGACTAAGGAGCGGATTCGTGCCTGGTGGTGCGACACCCTACAGAGATCTACGTCCGGCAACGGCTTTCACCAGGGAAACCTCTCCGACGTCAGCTCTTCATGGATCTATAAACCGCCTCCATTTTAGAATGCGCGGGATTACACTAGGGCCATCGCCCTCCGCGGCAACGTCTTGCCCACGGTTGGCACGCCCTACAACCGCGGCTTAGCCGCCAAATGCCGCGCAGGCTGCAATCGTTCAGAGACCCTCTGTCATGTCCTGCAAGCCTGCCCCGTCACTCACTGGCCAAGGATCCGCCGCCACAATTTCGTCGCCTCGTCGCTAGCCAAAGCCGCCAGAAAGAACGGCTGGATAGTAGACGAGGAGCCAAATATTCGGGGCTCGGACCACATAAGGAAAAAGCCTGACTTGATCTTTATGAAGGACAGAAATCTATACATCTCCGACATCGGAGTGGTGTGGGAAGGACCTCGTTCGCTGGACGAAGCTTTCTGGGGTAAGATGAATTACTACAACACTCCCCCATTCATCGAGGCCCTACGTGAAAAATACCATCCAGCCGATATTTACTGTCTCCCGGTTATCATCGGCGCCCGCGGTACTTGGTGCGACAACAACAATGCGCTTCTCGAAAAGCTCGGTCTGGACAACCACCAGTTCATCACGAGCCTAATACATGCCACCATCAATGGCAGTTTGATTGTGCACAGTGAGTTCTCGCGGGTGGTGTGGCGTCGTCGCTTCGATGCGGCCTAGTGCTCCTGCGCCCGGTTGCGGCTTATGCGCCGTAATGACTAAACATGCGCTCATTTATTGACCTATATTTATATGTACATCTCTCTATCAATCGTATATTTAATTGATTAATTTAGTTATTGGTTAATTAGTATTACTAAAACTATTGTAAAGGACGGCCCCTAAGCCGCAATGTTTTTTAATGTCTATTAATAAACCTATACATAGCCAAATGCCTCGTCATCTAATTAGTGACGCGCATGAATGGATTAAGGAAGGATAGCCACATTAGGCGCAGGTATTGTAGGGGCCCTAATCCTGATCACAGGCGACAAATTGGCGCCCCATTACTATTGGCCCCATCTTCATACGGCTGCTTCACAAAATACTTGCGGACCGCCTAAGCCAGCTTCCCTTGTGCCCACTACAGACGGGCTTCGTTAAAACTGATGCATGCATGGGCAATAGCATTCTTTTACAGGCTATCATCAAATCTTATCGTCAACGGACTAAGCTCTTTCACCTTATCACCTTAGACATCAGCAAAGCGTTCGACTCCGTTCCGCATTCTTCCATCGAACGCGCCCTCGAACGCTTTTGCATCCATCCCAGCCTAAGAAAGTATATCTTAGGTTTTTACACAGACTCGCACGCTGTCATTTCCTGTTTTAAAGCTCAGACAACCAAAATTTACCTGAGACGCGGAGTTAAACAGGGTGACCCGTTGTCCCCTGTGATATTCAATTTAATTATGGACGAGATCCTAAAGACCATCGCCAACACCTCGGCAGGTCTGTCTTTTCCCGACAGTCCCAATAAACTACCGGCGTTAGCTTATGCTGACGACCTTATCCTGTTCGGTGCTACCGCTCTCGAAACGGAGCACTTAATCAAACTCTGCAAGAACTTTCTCGACGATAGAGGTCTGACTCTAAACATTGGAAAATGCAATGCGCTTTCATTCGGATTAGTCCCCAAAAAGAAAAAGCTTTTCACGATTTCTAAAAGCTGCTTTCTAATCGATAAGAAGCCTATTAAACAACTGAGTATCGACTGCTATTTTGATTACTTGGGCCTCAAGTATGGCGTCTTTGGTGTAAGAGTTTCTGACTACGATCTTCTTAGGGCCTACCTCTCCAGGGTAGAGAGAGCTCCCCTTAAGCCCTTCCAAAAACTCAATATACTGAGGTTCTACCTCTTGCCCCGTCTGCTCCATACTCTACAGGCCCCCACGATTTTTCAGAATGTTTTTAAAACCTATGACAGGCTCATCAGGGGCTCCGTAAAACGATTTCTCAACCTTCCTCCCACCATCCCCTCCTCCTTCCTGCACGCCCACTGCCGCGATGGCGGTATTGGCGTTCCCTGCCTAGCTGATCAAATCCCCTCCATTGTGCTAGGTAGGCTGCAGCGAATCAGCGACGCAGGCAACACCATCTTTCTAGACGCCCTGAGGTCGCCATGGGGTACCAAATTTGTCAACAATCTAGAAAGGAGACTCACCAATCATGGGAAAAACAAGGACTCCATCCGCGCTTGGTGGTGCGACTCCCTCCAGCGCTGCACATCAGGGAACGGCCTGGCCCAAGGCAGCCACTCCAGCTGCAGTTCCTCCTGGGTCTACCAGCCTCCAGCCTTTTGGTCCGGCCGTGACTTCACGAAAGCCATCGCTCTTCGCGGCAATGTCCTCCCCACCGTTGGAACCCCTTACAACCGAGGAGAAGCAGCTAAATGTCGGGCCGGCTGCAGCAGGTCTGAGACACTTTGTCACGTGCTGCAAGCCTGCCCCATGACCCACTGGCCCCGCATCCGCCGACATAACTTCATTGCCTCCTCGATTGCCAAGGCCGCGAGGCGGAAGGGCTGGACAGTAGATTAGGAGCCGAACCTGTGGGGCGCCGACCACATCAGAAGGAAGCCAGATCTAATTATCCATAAAGACGGCATCCTTTACGTCAGCGACGTCAGCGTGGTCTGGGAGGGCCCCCGTGTCCTCGAGAAAGCCTTCTGGGGCAAAATGAACACCTATAACTCTGCTACCTGCATCGACGCGATAAGGGCTAAATACAGTCCCAGTGAAATTTACTGTCTCCCATTTATTCTTGGTGCGCGCGGCACTTGGTGCGACTTAAACAACGCGCTGCTGGAAACGCTCGGCCTCGACTAGCGCCTGGCCTCCAGCCTCGTCCTTGCTACTATCAACGGTAGCACCGCTATCCACAGCGAGTTTTCGCGGGTGATTTGGCGTCGCGCACTGCCTGCTTCGCGAGTGCGATAAGTGTGCCCATGCGCCAAGGGCTTCTGTGCGCTCTCTATTTGTTAACATTGTAACATGTATCGCCCACCATCTTGTTTATTACTGTATTGATCTATGTTTTGCGATATTTGTAAGGGACGGCCCCTAAGTCGCAATGTTTATTGTCTCAATAAATCTATCATAGCCAAATGCCTCATCATCTAATTAGTGACGCGCATGAGTGGATTAAGGAAGGATAGCCACATTAGGCGCAGGTATTGTAGGGGCCCTAATCCTGATCACCCCTACCCCTGCCCTGCATGTGGAATGCAATATAATTCCTTTCGAGGTATGAGGCTGCACCTATCGAAGGCTCATCCGGCCGCGTACAATAACGACGTGGAAACGGAGGCTGAGAACCCCATTAGGGACCCAAGTCGTTGGTTGATGGATGACCTGGAGCGCATGGCTAGGGAGGAAATCAACTTCAAAGGCAGATTTATCAACATCCACCTCGAGACTGTGCTCCCGGGCAGAACACGAGAGGCGATAAAGAGTCGGCGACGGGAGCCGGACTACCGCGCTATTTTGCAGAGGATGGCGAAGAAGAGGGAGGTGAAGTCGCGGAGGAACAACCTGTGGTGGGGGAGGGCGAGAACCCCTCCGATGATGGTGTGAGAGGCCTACAGGAGGTGGAACCCCAAGCGGGGCCATCAGGAGTACAAAGAGGGGTTGCGGCAGGAAATACACAAAACAATAGTAACGATCTAACAAATTCTAATAGCTCTAGCGACAGTGAAAGTGAGATATCACTGTCACCAATCCACGCACTGCAGGAAATAAACAATATACAAAATAATAATGAAAACAATACAATAGTAACTGCAATAGACCAACCTGCGAGCCCCCATACTAACTACATCGATAGACTTACAGCCGACTTGCTGCCAAATAAGCCAAAGAGTAACAATCGCGAAAAAGGTCCGGAACCAGACCCCCCTACAAACCAAAAAAAGTATAGGGGTAAAAACGCTGAAAGAGCGTTCAGCTATAAACGTGCCCAGAAGCTCTACAGTTCCAATAGAGCTCAACTGGCGGGCAATATCTTGGATGACGTAGATGCAACAAGAAACAACAACTCTCCCACAATCGAGAGTATAGAGGAACTGTATACGAAACTTTTTGGGCGTGATACCTTTCGAGATGTGGAACCAGTGATCCCGAAACCTGGAACTTATGACCTGGGTAACAGCTGTTTTAGTCCAGTGACAGCTGAAGTGCTCTCAAGGGCAATTTTGTCTACAAAATCGAAGGCGGCCGGACCAGATGGTTGCAACATCTCCCATGTTCGAAGACTTCCCCTGGCGCGACTGCTTCTGCTTCTTAACGGTTGTCTTGCATCCGGCTTTATCCCGGCAGCCCTTAAAGGCTGCGGTACTATCTTAATCCCAAAAAAAGAAGATCTGATGCAAGCCACCAACTGGCGCCCAATAACAATTGGCCCAATATTCATTAGGCTTTTACACAAAATCTTAGCAGAACGCTTGAGCAAGCTACCCCTTTGCCCTCTTCAAACGGGATTCATTAAAGTCGACGCTTGCATAAACAACAGCGATATCAGTAAGGCGTTTGATTCGGTGGCGCATACGTCCATCGAACGCGCTCTTAAACGCTTTAATGTCCACCCTGCTCTTCAAAGTTATATCCTTGAATCTTACCACAATTCATTCACCACTATATCGTGCCATGGGAGGGAAACTTCTAAAATTCTTTTAAAGAGTGGGGTCAAACAGGGTGATCCCCTCTCCCCCATTATATTCAATCTCATAATGGATGAGTTGTTGGAATTCATAGCCAACACCCCTGCCGGGCTATCTTTCCCGGGATGTAATAATAAACTGGCCGCGTTGGCATATGCCGACGACGTCATTCTTTTCGGACCCACCTCCTCAGAGTCCCAACAGTTACTAAAAATTTGTAAGGCTTTCCTCAGCCGTAGAGGTCTTCAGCTGAATGCTAAGAAATGTAACGCCTTATCATTTGGGCTAATCCCTAAAAAGAAGAAACTTTTTGTAATCACCAAAAGTATCTTTTCTATCAACGGCGAACCGATTAATCAGCTAGGGGTAGGCGAATATTTCGACTACCTAGGCCTAAAATACGGCGCACTAGGGGTTAAGGGATCTGATTTTTCCACAATTAAATTATATCTTTCCCGTATTCAGAAGGCCCCCCTAAAAACTTTGCAAAAGTTAAACATCTTGCGTTTCTATATGATCCCCAGGCTTTTACACTCACTGCAGGCCCCCACACTATTTCAGGCACTGCTGAGTAAATTCTGCAAGGACAAGACCGAGATAATAACCCTCGTATCGCAGCTGAAGGACACAGTCTCCAGGAAGACGGAGCTAGTCAAACATCTAGAAGGGTTGACAGCAACCTTTTTAAAGCTGACACTGCTGACAGGCAAGAGAGAGGTGGAGACTAAACTGACGGAGACAATCTCCAGCCTAGAAGACGCAATCAAAGAAGCCCCATCATATGCGCAAACAGCTCGACAACCTAAGGCGGAGAGACCGCAAAGGGTAGAAATACCCTCAGGCAAGAGCGTGGCACCGACCAAAAAGGTGGTTATTAAGATCACCCCTATTGATGATGCGATCGCACAGACGTGCGAGCAGACACGGGACATCCTAATCAAGCAGGCCAAGCCCCAAGATCTCGGCTGTAGGCCTGACAGAATATTAAAAAGCGGCAAGAACAGCATTAGGATAGAGGCAAGGGAGATGGATTCAGAGAAACTAAACTCAGAGGCATTGAGGAAAATAAGACTAATGGCAGAGGTACAAAGACAATTAAAGCCGCGCATGGCAATTTACGGGGTGCCAAGCGATGTTGGAGAAGCAGAACTCAACGAGGCACTCAAGAGCGCACTCCCGGAAGAAGTGAAAGCGGGCATCCGTGCCAAATATAAGTTTGGGCCCAGAGAGAAGCACTTTGTGCACTGGGTGGTAGAGATTACGCCAGCGGTCAGGCAAATCATGTTAGCCAGAGAGCGAGTATATATAGGATGGTCATCGTGCGTAATAAAAGACCACGTAAGGATTCTGAAGTGTTTCAAGTGCCTGAAGTTTGGGCATATGCACAAGGATTGCAGGGGAGTAGACATATGCGCCAAGAGCGCGGGGCCTCACGAGACGAGAAAGTGTGAATCGAATGTCTTAAGATGCGTAAACTGCATACACGCAGGAATCAGAGAGTCTGGTCACGACGCCAGATCAGACAAGTGTCCAACGCACCTACGGAGGACTAGGGAGCAAATATCAAACACGAATTATGGTTTATAAACCATACATAAAAATAGCGCAGGCAAATCTGGGTAACGGCAGAACCTCGACATCGGAAATTCGACCACTCGCTGAGGAAAACGCGGTATCAATCCTGTGCCTGCCGGAACCGTATTCGGTAAATAAAGATAATAGCTACAGAATACCGGGAATTAACCAGTGTAGAACAATTCATACCAACAAAGTTAGGCCCTTAGCCTCAATTGTGGTACTGGACAAAGAACTCGAGGTGCTAGCGCTGAACAACTTCACGACAAGATGGATTGCAGAGTGCGAAATCAGATACCACTCGAAACAGTACATAGTGGTAAGCGTGTACTTCACTTGGGACGGGAACATACATCAAAACCTCAGGAACCTCCAAGAAATAATAGACACATACAGAAACGTCCCCATACTAATAATGGGTGATGCCAACAGTAAATCGAAGTCATGGCAGTCCAAACGAACAGACCAAAGGGGCGAAGCCTTGGAGAACTGAATCACAAGAAACAACTTGTACATTCTAAATAAGGCAAACGAGCCATACACCTTCTCCACCGCCAACGGAGAAGAGAACATCGACGTAACCGTAGCAAGTGGAGGTATTATGACAGACACTGCATACTGAAAAGTGCTACCAGGGAAGATCCAAAGTGATCACAGATACATTGAGCTAAAAATCACCCTGAGACCGGAAAACATCAAGCCCGAGATGAAGTACAACATTCGGAATGTAGACGCGGAAGCACTTGAAAGATCCTCCTAATTCCATTATCCTTCGGAAGGATATGTTGGCATCATGTCAAGTCATTTGTTGCTGCAGCCCATGTTGCCCTGTCTTGGGCCTGGTGTGATGCCTCAGCGAATGAGTATCCTGTGTGTGTTTTTATCTGGTCAGTCCATCGTGAGGGAGATTGACCTCTGGATCTTCTCCCTTCGACATTTCCCTGTACAATCAATCTTTCGATTCCACCTTTCGTTCTTGCTATATGTCCAAAATAGCGTAGTATATTACGATTTATGGATGTCAACAATCTTACTTTTATTTTTAGCTCTTGAAGAATAGAATCGTTTGTTCTGTGGGCCGTCCACGGTATTCGGAGCATCCTCCTATACACCCACATCTCGAAGGCATTTATTCGATTTGCGTCTGCTTTTTTAATTGTCCACGTTTCTGAAGCGTAGGTTGCAATTGGAAAAATTAACGATTTTACTAGATGTAATTTTGTGTTTCTTGTTACGTCTGTGTCTTTCCATATTTTTATTAATTTTGTTGTAGCAGATCTAGCCATTGCAAGTCGTCTACGTATTTCACTTTCACAACCTCCCTCGTTTGTTATCATAGAGCCTAAATAGTTTAATTGACTGACCACTTCATATCCAGCTACTTGCCTTTCATCGGTTTGATTCTTCCTGGGTCTATCTATTATCATTACCTTCGTTTTCTTGGTATTCAATTTGATCCCGTACTGTTCACTAGTAGCTTCAAGTGTGTTCATTATGGTTCCCAGTTCTTCTTTGGACGCGGCTATAATCAACGTGTCATCCGCATACCTCAGATTGTTAATCTTTCTTCCTCCAATTGTCACACCTCCATGCCATTCATGTAATACTTCGCGTATAATATATTCACTATAAGCATTGAAAAGTAGCGGTGACAATATACAACCTTGTCGCAGTCCTACGGCTGTTTTGAACTTTTCAGATTGGATGCTGCAGACTCTTACCGTAGCCGTATTTTCCTGATACAGATTTTTTAGCAACCATATTAAATGACTCGGCACTCCCATTCCTTTCAATACCTTCCATAGTTTTACCCAATTGACGCAGTCGAAGGCTTTCGAGTAGTCGACAAAGCATAACTAAGTCTCCAGATTGAATTCACTCGATTTCTCTATTATCTGTCTGACGTTTAGGATTTGTTCTCGGGTTCCTTTTCCTGGGACAAAACCCGCCTGCTCCTCAGAAATCTGGGGTAAAAGGAAAGGTTTCAGTCGTTCGTTGAGAATTGTGAGAAGAATTTTACTGGAGTGGGAGATTAAGCAAAGTGTTCTATAATTTTCACATTCTGTTGGTGATCCTTTCTTATATATTGGTACGAATATCGAGGTACGCCAATCAGTTGGCCATATTCCGGTATTCCATATTTCTTCAACTAGTTTGTGTATTAATTCAATTCCCTCGTCTCCACTACTTTTAATTGTTTCAGCTGGTATCTCATCTTCCCCTACAGATTTTCCTATTTTTAATTTGTTTATGGCCGCTTAAACTTCAGATTTTAAGATGCGCGGCTCCTTCTCAAAAACGTCAATAGCATCCATTTCTTTGCTTTCTTCTGGTTTGTCTTCGTTATAAAGTCGTTCGCAGTAGTCTTTCCATACTTTTGTTATGCCCTCTCTGTCCGTTATTATTTTTCCTTCCTTGTCCTTAATAATTTGGGTTTGAGGCTTAAATTCTCTAGCTAAATATTTCACTTTAGCGAACAGTTCTCGAGACTCATGGCGATTAGCATGTTCTTCGATGTCGCAGCAGATCTCACTTATATGCCTGTTTTTATCTCTTCTGCTTAAACGTTTTATTTCTTTACTGATGTAAGTTATTTTTTCTCTCTGTCATACTCATCTCTAGTGTTAACTTTGATTTTTCTTCTTTCTTCTACCAGATTAAGAGTTTCATCTGTCATCCAATGCTTTTTCTTTTTTGCTGTTACCTTAGGATTTGTTGATTCCAGAGCGTCTGTTATCCATTTTTTTGTGGTCTTCCACGTCTCTTCTGGATTTCCTGTGGTTTGGGTTACTTTGCTGTTTATCAGTTCCTGTCTGTATTTTTCTGGTTTCTCAGGTATCATTCTTGGTCTTTGATGCGCATTTGATTTTACAGTAGATTGCAGTTTAATTTGTACCGATGCTCTAAGGAGTTTGTGATCAGTACCGCAAATTGCACTTGGCCTTGTTTTGACATCTGTAATCGATGTTCTCCATCTTCTCCTTACTAGTATATAATCTATTTGATTCTTATATATTCCGTCTGGGGAAGTCCATGTCGACAATCTTCGAGGATGGTTCTTGAACATTGTGTTTGTGATGGCCATTTGAAAGATACGTACCCAAGATAAGAGAAAAGTTAGAGCTGAAACAAATAAACAACACAGAGCAAATAGACGAATATGTAGAAACCCTCACAAAGGAGATACTAATAATTACCGGCAAGTCATGCAAGACATCCAAAGTAACGAATATGGAAACCCCATGGTGGTCAGCGCGCCTGCAAACCCTCAAAACAGGTGTCAAAACACGCAGAAAGACATATCAAACGCGAAGGCGAAGGAACGAGCCCGCAGAGGAAGCCCACGAAGCCTACCTGCAGGCTCTTGCCGAGTACAAGCGAGAGATTGAGAAGGCAAAGATCAACACGTGGAAAACGTTTGTAGAGGAAGACCTACAAAAGAACCCATGGGGCACCATCTATAGATTAGCGGCAAATAAAATAAAACTAATGACAACGACATCCAGCGTACTAAAATCAGACGGATCGACCACCGAGGTCATGCAAGACACTCTTGAAGAGATAGTAAACAAGCTTATGCCGGACGATGATCCAGACAGCGACACGCCGGCACACAGAGAAACGAGAGCGAGAGCGCAAAATTGCCTAGGAGACGATCAGCAAGAATGCGAAATCTCCGAAGAAGATCTCGACGAGGCGATAACGCGCATCACGCCTTACAAAGCGCCAGGTGCGGACCAAGTTCACGGCAAAATCTTGGGAATGTGCTACCCCGAGATTAAGAACGAACTACTGAGACTGTTCAGGGCCTGTCTACAGCAAGGATACTTCCCTAACAGGTGGAAAACGGGTAGCCTCATTACGATTAGGAAATCACCAGACAAGGATCCCAAAGACCCCAAATCGCTAAGACCTATCACGCTACTTAGCGAACTAGGGAAAGCCCTAGAGAGAATAGTCATTCGGAAAATCCTCGAAGCGCGCCCAGAAAGGGAATTCTTTAACAGCAGGCAATACGGCTTCAGACCGGGGAAGTCAACCATCGATGCCATAAGAGCGCTAACCGAACACATAAAAGCGGCCGAAAAACACAGTATGGTGATTTACGCGGACATTTCAGGGGCATTCGACAACTTATGGTGGCCAAGTCTAATCGTGGAATTAGAGGGGAAACAGACCCCAGCCGCGATTATGAAAATGTTAAAAAGCTACCTCAGAGACAGGAAGGTAAGGTACACGGCAACATACTCGGAAACTGCCAAAG
Source organism: Agriotes lineatus (assembly GCA_940337035.1). Lineage (NCBI taxonomy): Eukaryota > Metazoa > Arthropoda > Insecta > Coleoptera > Elateridae > Agriotes > Agriotes lineatus. The sequence goes on along the minus strand of CALNHX010000047.1, from coordinate 138,423 downwards.
ACATCACTAAGGGTTGCCCGCAAGGATCTGTGTGAGGACCATTCCTATGGAACGTCGTAATGGACTTCCTGCTAAGAGAACAGTGGCCTGAAAATACGACAGCGATAGCATACGCGGACGACGTGGCTATCTCGATACATGCGACTACAAGGACCGAACTAGAGGACAAGGCGAGGCAATGCTTAAACATCCTTGCCGAGTGGGCAGCAAGCAACAAGCTAGGTATATCAAGAGAAAAGACCAAGTACGTGATATACTCCTCCAAACCCATGAATAGAAACCCTGTCGTACGTCTGGGCAACCACCCCATACGCAGAGAAAGACATATGAAATATCTAGGGATATATATGGACGAGAAACTCAACTTCAAAGAACATATAGAATAAGCAAACAGCAAAGCGAGAAACATCTTCCACACCCTGAGGAGATTCACTTACAGAAACTGGGGGAGGATCGACCGGCTGCAAAACTCCCTCAGAACGATATACGAACGCGCAATCATTCCCATTATCACCTACGGGATCGAAATATGGGGACACAGAGTGGCAATATTGAGCAATAAAAGAATATTCAGGTCCACCCAAGCAGTATGCCTAAGAGCGATATTGGGCGCATACGTCACCACGCCCAACGAAAGTCTCTGTGTGTTAGCGAAGATTCCTCCGTTACACCTGACAATAGAACATCTAAAAGCCATGAAAGAACTCAAAAGAACTGGCGAAGCAAACTTACTGGGGCAACAGATAGTAGCAAGAGACTACAGATACTGGACGGCCTTAAGATCAGAAGTGGAGGCGAGAATAAGAAGAAAGTGGCAACTAGAATGGGACCAAGCCGAAAAGGGGAGGTACCAATACGAGCTAATACCTGACATCACGAGATGGACAGAGGAGTGTCAAATAGGCCTTGAGACGAAAACCACCCGATTACTGAGCGGACACGGGGAGCTAGGCGTACACCTCTACCGGATCGGAAAAAGCGAAGATGCGCAATGCGACATATGCGACGAGATAGACTCCCCAAAACACAGGGTGATGGAATGCGCTATATACGACGAAGAAAGATTAGAACTGGAGGACAAAATAAACCAATGGCCTAACACAGCTGCGGAGGTAGTGTTAATGCTAGGGAATGACGTCAACTTACTGGCTAAGTTAATCGAGAAATAGACTCCTAATAGTGCTAGTTTAAGCAGTGAGCCAGGCGTACTTTATGGACCAAAGGCAAGTAAAATAAGCTAGAATAAGCTAGTCTAAGATAGGCAATAAGCTAGAATAGGTTTGTAATGAGACTTTGGACCCTGAGGTGTTCGAGGCTGGAGTTCGTCGACCGACGCCCTATCGGTTCGTTGGACGAGCCGTGCGCCGCCCAGTGGCTCACGACTACCGCGGAAACGCTGGCTCTGGAGGGCCACAGGAGAGACGCACGGCACGGCCAATCCCACAAGAGTAGCGAAAGCTGCGGAACCGACGGTTTCCTTGGCGGCCAAGTTTCGGCCCTCAGGAAAACAATAACCTCAATAGCAATAAGCACGAACTTGGGTGGGCCGCTAAAGGGTGGTGGGCACAGAAGCCCTAGAAGTGAGGAAGACGACGTTCCTCTCTAAACCAGGAAGCATCTATGCGGGATCGTGCGACGATAGGCCGGCCGGTCGGCACCCTGCTATGCCGAACGGGGCCAAGAAGGAAACGCACGAGGAGGCGTTAAAAATTACAAAACTGCCCTAACGCACGACAGCGAGAAGCAGTTCTGTAAAAATCGAGTATATCCCAAGCAGAGGGAACAGTATGCCATTGCACCCCGGTATACGCTTTTCAGGTTTTTCAAGGTTTCAGGTTCCTCAGATTGTAGCATAGGAATTACTTAGATTAGGTTAAGTTACTTATAGAATAGGTAGGCTCTTAGGTTAAGTTCATTACAGGCAGGAGCAGACTAGAGGCAATTCAATTTTCAGTTAGGAACTCTCCCATATTGGAATTCAGGGGTAAGTCAAAGGTACCCTGACATCGAGCTTTCACTAGCTACGCTAGGAATCGATTTTGGATTGATCTCCACATACTAACCTTAAGCATAGAGGCATTGTAAATTAGAATAATAAAGATTCGATAGGGTTAACAAGGTTCCCTCAAGTCTTCAAGTCACTATTCTCTGGTAATGGATGGCTGTTCGTATCAGGGCAAGGGGGGTCTGTGGTGGGACCATCCCCCCTAAAAAAAAAAAAAAAAAAAGAACAGCTGGTGCAGCAGGCAGCCCAGAAAGACGGCCAAGCGGAACGGGCGGAAAGAGGGGCGGCGACATTAGTTGTAGCGGGTGAGGTAAAGACGGCGAAGGCCACTAGGGCCAAGCCGGTAGCGGAGCGGGCGACGGTCATTAGGGCCAAGCCGACGCAGGCAAGTAGGGCGGAGCGGGTGACTAAGCTGCGCAACGAAATTCTTGGGGAGATAGGAGCGAGCGCGGCATCCAAAAGCGTCCTCAGGAAGGTCGCAGAGCTACTAGGGGGTTTAGAGGACGTAGTCACCGAGTCCGAAAGGGAGAATAGTCGCTTGGAGGGGATCCTGAAAGGTAGGCGCGAAAGATCAGGCGTGGGACGTGCAGGCTGGACCCAACAGCGGGGGGAACAAGCAGAGGCGCCGAGACCAACGTTGCCACCGCAACAGCGGCCTCAACTTAGTTACAACAATTTAAAAGTATTATATTAATTTAATCTACAATATACCGCTTCCGGATTTTAAGTAAGTCTTGACTTCTATTAGGTTCGTAACTATTCTCTAGTCAATTAATTAATTTTAGAAGCCTGATGATGACTTAATTGTCGAAACATGTCGCTTGTCAACTACATTTTTTACTAATTAAATGTTATACATGGGGAAGGTTTGAGTTTTACTATTTCACCTGTGATATTCACCCCATTTCGAGATGAATATGGATCCTTCAACTGATGAAATTTTACTCAAATATCGAACTATACTGATTAATTAATGACATTAGGTACATATGAAACATGACATTTAATTAATCAGACTACCAGTAAAAATAAAATATTCAAGTTTGGAGATTTGAATGCGTGTAATGAGTAGGAACACTAATTTTTAAGTCCAGAATTCTTGAAAGATGATAGCTAGGCCATAGCTGATAATAAATGTTATTCTTAATAATCAAGCTAATGGATTTCTGATAATTTTTATTTTATTTAATAAGATAAATCTTGAAAAATTCATAGTGTTTTTTCGAAGTGTTTTGACCTGTGCAGAGTTTATCTTGCAGATAAGCATCAAGGTTGTCTAATCTTTTAGGCTGTATTTAGTGAGAGAAATATGCTCCCAAAGTTTGTCGGTCGAATTCGTATACACCCTGTATATATTTTTGCGATGAGCGAAAAAGTAATAGAAATGACAAAAGATTCCACCTCCGGACTGGCATCCGGAGGCACAAGCGCCTCGAAAACCGATAACAAACTAAATAAGGGTACAAGAAAGCGGACGAAGCCGGAGAAGGACGGCAGCGGAAATAATAAGTGAGGGCGCCTCGCCGACGTCCCCAGCGGCGGAGAATAAGAAGGCGAAGGTAGCGACTAGGAAGGCGAAGAAACCGACGAAAGTGGCAGAGTCCACTGAACCGGAGAGCAGCAGCGATGAGAACACGGTCGGAATGTCGACCGAGGCTCAGACAGACTCATCCTCGGAGGAGAGCGTAAGGCGCGTAGGGGGCAATATAAGCGCAAGGGAGGCAGAGGGAGCCCGGCCTGCCGTCCAGCCGACACGGGCCGGTGAGAGGACGGAGGTAAGGGGTAGAGAAGGAGAGAAAGAGGCGGCGAAGGCCACCGGGGCCGGGCCGAGGGCGTCGACGAGGCACGATAGGGCTTTTAGGTTGCAGACGGCAATAATAAAACGACTGCACGACCTCGGGGGTGCAGTGCCGCGAACGGAAACTGCGGAGATCCATGTAGCGCTAGCGCAGATGCCGAGTCTCATCGCGGAGGCTGAACTGGAGAACGCGTACCTAAAACGCGTTATCGAGGGAAAGAGAGCAGGAACGGGGGGAAGCCAGGCAGGAGGAAGGTCAGAGGTAGGCGCGGCGCAGACCAGGGCCAGGGGCGAAAATAGAGAACTGCAGATTGTTTTTATTATAAAAATAAACTTGTATTTATATAAAACTAAAACGCTTAACTAAGTAACAATATCAAAGTTCATATGTACAGTTTACTGGGCCAGAGCGTTTAAATTACAAAACAGCAATGTAGCAATTCTGCAGTTTTTATTTCCTGCTAGAGCGAAGGTCGCCCGTTGAACTTGCTACTGTAGGTCGGTATTGTGCATGAAGTGCAGATTTGCAATTTTCCTGGTCTTTAACTCGTCTGATTGCGTAATAACACTGGCTTTTAAATTATGAATAATGTTCCGTAAATTTGGACTGAAATATATATATGTTTAATCTAATTTAAACATATTAAATTTAGTAATTATGAGGCAAAGACTGGTGATTGCGGCATTAAAATTTTCTTGCTATTAAATCGGAATTGCATTTTAAAAACGTGCGACTGGATTTCGTAAATTTTAGAAAATAAAATTTATGTGTGTTTAAATCAAGTTTAAACAACTCACTAATGAAAATAGGCCTATATATCTCGGATCATTAAGGCTCCTCTGAAACCGCCTCAAAAAATAAATCTCTTTAGGTTTTACTTGATCCCACGGTTACTGCACACCTTGCAAGCCCCAACTATTTTCCAACACGTCCTCAGGACGTTCGACCGACTCATTAGAGGAGCTGTAAAGCGAATTCTGCTTCTACCCTCTGCCATCCCATCGTCTTACTTGCATGCCAACTGCCGCGATGGCGGTATTGGCATTCCGTGTCTTAGTGACCTCATCCCGTCCATAGTGCTGGGCCGGTTGCAAAAGATCAGCGAATCCGGCAGAACAATCTTCCTTGATGCCCTTAGATCTCCTTGGTGCCTCAAGTTTACCCGAAACCTTGAGAGGCGCCTCACCAGCCATGGAAAGAGCAGGGTTAGAATCAGAGAATGGTGGAATACATCGCTTCAAAACTCCACTTCGGGCAATGGCCTTAACCAGGGCAGTCATTCTAATGCGAGCTCCAACTGGATCTACCGGCCCCCCTTTTTCTGGAGCGGACGTGATTACACGAAGGCTGTTGCCCTTCGTGGGAATGTCCTACCTACTGTCGGGACTCCTTATAATAGAGGCCTAGCCGCCAAATGCCGGGCTGGTTGCAACCGATCTGAAACCCATTGTCATGTCTTGCAAGCCTGCCCGGCGACTCACTGGCCGCGTATCAAGAGGCATAACTTCATCGCCGCCTCAATAGCTAGAGCTGCAAGACGTCGTGGATGGACAGTCGACGAGGAACCGAGCCTCTGGGGTGCTGACCACATACGCAGGAAGCCTGACCTCATCATCTACCGAGATGGCACCCTATATGTATCCGATGTCAGCGTGGTTTGGGAAGGCCCCCGCTCGCTCGAGGGGGCCTTTTGGGGTAAGCTTAACACTTATAACTCCACTGCATGCATCGACGCTATTCGCAACCGCTACCAACCTCGGGAGGTTTACTGCCTGCCCTTTATTCTAGGCGCCCGGGGCACCTGGTGCGACTTAAACAACGCCTTGGTAGAGAAGCTGGGCCTGGACAAACGCCTTCCATCTGACCTCGTCCTGGCCACTATCAAAGGCAGCATTTCCATCCATAGCGAGTTCTCGCGGGTGGTGTGGCGTCGCGGGCGATCGATTGTTCCTAGACTATAGTGCCCCCGTCTTGGACTTATGTGCGCTCCGTGAACTAATGTATATATATTATAATCATATATCGATGTACATACTTTACTTACTCACTTAAATCTTGTTAAATCGATGTTGTAAGGGACGGCCCCTCAGCCGCAATGTTTTATTTTTCTGAAAATAAAATTTATTCTTAGCCAAAAGCAAGCGCGGGCAAACGGCGTGAGTAGGTGCCTTGCTCGATCGTGCTCTAAAGTTGTTATTTTTCGTGCATCGCGGTTCGGGTGACATGCGTGAGCACATAACCAGTTGCGTGATCCGGCCCGCCACCCCTATGCAAAAAATCAGACACTGTCTGTTTCAACCCCATTCCCGGGGTCTTATAATCTGAGGGCACGTTAAACACTTTTTGTAATTAAGCGGCAGTTGTTCGCCGCTTACGCCCTCAGACCTTTACTACGTACGATTAGTACTAGCGTTTTGCCGCAATGGATGTCTTCATTTGCGAGTGTGGTAAGACCTTCGGAACACGGGCTGGTCAACTGGCGCATGTGAGGCGCAGATATTGCCGAGGACCAAACCCTGATCCGAATAATCCTTGCCCAATTTGTGAGAGCCATTGGAAGACCTATGCGGGTATGCGTCAGCATTTCCGGATGTCACACCCTGCCGAGTACAACAGGGACATCGAACAAATGGCCGAAAACCCTGTTAGGGCTCCTGGCAGGTGGACCGCAGAGGAATTGAGAGAACTGGCAATGGCAGAGGCGAGACATGGTGGTAAGGATGTCAACAAACACTTGGCCTTGCTGTTTCCTGGCCGGACGCTGGAAGCGATCAAAAGCAGGCGATTGTTGCCTGGGCACAGGTTACTGGTGCATGAGATGGCTGAGGAGTTGGCCAATGAGAGGAGGGAAGCGGGATAAGGGGAACCCTTGCACGAGGAAGAGAACATTGCCCAACCAGGGCCATCGGGTCTGCAGCGACAAGCGCAGGCACCCAGGAGGTGTACTAGGAGTGCTACGGCGGCCGCACAGCAAGGGCCGTCGAATGAGTCGCCGGTCATAAGACCGAGGGGGAGATGTATCCCATTACAGGATAGCTCCTCTTCCGATGACGAAGTTTTTCACCGACCCGGGGTCACCGTGGGCAGACGAGTGGCTCCGGTGTCAAGAGGTCGGCAACCCGGCACGTCCGACAGACTTCCAGACCCCAGACTACGCAACGCGGGTCATGGTCAGTCGGAAGTCGCCCAAGTCGGCGGAGTACCGGGCCCTAACAACGACCCAGTCCCAAACGTCATCGATCAACCCGGAGCACTTATTTTGGGTGAAGTGCCGGGAGCGGCTCATTACATTACAATCCAATCTTCAAGCACTACCTCTAGCGCAAGCAGCCCGATTAACGAGCATGTTAGGCTCGTGACTCCTCAGGTACCCCCCCTGCGGAGGTCTATCTCAGAAGCTGATCCCTTGGTTGCTTATGTACTGGAGCTTGGTGAAACCTGGGATGGCTGGACACAGTCCGACGAGATTGTGTTTGAGTCTCTCAGGCGGATCACGCCCGGGGACAAGGACTTGCTGGAGATTGCTCTAGTACGATGGCTTCAGGAAGTGGCTGTCCGATTCCGTGTGGTAGAGCGTCGTAATCCCCCCACAAAGCGCGCTGCAAAAGACAACAGGCCAGCTAGCCAAGCTAAGCAGAGGGTGGAGAGATATAAGGAGGTCCAACAACTCCATCGTAAGGACCCCAAAAGACTGGCCGATTGTCTATTGAACGATAAATCTCTCCACGACGCGCAAGTATTCCCGCCAGTTAGCGAAGTTGAAAAGAGGTACAAGGGAATCTTCGATTCTCCTTCGCCTCCGGACAACCAAGCACTGGGGAATACCAAAGAGGGGGAGGAAGCGTTTGGGCCGATCACGGAGGAGGAAGTTAGGTGGGCGTTGGCATCCACTAAGTCCGCGGCAGCAGGCCCGGACATGATCACCATTAACCATCTTCGTCAGATGCCGGCCAAAAGTCTCTCAGTCTTCTTCACCGGTTGCCTGATACTGGGACGATTGCCACGATCCCTTCTCGACCATCGCACGGTTCTGTTGCCAAAAGGAGGAGATCCTCGTTTGGTCGATAACTGGCGACCAATCACTGTCGGTTCCGTTTTCACACGGGCCCTCCATAAAATCCTGGCGAGGCGACTCTCGAGACTCCCGATTCACCCGCATCAGCGTGGTTTTCGAGCTTTTGATGGAGTGTTCCTGAACACTGTTACGTTGGAAGCGCTGATAAAGCATCGACGTCAGCATGTGAAACCCTATCACATCTTATGTCTTGACTTAGCCAAGGCATTCGATCGGGTTTCGCATAGCTCCATTGAGAGGGCACTCCGTCGCTTCCGGGTCCATGACAGACTGAGGAGTTTCATCATGGAGGGTTACAACGGCGCCCGCACCCGCATCCAAGTTGATGCGGATAGAACGAACTGGATTAACATCTCTAGGGGTGTTAAACAGGGCGACCCTCTATCACCGATTCTCTTCAACCTGGTTATGGATGAACTTGTAGAGCAACTCGAGGGAATGAACCAAGGACTCAGGATTAGGGAGGATTTTAAACCAGCTTGCCTGGCTTATGCGGACGACTTGATGTTGCTCAGTGAGACTTACGAGGGGTCTCAGCGTCTACTGAGGACGGCGTTGGAGTTTTTTGAAGCGAGGGGGCTAAGCCTCAACCCCGACAAGAGCGTGGCGCTCACTGTTAGGGTTGTACCAGGGAGGAAGCAGTTGTTCTCCGCTACTGCTACAAGGTACTTCGTCCGGGGAAAAGCCATAAAACAACTGGCGCCCGATGACTTTTTCAAGTACCTCGGGGATCGTTATTCTTACCTAGGAAAAGCGAGGCCACTCATCGATTCGCTAAAGCTCCAATGTCAGAGGATAGAGGCTGCGCCATTAAAACCAGCTCAAAAGCTGAGTCTTCTTAAGACCTATCTTCTCCCAAGGATCAGTTCTGTGCTGATAAGTACTCGTGTGACTCTGGGTCTCCTTCGGAATGCTGACAAGATTATTCGTATGTCTGTCAGGCGGTTCTTGCACCTCAACCGCACCAGTAGCGACGCTTTCATCCACGCACCAACTCGAATGGGTGGTTTGGGTGTGTCATCTCTCCGGGCGCAGGTGCCCGCCATTTTACATCGGAGGATGACAAACTTAGTCACAAACGCCGACACTACTACCGCAGCGGTTCTTCAAATGCCTGAATGCATCAAGCTCATGCAAAGGCTGATCCGTTGGACAGGATCATTTGGCACCGAGAAAACCCACATTCAGAGAGTTTGGGGCGAAAGGCTGGAGGCTAGCTACTCTGGCAATGGTATTCTCCAGGGTAGGGGGAGTTCGTTTTCGGGGTCTTGGATCGATCACCCCCCGCGATTTTGGAGCGGGGGAGAGTACATTAGGTCCATCCAATTAAGGGGTAATCTTCTGCCAACCCGGGGTATTCCATCTAACCCCGCTCCGGCCCGATCATGTAGAGCAGGGTGCAACCGTGTGGAGTCGCTATCCCATGTACTCCAGGGTTGCCCCATTACTCATTGGCCGCGCATTCGACGCCACGATCGGGTCTGCACACGTCTTCGCAAATTAGCGGAGCGTAAAGGCTGGTTGGTAGAGGAAGAGCCACAACTGCGGCTAGCTAACGGCGAGCTCCGTAAGCCTGATTTGGTGTTCATTCAGGCAGACCGGGTCGTCGTATGCGACGTGGCCATATCCTGGGAGGGACCCCGCCATTTCGCCGCCACGTTCGGCCAAAAGGTCGATTACTACTCCGAGCCTCGCGTCCTGCAATGCCTGCAAAACAGGTATCCAGGCAAATCCATAGTTGTCCTAGCTATGGTTATCGGGGCGAGGGGAACGTGGTGCGAGCTAAATAGGCGGTTAACGAGCGTACTGCGTCTATCGAACGGTGACATCTTAAGTCTGGTTCACAATACCATCAACGGCAGCGTGCTCGTTCACAGCGAGTTTATGCGAGCCGTGTGGGCCAGACAAAGAGCGCGTCGACCTGTGCTCTGATTCTTCGGTCTTGCCACTAGGCGTACACCAGCCCCGGGAATACTTTTAAAGTGTGGAAGTTGCGATTTAAGTCCCATGGGAGGTCTGTGGAGCCTCGCTGGCTTTCGCACTTCGTATTTAGTACCTGGAATGTGTTGTAAGCCCCGTGAGGGGATTTATACCTCGTTGGCCGCACATCTCCATTTTAACATGTCGTTTTGTCCCATTTACAACCATTTTAAAATGTTCGTTCCCGTAGGCAATTGAATAGTGCTCGTTTTTCCTTGTTTTTATTTATTAGTAAACAGCAGGGGATTTCGGCATTTTTCTATCACAACCACAAGGCTGACGCATGCATTTTTCGTGCCATGCACACGGCGTGCGCCAGCAGCCGAAATCTGTAGTGGTCCTGCTGTGCAGAATTACTACTAATTCACCATTAGCCAAAAGCAAGCGCGGGCAAACGGCGTGAGTAGGTGCCTTGCTCGATCGTGCTCTAAAGTTGTTATTTTTCGTGCATTTGTGGTTCGAAGATCGACGTGATTATAGTGTTCCATCATCACTTGGCGAGCGTACTACATCCCCAATTGAAGTCTACGCCGCCCCTCACCCCTTGTGCACGTTATTTAACTTTGACTCTCGAGTCACAAGGTTGTACAAGTATTGCACTGCCCACTTGTCAAAGCGAGAATAGCGAGTGATCGAGCGATTAGCGAGAGAACGAGTGATTTCGAACCTGTTACCTTGTGATCAAGTGCTGTGCCTACCTCCAAGTCGGTGGGAGTCGGGTGGCGCCAAAGTCACAGTACGAACTTGGTAGGGTCTCTCGGGTCACAAGGTTGTACAAGTATTGCACTGCCCACTTGTCAAGGCGAGAATAGCGAGTGATCGAGCGATCAGCGAGAGAACGAGTGATTTCGAACCTGTTACCTTGTGATCAAGTGCTGTGCCTACCTCCAAGTCGGTGGGAGTCGGGTGGCGCCAAAGGCACAGCACGAACTTGGCGGGATAGTTTTGCCCCCTTGCAGAGGGACTGATCTCCATCTAAGTCCTTGGGGCACAAGGCACACTTATTTTTCCATCACCTGCCAAGATTGCCTTGTCTGTTTTAACTCCTTGTGGGTCACAGTTCCGGAGGTGATTTTAAACCTCTTCAATTACACGGGCCGGCAGTTTTACGTCGGTCCACACCTCCGGTTTTAATTGTGGTTTGACCCTGTTCGATAGTGGTCAGGACCCTCTTAGGGATTTTTAATCTGTCTTGTAGAGTACAATTTTACAATTATTTTAGCAAATTTAGTTCTAGTCTAATTTTAGCTTATATCTTATAGTGTCCCTTTACGTACATCATTATTTCTAGTCATTAGCCAAAGACCTATTTATTTATCTTCGAAAATGCCAGCTGTTACATGTGTCTGTGGAAAAACTTTCGCCACAGAACTAGGTCATAGGCAACATATTCGCCGACGCTACTGTAGAGGCCCCAACCAGGATGCCAGCTATCCTTGCCCTACTTGTGATAAAAAGTTGAACACATACGGAGGTATGAGACTCCACCTAAAGAAGGCCCATCCCACAGAATATAACGTGGAATTAGAAGACCAAACGGATAACCCAATTAGGGATCCGAGCCACTGGCCAATGGAGGAACTCCGGCGAATGGCCAGAGAGGAAGCAGCCTACAAAGGCAGATTTATAAATATGCACCTCGAACCCCTCTTTCCTGATAGGACGAGGGGGGCAATATCAACCCGGAGAAGAGAGCCCGACTACAAGGCCATGCTGCGAGAACTACTGGCCGAGGGGGAAGACGGAGATGAAGTTGGAGAGGACATTGCGGTGATCCAGGATAAATGACCCCCCGATAATGGTGAAGACCTAGGGGGTAATCACAATAATGAAAATATAGAGCCAATTGCCGGCCCTTCAGGTCTCAGTAAAAAGTTTACCGTAATAACACCCGACTCGTCGGATAATGAATCCGATTCATCCACCTCATCTGGGTCGTCATTAAAAGTAAGGGGCAATAAGGGGGTTACTCTCCCTTCACAACTAAACCCACCCAGGCCCGTTGTGCCACGGCACACGGGAGCGCTGGGCACAAATAAAAATATAAATAAAAGCATAACCCCTACTGAAACCGAAATATACCCCCCCCCAGGACCACTTTGCCAAGGCAAGTGGGTGCGCTGGGTACTAATAATAACATAAACGACCCTGAAATACATCTCATGAATGAAATCAGAATGCAATACGGTCTAGACATCCAGAATCACCAACCAACCCAACCAATCTCTCCGCACGACCCTATGGCTGATTATGCACTGGCTCTTGAAGCTACCTGGGATGGCTGGACACAATCCGATAGGAAAGTGTTCAGCGCACTCAGGGAGCTGCGGTCGGGTGAACGGACCCCACTTGAGAAGGCCTCCAACGACTGGTTAAGGGAAGCAGGGGCTTCGAACCGACCGGTTCAGCGCAAAATCCCCCCCCCCAAAAGCTAAACGCCAACCCAAAATCAAATAACAGAGTAGGACAGTACAAGATCGTTCAAGAAATGTACAAGAGGGACCTTAAGAGGCTATCTATGTGCATTCTTGACGACCAACCCCTATATAAGCAATCTGAACATCCATCTGTTCAAAAAGTAGAGACCAAATACAGAGGAATCTTTGAATCCCCTTCACCTTATGACTTGGAAGATCTTGGCGAGCTAAAGGGAGGGGAGGACGCATGGAAACCGATATCGGGGGAAGAAATCGAGTGGGCTTTGAAAACAACAACATCTAATGCAACCGGCCCTGATGGCTGTAAAATATCACAAATAAGGCTGATTCCTCCGGTCAGGCTGGGGCTAATCTTGAACGCCATCTTGGCCCTCGGACGAGTACCTCAAGTTATACGAGACTCGCGAACAATTTTAATACCCAAAGAAGGGAATCTAACTGATGTGAATAACTGGAGACCGATCACAATCGGCTCGGCGTGGGTCAGGCTGCTAAATAAAATTATTGCTAAAGGACTTTCAAAACTACCACTACATCCTCACCAAAGGGGATTTCGATCGATCGACGGAGTGCTACTGAAAACCATAACATTGGAGGCATTAATAAAAGCACGTAGGCGACAAGGGAGACCGTATCATGTTTTGAGCCTTGACCTAGCCAAGGCTTTTGATACGGTCTCTCACCACGCCATAGAGAGAGCACTCCGTCGGTTTCAAGTCAGCGCCGGGTTGAGAGAATATATTATGGACGGGTACAGGGGGGCCCGCACCCGCATCCAACTGGATGCGGGTGACACGGAATGGTTTAACATAACTCGAGGGGTCAAACAAGGAGACCCTCTGTCCCCGATTCTGTTTAACCTGGTGCTGGACGAACTGGTAGAAAGGCTTGAAAAACTAAACATTGGTTTGCCTGTAAATGACAGGCTGAAGGTAGCATGCCTGGCCTATGCTGACCATTTGATTCTAACCAGCGATACACATCAGAACACTAAGCGGCTCCTGGACGAGGCAGTGAGTTTTTCCGATTCTAGGGGGTTAAGCTTTAACCCCTCTAAGAGTGTAGCACTTGTAGTTAGAGTAGTCCCCGGGAAGAAAGTTTTATTTATATCATCAAAGGCACGATTTTTTGCAAAGGGCAAACCAATAACTTTACTAACACCAGACGATTTCTTCAAATACCTCGGGGACAAATACAATTATCTGGGTAAGGCAAGGCCCCTAATCGAGTCGATTAAGACTCAGCTGCTGAGAATAGGAGCCGCACCTCTCAAACCACCGCAAAAATTTGAAATTATTAAACAATACCTAATTCCACAAGTTTGTGCTATTTTAACTAACACGAGGGTAACGCTGGGCCTTCTTAAGGAAGTGGACAAGCTAAATAGAAAAAGCACACGAAAAATCTTGCATCTTAACCGATCCTGCAGCGACGCCTTTATCCACGCCCCACCTCGGACGGGCGGACTGGGTATTTTGCCCATGATTTCACATGTCCCGGCGATTTTAAAACGAAGACTTGATAACCTAGCGGCCTCGGCCGATAATACCACGGCAGCGGTGCTGGCCCTCCCAGAGTGTGAGAGACTCGAGGGGCGGGTAGCCCGCTGGACTAACAAGTACGGTACAACTAAGCGTGCTATAACGAGAGTGTGGGGCGAAAGGCTACAGGCGTCATATTCAGGAAACGGCATTCAACAGGGCCAGGATAGTGCGGCGTCCAGTTCTTGGATAGATCGTCCCCCTTCGTTTTGGAGGGGAGACGAATTCGTCAAAGCAGTACAACTGCGGGGCAATCTCCTCCCCACTAGAGGGATCCCATCAAATCCCCCACCGGCAAGGCAGTGTAGAGCGGGGTGCGCCCGAGTGGAGTCTTTGTCCCACGTGCTCCAGGGCTGCCCCTTAACTCACTGGCCTAGAATTAAAAGACACGACCGGTTGTGCGCGCGCCTGAGTCATCTTGCGTCGCGTAAGGGATGGCTAGTGGAGGAGGAGCCATATCTTCGTTTGGGCAACGGCGAGCTTAGGAAACCTGACCTAGTCTTCCTTAAATGGAACCGAGCCGTCGTTGCCGACATCTCAGTGGTATGGGAAGGCCCACGGCCGTTAACAGCATCGTTTCATCAAAAAGCCCAATACTACTCACAACCCCTCGTGCTTCAAGCGCTTGAGAGGAAGTATCCGGGACGACATTTTGTAGTCACCGCTCTAGCCATCGGTACCAGAGGCACCTGGTGTAGAAATAACTCCCAACTTCTTAATATTTTGGGCCTTCCCAAAGGTAATACTGCGGCTTCCCTGATCCACAACACCATAAACGGCAGCATACTCATTCATCAGGAGTTTATGCGGGCCGTGTGGGCCAGGGATTAGGCGAATATATGATGCAGGTCTGTGAGCTTACTCCAGACATTTCATGCAATTAATTAGTTCCATCCAACTTTAACCTTATATGATTGAATGTTGATGTACTATTATTTTTAACATGTTCTTTTAATAGTAAGTGTACCCCGTTTTCTTTATATATACATATACATTTTTATACTTTAACCTTTTCTTTTTTTAAATAAGGTCTCATAAATGGTATTAATTTTTCCGACGAGCCGCCTTGGTCGCGAGCGTTCCGGGAAGAATTACAATTATATTTTTTGCGTATAGAGCGCCAATAATTCTTTCTCTGAAATGAAGCCGGTGGCTCTAGGGCCTTATATTTCCCAGGCATATACACTAGCCAAAGCAAGCGCGGGCAAACGGCGAGAGTAGGTGCCTTGCTCGATCGTGCTCCAAGTTTATTAATTTTCGTGCATCTGTGGTTCGAAGATCAACGCGATTATAGTGTAATACCATGACTCTCGGGTCACAGTGTTCGCAGATATTTGATCACCATCTGCCAAGGACAATCCGATAAGGGATCCCAGCCACTGGCCGGAGGAGGAAATCCGGAGAATGGCCAGGGAGGAGGCTGCCTATAAAGGGCGATTCATAAATATGCACCTCGAACCCCTCTTCCCGGGTAGGACGAGGGGGCGATCTCGAGTAGGAGAAGGCAGGCGGACTACAGGGCTATGTTGCGGGAGCTGTTGGGGGGAGAAGGCGGTGGTGATGTTGAAGAGGGAATTGCGGAGGCTGAAGTCGTACCCCACCCCGATGATGGTGAAGACCTAGGGGATATCATTGAGCCTAGAGCAGGCCCTTCTGGCCTTCAAGTAGGGGCAAAACCAAAACAATTTAATAATGATGGCGACTCAAGCTCTTCTTCCAACGGGTCACCGCAATCAAAAAAGGCCACAAAAGAATACATTCCGCCTACTAGGCGAAACTCACCTATTAAAAACTCTAACCCGCCTAGGCCCACAGCAGTGGGAGCGCTGGGGCAACACAATGAATATGTGGCACCCAAAAAATCAGTAACACCCAAAAGAAAAAACAAAAAAGCGGACCCACTCACTAATGAAAATAATAGCCCCAGGGGTCGATCTCCGACTAACGGCCCAGACCACCCCCCTCTGCAACCAATCCCGCCGCTGGACCCCATAGCGGAGTCCGCTCTGGCCCTCGAGGCAACCTGGAATGGCTGGACTCAGTCCGATAGGACAGTGTTTAGCGCTCTCAGGGAGCTGCGGTCCGGCGATCGGACCCCGCTCGAGAGAGCCTGCCACGACTGGCTACGGGAGGCAGGGGCCTCGGACCGACCGGTCGTTCGCAAAATCCCCACCCACAGGCTCAATAATTACAACTTAAAACCTAACGATAGAGTCGGCAGGTATAAGGTCGTTCAAGATATGTACAGGAGGGATCTCAAGAGACTCTCCGGGTGCATTCTTGACGACCAGTGTTTAAACTTGATTTAACACACATAAATTTTATTTTCTAAAATTTACGAAATCCAGTTGCACGTTTTTAAAGGCAATTCCCATTTATTAGCAAGAAAAATTTAATGTTGCAATCACCAGCTTTGCCTCATAATTACTAAATTTAATATGTTTAAATTAGATTAAAACTATATATTTCAGTCCAAATTTACGAAACATTATTCATAATTTAAAAGCCAGTGTTATTACGCAATCAGACGAGTTAAAGACCAGGAAAAATGCAAATCTGCACTCCATGCACAATACAGACCTACAGTAGTAAGTTTAACGGGCGACCTTCGCTCTAGCAGGAAATAAAAACTGCACAATTGCTTATCTGCTGTTTTGTAATTTAAACACTCTGTCCTAGTAAACTGTATATATGAACTTTGATATTGTTACTGCGTTAAGCATTTTAGTTTTGTATGAATACTAGTTTATTTTCATAATAAAAAGCAATCTGCATTTAATGTTTGATTCATTCACTACCCTTTCTAAGCCATAATATTTATGGGGCATGAGGCTGTGCTCCAAGGGTGGTTTTTACTGTCGTCCGTTCAAGTACCATTGACTACATTGGTTTAAAACGTAATCACAGTCTTGTTTACGTGATTGACGGATAGAATCAGCGCAAAGTAACGGAATCCTGAAGCAGCCTCTCAGGCAATTCTGTTCAACCAGCCTCTTTTCAACCAATCGCTTCAGCCGCCAATTGATACAATAGAGACAAAGTACGAGGGAATCTTTGGAGTCCCCTCGCCTCACGATAATGAGGATTTGGGTGAGCTGAAGGGAGGGGACGATGCGTGGCGGCCGATATCGGCGGAGGAAATCGAGGTTGCATTGAAAAACACGAAATCAAGTGCAAGCGGCCCTGATGGCTGCAAGTTTACACAGGTTAGCCAAATCCCTAGGACAAGACTGGAGTTAATCCTTAATGCCATGTTAGCGTTAGGTAGGTTCCCCAACATAATACGGGACTCGCGAACCATTCTGATTCCCAAAGAGGGAGACCCTCTCGATGCGGACAACTGGCGGCCCATTACGATCGGTTCAGTATGGGTCAGGCTGCTCAATAAAATTTTGGCAAAAAGATTAGCAACTCTTCCACTACACCCCCATCAGAGGGGATTTAGGGCTGTCGACGGAGTGCAATTAAATACCTTAACTTTAGAAGCCTTAATAAAGTCACGTAGGAGGCAAGGGAGGCCGTACCATATTATTAGCCTTGACTTGGCCAATGCCTTTGATACGGTCTCCCACCATTCAATTGATCGAGCACTCCGTCGATTTCAGGTCGACGCCCGATTGACGAAATTCATAATGGAGGGCTACAGAGGAGCCCGCACCCGCATCCAACTGGATGCGGGCGACACTAAGTGGATTTCAATAACTCGCGGGGTCAAACAAGGAGACCCTCTGTCCCCAATTCTCTTTAATCTGGTGTTGGACGAGTTGGTGGAAGGGTTGGAGAAGTTGAACATTGGTTTACCGGTGAATGAGAACATGAAAGTTGCATGCCTGGCCTATGCGGACGACATGGTGCTGACCAGTGATTCGCATCTGAACACAAAGCGACTCCTGGACGAGGCGGTTGCCTTTTTCGACTCGAGGGGGCTGAGCCTAAACCCCAATAAAAGCATTGCCCTAGCTGTCAGAGTTGTCCCTGGTAAAAAAGTTTTATTTACATCTACTAAAGCTCGATTCTTTGTAAAAGGACGGCCATTAAAGCTTTTAGGGCCAGATGAATTTTTCAAATATTTAGGGGACAAATATAACTATCTGGGTAAGGCGAGGCCTCTCATCGAGTCGTTGAAGATACAGCTGCTGAGGATAGGGGCCGCCCCACTGAAACCGGCGCAAAAGTTAAAACTCATCAAACAATACTTGTTGCCGAGAATCCTTGCATTATTAGTTAACACAAGAGTTACGATGGGCCTCTTAAAGGAAGCGGATAAACTTATACGTAAATCAACTAGAAAGTTTCTTCACTTAAATAGAACATGCTCAGACGCCTTCATCCACGCCCCACCTCGCGCGGGTGGACTAGGGGTTATGCCCCTAGTTGCACACGTCCCCGCCATCCTCCAACGTAGAATAGAAAACTTGGCAATTACTGCCGATTACACCACGGCCGCCGTGCTGGCCCTCCCTGAAGGTGGGAGACTCGGGAAAAGGCTGACACGATGGACAACTAAATTTGGAGTATCTAAAAGTTCAATTGCGAGAGTTTGGGGCGATAGGCTGGAGGCGTCATATTCTGGCAATGGTTTGCGGCAGGGGCAGGGAAGCTCCAGTTCTAGTTCCTGGATTGATCGTCCCCCTTCGTTTTGGAGGGGCGACGAATATGTTAAGGCTGTTCAGCTGAGGGGCAACCTCCTCCCCACCAAAGGCATCCCATCAAATCCCCCACCGGCAAGGCAGTGTAGGGCGGGGTGCGCCCGAGTGGAGTCTCTATCCCACGTGCTCCAAGGCTGCCCCTTAACTCACTGGCCTCATGTCAGACGACACGACCGGTTGTGCGCACGCCTCCGTCATCTTGCGTCGCGCAGTGAATGGCTGGTGGAGGAGGAGCCGTATCTTCGATTGGGCAACGGCGAGCTCAGGAAACCTGACTTAAGTCTTCCTCAAAGGGGACCGAGGCCCGCGGCCCTTGGTCGCTTCGTTTACACAAAAATCCCAGATGTATTCCCAACCTCTAGTGCTTCAGGCGCTAGAGAGGAAGTACCCTGGTCGTCGGATTATCGTCACCGCTCTGGCTATTGGTGCCAGAGGCACATGGTGCGATAGTAACAGTCAACTCCTCAATATCTTGGGCCTTCCCTTAGGGAACACCGCTGCCTCTCTGGTCCACAACACCATTAACGGTAGCATACTGATTCATCAAGAGTTCATGCGTACCGTGTGGGCCAGAGAGTAAGCACCTTCCAACTGTGATACCCAACAATGTGATATTTTTCATCTCCTACCCCTAGTCTGGTCAGCTTTAGTACTTACTATTTACTGTTGTACGGTTATATCATTTTTTAATATGTTCCCTTTTTAAATGTAGGTGTCAAGTTTTATTTATACAATAATTTTATACTTTGAATAAGGTCCTCAAATGATATTTCTGACGAGCAGCCTCGGTTTCGCCGGCGCTCGGAGCGATATTTTACAAATTCTTTTGCGTACAGAGCGCGACGATCATATCTCTGAAATGCAGCCGGGGGCTCTAGGGCCTTTATTCCTCAGGCTTACACTCTCTAGCCAAAAGCAAGCGCGGGCAAACGGCGTGAGTAGGTGCCTTGCTCGATCGTGCTCTAAAGTTGTTATTTTTCGTGCATTTGTGGTTCGAAGATCGACGTGATTATAGTGTTACATCATCACTTGGCGAGCGTACTACATCCCCAATTGAAGTCTACGCCGCCCCTCACCCCTTGTGCACGTTATTTAACTTTTAAAATCCGCGACTCTCGGGTCACAAGGTTGTACAAGTATTGCACTGCCCACTTGTCAAGGCGAGAATAGCGAGTGATCGAGCGATTAGAGAGAACGAGTGATTTCGAACCTGTTACCTTGTGATCAAGTGCTGTGCCTACTTCCAAGTCGGTGGTAGTCGCGTGGTGCCAAAGGCACAGTACGAACTTGGTAGGGTAGCTTGCCCCCTAGCAGAGGGACTGACCTCCAACTAAGTCCTTGGGGTACCAGGCACAAATATTTTCTATACCCTATCATTTTAGCCTGGTCTGTTCTCAACTCCTTTAGGGGTCGTTTTAAGGAGGTGTTTTAAACCTATTTTTCTTCGAAAAGGCCAGCAGTTCTACGCTGGTCCTCACCTCCTCAGCTGGGAGCCGTTTGCTTCCCACTGTTAAAAGTGATCGAGACCATCCTATAATTATACTAGTCAAGGAGTGATATTGTCTTATTGTAGTTTTAGAGTAGTTTTAATACTTTTTAATCTGTAAGTGTAAGTTGTCTACAATTTTATCTATACACTGATTTTAATCCAGTTTTAATTGTCAGTTGTATTTTAGTGAGTTTTATTTATACACTTACTCGTTATTTATTCTATAATATTAAGATTGTATTAAGAGATACTAGTAAAGAGCTTTCGATGGATGAGATCACATGCATCTGTGGGAAAACCTTCCGCTCCAGGGAGGGCCACAGCCAACATATAAGGCGCAGATATTGTAGGGGACCCAATCCTAACCGTCCCTACCCCTGCCCTGTATGTAATAATCCTTACAATACGTTTAGAGGAATGAGGCTACATCTGACAAGAGCCCATCCGCGGGAGTACAACTTAGACGTAGAAAATGAAGCCGAAAACCCTGTACGGGACCCCAGCCGATGGACGGAGGAAGAACTGGAGAGAATCGGGGAGTTAAACAGAGTGACCCCCTGTCTCCTATTATCTTCAACCTGGTGCTGGACGAATTAGTGGAGAGGCTCGAAAGTCGGAACCTGGGCCTCCCATTAGGGGAGACTTCAGTTACATGCCTAGCCTACGCCGACGACATGATATTGGCAAGCGACACCATTAAGGGCGCACAACAGCTCCTGGACGAGGCGGCTGCCTTTTTCGGGGCTAGGGGGTTAAGCCTTAACCCAACCAAGAGCGTCGCTCTTGCGGTTCGAGTGGTCCCCGGGAAAAAGGTGCTTTTTGCCTCCACTACAACAAGATTTCACGTTCGAGGGCAACCCATCAAGATGATGGGTCCCGATGAGTTATTCAAATATTTAGGCGAAAAGTACTCTTACCTGGAGAAGGCGAGGCCTCTGGTGGACTCGTTAAAGATACAGCTGCAGCGTCTGGGAGTTGCTCCTCTAAAACCGAGCCAAAGGCTCCATTTAATCAAAAAGTACTTACTTCCAAAAATTAGTGCGATCCTTATAAACACCCGCGTTACGATGGGCCTCTTGAAGGAAGCCGACAAATTAATCAGGATAGCAACACGGAAATTTCTACACCTGCCAAGAACTTGTGCAGACTCGTATATCCACGCTCCGGCTCGCACGGGGGGCTTGGGGCGTTGCGTCAATGGCCTCTCAAGTGCCACAGATTTTACTAAGGAGACTTGGCAACCTCCGTGTCAATAGCGATCTAACCACCATCGCGGTACTATCTCTACCCGAGTGTGAGAAACTCGTGGAGAGACTGTCCCGCTGGACCGCGAAATTTGGCGCAAACTCGAGAACCACGAGGCGAGTCTGGGGCGAATTACTTCAAAATTCATACTCCGGTAACGGTTTAATACAGGGCGAGGGAAATTCCTTGTCTAGCTCTTGGGTAGATCACCCCCCTTCGTTTTGGAGGGGGGATGAATATGTAAAAGCAGTACAGCTGCGAGGTAACCTCCTCCCCACTAAGGGTATCCCATCCAACCCTCCCCCGGCAAGACAGTGTAGGGCGGGGTGCGCTCGAGTGGAGTCACTATCCCATGTACTCCAGGGCTGCCCCTTAACTCACTGGCATCGTTGTCGAAGACACGACCGGGTATGCGACCGCCTACGTCATCTGGCGGTTCGCAAAGGATGGCTAGTGGAGGAGGAGATTCATTTAAGGTTGTCCGACGGCGAGCTTAGGAAACCCGATTTGGTCTTTATAAAGGGGGACCGAGCCGTCGTCTGCGACGTCTCAATCGTATGGGAAGGCCCACGTCCGTTGACAGCGTCATTCCATCAGAAAGTTCAGTTCTATTCACAGCCACTAGCTCTTCAAGCTTTGCGAAGGAGATATCCTGGCAAAAACATCGTAAACCTAGCGCTCGTTATAGGCGCTAGAGGTACCTGGTGCATGGCGAACGATCAAATCATCCAAATTCTGGGCCTTTCCAAAGGGGAAGCTGCTTCTCTGGTCCATAACACCGTCAACGGTAGCGTAATAATTCATCAAAAGTTTATGCGTACCGTGTGGGCCAGAGAGTAGCAATGTCTAACCCATCTGTGATAACCTTTCCAGCTGTGATACCCTAGTCCTCTAGTCCTTATTTACAATCATTTTAACGTCACCTTTTTAACCTTTTATTCTTATATTGTCATGTCCCTGTTAGTTATACGATTTTTACATACGATTTTATATTTTTATATTTATATACTGATTTGTACTTAGCTTAGGATTTATTATTGATTACTCAGTTGCAAAGAGTAATAATTTGGAGAAGCTCGGCACCGCGAGCGGTTGGGCAGTTAATTATCCCAGTTACATTTGCGAACAGACCGCACTCCAGCTAAGTCTGAAAGAAAGCCGAGAGCCCAGAAAGGGCCAAAACTGCGGCTAGTTTATCCATAGCCTAAAGCAAGCGCGGGCAAACGGCGTGAGTAGGTGCCTTGCTCGATCGTGCTCTAAAGTTGTTATTTTTCGTGCATTTGTGGTTCGAAGATCGACGTGATTATAGTGTTACATCATCACTTGGCGAGCGTACTACATCCCCAATTGAAGTCTACGCCGCCCCTCACCCCTTGTGCACGTTATTTAACTTTTAAAATCCGCAACTTCCATGGACGTTAAATTTGTAAACATAGATCCAGTGCGCGTATTAACAACGATCCTATCCGCGCTTTAACCATCAAGTTTGGAGTAATTCAGACTATTTTCCATCTATTTCGGCACATCGCATCCTGGAAATTCTAGTAATTTTCAGAAATGCCCCTAACTCTGCCAAACTGCGATTAGTTCGCTCTTTGGCCGTTAGAGCACGTTGTTCTTGTTCTCGAGACAACGCCGGGGCTTCATCACCTTCAAGGGGGCCCCACAATAGTGCATTGCCCCAAAATTCGCTGGCCCGCCGACCAGGAGTTCAGAAGACTGAGAAACTGCTGGATTCTCCATTGAAGTCGTCAGGATTCCGCTGTTCATGTCTATCCTTCTCAAGAGACAGCCTGGAGGCCTATTCACCACCAAGGGGGCCCCATTATAGCGCTTCGCCCCACAATTCGCTCTCCCGTGTATCAGGAGAGCAGAAAATCTAAAAGCCTTCTGATCCATCATTGAAATCACCAATAATCCGGGTTCGTGTTCTGCACTTTCATTAAAATCTCTCAGTCCACGAAAGCACGACCAGCATTCAAACTTGCCGTCCTGGAGATTTCAACGCTTCATCCGACGACGAACCTTCAGAGACTTCAACGACTGATCAGCATTCAAACCTGCCGCACCGGAGATTTCAATGCTTCATCGGACGACGAACCTGAGACCTCGATGCCAGATTCGGACTCCAACCCGCACTTTGGAAATTTTAACGACGGTTCACAACACCAACCCTGCCCGGCTCAAATTATAAAATTACTTATTTATTGAAGTGTGAGTATCCAGCACATTCCATGCCCAAATTCCGTAACATTTTTCCTAATACCTTTCTACAATTAACCCCCATAATTTTTGAAACGTTATTTATATTTATATTTAATTATATTAATTTCTTCTTTTTTTTTTATTTATATTTAATTATATTAATTTCTCTCCCCGTGTGGGGTTGCTGGTCCCCCATCGAGCGCCTCCCCGGGTGGCGGATAGGGGAATGCTCGCCAGATATGGCGGGTACCGGAAAAATAAAATATCCGGGGCGGACCAAAACCAGCAACAACCAGGCGAAGTGGCCAACGATTCCAAGAGCTGATGAATATGATAGACTCTCAAAGGTCAAAGAAGCGGAGGAGCCTCTAACAGTAAACAAGGGTAGATCGAACCCTTTAGTCTAGTAAGACAGTCGGTCCACGGGAAGAAAACCCCAAAAGAAAAATTACCCGGCCCTCCAGGATAGGGGGTTGAGGCAAGAGGCCAGCTCCCTCATACTCGTAAAATTATTATGCTAAAAATCTCAGTCAAGGAAAGCCGGACGGATCAAACAGACGGCGACAGCGCAAACGAAAACGGACAAAGATAATGGGCACGTGGAACGTACAGGGGATAAGGTCGAAAAAGGATGAAGTACTAAATGAACTGAAAAGATATAATGTCGATATAGCTGTACTAACAGAAACCAAGCGCAAGGGACAAGGATGTGGAGATTGATAAGAGTACAAATGGAAATTAAAGGATGGGATGTGACAATAATAGGTGCATATGCCCCAACACAAGGCGATACACGAGAAAATACGGAAACGTTTTATGAAAACCTGGAAGAATGCATAGAAAATACGAACTCCCGCAAAGAACTGTTTATCTTAGGCGATCTGAATGCAAGAACTGGCAAAAGAGTAAACGACAAAACAGTGGGACAATATGGCGAACAAGTGCTGAACCAAAATGGCGAAAGATTGATAGACACATGTACAAGGTACTCGTTGAAGATACTAAACGGGTTCTATCAACATAAAGAAATTCATAAATATACATGGATACAAAAAACATTGCAACGAAAATCAATCATTGATTACATAATAAACAGAGTACAAAGCTAGAAATCCAGAACGTTCGGGCACAAAGAGGGGCAGAATGCGGGTCAGACCATAATATGGTACGAACACATGTCTACTTCCCATACAGAAATAAAGCTCATATAAAAGAAACTGAACAAATGCCAGTTAGAACAACAGCGTCTACCAAACTAAATATAGAAGGTTTACAAGAAGATTCAACAAGATTCCTATATCGATTACGTCTAAATCTTAAATTAAATAATTTACCGAATGATGTTACAGTAGAGGATATGTATGAACAACTGAAAGAGAAAATATTAGAAGCCGGAAATGAAGCCCTAGGGAAACGTGAAATTGTTAAAAACAGAAGAGATAGTTACTGGTGGAAAGATGAATTACAAAACTTAATAGCAGAAAAGAAACAGCTCTATACAAAATGGCTATCAACGAAGGACGAAGAAGACAAAAAAGCATACCAACGAAGCAATAGAGAGGTCAAGAGAAAGGTAATACAAGCAAAGAATGAAGCTTGGCAAATTAGATGTGAACAAATAAATAACTATCTAGGCAGTACAAAATCTCGAGAAGCTTGGAAAACACTGAAAACGTTACGAACTAATAAACAAGAACGAAGCATAATACAGCCTATAGATATAAAACAATGGAAGGACTACTACAATAAGTTGCTATCTGAAAACAGAAAAGAATTTCAAAATGAATACATCCTACAAGGACTAGAGGATCAACAACCTATTGAATCCATAACAGTAAATGAAGTTACACAGGCCTTAAAAACAATGAAAAATGGACGATCCCCAGGACCTGGGGAAATATATACTGAACTTTTAAAATATGGGCCAGAAAAACTATTCGAGGAGATCACTAAATTATTTAATAAATGTTTGACGAACTATAAAGTCCCACAAGAATGGAAGTTGGCACACATAAGCAATATATACAAAAAAGGAGATAAAAAGAAATGCTGTAACTATCGAGGCATAAGTGTGTTAAATACCATGGGGAAGCTATACGGAAAAGTAATAAAAAATCGAATAGAAAGAGAAATGACAGAATTGGAGGAGCAAAGTGGATTCCGGGCGGGACGATCCTGTCTTGACAATATCTTCTGCATAAAACAGATTATGGAGAAAAGATTAGCGCGAGATCGAGAAGTACACCTAGTCTTCATAGATCTACAAAAGGCCTATGACAGTGTGCCATTAAACAAATTATGGCAAGCACTAGAAGAAAGCCATTTAAACAAACACCTCATAAGAGCGGTTAGAGCCATGTATGAGGGAATGTCAGCTCAAGTAAATATTGGTCCTAATAAAAGCGAATGGATTAAGGTAACCAAGGGTCTAAGACAGGGCTGCTGTGTGTCACCGACACTGTTTAAAATATACTTGGACAAAGCCCTAGCTAGATGGAGAAAGAAATGCGGACAAATGGGTATTCCAATAGGAGACCAAATACTGTATAGTCTACATTTTGCGGACGATCAAGTCATTTTAACAACAGACGAAATGGACGCACACTACATGCTCAGAAAGTTGAAAGAAGAATATGAAGACTGGGGACTAAAAATAAACTTAGACAAGACTGAATACGTAGTAGTGGGAGGAGAAGCAACAGATATGAAGTTAGGACAAGATCTTGCATCCAATGACGATCTATACCAGAGTGATTTAGATCTTATTCACTCATTAATCACGAACCAGGCCTCTACCTCTGGCAACCTCGACAATCTTGTTGCCGAACTTTTACCAAAAAAAAAGGCCTCTAACACTCACAGTAAAGTCCACCAGCCAAAATCCACCAGTAACCGCAAACATTACAAAGGGCGCAGCGCTGAACGGGCTTTTGCTTATAAGCATGCCCAAACGCTGTTTCGCACGAATCGGGCCCAATTGGCTGCTAATATTCTGGATGATGTCGATGCACCCCAAAACAATAACTCTCCCAATATCGCCGAGGTCGAACAGCTGTATAAAAGGATATTCAGCGACGGCTCATTCCTAAACTTAATACTTCAGAAATCGGTAACAGCTGTTTTCGCCCCCTGAGGAGGAACTAAAGAGGGCCATAAACTCAACTAGGACCAAAGCAGCAGGTCCCGACGGCTGCAACATCACGCACGTCCGTAAAATGCCTTCTTCACGTCTTGTCCTGCTTCTCAATGGTTGTCTTTATACCGGCCATATTCCTGAAACTCTTAAAAGTTGCCGGACAATATTAATCCCAAAAAAAGGCGACCTTTCCTTGGCGACCAATTGGCGCCCAATCACAATTGGATCCCTGTTTATTCGGCTACTACATAAAGTCCTTGCCGAACGCCTAAGCACTCTTCCGCTTTGCCCTTTGCAGACGGGCTTCACCAAGATAGACGCCTGCATGAATAACAGTGTTATTCTGCAGGCTCTAATCAAATCACTTCGAAGCGTCACCAAACCGTTCCACATTATATCACTCGATATAAGCAAGGCATTTGATACCATCGCTCACTCCTCCATACAACGGGCGATGGATCGTTTCAACGTCCATCCAGCACTGAAAAAATATATTATGGAATCCTACAATGAAAGCCATACTGTCATCTCCTGCTTTAAACAGGAAACCAGTAAGATATTTTTAAAACGTGGTGTCAAACAGGGAGACCCACTCTCCCCGATCATCTTCAATTTGATCATGGATGAGTTGTTGGAGACATTAGCAAACTCCCCCGCCGGCCTCTCATTCCCCGGCTGTGGCAATAAAATTCCGGCTGTCGCTTACGCCGACGATCTAATGCTGTTTGGCTCCACAACCCTCGAAACCAACCAACTACTTAAAATGTGTAACAACTTTCTGGACAAACGTGGTTTGTCACTTAATGCCAATAAATGCAACGCTTTATCCTTTGGCATTATTCCAAAGAAAAAGAAACTGTTCGCTGTCACCAAAGACACTTTCTTTATCGACCAACAGCCAATTAAGCAGCTGGGGATATACGGCTACTTCAATTATCTTGGCCTTAGATACAGCTCCTTAGGAGTTCGCACTACAGACTATCAAACCATCAAGACCTATTTATTGCGCGTCCAGAAAGCTCCACTGAAGCCACAACAAAAAATTACTATCGTCAGGTTTTACCTCATCCCCAGACTTCTTCACACGTTGCAAGCTCCTACTATTTTCAAGCACGTGCTGGGGACCGTCGATAAGCTTATCAGGGGCGCAATCAAGAAAATCCTTAACTTTCCTCCCACGATCCCTTCTGCCCTCCTTTACGCTCACTGTCGAGACGGCGGTATTGGCATCCCTTGCCTTACCGACTTGATACCTTCAATCGTATTGGGACGGCTGCAGAAATTGAGCGACGCTGGAGGTAGGATTTTTATCGATGCCCTGAAGTCACGATGGTGCCAGAAGTTTGTATCAAATCTCGAAAGAAGACTAACGTCCCATGGTAAGACTAAGGAGCGGATTCGTGCCTGGTGGTGCGACACCCTACAGAGATCTACGTCCGGCAACGGCTTTCACCAGGGAAACCTCTCCGACGTCAGCTCTTCATGGATCTATAAACCGCCTCCATTTTAGAATGCGCGGGATTACACTAGGGCCATCGCCCTCCGCGGCAACGTCTTGCCCACGGTTGGCACGCCCTACAACCGCGGCTTAGCCGCCAAATGCCGCGCAGGCTGCAATCGTTCAGAGACCCTCTGTCATGTCCTGCAAGCCTGCCCCGTCACTCACTGGCCAAGGATCCGCCGCCACAATTTCGTCGCCTCGTCGCTAGCCAAAGCCGCCAGAAAGAACGGCTGGATAGTAGACGAGGAGCCAAATATTCGGGGCTCGGACCACATAAGGAAAAAGCCTGACTTGATCTTTATGAAGGACAGAAATCTATACATCTCCGACATCGGAGTGGTGTGGGAAGGACCTCGTTCGCTGGACGAAGCTTTCTGGGGTAAGATGAATTACTACAACACTCCCCCATTCATCGAGGCCCTACGTGAAAAATACCGTCCAGCCGATATTTACTGTCTCCCGGTTATCATCGGCGCCCGCGGTACTTGGTGCGACAACAACAATGCCCTTCTCGAAAAGCTCGGTCTGGACAACCACCAGTTCATCACGAGCCTAATACATGCCACCATCAATGGCAGTTTGATTGTGCACAGTGAGTTCTCGCGGGTGGTGTGGCGTCGTCGCTTCGATGCGGCCTAGTGCTCCTGCGCCCGGTTGCGGCTTATGCGCCGTAATGACTAAACATGCGCTCATTTATTGACCTATATTTATATGTACATCTCTCTATCAATCGTATATTTAATTGATTAATTTAGTTATTGGTTAATTAGTATTACTAAAACTATTGTAAAGGACGGCCCCTAAGCCGCAATGTTTTTTAATGTCTATTAATAAACCTATACATAGCCAAATGCCTCGTCATCTAATTAGTGACGCGCATGAATGGATTAAGGAAGGATAGCCACATTAGGCGCAGGTATTGTAGGGGCCCTAATCCTGATCACAGGCGACAAATTGGCGCCCCATTACTATTGGCCCCATCTTCATACGGCTGCTTCACAAAATACTTGCGGACCGCCTAAGCCAGCTTCCCTTGTGCCCACTACAGACGGGCTTCGTTAAAACTGATGCATGCATGGGCAATAGCATTCTTTTACAGGCTATCATCAAATCTTATCGTCAACGGACTAAGCTCTTTCACCTTATCACCTTAGACATCAGCAAAGCGTTCGACTCCGTTCCGCATTCTTCCATCGAACGCGCCCTCGAACGCTTTTGCATCCATCCCAGCCTAAGAAAGTATATCTTAGGTTTTTACACAGACTCGCACGCTGTCATTTCCTGTTTTAAAGCTCAGACAACCAAAATTTACCTGAGACGCGGAGTTAAACAGGGTGACCCGTTGTCCCCTGTGATATTCAATTTAATTATGGACGAGATCCTAAAGACCATCGCCAACACCTCGGCAGGTCTGTCTTTTCCCGACAGTCCCAATAAACTACCGGCGTTAGCTTATGCTGACGACCTTATCCTGTTCGGTGCTACCGCTCTCGAAACGGAGCACTTAATCAAACTCTGCAAGAACTTTCTCGACGATAGAGGTCTGACTCTAAACATTGGAAAATGCAATGCGCTTTCATTCGGATTAGTCCCCAAAAAGAAAAAGCTTTTCACGATTTCTAAAAGCTGCTTTCTAATCGATAAGAAGCCTATTAAACAACTGAGTATCGACTGCTATTTTGATTACTTGGGCCTCAAGTATGGCGCCTTTGGTGTAAGAGTTTCTGACTACGATCTTCTTAGGGCCTACCTCTCCAGGGTAGAGAGAGCTCCCCTTAAGCCCTTCCAAAAACTCAATATACTGAGGTTCTACCTCTTGCCCCGTCTGCTCCATACTCTACAGGCCCCCACGATTTTTCAGAATGTTTTTAAAACCTATGACAGGCTCATCAGGGGCTCCGTAAAACGATTTCTCAACCTTCCTCCCACCATCCCCTCCTCCTTCCTGCACGCCCACTGCCGCGATGGCGGTATTGGCGTTCCCTGCCTAGCTGATCAAATCCCCTCCATTGTGCTAGGTAGGCTGCAGCGAATCAGCGACGCAGGCAACACCATCTTTCTAGACGCCCTGAGGTCGCCATGGGGTACCAAATTTGTCAACAATCTAGAAAGGAGACTCACCAATCATGGGAAAAACAAGGACTCCATCCGCGCTTGGTGGTGCGACTCCCTCCAGCGCTGCACATCAGGGAACGGCCTGGCCCAAGGCAGCCACTCCAGCTGCAGTTCCTCCTGGGTCTACCAGCCTCCAGCCTTTTGGTCCGGCCGTGACTTCACGAAAGCCATCGCTCTTCGCGGCAATGTCCTCCCCACCGTTGGAACCCCTTACAACCGAGGAGAAGCAGCTAAATGTCGGGCCGGCTGCAGCAGGTCTGAGACACTTTGTCACGTGCTGCAAGCCTGCCCCATGACCCACTGGCCCCGCATCCGCCGACATAACTTCATTGCCTCCTCGATTGCCAAGGCCGCGAGGCGGAAGGGCTGGACAGTAGATGAGGAGCCGAACCTGTGGGGCGCCGACCACATCAGAAGGAAGCCAGATCTAATTATCCATAAAGACGGCATCCTTTACGTCAGCGACGTCAGCGTGGTCTGGGAGGGCCCCCGTGTCCTCGAGAAAGCCTTCTGGGGCAAAATGAACACCTATAACTCTGCTACCTGCATCGACGCGATAAGGGCTAAATACAGTCCCAGTGAAATTTACTGTCTCCCATTTATTCTTGGTGCGCGCGGCACTTGGTGCGACTTAAACAACGCGCTGCTGGAAACGCTCGGCCTCGACTAGCGCCTGGCCTCCAGCCTCGTCCTTGCTACTATCAACGGTAGCATCGCTATCCACAGCGAGTTTTCGCGGGTGATTTGGCGTCGCGCACTGCCTGCTTCGCGAGTGCGATAAGTGTGCCCATGCGCCAAGGGCTTCTGTGCGCTCTCTATTTGCTTAACATTGTAACATGTATCGCCCACCATCTTGTTTATTACTGTATTGATCTATGTTTTGCGATATTTGTAAGGGACGGCCCCTAAGTCGCAATGTTTATTGTCTCAATAAATCTATCATAGCCAAATGCCTCATCATCTAATTAGTGACGCGCATGAGTGGATTAAGGAAGGATAGCCACATTAGGCGCAGGTATTGTAGGGGCCCTAATCCTGATCACCCCTACCCCTGCCCTGCATGTGGAATGCAATATAATTCCTTTCGAGGTATGAGGCTGCACCTATCGAAGGCTCATCCGGCCGCGTACAATAACGACGTGGAAACGGAGGCTGAGAACCCCATTAGGGACCCAAGTCGTTGGTTGATGGATGACCTGGAGCGCATGGCTAGGGAGGAAATCAACTTCAAAGGCAGATTTATCAACATCCACCTCGAGACTGTGCTCCCGGGCAGAACACGAGAGGCGATAAAGAGTCGGCGACGGGAGCCGGACTACCGCGCTATTTTGCAGAGGATGGCGAAGAAGAGGGAGGTGAAGTCGCGGAGGAACAACCTGTGGTGGGGGAGGGCGAGAACCCCTCCGATGATGGTGTGAGAGGCCTACAGGAGGTGGAACCCCAAGCGGGGCCATCAGGAGTACAAAGAGGGGTTGCGGCAGGAAATACACAAAACAATAGTAACGATCTAACAAATTCTAATAGCTCTAGCGACAGTGAAAGTGAGAGATCACTGTCACCAATCCACGCACTGCAGGAAATAAACAATATACAAAATAATAATGAAAACAATACAATAGTAACTGCAATAGACCAACCTGCGAGCCCCCATACTAACTACATCGATAGACTTACAGCCGACTTGCTGCCAAATAAGCCAAAGAGTAACAATCGCGAAAAAGGTCCGGAACCAGACCCCCCTACAAACCAAAAAAAGTATAGGGGTAAAAACGCTGAAAGAGCGTTCAGCTATAAACGTGCCCAGAAGCTCTACAGTTCCAATAGAGCTCAACTGGCGGGCAATATCTTGGATGACGTAGATGCAACAAGAAACAACAACTCTCCCACAATCGAGAGTATAGAGGAACTGTATACGAAACTTTTTGGGCGTGATACCTTTCGAGATGTGGAACCAGTGATCCCGAAACCTGGAACTTATGACCTGGGTAACAGCTGTTTTAGTCCAGTGACAGCTGAAGTGCTCTCAAGGGCAATTTTGTCTACAAAATCGAAGGCGGCCGGACCAGATGGTTGCAACATCTCCCATGTTCGAAGACTTCCCCTGGCGCGACTGCTTCTGCTTCTTAACGGTTGTCTTGCATCCGGCTTTATCCCGGCAGCCCTTAAAGGCTGCCGTACTATCTTAATCCCAAAAAAAGAAGATCTGATGCAAGCCACCAACTGGCGCCCAATAACAATTGGCCCAATATTCATTAGGCTTTTACACAAAATCTTAGCAGAACGCTTGAGCAAGCTACCCCTTTGCCCTCTTCAAACGGGATTCATTAAAGTCGACGCTTGCATAAACAACAGCGATATCAGTAAGGCGTTTGATTCGGTGGCGCATACGTCCATCGAACGCGCTCTTAAACGCTTTAATGTCCACCCTGCTCTTCAAAGTTATATCCTTGAATCTTACCACAATTCATTCACCACTATATCGTGCCATGGGAGGGAAACTTCTAAAATTCTTTTAAAGAGTGGGGTCAAACAGGGTGATCCCCTCTCCCCCATTATATTCAATCTCATAATGGATGAGTTGTTGGAATTCATAGCCAACACCCCTGCCGGGCTATCTTTCCCGGGATGTAATAATAAACTGGCCGCGTTGGCATATGCCGACGACGTCATTCTTTTCGGACCCACCTCCTCAGAGTCCCAACAGTTACTAAAAATTTGTAAGGCTTTCCTCAGCCGTAGAGGTCTTCAGCTGAATGCTAAGAAATGTAACGCCTTATCATTTGGGCTAATCCCTAAAAAGAAGAAACTTTTTGTAATCACCAAAAGTATCTTTTCTATCAACGGCGAACCGATTAATCAGCTAGGGGTAGGCGAATATTTCGACTACCTAGGCCTAAAATACGGCGCACTAGGGGTTAAGGGATCTGATTTTTCCACAATTAAATTATATCTTTCCCGTATTCAGAAGGCCCCCCTAAAAACTTTGCAAAAGTTAAACATCTTGCGTTTCTATATGATCCCCAGGCTTTTACACTCACTGCAGGCCCCCACACTATTTCAGGCACTGCTGAGTAAATTCTGCAAGGACAAGACCGAGATAATAACCCTCGTATCGCAGCTGAAGGACACAGTCTCCAGGAAGACGGAGCTAGTCAAACATCTAGAAGGGTTGACAGCAACCTTTTTAAAGCTGACACTGCTGACAGGCAAGAGAGAGGTGGAGACTAAACTGACGGAGACAATCTCCAGCCTAGAAGACGCAATCAAAGAAGCCCCATCATATGCGCAAACAGCTCGACAACCTAAGGCGGAGAGACCGCAAAGGGTAGAAATACCCTCAGGCAAGAGCGTGGCACCGACCAAAAAGGTGGTTATTAAGATCACCCCTATTGATGATGCGATCGCACAGACGTGCGAGCAGACACGGGACATCCTAATCAAGCAGGCCAAGCCCCAAGATCTCGGCTGTAGGCCTGACAGAATATTAAAAAGCGGCAAGAACAGCATTAGGATAGAGGCAAGGGAGATGGATTCAGAGAAACTAAACTCAGAGGCATTGAGGAAAATAAGACTAATGGCAGAGGTACAAAGACAATTAAAGCCGCGCATGGCAATTTACGGGGTGCCAAGCGATGTTGGAGAAGCAGAACTCAACGAGGCACTCAAGAGCGCACTCCCGGAAGAAGTGAAAGCGGGCATCCGTGCCAAATATAAGTTTGGGCCCAGAGAGAAGCACTTTGTGCACTGGGTGGTAGAGATTACGCCAGCGGTCAGGCAAATCATGTTAGCCAGAGAGCGAGTATATATAGGATGGTCATCGTGCGTAATAAAAGACCACGTAAGGATTCTGAAGTGTTTCAAGTGCCTGAAGTTTGGGCATATGCACAAGGATTGCAGGGGAGTAGACATATGCGCCAAGAGCGCGGGGCCTCACGAGACGAGAAAGTGTGAATCGAATGTCTTAAGATGCGTAAACTGCATACACGCAGGAATCAGAGAGTCTGGTCACGACGCCAGATCAGACAAGTGTCCAACGCACCTACGGAGGACTAGGGAGCAAATATCAAACACGAATTATGGTTTATAAACCATACATAAAAATAGCGCAGGCAAATCTGGGTAACGGCAGAACCTCGACATCGGAAATTCGACCACTCGCTGAGGAAAACGCGGTATCAATCCTGTGCCTGCCGGAACCGTATTCGGTAAATAAAGATAATAGCTACAGAATACCGGGAATTAACCAGTGTAGAACAATTCATACCAACAAAGTTAGGCCCTTAGCCTCAATTGTGGTACTGGACAAAGAACTCGAGGTGCTAGCGCTGAACAACTTCACGACAAGATGGATTGCAGAGTGCGAAATCAGATACCACTCGAAACAGTACATAGTGGTAAGCGTGTACTTCACTTGGGACGGGAACATACATCAAAACCTCAGGAACCTCCAAGAAATAATAGACACATACAGAAACGTCCCCATACTAATAATGGGTGATGCCAACAGTAAATCGAAGTCATGGCAGTCCAAACGAACAGACCAAAGGGGCGAAGCCTTGGAGAACTGAATCACAAGAAACAACTTGTACATTCTAAATAAGGCAAACGAGCCATACACCTTCTCCACCGCCAACGGAGAAGAGAACATCGACGTAACCGTAGCAAGTGGAGGTATTATGACAGACACTGCATACTGAAAAGTGCTACCAGGGAAGATCCAAAGTGATCACAGATACATTGAGCTAAAAATCACCCTGAGACCGGAAAACATCAAGCCCGAGATGAAGTACAACATTCGGAATGTAGACGCGGAAGCACTTGAAAGATCCTCCTAATTCCATTATCCTTCGGAAGGATATGTTGGCATCATGTCAAGTCATTTGTTGCTGCAGCCCATGTTGCCCTGTCTTGGGCCTGGTGTGATGCCTCAGCGAATGAGTATCCTGTGTGTGTTTTTATCTGGTCAGTCCATCGTGAGGGAGATTGACCTCTGGATCTTCTCCCTTCGACATTTCCCTGTACAATCAATCTTTCGATTCCACCTTTCGTTCTTGCTATATGTCCAAAATAGCGTAGTATATTACGATTTATGGATGTCAACAATCTTACTTTTATTTTTAGCTCTTGAAGAATAGAATCGTTTGTTCTGTGGGCCGTCCACGGTATTCGGAGCATCCTCCTATACACCCACATCTCGAAGGCATTTATTCGATTTGCGTCTGCTTTTTTAATTGTCCACGTTTCTGATGCGTAGGTTGCAATTGGAAAAATTAACGATTTTACTAGATGTAATTTTGTGTTTCTTGTTACGTCTGTGTCTTTCCATATTTTTATTAATTTTGTTGTAGCAGATCTAGCCATTGCAAGTCGTCTACGTATTTCACTTTCACAACCTCCCTCGTTTGTTATCATAGAGCCTAAATAGTTTAATTGACTGACCACTTCATATCCAGCTACTTGCCTTTCATCGGTTTGATTCTTCCTGGGTCTATCTATTATCATTACCTTCGTTTTCTTGGTATTCAATTTGATCCCGTACTGTTCACTAGTAGCTTCAAGTGTGTTCATTATGGTTCCCAGTTCTTCTTTGGACGCGGCTATAATCAACGTGTCATCCGCATACCTCAGATTGTTAATCTTTCTTCCTCCAATTGTCACACCTCCATGCCATTCATGTAATACTTCGCGTATAATATATTCACTATAAGCATTGAAAAGTAGCGGTGACAATATACAACCTTGTCGCAGTCCTACGGCTGTTTTGAACTTTTCAGATTGGATGCTGCAGACTCTTACCGTAGCCGTATTTTCCTGATACAGATTTTTTAGCAACCATATTAAATGACTCGGCACTCCCATTCCTTTCAATACCTTCCATAGTTTTACCCAATTGACGCAGTCGAAGGCTTTCGAGTAGTCGACAAAGCATAACTAAGTCTCCAGATTGAATTCACTCGATTTCTCTATTATCTGTCTGACGTTTAGGATTTGTTCTCGGGTTCCTTTTCCTGGGACAAAACCCGCCTGCTCCTCAGAAATCTGGGGTAAAAGGAAAGGTTTCAGTCGTTCGTTGAGAATTGTGAGAAGAATTTTACTGGAGTGGGAGATTAAGCAAAGTGTTCTATAATTTTCACATTCTGTTGGTGATCCTTTCTTATATATTGGTACGAATATCGAGGTACGCCAATCAGTTGGCCATATTCCGGTATTCCATATTTCTTCAACTAGTTTGTGTATTAATTCAATTCCCTCGTCTCCACTACTTTTAATTGTTTCAGCTGGTATCTCATCTTCCCCTACAGATTTTCCTATTTTTAATTTGTTTATGGCCGCTTAAACTTCAGATTTTAAGATGCGCGGCTCCTTCTCAAAAACGTCAATAGCATCCATTTCTTTGCTTTCTTCTGGTTTGTCTTCGTTATAAAGTCGTTCGCAGTAGTCTTTCCATACTTTTGTTATGCCCTCTCTGTCCGTTATTATTTTTCCTTCCTTGTCCTTAATAATTTGGGTTTGAGGCTTAAATTCTCTAGCTAAATATTTCACTTTAGCGAACAGTTCTCGAGACTCATGGCGATTAGCATGTTCTTCGATGTCGCAGCAGATCTCACTTATATGCCTGTTTTTATCTCTTCTGCTTAAACGTTTTATTTCTTTACTGATGTAAGTTATTTTTTCTCTCTGTCATACTCATCTCTAGTGTTAACTTTGATTTTTCTTCTTTCTTCTACCAGATTAAGAGTTTCATCTGTCATCCAATGCTTTTTCTTTTTTGCTGTTACCTTAGGATTTGTTGATTCCAGAGCGTCTGTTATCCATTTTTTTGTGGTCTTCCACGTCTCTTCTGGATTTCCTGTGGTTTGGGTTACTTTGCTGTTTATCAGTTCCTGTCTGTATTTTTCTGGTTTCTCAGGTATCATTCTTGGTCTTTGATGCGCATTTGATTTTACAGTAGATTGCAGTTTAATTTGTACCGATGCTCTAAGGAGTTTGTGATCAGTACCGCAAATTGCACTTGGCCTTGTTTTGACATCTGTAATCGATGTTCTCCATCTTCTCCTTACTAGTATATAATCTATTTGATTCTTATATATTCCGTCTGGGGAAGTCCATGTCGACAATCTTCGAGGATGGTTCTTGAACATTGTGTTTGTGATGGCCATTTGAAAGATACGTACCCAAGATAAGAGAAAAGTTAGAGCTGAAACAAATAAACAACACAGAGCAAATAGACGAATATGTAGAAACCCTCACAAAGGAGATACTAATAATTACCGGCAAGTCATGCAAGACATCCAAAGTAACGAATATGGAAACCCCATGGTGGTCAGCGCGCCTGCAAACCCTCAAAACAGGTGTCAAAACACGCAGAAAGACATATCAAACGCGAAGGCGAAGGAACGAGCCCGCAGAGGAAGCCCACGAAGCCTACCTGCAGGCTCTTGCCGAGTACAAGCGAGAGATTGAGAAGGCAAAGATCAACACGTGGAAAACGTTTGTAGAGGAAGACCTACAAAAGAACCCATGGGGCACCATCTATAGATTAGCGGCAAATAAAATAAAACTAATGACAACGACATCCAGCGTACTAAAATCAGACGGATCGACCACCGAGGTCATGCAAGACACTCTTGAAGAGATAGTAAACAAGCTTATGCCGGACGATGATCCAGACAGCGACACGCCGGCACACAGAGAAACGAGAGCGAGAGCGCAAAATTGCCTAGGAGACGATCAGCAAGAATGCGAAATCTCCGAAGAAGATCTCGACGAGGCGATAACGCGCATCACGCCT
This sequence comes from Agriotes lineatus, assembly GCA_940337035.1. Taxonomy (NCBI): domain Eukaryota; kingdom Metazoa; phylum Arthropoda; class Insecta; order Coleoptera; family Elateridae; genus Agriotes; species Agriotes lineatus. Next base: position 100,453 of record CALNHX010000047.1, on the reverse strand, counting down.
TACAAAGCGCCAGGTGCGGACCAAGTTCACGGCAAAATCTTGGGAATGTGCTACCCCGAGATTAAGAACGAACTACTGAGACTGTTCAGGGCCTGTCTACAGCAAGGATACTTCCCTAACAGGTGGAAAACGGGTAGCCTCATTACGATTAGGAAATCACCAGACAAGGATCCCAAAGACCCCAAATCGCTAAGACCTATCACGCTACTTAGCGAACTAGGGAAAGCCCTAGAGAGAATAGTCATTCGGAAAATCCTCGAAGCGCGCCCAGAAAGGGAATTCTTTAACAGCAGGCAATACGGCTTCAGACCGGGGAAGTCAACCATCGATGCCATAAGAGCGCTAACCGAACACATAAAAGCGGCCGAAAAACACAGTATGGTGATTTACGCGGACATTTCAGGGGCATTCGACAACTTATGGTGGCCAAGTCTAATCGTGGAATTAGAGGGGAAACAGACCCAGCCGCGATTATGAAAATGTTAAAAAGCTACCTAAGAGACAGGAAGGTAAGGTACACGGCAACATACTCGGAAACTGCCAAAGACATCACTAAGGGTTGCCCGCAAGGATCTGTGTTAGGACCATTCCTATGGAACGTCGTAATGGACTCCCTGCTAAGAGAACAGTGGCCTGAAAATACGACAGCGATAGCATACGCGGACGACGTGGCTATCTCGATACATGCGACTACAAGGACCGAACTAGAGGACAAGGCGAGGCAATGCTTAAACATCCTTGCCGAGTGGGCAGCAAGCAACAAGCTAGGTATATCAAGAGAAAAGACCAAGTACGTGATATACTCCTCCAAACCCATGAATAGAAACCCTGTCGTACGTCTGGGCAACCACCCCATACGCAGAGAAAGACATATGAAATGTCTAGGGATATATATGGACGAGAAACTCAACTTCAAAGAACATATAGAATAAGCAAACAGCAAAGCGAGAAACATCTTCCACACCCTGAGGAGATTCACTTACAGAAACTGGGGGAGGATCGACAGGCTGCAAAACTCCCTCAGAACGATATACGAACGCGCAATCATTCCCATTCTCACCTACGGGATCGAAATATGGGGACACAGAGTGGCAATATTGAGCAATAAACGAATATTCAGGTCCACCCAAGCAGTATGCCTAAGAGCGATATTGGGCGCATACGTCACCACGCCCAACGAAAGTCTCTGTGTGTTAGCGAAGATTCCTCCGTTACACCTGACAATAGAACATCTAAAAGCCATGAAAGAACTCAAAAGAACTGGCGAAGCAAACTTACTGGGGCAACAGATAGTAGCAAGAGACTACAGATACTGGACGGCCTTAAGATCAGAAGTGGAGGCGAGAATAAGAAGAAAGTGGCAACTAGAATGGGACCAAGCCGAAAAGGGGAGGTACCAATACGAGCTAATACCTGACATCACGAGATGGACAGAGGAGTGTCAAATAGGCCTTGAGACGAAAACCACCCGATTACTGAGCGGACACGGGGAGCTAGGCGTACACCTCTACCGGATCGGAAAAAGCGAAGATGCGCAATGCGACATATGCGACGAGATAGACTCCCCAAAACACAGGGTGATGAAATGCGCTATATACGACGAAGAAAGATTAGAACTGGAGGACAAAATAAACCAATGGCCTAACACAGCTGCGGAGGTAGTGTTAATGCTAGGGAATGACGTCAACTTACTGGCTAAGTTAATCGAGAAATAGACTCCTAATAGTGCTAGTTTAAGCAGTGAGCCAGGCGTACTTTATGGACCAAAGGCAAGTAAAATAAGCTAGAATAAGCTAGTCTAAGATAGGCAATAAGCTAGAATAGGTTTGTAATGAGGCTTGGGACCCTGAGGTGTTCGAGGCTGGAGTTCGTCGACCGACGCCCTATCGGTTCGTTGGACGAGCCGTGCGCCGCCCAGTGGCTCACGACTACCGCGGAAACGCTGGCTCTGGAGGGCCACAGGAGAGACGCACGGCACGGCCAATCCCACAAGAGTAGCGAAAGCTGCGGAACCGACGGTTTCCTTGGCGGCCAAGTTTCGGCCCTCAGGAAAACAATAACCTCAATAGCAATAAGCACGAACTTGGGTGGGCCGCTAAAGGGTGGTGGGCACAGAAGCCCTAGAAGTGAGGAAGACGACGTTCCTCTCTAAACCAGGAAGCATCTATGCGGGATCGTGCGACGATAGGCCGGCCGGTCGGCACCCTGCTATGCCGAACGGGGCCAAGAAGGAAACGCACGAGGAGGCGTTAAAAATTACAAAACTGCCCTAACGCACGACAGCGAGAAGCAGTTCTGTAAAAAGCGATTATATCCCAAGCAGAGGGAACAGTATGCCATTGCACCCCGGTATACGCTTTTCAGGTTTTTCAAGGTTTCAGGTTCCTCAGATTGTAGCATAGGAATTACTTAGGTTAGGTTAAGTTACTTATAGAATAGGTAGGCTCTTAGGTTAAGATAGGTTAAGTTCATTACAGGCAGGAGCAGACTAGAGGCAATTCAATTTTCAGTTAGGAACTCTCCCATATTGGAATTCAGGGGTAAGTCAAAGGTACCCTGACATCGAGCTTTCACTAACTACGCTAGGAATCGATTTTGGATTGATCTCCACATACTAACCTTAAGCATAGAGGCATTGTAAATTAGAATAATAAAGATTCGATAGGGTTAACAAGGTTCCCTCAAGTCTTCAAGTCACTATTCTCTGGTAATGGATGGCTGTCCGTATCAGGGCAGGGGTATGTGGTGGACCATCCCCCCTTTAAAAAAAAAAAGAACAGCTGGTGCAGCAGGCAGCCCAGAAAGTCGGCCAAGCGGAACGGGCGGAAAGAGGGGCGGCGACATTAGTTGTAGCGGGTGAGGTAAAGACGGCGAAGGCCCCTAGGGCCAAGCCGGTAGCGGAGCGGGCGACGGTCATTAGGGCCAAGCCGACGTAGGCAAGTAGGGCGGAGCGGGTGACTAAGCTGCGCAACGAAATTCTTGGGGAGATAGGAGCGAGCGCGGCATCCAAAAGCGTCCTCAGGAAGGTCGCAGAGCTACTAGGGGGTTTAGAGGACGTAGTCACCGAGTCCGAAAGGGAGAATAGTCGCTTGGAGGGGATCCTGAAAGGTAGGCGCGAAAGATCAGGCGTGGGACGTGCAGGCTAGACCCAACAGCGGAGGGAACAAGCAGAGGCGCCGAGACCAACGTTGCCACCGCAACAACGGCCTCAACTTAGTTACAGCGCAGCAGTTAAGAGGCAGCAGGCCAAGAGTAGGGAGCGACCGGTTGTAATAGTTAGGCAGGTTGATGAAAAGGGTGAGCTTACGAGCAGCGAACTAAAGAAAAAGGTGATTGCGGGCATTAATATCAGAGAGGAGGAGGTACAGGTTAAGGATCTGCGCCTATTGAAAAACGGTGGTGTAGCCATAGAGGTACAGAACGTAGCAGAGGCGGACAAGCGCGAAGTCCGAACAATGGCAGACGATAGGCGCGAAGGCAAAGAGGGAGACAAGGATTCGACCAACGGTCATAATCCTTGGGGCGGAAGAGCGAGATGAGGAAGAGTTCATAAAGGCGGCCTACAAAATGAATCACATTGGAAGAGTTTCGGGACGTCTTCCGGCCAAGTAGGTCGTTCAACAGTAGGAAAGAGGCAGAGGACTGGCAGGTACAAATAGAACCAGAGTTGTATAGGGCTCTGCTAAAGCAGAAACCCCTAAACCTCACGTGGGGTTTATCGCAGATTAGGGATCGAGTGCCGCTTACACGGTGCTATCGGTGCGGGACCTATGGACATGTCACAGCGCAATGCGAACGCAAAAGCGATGAATGTTATAGGTGCGGACTAGGCGGCCACGTGGCCAAGAAATGTGCCAACCAAGAAAGCTGCGCGCAATGTAGATATGCTGGCAGACCGAGCAACCATAAGATGAACGGGGCAAACTGCGAGATAGTATAACGAATGACTAGGAGGGCGATAGAAAGAACTTTCTATGGCAGATAGACGAGTAGATAGAAGAGGTATTAATAGGCGGAACCCAAGGGCGGACAGGGTACTTAGAGATAGGCTATAGCTAGCACAGGTTAATTTAGGTAGGGGGCTGGTCGCAACCGATGAATTAAGAGAAGTTGCAGTTAGGGAAAGGATAGATGTCCTGCTGGTGCAAGAACCATATGTTCAAAGAAGGGAAATCTGCGGGTTTAACAGACAAGCGGCAGTACACCAAATTGGAGGGCACCCATGGGCAGGGGTCGTCGTTATAAACCCCCACCTTACGGTACTGCATCTAGAGTGGCTCGGAACGGAACACTGCGTGGTATCGTGGATTAAAGACGTGGACCTCTACGTCGTATCCGCATACTTCCGTCACCGAGATCCGATCGGCCCGCACATTGAACACATTCGGCGAGTGTTAGGGGCATTAGAAGGCAAGGCGGTCTTAATTGCGGTAGATTCCACCGCGAGAAATGAGAGGTGGGGCGACAGCTTCACTAATGTGTGTCCCTAACTACTCCCGTGAGGGGATACCTGTAACCCCCATCGGGCGCGTCCCCAGGTGGCGGATAGGGGGGCCCAGACCGGCTTGACCGGAGGGTTGGAGGGCTTAAAACCTCCCGCGGACGAACAGGATTGCACAGAGGGGGACAACCTCGTTAAAAAGTTACTCAGGGGAGCTCACATTGTGAGTATGGGAGGTTGCGGGGTGACCTGTAGCCAGCAGGGATCCCCGGGATAACCCACTATGGTGTCACTGGTGGATTTTAGGATACCGTCTTCTCATCTCCCGCGCGTACCCGGCAGGTGAGCAAATATAGGGCGTTCGCATGCACCGAACCTGTGCATTTGAGGATAAACACGATATTAGGCATATACAGGGTGTATACGAATTCGACCGACAAACTTCGAGGGTGTATTTACTGCCTAAAGATGTACCTAAATTGTTCGTATACTTATAACCAATCTCCTTTCATTTCAAAGTTAGAACCTCTTTTGTGACTTGTCTTTTAATCTAACATTGAAATGAACATGAACATGAAATTTTACAGGTGGAATAGTAAAACTCAAACCTTCCCCATGTATAACATTTAATTAGTAAAAAATGTAGTTGACAAGCGACATGTTTCGACAATTAAGTCATCATCAGGCTTCTAAAATTAATTGACTAGAGAATAGTTACGAACCTAATAGAAGTCAAGATTTACTTAAAATCCGGAAGCGCTATATTGTAGATTAAATTTATATTTAAAATTTAAAAGTATTATATTAATTTAATCTACAATATACCGCTTCCGGATTTTAAGTAAGTCTTGACTTCTATTAGGTTCGTAACTATTCTCTAGTCAATTAATTAATTTTAGAAGCCTGATGATGACTTAATTGTCGAAACATGTCGCTTGTCAACTACATTTTTTACTAATTAAATGTTATACATGGGGAAGGTTTGAGTTTTACTATTTCACCTGTGATATTCACCCCATTTCGAGATGAATTTGGATCCCTCAACTGATGAAATTTTACTCAAATATCGAACTATACTTATTAATTAATGACATTAGGTACATATGAAACATGACATTTAATTAATCAGACTACCAGTAAAAATAAAATATTCAAGTTTGGAGATTTGAATGCGTGTAATGAGTAGGAACACTAATTTTTAAGTCCAGAATGAAAGATGATAGCTAGGCCATAGCTGATAATAAATGTTATTCTTAATAATCAAGCTAATGGATTTCTGATAATTTTTATTTTATTTAATAAGATAAATCTTGAAAAATTCATAGTGTTTTTTCGAAGTGTTTTGACCTGTGCAGAGTTTATCTTGCAGATAAGGATCAAGGTTGTCTAATCTTTTAGGCTGTATTTAGTGAGAGAAATATGCTCCCAAAGTTTGTCGGTCGAATTCGTATACACCCTGTATATATTTTTGCGATGAGCGAAAAAGTAATAGAAATGACAAAAGATTCCACCTCCGGACTGGCATCCGGAGGCACAAGCGCCTCGAAAACCGATAACAAACTAAATAAGGGTACAAGAAAGCGGACGAAGCCGGAGAAGGACGGCAGCGGAAATAGTAGTGAGGGCGCCTCGCCGACGTCCCCAGCGGCGGAGAATAAGAAGGCGAAGATAGCGACTAGGAAGGCGAAGAAACCGACGAAAGTGGCCGAGTCCACTGAACCAGAGAGCAGCAGCGATGAGAACACGGTCGGAATGTCGACCGAGGCTCAGACAGACTCATCCTCGGAGGAGAGCGTAAGGCGCGTAGGGGGCAATATAAGCGCAAGAGAGGCAGAGGGAGCCCGGCCTGCCGTCCAGCCGACACGGGCCGGTGAGAGAACGGAGGTAAGGGGTAGAGAAGGGGAGAAAGAGGCGGCGAAGGCCACCGGGGCCGGGCCGAGGGCGTCGACGAGGCACGATAGGGCTTTTAGGTTGCAGACGGCAATAATAAAACGACTGCACGACCTCGGGGGTGCAGTGCCGCAAACGGAAACTGCGGAGATCCATGTAGCGCTAGCGCAGATGGCGAGTCTCATCGCGGAGGCTGAACTGGAGAACGCGTACCTAAAAGGCGTTATCGAGGGAAAGAGAGCAGGAACGGGGGGAAGCCAGGCAGGAGGAAGGTCAGAGGTAGGCGCGGCGCAGACCAGGGCCAGGGGCGAAAATAGAGAACTGCAGATTGTTTTTATTATAAAAATAAACTTGTATTTATAATGGGTGATCCAACGGTTAGCGTGGATATTGATTGTCGTTATCTGACATATCGCAATGGCCATGAAAACATTTGTTGACAAAAGTCAGTTATAGACTTTGGCAATTGCAACAATAGAGTTTTTTTCAACCTCACAGCGAGTAAAAGTTATTCAAACGTACTACGAAAATGATCGCTCCGTCAAAAAAACATTTCATACAATTCGAGACTACTTCGGTCAAAATAATCGTCCTAGTGAGTCATTAACCTGCAGAGTAGTGCGACGATTTGAAGAAACTGGATAGGTGGAAGATCGTAGAGAGTATCAGCACCCTAGTACAGCTCATTTAAAAAAATATTGCTGCCGTGAGTGTTAATGTGCGTGAACAGCCAAGAACTTCAATTGGGTATGACCTATAGCACTATGCAACGGATTATAACATGCTAAGAGAATTTTCGAGGTCTAAATTGGATGAAATGGATATGAATCAGCTCTGGTTTCAGCAAGATGGCGCAACATCCCATACAAGCCATAAAACAATCGCCTTATTGCGCTAGATGTTCGACGATCGCATCATTTCCAGAAACTGTGAGGTGAATTTTCAGCCAGGATCCTGTGATCTTACTTCTTTAGATTATTTTGTTTCGGGAGTATTTGAAAAATAAAGTGTATACTAATAACCCACAAACACTTCACCAACTGAAAGACCACATTTGAGCTGCATTAGATGCCATTGATCTACTTTTACTGCGAAAAATTATCGAAAACTTTGACATTCGAATAAGCTCCTGTCAAGGAAGCCATGGAGGTCATATGAATGATATTGTTTTTCATACATAAATGCTACATATTAAACTTTCCGATATAATAAATATTTCATGTGTAAGTTTATAAAATGAATTTTAATTTAATGAAAGAATCCACGCTAACTGTTGGATCACCCATTATAAAACTAAAACGCTTAACTAAGTAACAATATCAAAGTTCATATGTACAGTTTACTGGGCCAGAGCGTTTAAATTACAAAACAGCAATGTAGCAATTCTGCAGTTTTTATTTCCTGCTAGAGCGAAGGTCGCCCGTTGAACTTGCTACTGTAAGTCGGTATTGTGCATGAAGTGCAGATTTGCAATTTTCCTGGTCTTTAACTCGTCTGATTGCGTAATAACACTGGCTTTTAAATTATGAATAATGTTCCGTAAATTTGGACTGAAATATATATATATGTTTAATCTAATTTAAACATATTAAATTTAGTAATTATGAGGCAAACCTGGTGATTGCGGCATTAAAATTTTCTTGCTATTAAATCGGAATTGCATTTTAAAAACGTGCGACTGGATTTCGTAAATTTTAGAAAATAAAATTTATGTGTGTTTAAATCAAGTTTAAACAACTCACTAATGAAAATAATAGCCCCAGGGGTCGATCTCCGACTAACGGCCCAGACCACCCCCCTCTGCAACCAATCCCGCCGCTGGACCCCATAGCGAAGTCCGCTCTGGCCCTCGAGGCAACCTGGGATGGCTGGACTCAGTCCGATAGGACAGTGTTTAGCGCTCTCAGGGAGCTGCGGTCCGGCGATCGGACCCCGCTCGAGAGAGCCTGCCCCGACTGGCTACGGGAGGCAGGGGCCTCGGACCGACCGGTCGTTCGCAAAATCCCCACCCACAGGCTCAATAATTACAACTTAAAACCTAACGATAGAGTCGGCAGGTATAAGGTCGTTCAAGATATGTACAGGAGGGATCTCAAGAGACTCTCCGGGTGCATTCTTGACGACCAGCCTCTTTTCAACCAATCGCTTCAGCCGCCAATTGATACAATAGAGACAAAGTACGAGGGAATCTTTGGAGTCCCCTCGCCTCACGATAATGAGGATTTGGGTGAGCTGAAGGGAGGCGACGATGCGTGGCGGCCGATATCGGCGGAGGATATCGAGGTTGCATTGAAAAACACGAAATCAAGTGCAAGCGGCCCTGATGGCTGGAAGTTTACACAGGTTAGCCAAATCCCTAGGACAAGACTGGAGTTAATCCTTAATGCCATGTTAGCGTTAGGTAGGTTCCCCAACATAATACGGGACTCGCGAACCATTCTGATTCCCAAAGAGGGAGACCCTCTCGATGCGGACAACTGGCGGCCCATTACGATCGGTTCAGTATGGGTCAGGCTGCTCAATAAAATTTTGGCAAAAAGATTAGCAACTCTTCCACTACACCCCCATCAGAGGGGATTTAGGGCTGTCGACGGAGTGCAATTAAATACCTTAACTTTAGAAGCCTTAATAAAGTCACGTAGGAGGCAAGGGAGGCCGTACCATATTATTAGCCTTGACTTGGCCAAGGCCTTTGATACGGTCTCCCACCATTCAATTGATCGAGCACTCCGCCGATTTCAGGTCGACGCCCGATTGAGGGAATTCATAATGGAGGGGTACAGAGGAGCCCGCACCCGCATCCAACTGGATGCGGGCGACACTAAGTGGATTTCGATAACTCGCGGGGTCAAACAAGGCGACCCTCTGTCCCCAATTCTCTTTAATCTGGTGTTGGACGAGTTGGTGGAAGGGTTGGAGAAGTTGAACATTGGTTTACCGGTAAATGAGAACCTGAAAGTTGCATGCCTGGCCTATGCGGACGACATGGTGCTGACCAGTGATTCGCATCTGAACACAAAGCGACTCCTGGACGAGGCGGTTGCCTTTTTCGACTCGAGGGGGCTGAGCCTAAACCCCAATAAAAGCATTGCCCTAGCTGTCAGAGTTGTCCCTGGTCAAAAAGTTTTATTTACATCTACTAAAGCTCGATTCTTTGTAAAAGGACGGCCATTAAAGCTTTTAGGGCCAGATGAATTTTTCAAATATTTAGGGGACAAATATAACTATCTGGGTAAGGCGAGGCCTCTCATCGAGTCGTTGAAGATACAGCTGCTGAGGATTGGGGCCGCCCCACTGAAACCGGCGCAAAAGTTAAAACTCATCAAACAATACTTGTTGCCGAGAATCCTTGCATTATTAGTTAACACAAGAGTTACGATGGGCCTCTTCAAGGAAGCGGATAAACTTATACGTAAATCAACTAGAAAGTTTCTTCACTTAAATAGAACATGCTCAGGCGCCTTCATCCACGCCCCACCTCGCGCGTGAGGACTAGAGGTTATGCCCCTAGTTGCACACGTCCCCGCCATCCTCCAACGTAGAATAGAAAACTTGGCAATTACTGCCGATTACACCACGGCCGCCGTGCTGGCCCTCCCTGAAGGTGAGAGACTCGGGAAAAGGCTGACACGATGGACAACTAAATTTGGAGTATCTAAAAGTTCAATTGCGAGAGTTTGGGGCGATAGGCTGGAGGCGTCATATTCTGGCAATGGTTTGCGGCAGGGGCAGGGAAGCTCCAGTTCTAGTTCCTGGATTGATCGTCCCCCTTTGTTTTGGAGGGGCGACGAATATGTTAAGGCTGCTCAGCTAAGGGGCAACCTCCTCCCCACCAAAGGCATCCCATCAAATCCCCCACCGGCAAGGCAGTGTAGGGCGGGGTGCGCCCGAGTGGAGTCTCTATCCCACGTGCTCCAGAGCTGCCCCTTAACTCACTGGCCTCGTGTCAGACGACACGACCGGTTGTGCGCACGCCTCCGTCATCTTGCGTCGCGCAGTGGATGGCTGGTGGAGGAGGAGCCGTATCTTCGATTGGGCAACGGCGAGCTCAGGAAACCTGACTTAGTCTTCCTCAAAGGGGACCGAGCCGTCGTTGCCGACATTTCTGTTGTTTGGGAAGGCCCGCGGCCCTTGGTCGCTTCGTTTACACAAAAATCCCAGATGTATTCCCAACCTCTAGTGCTTCAGGCGCTAGACAGGAAGTACCCTGGTCGTCGGATTATCGTCACCGCTCTGGCTATTGGTGCCAGAGGCACATGGTGCGATAGTAACAGTCAACTCCTCAATATCTTGGGCCTTCCCTTAGGGAACACCGCTGCCTCTCTGGTCCACAACACCATTAACGGTAGCAAAAATACAAGATCTGGAATGTGAAAACGAGGCTATAAAGAACAATTTAGATAGGCTAGAACGATATTCCAGACGTAATTGTCTACGTATCTACGGAATTCCAGAAGAACCAGGGGAAAATGTAAAAAATAAAATTATGGATCTATTCAATCATAATATGAAATTAAACATTAACTCGAATCAGATTGATAGATAATAATAATAATAATAATAATAATAATTTTCTTTATTACCCTTGAGCAAATACACAATAAAAAGAAATGACAAAGGAAAAGCACTATCAACTCAAACGGGTAACCACAAGGCGGGATTCAGCTGGTAGTAGGAAATCCTACCCCTCTGATCTTCCGTCCAAACCCTGATTAAAATAAATGAAAGTAGATTTGAAAAACTGCCTAAATTAAATTACACTACTATCTGTAACGATCAAGTCTACAATAGTGTTTAGACAAAATTAAACCTATACAACTATTAATATATTAAACCTAGTACAATCAAAGGAAGTTAACAAACACATTAATCAAATACTTAATTGTTCAAGCTAATTGCATCCTAACTGATTGCGGAATAAGTCGTGACGCATTTTGTATTTAAATTGCGCAAAATTAAGGGATATGTAATCCTTCAATACGTTATTGTAAATATGATATATTTGATAAGAAAAAGATCTTTCAAAACGGACAGTAGAGTGCTGCGGCGGCGAAATTAGGCCTCGGAATCGAGTATTAAGATTATGTACGTCTGTCCTGAAAGTGATTTTGTTGTATAAATGCGGCGGACATTTATTAATTAAAATTTGATAAAAAAGTTGAATATTGAAGTAGCCTTCGATTATGCATAGTTAACCAGCTGGCATCCGTCAGTTTATGAGATATATGTTCGAATTTTCTTATGCCATAGATGAAACGGAGGCACGCATTTTGAACTTTCTGAATTTTGTCCGCAGTCACCTTGTCAATAGCTGGGTGGTAGACTGGAACACAGTAATTAAATTGGGAAAGCACAAACGCTTCAGAAAGTATTTTTTTAATTGTGATGTTTAAGTACGAGCTGTGAGGGTATAGTTTCCTAAGATGCATATAGCCCTGAGAAATGTATTTCGTTATCTGATCTCTGTAACGGAAAGTGTTATCTAAAATAAGACCGAGACTTTTTACTTTATCTACCACAGGTATTCTTACATGACCAACATAAACATTTAGAGAATTAGCCAAAAAAACTACAGACATTTTTATTACCAAACAGTAAGACAGATGATTTGTCTGGATTAATTCTCAGGAAATGTTGTCTGGAAACCTCACAGATATACTGCAAATCTGAATTTATTTTATATATTGCTTCATCAAGATCAGGCATGTTAAAGGAGTAGTATAGTTGAGTGCCATCAGCGTATTATGTGTTTTGCAAAACTTTATATTCTTCATGAACGTTGATGTATATATTGAGTAAAACAAAGGCCCTAAAGTGGAACCTTGGAAAACCCCTTGCGTTATGGGTAATGTTTCAGAGTAAGTATTCGCCAACTGTACCATCTGTGTTTGCCCAGTTAAGTAGCTCGCAACTAAAGCAAAACCGATAAATTTTAAAATTGTCAGCAATGTGTCATGATTAACGGTATCGAAGGCTTTACTAAAGTCCAAAAGGGTAAACAAGGGTTGATGATGCGCAATATAGAGCCTCTCGCTTCCAAACCAACCTCACCTACCAGTGGTGTTTTAGCCTGCTAACGCAAACGAGGCTCTGGTCGATGGGTAAACGCGGGGCCGCTGTTTGAGCTCACTGGCCATGGTTCTACCGGGGTTTTAAAACTAGTAACTGAGATGCATTGAGTACACAGTACCAGCTTCGATGACGGGTCGGGCCCGGCGAATGCCATGATGTTCCCATGAGCTAGGCGTGCCAGTGGGCAGTCGCTTGAGGTAATGGTGTCAGATAGATTCAGGTACTGGAACCGAGACGTGCTGGCCGTCACTTGAGGTGTCGGACCCGGCCGCTAATAGGAACTAGGTCCTGGCCGGATGTACTAGAACCAAGACGAGACCGGGAGTCGGTCTGAGGAAAACGGGCCTGGATTTGTCTGTCCTAGAACCGATGACTAGTTCCACTCTCCGAAGCAGACCACACGGTCGTTTACCGTAGGAAAGTTGTCTGGTCGGCTACTCAATCCCAGTTTCCAACGGGCCCCAGCCACCGGCGTGAGTCCTGAAACTGGGCAACAAATGCCGCGGGCTTCAAAGATGTGTGGTAGGGAGTGTAATAGCCTAGTCAGCTCCCGACGGTGACTCGTCAAACGGTTACACGAGGACTCTAGGAAGGGTACTACGTGCCGCCTAGGAAACATACAAGGGGGGAGTGTAGACTCCATGGTCTTCCCTTTTCTGCGGTCCGCCCGACTACCCCATGCCAGTCTGTGTCTGGGTAGGGATGCCCCCGGATTTGCTAATATGGAGTAGAGGTATATTCTCGACCGATACCCATTCAGGTTGCGGAGAAATCTGCTAACATGGGTATTACGGGGAATGGGAGCCCACCGAGGTGGCTCACGGTCCCATTCATAGGTGTCAGACTCGTAGTGGTTGTGGCACCGCGTAGGAGTAGGCGTAGGACGGGAAGTTAGTTTAATCAGCGCTAGCATGCCGTTAAGCCGGAGCGGGCCTTGTCGCTAGGCCCCGATCTCCACCGCCGGTTCGCTACGTCCCCATAAGTCTACGGACAGGGCAAGAACTGGCGGCGCAGTCTCTCGGTGCAAGATCCTGATGAAAATTTTTGAGCATAGGCTGATGGCCGGAGAGAAGCAGTTGAATTTCCGGGCGGGGAGCCTGCTGGCTATGCAAAGCGACTCCGACCGATGTAATCCTTAGGGACGGATTGACTCCTGATGGATGGCGCGCGTACAGGCGAAAGTCGGAAGAATACAAGCGACTCCGTGAACGTATCCGCAGCGACTATGAGGAGGCGCAAGAGGATGTCATCCCCGAGGACGAAGCTATAAACGAGAGCCTAGGCAACAACCATGAGTCACCAGATAGGACTACGGTTGATGAAGAGGATGACGAAGTATTTCCGTCTCCTCAACCATCTTCGTCGGGCACCAACAATATGTACAGAGGTAGCCCGGCTATAAGAAGAATTGCCATCCTCGTATCTGAGCCCGGGCCTTCGGTGGAGAGATCTTCAAGCAACTCCCCTCCAGAAAGGAAGAGACTCCGTAGCCAAACTATCAGGCGAGGTTCTCCCCCGCCACAACGAGCTATTAACCAGACAAGGATACAAAACGTCAGAGTTATTGAGGTGGCCAGAATTTCGGCAGATGATAGGACAGAACAGAACCAACCACCCCCAACAGAAGACCTTAACGAAGTATTCAGGGAATACTTCGAACAGAAGCGCACTGCTGATGCCCTAACCCAGCTCGACATCACACTCCTGAATACTATTCTAAATGATGGCCCAGATATAAGGGCCGCCATCGACAACGCCGTAGGCCCCCTGTACCCCAATATAAACAAAAGTGGTGCCGCAAGGAAGACAAGCCGGAAAGGGACAGAAGCTGGAAGATACAAAGGGAGAGCTGCGGAGAGAGCTTTCCATTATAAGCGGATGCAGCAACTGTTTAAGTCAAATCAAGCCGAGCTGGCAAGCATCATCTTCTCCGGAGAAGACCCTGCCTTGAACAAAACCTCTCCGACTATAGCCGACATCGAGAACCTCTACAGAGGACTGTTTGAGACTGCTGCCAACAACGTTAATGAGCAGTTAGAAGAAAGGCCGAGGACTTCAACTAAGCAGAACGACGTCGGGCCTAAACTATTTACCCCGATCACTGACGGAGAGATAGAGAAGGCCCTGAACAGCACAAAATCAGACTCGGCCGGCCCAGACGGACTCAAGATTCGTCATCTGAGGAAGATCCCCCTCCACCGCCTGGGCCTGTATATAAACGCCTTCCTACACAGCGCATGCGTGCCAACAAAATCAATCCCATGCAGAACCATCCTTCTCCCAAAATCTGGCGACCTTAAAGATCCTAACAACTGGCGCCCCATAACCATCGCGTCAGTCCTAGTCCGGCTAACAAATAAAATCCTGGCCCATAGATTATCTGACCTGCCCCTATCCAACCTCCAGGCAGGATTCAGGAAAATCGACGGGTGTCTGGCGAACGGACTAGCCATGGATGCCATAATTAAAACTGCACGGAGGAAGCTCCGAGCCCATAACATCCTGACATTGGATTTAAGAAAAGCCTTTGACTCAGTGCCTCATCATGCAGTCACAGCAGCCCTAAATCGATTCCAGGTGCACCCTAGAATTATATCGTATATCAAGAGCTCTTACGAAGGGTGCACCACCACTATCACTTGTATGGGGAAGACCACCGCCCCGATAAGAATAGATAGGGGAGTAAAGCAAGGCGATCCGCTTTCCCCTATCTTATTCAATATGGTCATGGACGAACTGCTGACATCGTTCGAAGAGTTGGACGCGGGACTTCCAACCTCAGAAGGGGGAGCCAAGATTCCGGCGCTGGCATATGCGGACGACCTGGTAATAATTGGATCCTCTGTAGGAGAAACATCCCTTATGTTGAAGAAATGCATCGCCTTCTTCGACAAGCGAGGGCTCCAAGTTAACCCCGTCAAGTGCTCTGCTGACGAACACTTTAAATACCTGGGGAGGAATTATGGATTTATGGGAGTCTATAAGGAAAACTCCACGCAGTTGAAAGAACAGGCCCTCAGACTAATAAAAGCCCCGCTAAAGCCACAACAGAAGTTTCTAATGTTAAAGAAATTTCTCATTCCCAAGGCGATCAATACTTTCCAATCCCCCACGGTAACCAAAATGTCGCTGCTGGGGGTTGACAAGATTCTGAGATGGGCAACTAAGAAGATCTTGCATTTGCCCAACCCTGTCTCCAATAGCTTCATCCACTCTACAGCCAGAGACGGTGGGTTGGGCATTATGCCAATGATTGATCGTATCCCACAAATTTTATTGGACAGAATTAATAACTTGAAAGAAGCAGGGGCCAATCATATAACACAGGTCATAAATTCCGAATATGGTACAAAATTGCGCAGACGCCTCGCAGAACTCAAGAAAAGGGGAAACACGGCGAACGAGATTAAGAACAATTGGAGCCAGGCCTTGGAAAACTCGTTTAGTGGGAACGGGCTTCGCCAGGGGAGCTCTAACGCCATCAGCTCCTCTTGGATTAACAACCCCCCGAAGTGGTGGAAGGGGAACGATTATTGCAAAGCTATCCAATTACGAGGCAACGTACTCCCCACCGCAGGGACAGCTTACAATCGGGGGGCCGCAGCAAGATGCAGGGCGGGATGCCATAAAACGGAGTCCGTTTCCCACGTCCTCCAGGGCTGCCCAGCGACGCATTGGCCCAGAATACGTAGGCACGACGAGGTTGTCAGCCAGCTCAAGGCTATGGGAGAGAAGAAGGGCTGGACCGTCTTCGTCGAGCCGAACATATGGACATCAGATAGGACCAGAAAAAAGCCAGATCTCCTCCTCAAAAAAGACGGCCATATAATAATATCAGATGTAGGAATACATTGGGAAGGGCCGAGAGGACTGGATTCAGCGTACGCCGACAAACAGGTAACCTACTCCGGGATTAATTTTATGGAGGGACTCCGGAGAGCACATCCGTATACCACGGCGGATGTCCTTCCTGTAATTATAGGAGCCAGGGGAACCTGGTGCCAAAAGAACAAATACCTAATGGGAAAAATCGGTGCCAACAACACAGATGCCAAATGCCTGGTGGAGAGGACTATCATGGGGAGCATCATCGTTCACTCGGAGTTCTCCCGCTCCACCTGGCGCAGACGCAATGACCACGCCGTTCCCCAGACCCAGCAGCAGCGAGGCGGGTAGGTGGACAACATCGACCCTACCAGAAAGGGTATACGGGACTCCCATAGACGCCCGCGCATTACTAATTGCTAAGTGCGAAATCTATATGAACTAATTATACCAACTTGTCACACTAACATTGCTATTGTCAATAACCTTGGTGAAATATGTAATGATTGTTATGATATGCTATGCGAATTTATTGTATTATTTTTGTATTGTCGTTGTGATTGTCATTGTTTACTATTGTAACATGCACTATTCTATATTGTGGTGTATTTCTCTATTTTTTTTTTAATTGTAAGCCGATGGCCGGCTAAAGCCAAAATGTTACTGACTTGTTCGTAATAAACTACTACTAGCCAAAGCAAGCGCGGGCAAAGTAAAGTGGTCCTCTTGAACAATTTCATGGAAGGACTACATAGAGCCCATCCATATACCACAGCCGACGTCCTTCCAGTCATAATTGGGGCCAGAGGAACCTGGTGCTGCAAAAACCGATTTTTATTGGACAAAATTGGGGCCAACAATACTGACGCTAAACGCCTTGTGGAGAAAACTATAATAGGAAGCATCATCGTGCATTCTGAGTTCTCCCGCTCCACCTGTCGGAGGCGTCATGACCAGACTGCTCCCCAGAGGCCACATCAAGAAGGAGATTAAGAGGCAACGAGGACACCACCCATCCTTGCTACTATGGACTTACGAGAATCCACACTGATGCACGCTACTCACGATTCTTGGCCGCGAATTTTATCTTTATATATGTTGTCAAGCGCCACTTCATTATGAATTGTTATTACCAATTAGCCAATATACAATATGAAGTATGATATATATGTCTATGATATTGTGTGTAATGATATATAAATATGTTGTAGTTGTATTTTAATATGTTATATTGTATTGTATTTTAATATGTGACTTTATATATATGGACCACTTTAGCGCCTTTTTAAAATGTTTTATATTTTTATATTGTAAGCCGATGGCCGGCCAATGCCAAAATGTTACAGTCAGTAATAAAGAATATTAGCCAAAGCAAGCGCGGGCAAAGTAAAGTGGTCCTCTTGTGCGGACTCCTGTAACCGCCATAGAGCGCGTCCCCAGGTGGTGGATAGGGGGGCCCAAACCGGCTTGACCGGAGGGTTATGGGACTTAAAACCCATCGCGAACCAACAGGACTGGCACGGGACGATATAGAGGAAAAGCTGCGAAAAGAGCCTATGACTATAAAAGAATGCAAGAACTTTTCAAATCTAATCAGGCGGAACTGGCCGGCATCATTATCTCAGGAGAGGACTCTAATACAAATAAAACCTCCCCGACTGTCGAAGACATTGACAACCTCTATAGAGGATTATTTGAAAAACCTATTAACGCTTTCGAGCAAATAGACGAAGAAGAGGCCTCAACAAAACCAAACAATATCGGGCCTCGCCTTTTTACCCCGATCACTGACGGGGAAATCATAAAGGCATTGAACAACTCAAAGTCCGACTCGGCCGGCCCAGATGGACTTAAGATTCGCCATTTGCGGAAGATTCCGCTTATCCGTCTGGGCCTTTATTTGAACGCCTTCATATATCGGGCATGCATCCCTACGAAATCGATGTCCTGCCGCACCATTTTACTTCCGAAGTCAGGCGATCTCGAGGACCACAGAACTGGCGCCCAATTACTATTGCGTCTGTTCTTGTTCGCCTTGCCAACAAAATCCTGGCCCAGCGCTTATCAAGCCTTCCATTGTCCAACCTTCAGGCCGGATTTCGGAAGATTGATGGATGTCTGGCCAATGGGCTAGTTATGGACGCTGTCATTAAGACAGCGAGAAAGAAGATCAAGGCACACAACGTTCTAACGCTGGACCTCCGCAAGGCGTTCGATTCCGTCCCGCATCGGGTCGTCACAGCAGCTTTACGAAGATTTCAAGTTCATCCAAAGATCATCGAATACATTCAAAGCTCATATGAGGGATGCACTACCACCATCACATGTAGGGGAAAGACTACCACCCCCATAAAAATAGAGAGAGGGGTGAAGCAAGATAACCCCCTTTCTCCGATCTTATTTAATATGGTGATGGATGAATTGCTCTCCTCATGGGAAGAACTCGATGCGGGCCTCCCTGTCTCGGAAGAAGGAGGAAAGATTCCCGGACTAGCCTACGCGGACGATCTAGTCATCCTGGGATCTTCGGTCGGCGAAACGTCAATACTTCTAAGGAAGTGCATTAGCTTCTTCGATAAAAGAGGACTGCAAATTAATCCTGCAAAATGCACAGCCCTCTCTGTAGGGATAGTTCCCAGATTAAAGAAGCTCTTTGTGGGCACTACGCCCAAATTTTACGTCAGAGAAACACCAATCCGGCAAATACAACCAGATGAACATTTTAAATATCTCGGGAGAAACTACGGCTTTATGGGGATTTATAAAGACAACTCCAAACAGCTAAAAGAGCAAGCCCTAAACATCGTAAAGGCCCCGTTGAAACCCCAGCAGAAATTACTTTTGTTAAAGAAATTTCTTATTCCTAAAGTAATCCACACTTTCCAGTCACCTTCGATCACTAAGAAGTCCTTACTAGGAGTGGATAAGATCCTAAGATGGGCAGTGAAGAGGATCTTGCATTTGCCCAACCCCGTCTCCGATAGCTACATCCATTCTACAGCTAGAGACGGTGGTTTGGGCATTATGCCTATGGTCGATAGAATCCCACAAATATTGCTGGATCGTATGAATAACCTGAGAGAGGCTGGAGTGACACATGTGCTGCAGGTCGTCGATTCCAACTATGGCAACGGGGTAAGAAGACGCCTAGAAAAAATCAAGAGGAAGGGAAACACGGCTAAAGAAATTAAGAACAATTGGGGCCAGGCACTGGAGAATTCGTTCAGTGGGAATGGGCTACGGCAAGGGAGCACCAATGGCTTCAGCTCCGCCTGGATCAACAACCCCCCAAGATGGTGGAATGGAAACGACTATTGTAAAGCCATCCTGTTAAGGGGGAATGTCCTTCCTACTGCAGGGACAGCGTACAACAGGGGATTGACAGCTAGATGCAGAGCTGGTTGCAATAAAACCGAATCTTTATCCCACGTTCTCCAGGGCTGCCCAGCTACCCACTGGCCGAGGATCAGAAGACACGATGAGGTGGTCGGCCTGCTGAAGACCATTGGTGAGAAGAGGGGCTGGACGGTCTTCGTGGAGCCGAACATCTGGTCCTCGGATGGGACGAGGAAAAAGCCGGACCTCCTATTCAAGAAAAACGACCACATCATAATATCTGATGTGGTTATCCATTGGGAGGGCCCGAGAAGTCTGGAGGTCGCGTATTCCACCAAGCAGGCGACGTACTCAGGGAACAATTTCATGGAAGGACTACATAGAGCCCATCCATATACCACAGCCGACGTCCTTCCAGTCATAATTGGGGCCAGAGGAACCTGGTGCTGCAAAAACCGATTTTTATTGGACAAAATTGGGGCCAACAATACTGACGCTAAACGCCTTGTGGAGAAAACTATAATAGGAAGCATCATCGTGCATTCTGAGTTCTCCCGCTCCACCTGGCGGAGGCGTCATGACCAGGCTGCTCCCCAGAGGCCACATCAAGAAGGAGATTAAGAGGCAACGAGGACACCACCCATCCTTGCTACTATGGACTTACGAGAATCCACACTGATGCACGCTACTCATGATTCTTGGCCGCGAATTTTATCTTTATATATGTTGTCAAGCGCCACTTCATTATGAATTGTTATTACCAATTAGCCAATATACAATATGAAGTATGATATATATGTCTATGATATTGTGTGTAATGATATATAAATATGTTGTAGTTGTATTTTAATATGTTATATTGTATTGTATTTTAACATGTGACTTTATATATATGGACCACTTTAGCGCCTTTTTAAAATGTTTTATATTTTTATATTGTAAGCCGATGGCCGGCCAATGCCAAAATGTTACAGTCAGTAATAAAGAATATTAGCCAAAAGCAAGCGCGGGCAAACGGCGTGAGTAGGTGCCTTGCTCGATCTAATATCAGGCTATACCCCGAAGTTACTCAAGGCTTGTCGCACGGTTTTAATCCCTAAGAAGGGTGATCTTCACAAGGCAACCAATTGGAGACCCATTACTATAGGGTCCATCTTTATTAGGCTCCTTCACAAGGTCCTTGCCGAACGTCTCTCTCAGTTACCACTTTGTCCGGACGGGACAGAATATCAATCTGACCCATATTGAACTACGTCCACTCTACGCTATCAGGTGATTATGCAAGAGCATCCTAGCACTCTATCCGCCTAAATATCCGTTCCAATTTAATTTTACCTCCTGGAAATATCCCATAAATTCAAGGAGCCCGAGCTGAGATTTATCTAATTTATTCTTTTCCGAACGAGCGAAAATTAGCCTTATCTCTTTATCTTGGCTATTTTCTCTCGTCTCGTCCTTTCGGACGTTTGTATTGGATTTTAGCGCATTATTTTGCTATTGCTCGCTGCATTTGCCTTAATTTTATTTACAGACTCTTGCTTATCTCGGCCATCTCTCCTTTTATTTTCTTATCTTCACCGCGGTTCGGGTTACATGCGCGCATGTCACTCGATCTTCTTAAGCCCCCCACCACTACCTCTATCATCTTTTGAGGTTTATACCCTTAGGACTTCTTCCTGATCTACAGGAAGTTCCACCGGATTCTATCGTATCAGCTAACATCTTATGCTTTCTCTCGCCTTACTCAGGCGAGCTCACGTTTACCCGAACAATTCCCCATTCAGTTGGGATTTTAATTGGGTGGGTATTTCCCCTTATTTAAAGCCTGCTGAGTTTTATTATTTCCCAGCATGCCCCCCCCCCCCCCCAATTGAGCGCCATAAATGTCACTGCGAGAAAGAGTATTCCTCGCAAAAGGGCCTTCTCCAACATCAGCGCCGAGGATGCCAACCACCCCAGAGTCCCACTGACTCAATATGTGCATTCTGCTCCCGCATATTTAAAACCTTTGCGGGCCTTCAACAGCACAAAAGGATCGCCCACCAGGTACAATACAACAATGAATCGGAACAGGCCGGTGCCACCAGAACGGTGATACCTTGGTCTGAATTAGATCTGATTGCAATTGCAGAAGAAGAAGCTCGATATACGGGGAGAACTATATTAAAGCATCTAACTAAAATCTTCAAACGCAAGGAAGATGCTATCCGCTACCAGAGGAAGCAACCTCACTATAAAGAACTATTGGCAGCCGCCAAACAGAAGCTGGCCGATAGTCCTCCCCTCCGCTGTGCCAGTTCCTCCCCGCAACAGCCAGCTAACCCTATTGCTTCCACTTCCGGAACTATCCCGAAGGTCAGGCCTGCCTCCAACGTAAGCCCCACCAATTCTCAAACTAGTTCCGCGCGTAGCGACGATAATGACGACAACTATGAAGCCGAGGCCGCTACTCCCATCGACGACTTAGCGCACGCTTCTATCACCAACACCACACACCCCTTTAACGACTTCTTCAGAAATCTTGCGACCAAAGACGGACTCTCCCCGGATGACCTGGATCTCATCGAATCCTTAATTCAGAACCAGGCCTCCGCTACCATAGGTCTTGACAAACTTGTCGCCGAACTCCTACCTAAGAAGAGAACATCGAATATTCGAAATAAAGTCCCACAACCCGAATCGAACTTTAATCGCAAACGTTATAAAGGGCTTAATGCGGAGCGCGCCTTCGCCTACAAACGCGCCCAAACGTTATATAGGACCAATCGTGCCCAATTGGCCGCGGATATATTGGATGACGTCGACGCATCGGAAAATAAACATTCCCCCAACATTAGCGATATAGAGCAGTTGTACCAGAAGATATTCAGCGACGGCTCATTTAAAGATCTCGAACCGTGCACTTCTAAACCCAATACCCTTGAAATTGGAAGCAACTGTTTTCGTCCTATTACTGAGGAAGAACTAATGAAGGCTCTAAACTCTACCAAATCCAAGGCCGCTGGCGGCTGCAACATCGTGCATGTCAGAAAACTATGTTTCTCACGTCTCCTACTCTTTCTTAATGGGTGTCTTTTTACTGGCCACACGCCTCAAATCTTAAGAGGCTGCCGGACGATACTCATCCCCAAAAAAGGAGATCTTTCTCTTGCATCCAATTGGCGCCCAATTACGATTGGTTCCTTATTTCTCAGGTTACTACATAAGGTCCTTGCTGAGCGTCTGAGTCATCTTCCACTCTGCTCCTTACAAACAGGCTTTTCTAAGATGGACGCATGTATGAATAACAGCGTTATTCTGCAGGCTCTTATCAAATCTCTTCGCCGTGTTACTAAGCCCTTCCACCTCGTCTCACTCGACATCAGCAAGGCCTTCGATACCATCGCCCACTCTTCTATCCTCCGGGCTCTGAATCGATTCAACATTCATCCTGCATTGCAAAAATATATTTTGGGATCATACAACGAAAGTTATACTACCATATCTTGTTACAAACAAGAAACAGGTAAAATATTCTTGAAACGCGGTGTCAAGCAGGGCGACCCGCTTTCCCCAATTATTTTCAATATGATCATGGATGAATTATTAGAGACTCTTGCCAACACCCCTGCCGGACTCTCATTTCCCGGCTGCGATAGTAAAATTCCAGCTATCGCTTATGCCGACGACTTAATCATTCTTGGCTCTACGACCTCTGAAACTGACCAACTTTTAAAAATTTGCAACAATTTTTTGGACAAACGTGGCTTAACCCTTAATACGAAAAAATGCAACGCTTTGTCCTTCGGTCTTATCCCCAAGAAAAAAAAGTTGTTTACGATTACCAAGGAGACTTTCTTTATCAATCAAGAACCCATTAAACAGGTGGGTGTCGATGGATATTTCAGTTATCTTGGCCTGCGATACGGCTCATTAGGCGTCCGCATAACCGACTACGATACTATTAAATCCCATCTGTCGCGAGTCGAAAAAGCCCCTTTAAAACCCCAGCAGAAGCTTAATGTCATCAGATTTTACCTTATTTCCAGGCTGTTACACGTACTACAGGCCCCATCTATCTTTAAGCATGTCTTGGGGGCCGTTGATAAGCTCATTAGGCGCTCCGTAAAGAAAATCCTTAATCTCCCTCCCACTATCCCCTCTGCTCTCCTGTACGCCCACTGTCGCGACGGTGGTGTCGGCATCCCCTGTCTTGCAGACCTCATACCATCGATCGTGCTGGGACGGCTGCAGAGACTGAGTGACGCGGGAGGCAGTATCTAAAGATAAATCGACGCCCTAAGATCTCAATGGAGCCAAAAATTTATCTCAAACCTAGAACGAAGATGTTTAATCTTGTCTTTAACAGATTAACCAGATATAAATTTATAATTATTCATTTAAATTTTACGAAACATTCTAAAAATTAAAAGCCACCAAAAACGCAATATTGCATTATGCAAGCGCGGCGACCTACTCACAGTCAAGTTTAAACACCTCGCAGTCGCCGCTCAGCATTTTTACACGGCTTCGCGTACACAATTACGCAAGGCCGTGACAAGGTTTAAATGCCTACAATCGCAGCTCAGCATAAAAGACGCTCGGGTTCATGGAGTACATATCATATCACGGAAGCAAAACCGCTGAGTATTGTTTTGCAAGACTAGTAAATTAACCTACTGAATATAATACATTGCACCTGTTATTAGAAATGAACTTTGTATATTACTATGATCTAAGCAAATTTGTTTGTATATATAGAACAATTATTTTTGTAATAAACCAGTCTGCATTTACTTGTTAGATTCACTTACTGCGTCGCTGTGGGTCCAAGCCTATAAATAATTAAGGGATGTGAGGCTGCATCTCACACAGTGACGAATTATCATCCCGTTAAGTGGCATGACTAAGCTGTCTTAAAGCGGAAACTGCTGTCTCAGTTCTGCGCTTAACATCAGGGATGGAACCAGCAAAATAACGTAACGGACGCCTGATTTCTACAGCCTCCAGGCGAATCTGTTCATGGTCCTCGAGCCGGATCTGTCTACAACTAAGAAGAGGTACATCCCGAGAAGAAAACAACATCTACCAACCCACCCGGTTCCCCGAAAATGGCAAACAATATGGAGGAATTCAATCAGCTAGCTGTCGCCCAAGAAGAACTCGGCCAGAAGATCACGCAGGTATTTTCCAACAGCAAAAAGGACCCTGCCAGCCGAAAAACAGAAGCTTACATCGCCAGCCGAAACAAGACGCTGGACGAAACTTGGAACGCCGTGACCAAAAATCACGCCAAAATGGTGCAGCTAAGTATTCCTACACATAATTATTTTACCACAGGGTATTACGAACAAATTAAAGCCATCTACTGCGAAGCAAAAAGTTATTTGCAGAGCTGTTTAAAGGCAACTGAAAATCCCGACCCCTCTGAAACTAGGAGGCGAGAGGAAACAGTTGTAAATCCCGAGCAAAAGGTTCGTATCCGAAAACTGCAGATTCGGATGCAGAATTTTAAGCAATCTTTGGACGACGCCGAACTGGGACAAGCACTCGGAAGGCCCGCCATCACAAAGAGGGAATTAAAGGAAGAATGGGACCGGGTGATCGAGATGGACGAAGAAGTCATGTCTAACGAGATGGATTCAAACCAGACGCACTTCAGTCCTGAATTTACTACGTTGAAAGACAGGTACCGAAATTTAATTAATTTGTTACAAGCACCAACAAGGAACGAGCAAGCATCAGCCATCTCGCTTCCTCAAGTTAAAATCCCCATATACGAGGGAAATTATGAGGAATGGGCCACTTTTAAGGACCTATTCACCAAATTAGTAGATGACAACCAAAACATGGATGATGTCATCAAAATGCAGTATTTAAAAACGCATGTCAAGGGAGAGCCCAGCCGACTAATCCAGCATCTCGCAGTGACTCAAGCCAACTACAACACCGCTTGGAATTTGCTGCAACAAAGGTATCAAAATAATCGCCTTATTCTAACCAAATTGCTAGACACCATCTTCGATCAGCCGGTCCTCTCCAAGGAATCAGCCCAAGGGTTGAAAAGATTGCATGACTCCACTAAGGAATGTGTGGAAGCAATCAAAAATTTGGGCATTTCCACCGACAGCTGGGGTCCGTGGATTAACCGAGTTATTACTCGAAAATGGGATCCTGAAACTAACAAATTATATGAGCAATCGCTTCAGTGCCCTAATGAAGTTCAGGATCACCAAACTCTAATGGCCTTCTTACAAATGCGGTTCCAATCCTTGGAATCCATTGATGGAGCTCGAAAACCAACTCAGGACAAGCCACAGAAAAATTACGCTGCCGGATATCTCAACTGCAAGATGTGCAATGGGGACCATTACATCGATAACTGTGGTCAATTCCAGAGGCTCTCCACCCACGAAAAGCAAGAAGTGGTAAGAACCTACCGATTGTGCTTTCGATGTTTGCGACACGATTCTAATATACAATGTCGTTCGTATTATAACTGCAAAATCTGCCGCTTTCCACACCATACTCTGCTTCACAAGGCACAGCCGCCATCAAAGCCGATACCTGCTCCGAAGATGAAGACGTTTTCTCACGCAGCAGCCATGCAGACCTCCAACGCTCCAGAGAAGAAGCCAAAACCCACAATCATTGCCGCCAACCTAGGCGCAAAGAAGAGCCAAGTGCTACTGGCCACAGCAACGGTTCAAGTTAAGGCAGCATCCGGGATGACTCATCTCTTGAGGGTCTTGATAGATCCAGGGTCTCAAGGTTCCTTCATCACCGAAGCCGCAGCCGAATTATTAGCGTTACCCAGGACCAAGGTTCGAGCAGAAATCTCCGGAATTGGGAACAGCGAAACAAAAGTCGCAAAATGGAAAATCACAGGTTTGATTACGCCAAGATTTCCAAGTAAATTTTCCTTACCTGTTACTTTACTGGTACTTCCCAAACTTACAAAAACCATGCCTTCATCACCCATTCCGAACATAAAAATGGATGCCTGGAAACATGTCTTCATCGCCGATCCAACCTTCAACCGACCTGGCCCCATAGATATACTTCTAGGCGCTGAAGAATATTCCCAAATAATTCTCGAAGGAATCAAGAAATCCAAAGATGGCATCCTAGGACAGAATACCGAATTGGGATGGATCTTATCAGGAACCATGGGAAGACGACCTCCCACCAGCCTTAAGGTCAACACCATGGTTGCCAAAATTGAAGAGGATGAGCAGTTGCAGAAATTCTGGAACATTGAAGAGGCTTCTCCTCAAAGGAAACTTTCCCCAGATGATCAGGTATGTGAAAATAAATTCACAGACACAGTCCAGCGAGACGTAGATGGAAGATACGTAGTAAGGATTCCATTCAAACAAACTCCAGTACACATGGGAAGGTCCAAACCCTCAGCATTGGCACGATTCATACATCTGGAGAAGAAATTAGGACAAGATCAAGATCTAGCAGTCCAATACAAGAAATTCACGCAAGAATACTTGGATTTAGGACATATGGAAAAGGTGGCAAGGGAAGATGAGAATAACGGCAAGTATTACATTCCCCACCATGGCGTCATCCGAGAAGCAAGTTCATCAACCAGGCTTCGTGTCGTTTTCGATGCCTCTAGCAAGGCCTCTCACGGAAAATCCTTAAATGAGATGATGTACGCTGGACCTAAACTTCAGCAAGAACTGGTCGACATTCTACTTCGATGGAGGACACACAGGATTGTTTTTTCTGCAGACATTGAAAAAATGTACCGACAAATCAGAATGAACAACCAAGACCAGGAGTACCAAAGAGTCCTATGGAGATTCGACAAATCACAGCCAATCAGGGAATATAAGCTGTGCACCGTCACTTATGGAACCGCATCAGCTCCCTATCTTGCCATTCGAACCTTGCATCAACTCGCACAGGACGAAAAGGTCTCATTTCCATTAGCTTCAGAAGCAGTGAAGAAAGATTTCTACGTGGACGACGTGCTTTCTGGGGCCGACACTGTGGAAGAAGCGATCCAACAACAAGGTCAGCTCCTTTCCTTACTAAAGCGTGGAGGCTTTACTCTACATAAATGGTGCAGTAATGAGTCAGCCATCATTCAAGAACTCCCAGAAGAGTTAAAGGAACAAACATACCTCGAAATAAGTGAAGACGGCGTAAAAAAGTCCTTGGGCATTCACTGGTCTCCATATGAAGATGTTTTCTGTTTTAAGGTAGACGTTAAGCAACAGGAATCCACCAAACGCACCATACTATCCGAAGTTGCCAAAATTTTCGACCCATTGGGATGGTTAGCACCCGTCATCATCACTGCCAAGCTACTCATCCAAGAACTATGGCTCGAAAATATCAAATGGGATGACCCAGTGTCTGAAAATATCCAAGGCAAATGGGAGACGCTCAGGTCTCAACTCAAGGCAGTGGAAGAAATTACCTTACCAAGGTGGTTGTTTATCAAAAGGGAATCTCTAGTAGAGCTGCATGGATTCTGTGACGCCTCCGAAAGAGCTTTCGGGGCCGCGATTTATACCAGAGTCACCACATCATCCGGCCAAGTCAAGGTATCCTTATTAATAGCCAAATCCAAGGTGGCACCAGCCCGAGCCAAGACGACATTACCAAGACTGGAACTCTGCGCAGCAGTACTCCTTTCCAATCTACTTCAAAGGGTAATTGCAGCATTAGACCTTCCTAAGGTGTCTATCTTCGCCTGGACCGACTCCATGGTTACATTAGGATGGATAAAAGGAGACCCGGTACGATGGAAGACGTTCGTCGCGAATCGAGTAGCCGAAATCAACAATCTAATTCCGGCTCAACATTGGAACCACGTCAAATCCGAAGAGAATCCTGCAGACGTCATCTCCCGAGGCACTAGTCCAGAAAAACTAAAGAATCATCTCCTATGGTGGGACGGACCGAGCTGGCTAGTTAACAAGAGTTCATGGCCGTGTCAACCAGACACCGCAACCACCGAGGAAGAAGCAAGAAGTTACACTGTGCATCAAACTACCATTCATCAAGACGAGAACGAAGTCGTTCATCGTTTTTCTTCTCTAACAAGAATGGTACGAGTCATGTCACATTGCCGAAGATTCATCAACAAGTGTAAGCGACTTCCCACTCAATCAGGATGCCTATCAGTGAAGGAAATGGACGACACCATCCTCCTACTCGTTAAGGTCATCCAAGGAAGTGATCCTATTTTGAGGGCAACAACTCCGGCAGAACAAATATGTGAGTTCCAGTAACAAGCTTGCCAACCTCAATCCCTTCATCGATCAGCATGGAATAATCCGTGTTGGAGGAAGATTAGAAAATTCCACCTTGTCCTTCAATGAAAAACACCCAATCATACTCCCGTACTCCAGTCATATTTCCAAACTAATAATCCAAGAGGCGCATCTACGCACGCTGCACGGTGGCACCCAACTCACTCTCTCATATATCCGAAGAAAATATTGGATCATCAACGCGAAGAAAGCAGTCAGCTCCAGCATCCAGAAGTGTTTCCGATGTCTACGATACAAAGCAGAGGCAGCACAGCAACTGATGGGAAATCTTCCATCAACCAGAGTGAATTCAACTCCTCCATTCTTCCATTCCGGAGTGGACTACGCCGGCCCAATACAGATCCGAACATCCAAGGGAAGAGGGCATTCTTCGCACAAAGGGTACATTGCTGTTTTTGTCTGTCTATCAACCAAGGCAATCCACCTAGAGGCCGTCAGCGACATGACAACCAACAGCTTCCTAGCAGTCTTCAGGAGGTTTACTGCCCGAAGAGGACGCTGTGCACACCTATACAGCGACAACGGAACAAACTTCGTTGGCGCAAGAAAAGTGTTGGACAAGGAAACCCGCCAAACAATTGAAGGCCCAGTTGTCCAAGAAACCTTAGCAACCGGTGGTACCCAATGGCACTTCATCCCTCCAATAGCCCCTCACTTCGGAGGGATATGGGAAGCAGGGGTAAAATCAATGAAGCATCATCTGAAGAGAACTATTGGCCACGCTACTCTCACCTTTGAAGAGTTAACAACTCTTCTCTGCCAAATTGAGGCCTGCCTAAACTCACGTCCTCTATGTCCACAAGGCAACGATATTGAGGACACAACTGCTCTGACGCCAGGCCATTTCCTAATAGGGAGGGAAATCATATCGCCACCAGACCCAATCAACACTCCAATATCTTCAAATCTATCGAATCGTTGGAGGATAATCCAAAAGATCAAGCAAGATTTTTGGAAATCATGGAGCTCGGACTACCTTCATGGATTACAGCAACGAAACAAATGGAAGAAACCATTGGAGAACACTAAAGTTGGAGATTTAGTGTTAATCAAAGAAGATAGTATCAATCCTAGTAAGTGGCCTTTAGCAAGAGTCACTGCAACTCATCCAGCAGCCGATGGATCAGTACGAGTAGTGACGCTCCAGAAATCAGGAGGACATCAGCTAAAACGATCCATAGGCAGCATCATTCCATTACCAGCAACTACCGAGGAATCGCAGGAACCAGAGGCAGAAGATAAAATTTCAACTAACATTATCCAGACACGATCATCCCCAGCACCAAGGAAATCTGTCGCGTCCAAATGGAAACTGCTGTTACTCATCTTTACCCTTCTTACCACCAATACATTAAGTAAAGCAGAATTTAATATCCAAAAACCAGACAGCGGGTACTATGTAGAACACATTGGACACGGGAAGATTGAGAGAGGAACATTCCGGATCGAAATCCAGTTCGAGAGGGGGAAGATCGAAGAAGACTTCGAAACAGTCACAGACATGGTAGACAAATTCGACAATCTCTGCGACTCTGCAAAAGAACTGTCCGAAGACACATTATGCAAGACACTGGTGCATCATCTTCTGGAACAGAAAAAGCAAATGGAATGGATTAGAGATGGTATGGAAGAAATAATAACAAGACGAGAAAAAAAAGGAGTCCTTGGCACAGTATTAACATCAATTTTTGGAGTCAACGATGAAGTCTATCAAGATATAGACAGGCTAGACAAGAATCAACAGGAACTAATAAAAATGGACAGTCAACAATCCAAATTCTTGCTATCAGCACTTTCCAGGTTTAATGAAACCGAAGAACGAATCGACAAGAAGCTGGAACATTTCCAAGAAAAATTAAACCAAGGAATCCGGGCCATTAACAACATGGACAAATGGTATAAAGCAACCGACTCCAACCGACTAAATATTCACATCATCAGTGTGTACCAAGTCGCCACAAATGTAATTAGTGAACTGTGCAACTACCATATTCACATCTTAAACGTTCACTTTCAGCAAGGTAATCTGTACGAGCTAATAACACCTGCTCAAATTAAACAGATCCTCGCTAATGCAACCAGTAAACTTTCACCAAATTTGGAGATATTACCAACGCCAATTCTAAAGGTTGACATTGGGCATGACGACATCTACATCAACGTCCAAGGGTATTTCATCATAGTGGAAAAAACGGAATACTCCTTAATTAAAGTGACACCAATTCCTCTCCAAATCAGCAATGGATCCTACTGGATGATCGATGTGCCGAAAGGAATCTTCGCTGTGGATTACAACCTACAAATGTACTTCCACGAAACAGATGAAGAATTCAAAGAAGAGCTACAAATTTCTCCCACTACCTATGTTTGCAGTCCAACGGTAGTTAAAGGAATTGAAAACAACCCAAACTGCATCATTGACGATATATATCACCGAGTAGAAACCAGTCAATGTCTCCTACGAAGACATCGCATCCAGTCCATTATTTGGAAACAATTGTACATGGAAAACACCTGGCTATTTGTAGTCAGTAAACCAACCCGCATAGCAATCACTTGTAGTGGAAACAGGGAAGAAGTCACCGTCAACACTACAGGTGTCATTCAAATTTCATCGGATTGCATCATCCAAACTGCGAGGAATACATTAACCCCAAGGCACAACAGAAAATACAAGATCCTGGCTGGATACTCCAAGGCTATCAGTATCAATATTACCAACCCAATCACAACAAACTCATTTTCAGAAATCGCAGAGGAACCTGTACTAACTCAGTCAGACCACTTCGAAGACCTACAAGCATCGCAGTTAGATTTCCAGGAGCATATAAAAAACTTCACCTGGAAAGCCATCCGACATCATTCTCACCTGTCTATTGGGGTCACAGGCAGCCTTTTGGGAACCGCTGCCCTACTAGGAGCTATCTACTACATTCGGCAACGAATAACACGAAGGAAGCCACCACCCGCACAACCCCAGGCAGAAGAATATCCTCTCAAAACGCTCAATCTCGAAGAAACAATATAATTTATCGGTTTGCTTTTTTGTGGCTTAAAATTGGCAATATGTTTAATCTTGTCTTTAACAGATTAACCAGATATAAATTTATAATTATTCATTTAAATTTTACGAAACATTCTAAAAATTAAAAGCCACCAAAAACGCAATATTGCATTATGCAAACGCGGCGACCTACTCACAGTCAAGTTTAAACACCTCGCAGTCGCCGCTCAGCATTTTTACACGGCTTCGCGTACACAATTACGCAAGGCCGTGACAAGGTTTAAATGCCTACAATCGCAGCTCAGCATAAAAGACGCTCGGGTTCATGGAGTACATATCATATCACGGAAGCAAAACCGCTGAGTATTGTTTTGCAAGACTAGTAAATTAACCTACTGAATATAATACATTGCACCTGTTATTAGAAATGAACTTTGTATATTACTATGATCTAAGCAAATTTGTTTGTATATATAGAACAATTATTTTTGTAATAAACCAGTCTGCATTTACTTGTTAGATTCACTTACTGCGTCGCTGTGGGTCCAAGCCTATAAATAATTAAGGGATGTGAGGCTGCATCTCACACAGTGACGAATTATCATCCCGTTAAGTGGCATGACTAAGCTGTCTTAAAGCGGAAACTGCTGTCTCAGTTCTGCGCTTAACATCAGGGATGGAACCAGCAAAATAACGTAACGGACGCCTGATTTCTACAGCCTCCAGGCGAATCTGTTCAAAGACTAACATCGCACGGGAAGAACAAGGAGAGGATTCGTGCTTGGTGGAGCGACGCCCTTCAAAAGTCCACATCTGGTAACGGCCTTCATCAAGGGACCCATTCCGCCTGCAGTTCTTCGTGGATCTATCAACCACCCTCGTTTTGGAACGGACGGGACTACACAAGGGCTATCGCTCTCCGTGGCAACGTCCTACCAACGGTCGGCACGCCCTACAATCGGGGCCTTGCCGCCAAATGCCGCGCGGGGTGTAATCGCTCCGAAACACTCTGCCACGTCCTGCAGGCCTGCCCCGTCACCCATTGGCCCCGAATACGCCGCCACAACTTTATCGCCTCGTCACTAGCCAAAGCCGCTAGGAAGAACGGATGGTTGGTCGACGAGGAACCCAACATATGGGGCTCCGATCGTATAAGAAGGAAGCCGGACCTAATACTTATCAAAGACGGATCGCTTTACATCTGCGACGTCGCGATTGTATGGGAAGGCCCTCGATCCTTAGACGATGCTTTCTGGGGGAAAATCAATACCTACAATACTCCCCCATGCATTGAAGCACTACGAGAGAAGTACCACATGACGGACTTATACTGCCTTCCACTCATCATTGGCGCTCGTGGCACGTGGTGCCATAACAACAACGCGCTGCTGGAGAAGCTTGGACTCGACAATCATCAATTCACTGCAAGCTTGATCCACGCCACCATTAAGGGCAGCATATTAGTGCACAGTGAGTTTTCGCGCGTGGTGTGGCGCCGAGGTTTTCGTGCGGATTAGTGCTCTTGCGCCCGGTGTCTCCCTCGCTTTGACCTAGTGTGCGCTTGTTTTCGTTTATATTTTCTTCTCGGGCTTTTATGTCTAGCATAGTTACCATAGTTAGCATAGTTAGCATTAAGTATCTAGCATTACTCGAGATTTTGTAAGGGACGGCCCCTAAGCCGCAATGTTTGAAATAAACCTATTCTTAGCCAAAAGCAAGCGCGGGCAAACGGCGTGAGTAGGTGCCTTGCTCGATCTAATATCAGGCTATACCCCGAAGTTACTCAAGGCTTGTCGCACGGTTTTAATCCCTAAGAAGGGTGATCTTCACAAGGCAACCAATTGGAGACCCATTACTATAGGGTCCATCTTTATTAGGCTCCTTCACAAGGTCCTTGCCGAACGTCTCTCTCAGTTACCACTTTGTCCGCTTCAGACGGGATTCACCCGAATGGATGCTTGCATGAGCAACAGTGTTCTCATGCAATCCCTGATTAAATCATACAGGCAACGGACTAGACCTTTCCATTTAATCACGCTCGACATCAGCAAAGCGTTTGATTCCGTCGCCCACTCTTCCATTGAACGCGCCCTGAATCGTTTCGGCGTCCACCCCAACCTGAAAAAGTATATCTTGCAGTCCTACTCTGGCTCGCACACAACCATATATTGCGGTAAAAACTCTACCGCCGAAATTTCCCTAAAACGCGGCGTCAAACAGGGTGACCCTTTGTCCCCCGTTATATTTAACCTAATCCTGGATGAAATTCTAGAGTCTATCTCCAATTCATCGGCTGGGCTTTCTTTCTCTGATAATAGTTGTAAGCTCCCAGCGTTGGCCTATGCCGACGACGTTGTTCTTTTCGGTGCCACAGCTCTTGAGGCCGAGCACCTACTTAAAGTATGCAACTCCTTCCTAGGCGAAAGAGGTCTAGCTCTAAATCCTGACAAATGTAACGCTCTTTCCTACGGTTTGGTACCGAAGAAAAAGAAACTCTACGTCGTTACCAAAAATTGCTTTTTCATTAACAATAAGCCTATCAAACAACTGGGCGTCGACGGATATTTCGAATATCTAGGGCTTAAATACGGCGCCATGGGCGTTCGGATTTCCAATTACGATCTTGTCAAGGCCTATATATCTCGGATCATTAAGGCTCCTCTGAAACCGCCTCAAAAAATAAATCTCTTGAGGTTTTACTTGATCCCACGGTTACTGCACACCTTGCAAGCCCCAACTATTTTCCAACACGTCCTCAGGACGTTCGACCGACTCATTAGAGGAGCTGTAAAGCGAATTCTGCTTCTACCCTCTACCATCCCATCGTCTTACTTGCATGCCAACTGCCGCGATGGCGGTATTGGCATTCCGTGTCTTAGTGACCTCATCCCGTCCATAGTGCTGGGCCGGTTGCAAAATATCAGCGAATCCGGCAGAACAATCTTCCTTGATGCCCTTAGATCTCCTTGGTGCCTCAAGTTTACCCGAAACCTTGAGAGGCGCCTCACCAGCCATGGAAAGAGCAGGGTTAGAATCAGAGAATGGTGGAATACATCGCTTCAAAACTCCACTTCAGGCAATGGCCTTAACCAGGGCAGTCATTCTAATGCGAGCTCCAACTGGATCTACCGGCCCCCCTTTTTCTGGAGCGGACGTGATTACACGAAGGCTGTTGCCCTTCGTGGGAATGTCCTACCTACTGTCGGGACTCCCTATAATAGAGGCCTAGCCGCCAAATGCCGGGCTGGTTGCAACCGATCTGAAACCCTTTGTCATGTCTTGCAAGCCTGCCTCAATAGCTAGAGCTGCAAGACGTCGTGGATGGACAGTCGACGAGGAACCGAGCCTCTGGGGTGCTGACCACATACGCAGGAAGCCTGACCTCATCATCTACCGAGATGGCACCCTATATGTATCCGATGTCAGCGTGGTTTGGGAAGGCCCCCGCTCGCTCGAGGGGGCCTTTTGGGGTAAGCTTAACACTTATAACTCCACTGCATGCATCGACGCTATTCGCACCCGTTACCAACCTCGGGAGGTTTACTGCCTGCCCTTTATTCTAGGCGCCCGGGGCACCTGGTGCGACTTAAACAACGCCTTGGTAGAGAAGCTGGGCCTGGACAAACGCCTTCCATCTGACCTCGTCCTGGCCGCTATCAAAGGCAGCATTTCCATCCATAGCGAGTTCGCGCGGGTGGTGTGGCGTCGCGGGCGATCGATTGTTCCTGGACTATAGTGCCCCCGTCTTGGACTTATGTGCGCTCTGTGAACTAATGTATATATATTATAATCATATATCGATGTACATACTTTACTTACTCACTTAGATCTTGTTAAATCGATGTTGTAAGAGACGGCCCCTCAGCCGCAATGTTTTATTTTTCTGAAAATAAAATTTATTCTTAGCCAAAAGCAAGCGCGGGCAAACGGCGTGAGTAGGTGCCTTGCTCGATCGTGCTCTAAAGTTGTTATTTTTCGTGCATTTGTGGTTCGAAGATCGACGTGATTATAGTGTACAGCCGAGCCGTGCGGACGTGTTTTAGTTCGCTCCGCATCTAAGTTCTATTTCTACCGGAAGCAGTGATGTAACAGTGTGTGTGGGTGCGTCAAAAGTTGCGCCTTGACGTTCCCTAAATGATGTGAAAAAATCAGAACTCTATCTTTTAAACCGGCGCCGTAATAAAGCTTTTTCTGATTATTAAATTTTTGTGAGGGTGACATGCGTGAGCACATAACCAGTTGCGTGATCCGGCCCGCCACCCCTATGCAAAAAATCAGGCCGCTAGCACCTTAATTAGCGCCACAATAATTAATTTTCCATTCTCCATTATTGCTTCTCGGGCTCATTTTAAATTCAATTTATTTCGTTCCTGCAAGTGTAGGCGAGTGGGGACTATCGGAAAAATAGTGTGTTGGAGTGAGATCGATCCTCGGCCCAAACTTTAATCTTCTCGCAAGTGAACTTTTGATAGTGCCGTCCTCGACACGCGCGAACAGACATACCTCCTTATCGGTCGCGAGTGAGGAATTAAAACAATTTTACCAGTGGCAGCCGCCTATTCTCCACCGCTACTATCATCCCTAACGATCTCGCGCCCTTACTCGCAGCTACTGGACGATTTTTCGAACTCCGTCTATCAGGAGCACATAAAGTGGAAGAAGTGTTCGACCGTCCGCGGCGATCGCTGGGATCCACAAATCTGTATTTAGCCCGAAAGCAGTCCGCGGCGATCGCTCAGTCCGCATAGAGCGTCATTCTTCATCTGCACTCAAATCCATTTCTTGGAACATTTCTTGGGCATTGGCGGTCCGCGGGGATCGCAATCCGCCGATTTTTCGCTACAACAGTTCGCGGCGATCGGCCCCCCGAATTTTATTTTTGGGCAATAGCAGTCCGCGGCGATCGCTGCCTATTTCTTCGACTTAGAATTTCCTGAAAATTGGCGGTCCGCGGGGATCGTTAAATTTTCTCACGAATTTCATTCTTGGGCAATGGCAGTTCCGACATACTGATTTTCCTAAGTTCGGACTGCTCAAATTTATTCTAAGTTCAGCTTTCCTGAATTTTCTAAGTCCGGACTGAGCGAATTTATTCTAAGTCCGGCGACTCCGATTTTTCTAAGTCCGGACATTGGAAATTTTTCTTTCAACTTGGGAATGGGCAGTCCGCGGCGATCGCGGGCCGAAAATTTCTAGCGCGCTAGCAGTCCGCGGCGATCGCGTGCAAGACAACTTTTGCTTTTTGAGCACTATAACTGCGCCACGGTGTGGCAAACTGAGAGAGCCTTTTTTAGTGGTGCAGCCGTAATGACCAACTATGGAATGAACTAGGACTAAGCGACTATGACGTCCGAATGATAGTCGCCGATGTTATCAAAGGAAGCTGCACCATCCATTCCGAGTTTAGCAGGATGGTATGGAGGAGAATCGGGGAACATGGAGATGCCCTCCCCGCCTAATGCCATGGTCCTCACCAACTAGCGGTGTAGTGTGCGTGTCGTTGAGTGTTTAGTGCGACACCATATCCACCCGGGAGTGCGCGGCAGTTTCTCGTTTCTACTCTAAGAAAATTTGTAGCGCCTCTAATTTTAAGAATCTCTCTTTTTGTTTAATTTATAAATTCAAAGGTATTCTCTTGGGAACTAGTTATTGTAAGAATATGTATGTATATAGCATATATGTCAAACACTATGTACTGACGGCCAGTAAGCCGAAATGTTTATACAGACCTTAATAAATTGATTCATAGCCAAAAGCAAGCGCGGGCAAACGGCGTGAGTAGGTGCCTTGCTCGATCGTGCTCTAAAGTTGTTATTTTTCGTGCATTTGTGGTTCGAAGATCGACGTGATTATAGTGTTACATCATCACTTGGCGAGCGTACTACATCCCCAATTGAAGTCTACGCCGCCCCTCACCCCTTGTGCACGTTATTTAACTTTGACTCTCGGGTCACAATGTTGTACAAGTATTGCACTGCCCACTTGTCAAGGCGAGAATAGCGAGTGACCGAGCGATTAGCGAGAGAACGAGTGATTTCGAACCTGTTACCTTGTGATCAAGTGCTGTGCCTACCTCCAAGTCGGTGGGAGTCGGGTGGCGCCAAAGGCACAGTACAAACTTGGTAGGGTAGCTTGCCCCCTAGCAGAGGGACTGATCTCTACCTAAGTCCTTGCGGCAACAGGCAAACTTTTTCATTCACCTGCCAAGTAGCCTGTTCTGTTTCAACTCCTTGTTGGGTCAGGTTTCTGAGGGTGATTTTTATCTCTTCTTACACGGGCCGGCAGTTTTTCGTCGGTCCACACCCTCAGACCATATTTGTGATTTTAACTCCTGAGCGGTCGCGGAGAAGAGACCCTCCCAGGGATTTTAAAGTGTAGTGATCTTTAGTTTACATTAATTTTAACTAGTTTAAACCTATTTACACTTGTTTTTAATTAATTTTAGCTAATATTAAGTCCTATATTGTTAATATTTCCGTACCTCAATCTCTAGTCATTCTTCTACAATGCCATTCACTTGCGTATGCGGTAAGAATTTTGCTTCGCAGTCGGGTCTCAACCAACATATCCGACGACGATATTGTAGGGGACCAAACCCAGCAGAGGAATATCCTTGCCCCTCCTGCAACAAAAAATATAATTCTTTTGGAGGAATGAGATTGCACCTGATGAGAGGCCATCCTAACGATTACAACGAGGGACTAGAATTTCAAACGGACAATCCGATAAGGGATCCCAGCCACTGGCCGGAGGAGGAACTCCGGAGAATGGCCAGGGAGGAGGCTGCCTATAAAGGGCGATTCATAAATATGCACCTCGAACCCCTCTTCCCGGGTAGGACGAGGGGGGCGATCTCGAGTAGGAGAAGGGAGGCGGACTACAGGGCTATGTTGCGGGAGCTGTTGGGGGGAGAAGGCGGTGGTGATGTTGAAGAGGGAATTGCGGAGGCTGAGGTCGTACCCCACCCCGATGATGGTGAAGACCTAGGGGATATCATTGAGCCTAGAGCAGGCCCTTCTGGCCTTCAAGTAGGGGCAAAACCAAAACAATTTAATAATGATAGCGACTCAAGCTCTTCTTCCAACGGGTCACCGCAATCAAAAAAGGCCACAAAAGAATACATTCCGCCTACTAGGCGAAACTCACCTATTAAAAACTCTAACCCGCCCAGGCCCACAGCAGTGGGAGCGCTGTGGCAACACAATGAATATGTGGCACCCAAAAAATCAGTAACACCCAAAAGAAAAAACAAAAAAGCGGACCCACTCTGAACAGAATTGCCTGAGAGGCTGCTTCAGGATTCCGTTACTTTGCGCTGATTCTATCCGTCAAGCACGTAAACAAGACTGTGTTTACGTTTTAAACCAATGTAGTCAATGGTACTTGAACGGACGACAGTAGAAACACTAACCCCTGGAGCACAGCCTCATGCCCCATAAATATTATGGCTTAGAAGGGGTAGTGAATGAATCAAACATTAAATGCAGATTGTTTATTATAAAAATTAACTTGTATTTATATAAAACTAAAACGCTTAACTAAGTAACAATATCAAAGTTCATATGTACAGTTTACTGGGTCAGAGCGTTTAAATTACAAAACAGCAATGTAGCAATTCTGCAGTTTTTATTTCCTGCTAGAGCGAAGGTCGCCCGTTGAACTTGCTACTGTAAGTCGGTATTGTGCATGAAGTGCAGATTTGCAAGAACTGGCGGCGCAGTCTCTCAGTGCAAGATCCTGATGAAAATTTTTGAGCATAGGCTGATGGCCGGAGAGAAGGAGTTGAATTTCCGGGCGGGGAGCCTGCTGGCCATGCAAAGCGACTCCGACCGCTGTAATCCTTAGGGACAAATTGACTCCTGATGGATGGCGCGCGCAGCTAAACCGCAATCTGTCACTCGATCGGAATACTGGGGGGCCTAACGGCCCCCCAGACCCCCCCTTCGGCGGTAGTAACTATGACTCTCTTAACGTAGCCAAATGCCTCGTCATCTAATTAGTGACGCGCATGAATGGATTAACGTTCCAGTCTCCAGCGAGCTTTCGTGGAGATTTCAACGTGCGTATGCAACACTAACCTGCCGCTCCAGTGACTTCGATGCCGCATTAAGAAACGAACCTGCTCTTCTGGTGATTTCAACGCTGGTACTCGCAACTAACCGGAGACTTCGACGCTGGATGAAGACACCTCCACCCTCTCCGGTGACTTCAATGCTGCGTCAAGAACCGAACCTGCATTTCTGGTGATTTCAACGCTGGTACACGCAACTAACCGGAGATTTCGACGCTGGATGAAGACACCACCGGCGACTTCGATGCTGGGATACTACGCATTTCCCAGTTTACTTACATGGTAATCATTAATATATTATAATAGCACACTCCTTGCTTCCTCATCCTCTTCCTTGTGCCACGGCTCCAGAAACTAATCCAATTGTTTTCTTTGATGGAGCCCTTAATTTTTGTCTTTTATTAAGCACAGTTCGTTGTGAGCTAACTTTCATGTAGCTACTACGTTCAGTCCCCTTTTATTCTTACTTATGCACTACGTCAGGAGCAATTTTCTTTCTGCTTTTGCGACTTTATGCCCCTAATTATTTATATTTTTCTTGCTTGCTATCAGCGCTCGGGTTATATGCTTAGGCCCTTAACCCGACCCTTTCTAGCCCTACCGCTTAATCACCATTTCTAAGGTAATTAAATTCTGTAGATATCTTCTGTCTATAGAGATTCTCAGAATTTATTTGTTGCGTTCTCGAACTTTATATGCGTTTCTGCATCATACTTCGCCCGCGCCTCCTTAAGCCCTGATTTTCGGGCTTAAGAGCTTCCTGTTCATTAGAACAATTCCCCATTGTTTTGGGCTTATTTATTGAGTGGGTTTTTACCCTGTAATTAAAGCCTGCAGAGTATTTTAATTATTTCCCAGCATGCCCCCACTCCCCCCTGCAGAGCGTCATGTTTGCCATTGCGGGAAAGAGTACACATCACGCAAAAGCTTACTCCAACACCAACGTCGACAATGTCCTCCACCCCACAGCCCCACCGACTCTATCTGTGAAATCGGCTCCCGCTCATTCAAGAGCTTTGCCGGCCTTCAACAACACAAAAGGGTGGCCCATCCGGTCCAGTATAATAATGAATCCGAGCAGGCCGGTGCCACCAGAACCGTAATACCATTTTCCGAATTCGATTTGGTCTCCATCGCCGAAGAAGAAGCACGCTACGAGGGGAGAACAATAATTAAACACTTAACAAAAATCTTTAAACGCAAAGAGGACGCTATTCGCTACCAGCGTAAGCAACCTCGATACAAAGAATTATTAGCAACTGCTAGACAGAAATTATTGGAGACTCCTCCCCGCCATCTCTTTAACTCACCCCCTTCTCAGCAATCTGTTAGCCCTATCGCTTTCACCTCGGGAACCATCCCTAAAACTAGGCCAGCTGTTCACGCGAGTCCTACAACGTCTAATACAAATGCTGAAAGTGATGACGATACTACTGATGATAACGAAACTGAGATCTATACTGCTACTCATAGCTCAACTCACACTACTATCCCCGACAGCGAGCATCCATTTGCCGCCTTTTTTCGCGATCTCTCGACAAAAGACGGACTATCTTCGGACGACTTGAGTCTCATTCAACTTCTAATTCAAAACCAAGCCTCCGCAACTATCAAACTTGATAATCTTGTCTCCGAACTCCTACCAAGGAGGAAAACTATTAACAATCAAGTTGTAGTTCCACCATCACAACGCGACCATACTCATAACCGTAAACACTACAAAGGGATTAATGCAGAGCGCGCGTTTGCTTACAAGCGCGCGCAAACAATGTATCGTACCAATCGGGCCCAATTGGTCGCGAACATTCTCGACGACGTCGATGCCTCCAAAAATAGTCATTCACCTAACATCATTGAGGTTGAGAAATTATATAAGAAGATCTTTAGCGATGGCGCTTTCCAAGACCTTGAGCAGCTTACTCCTAAGCCCAATACTTTTGTAATCGGCAGCAGCCTCTTCCGTCCTGTAGATGAAGACGAGTTGATGAAGGCAGTAAACTCAACCAAAACCAAGGCTGCAGGTCCCGACGGCTGCAACATCGTCCACATTCGTAAACTTCCCTGTTCGCGACTCCTGCTTTTACTTAACGGGTGTTTCTTCACCGGACATATTCCTTCTACCCTTAAGGGCTGCAGAACTATATTAATCCCCAAAAAAGGTGATCTTACACTCGCGACCAATTGGCGCCCCATCACAATCGGCTCTATATTCCTACGATTACTTCATAAGGTCCTTGCTGATCGTCTGAGCCGCCTTCCACTCTGCCAACTGCAAACAGGATTCACAAAGATGGACGCTTGTATGAACAATAGTGTCGTACTACAGGCTCTTATCAAGTCGCATCGTCGGGCTACCAAACCCTATCATCTTGTTTCGCTCGATATCAGCAAGGCCTTTGACACTATCTCCCATTCCTCCATCTCGCGGGCACTAAAACGCTTCAACGTTCATCCGGCTCTGCGAAAATATA
Source organism: Agriotes lineatus (assembly GCA_940337035.1). Lineage (NCBI taxonomy): Eukaryota > Metazoa > Arthropoda > Insecta > Coleoptera > Elateridae > Agriotes > Agriotes lineatus. The sequence goes on along the minus strand of CALNHX010000047.1, from coordinate 58,065 downwards.
TCTTAGAGTCGTACAACGATAGCCATACCTCCATCTCTTGCTTTAAGCAAGAAACTAACAAAATCCTTCTGAAACGCGGTGTCAAACAGGGTGACCCGCTCTCCCCTGTCATTTTTAATATGATTATGGATGAGCTATTGGAAACTCTGGCAAATACCTCTGCCGGCTTATCTTTTCCCGGCAGCACTAACAGAATACCCGCTATTGCTTACGCCGACGACCTTATCTTGCTCGGCTCTACAACTATGGAAACCGACCGGCTTCTAAAAATGTGTAAAGAATTTCTAGATAAGCGCGGCCTATCTCTCAACATTAAGAAATGCAGCGCTCTATCATTTGGCCTCATCCCGAAGAAGAAAAAGCTATATGCAGTTACCAAAGACACCTTCTTCATAAACCAGCAACCTATCAAACAGCTGGGGATTGACGGCTACTTTAGTTATCTCGGCCTGAAATATGGCTCATTAGAGGTTCGTGTTTCCGAATACGACACCATCAAATCCTATCTTTCACGAGTGGAGAAAGCACCGTTAAAGCCCCACCAAAAACTGAATATTGTCAGATTCTATCTCATTCCCCGATTACTACATACACTACAGGCTCCAACCATCTTCAAACATGTCTTGCAATCTGTCGATAAGCTAATTAGAGGATCTGTTAAGAAAATCCTCCACCTTCCTTCCACCATTCCTTCCGCAGTCTTGTATGCCCACTCCCGCGACGGTGGTTTAGGCATCCCCTCCCTTACTGACCTAATACCCTCGATCGTGCTTGGACGGCTACAGAAGCTGAACGACATGGGAAGCAGCATATTTACCGACGCCTTGGGATCCCAATGGTGCCAAAAATTTCTTTCGAACCTGGAGAGAAGATTGACCTCGCATGGAAAGACCAAGCAGAGGATCAGAACCTGGTGGTGCGACGCTTTGCAGAGATCCACATCCGGCAACGGCCTGCACCAGGGTAACCACTCCGCCTGTAGCTCCGCGTGGCTATACAAACCACCACCGTTTTGGGACGGACGTGACTACGCTAAGGCCATTGCTCTTCGCGGCAACGTCCTCCCCACAGTCGGCACGCCCTACAACCGCGGACTGGCTGCCAAATGCCGTGCAGGATGCGTTCGCTCAGAGACTCTATGCCATGTCCTGCAGGCCTGTCCAGTTACTCACTGGCCTAGAATTCGCCGCCATAATTACATCGCCTCCTCGCTAGCAAAAGCCGCTAGGAAGAACGGCTGGCTAGTTGAGGAGGAACCCAACATCTGGGGCTCGGACCACATTCGGAAGAAGCCCGATTTAATTTTCATCAAGAATGGCTCCCTCTTTATATGTGATGTCGGAATTGTATGGGAAGGACCTCGCTCTCTGGACGACGCATTCTGGGGTAAGATCAACACCTACAACACGCCCCTGTTCATTGAAGCCCTGCGATCGAAATACAAACCCTCGGACATCCACTGCCTCCCACTTATTATTGGCGCTAGAGGCACATGGTGCGCTAACAACAATGCCCTTCTGGAAAAACTGGGGCTGGACAATCACCAATTCATCTCTAGCCTTATCCATGCCGCCATAAAAGGCAGCATCGCAGTGCACAGCGAGTTTTCGCGAGTTGTGTGGCGCCGAAGTGTTCGCGCAATTTAGTGCTCTCACGTCTAGTGGCGCCTTTATTCGCCGTAGTGACTAACATGCGCTTACTCATTAATGTTTGAGTCGCTTTTTCTACAACTATTGTATCTAATTTAATTAGCACGTAAGATCTAGCTTTACTCGAATTTTGTAAGGGACGGCCCCTAAGCCGGAATGTTTATTTTTGAATAAATCTATACATAGCCAAATGCCTCGTCATCTAATTAGTGACGCGCATGAATGGATTAACGAGATTCCCACTGCTTAATTGCTAGGTACGTCTAGCTTCACAAATGTGTGTCCCTACCTACTTGCCCCTGGGAGCCAACTAGAGAGTTTTTCGGAAACCTCTCTCTGGTTGTAGGACACTGTCCTAAATCCCATACAGGCGATCAAGCGAAATTGCGAATCCAAGTATTTGAAGCTTTGGTGGAAGGTAGTGTAACTGTGTAAAGACATTCTTGCCAGTACATGTTGGGATCGCCCGTATAGAGTCACTCCGCCTCAACGAGGTAGGGGTGGTAACGTACGCTTCGGCGGCGGCTAAAGGAGAGAGACGTTAAACAGTGTAGGTTGTGGACAGTGGTTATTTTGGACACTTTAGTTAGTGCGGTAACATGCCGCCAGATTCGGGGAAGAAGGATACGAAGGCGAGCAAGCCGCCTAGCAGAGGGGCTATCATTGAGCAGGAAATGGAAAAGGCCAGGAAGGCCATGAATACGAAATTGAAGAACATGGTCACGATTGAAGCGGCAGGCGAGGGCTCGGCAACGGTGACGCCGAAGTCAACTAAGCAAACCCGAGAGTCGACTAGTGGCGGAGAAACGCCTGAGAGTGTGCTTAAAGGCAAGGCCGACAGGCGACTCCAGAGGCGAAAGACGAGCGCGGAGCAGGATGTTGCGCGGGTAGAGAACCAGCCAGCGAAAGAAGGCTGCGAAGTCAGCAAAGTTGAAGAAACGTACTGATGCACTCATCGTATTAATTAAGTGCAACACGGATGAGGAGTACGAGAGCAGCGAGTACGAAAGCGAGTACGAGAGCGAGCCGGAGAAGGAGGCTAGCGCGAGCGGCGGCGGCGCCGTAAGCACGACGCCCATCGTGGGCGATAAGGCAACGCGGGGAATGGAAGTGCGCGACCACATCATGGTCGCGTTACTAGGGGCTCGGTGTCCAAAGAGGTAATGATCAAGGTATCGGGATATTTAGGAGTCCTACAGGGGTTGTTAGTAGAATCAGAGCTGGAGGTTAAGCGATTAGAGGGCTACCAGGAGGGTAAGAGTGTAGGCTTAGGAAAAAACTTAGCTAGCAATGTAGACAGGGAAAAGCAGAGGGAGGCGCCAGTACCAAAACCACGGCAGCTTAGCTATAGTGCTGCGGTTAAGAAGCAACAGGTGAAGAGCAGAGAACGACCGGTCGTTATTCTCAGGCAGGCAGAAGGTGACGTGCCACGAAAGAGCTGCGACATCAAGAAGGCAGTGGTCGAAACGATCGACATCAGAAAGGAGCAAGTAACGGTCCAGGGACTTCGGATGTTGAAGAACTCCGGAGAGGCCATAGAGGTCGAGACCGTGGAGGAAGCTGAAAAGCTTGCAAAGTCTGAGCAGTGGCAGACGGTTGGCCTACGGGCCCAGAGGGAGGCGAGGGTGCGACCTACTCTCGTCATCCACGCGGCGGAAGAAAAGAGCACGGAGGAGCTCACGCGCGCGGCGTATAAGATGAATCACATCTGTAGGGAAGGCAGGACGCTGGAGGAGTTCCAGGAACTCTTCCAGCCACGTAGAAGTTTCAACGATAGGCGAAATTGTAGGGACTGGCTGGTACAGGTCGAGCCAGGAATGTATAAAGCCCTTTTACGACAACGACGCATCAACCTCACTTGGGGGTTATGCAGAGTTTGGGACCGGGTGGCGCTAATAAAATGTTTTAAATGCGGGTGCTACGGGCACATCGGAAAGAACTGCGAGAAGGCAGGCGATGAATGCTACAGATGTGGAGCTAGTGGCCACGTGGCCAAAAAGTGCAATGAGCGCGCAACGTGTGCGCAATGCAGGGCAGAAGGCAGGCTGAGCGGGCACAGGATGAATGGAGCTCAGTGCCCGGTGGTATGGCGGTTGACCAAGCGGGCGATCAAGAGGACTGACTACGGCAGATAAGCCGGGAGCGAGAAGAGGCATCGGGAGCCTCCGCGGCGGACGAGCTTGGCAAGACACGGCGGTCGAACCACAGCTCTTGGAGAACGGGAAAGCTTTAAGGCGTATGCGGAAGCTCCTACAGGCAAGGGAGGAGGAGCGGCGAGAGGCGAGAGAAACCAAGGAAGGCTGGCGCGCGTCGAGGGTTGGTAGGGTACAGAAACCCGAGAAGCAAAGAAGATCCCACCCTGGACCCACTAGACGTCATGGCGGATCGTGTTCCTGGAGGAGGACCACCCGGCTCATCGACTGGGATCATGGGAGGCCAGCAGTTGCGGACGTTTGAGGCTAGCAAACGCGGGCCTGCAAGTCGCGGTACGGCCGAAAGGCTAGCCGCGCATGCGAGAAGCGACGGTACGGCTGAGCCGCCAGCTGTGACACGATGCGGTACGGCTGAGCCGCCAGCTGTGACACGTTGCGGTACGGCCGAAAGGCTGAGCCGCGACAAGGCCTTGTCCGGGAGAGGGGCTCTAGCGGAGGCTAGCACAGTGTCATGCGAGCCAGGGGAGACGCGGGCTTACCGATGATGGCAAGGGGCTTCCCACGCTGAGTGTGGTAACGAAAGCGTTCCCACGCCGAGGTGAGTTAGGAATCTGTCGATGAAGTGTGGTGTCCCGGGAGTTCTTACTGGGCCTGTTATCGGAGATGAAATTCCTATTCCGAAGCAGACCGCACGGTCGTCAACCCTTAAAAACTTCTGGATTCTACCTTATCCCACAACTGCGAGCCGCGAGGCCTCCGCAACGGTGGGTAAAGATGTTTGAAGGATGAGTGCGGCGGTACGGCCGCAAGGCTGAGCCGCTGGCGCAGAGATATGTGTGGTAGAGAGCTTGCTCTCGAACGGTGACCCGTCAAACGTTACATACACGGGTACTACGGGCGGTCAACACCAAGCCCAACGCATCGAGATACCCGGCACCTCGGTGTCGGGTACCCCGAGCGTGGTTGACCAGTGCGGAAGGACTCGTAGCGGCAGTCGGTAACCAATATGCTGGAAAAGGGGCTTCCGTTTCGGCGGGAGCTAACGGGCGGCGACTCCACAAGTCGTCAGAGGTTGGATAGGCCTCGACCGGGCCGATGCCGGACCTGCGGCATCGGTAGCGTCCCCGCCTGAGAGACCGAAAGGTACGGAAGGCGGGGGGACGATATGCTTAATTGCTTGGTGCGTCTAGCTTCACAAATGTGTGTCCCTACCTACTTCCGTGAGGGGATACCTGTAACCCCCATCGGACGCGTCCCCAGGTGGCGGATAGGAGGGCCCAAACCGGCTTGACCGGAGGGTTGGAGAGCTTAAAACCTCCCGCGGACCAACAGGTTTGCACAGAGAGGCGGACAACCTCTTTAAAAAGTTACTCGAGGGGCTCACATTGTGAGTATGGGAGGTTGCGGCTCCACGAGGCACCCCTGCAGCAGTGAAAGTCTGCTACTCGTTCCAGCGTGTTTTGAGGTAGTATCTTCGTGCTTAAAATATATAAGGCTCCCCTCGCTACGACGTGTGCTAAGTAGCGAGGTATCTAGCACTAAGGCGGTCCTGCATCAAGCTGGGGGCATTGCATAGGATATGGGCACTCCGGGGGGATAGATCTTACACTCAACCCTCCTACCTCCGAGGACTCAATCGATAGATTGTCGAGGAACCGGGGTGACCTGTTGCCAGCAGGGAGCCTCGGGGTAACCCACTATGGTGTCACTGGTGGATTGCAGGATACCGTCTTCCCACTCTCCCGCGCGTACCCGGCAGGTGGGCAAATATAGGGCGTTCGCGTGCACCGAACCTGTGCATTTGAGGATAAAATACGATATAGGCATAGATATATATTTTGCGATGAGCGAAAGAATTTCAAAAGTTTTAAAAGAATCGACCTCCGGACTGGCATCCGGAGGCAAAAGCGCCTCAAAATCTGATGAAAAAGTTATCAAGGGCACAAGAAAGCGGACGAAGCCGGGGAAGGACGGTAGCGGCAATAGTAGCGAGGGCGCCTCGCCAACGTCTCCAGCGGCGGCGGAGAAGAAAAAGGCGAAAGTGGTGGCGACTAGAAAGGTCAAGAAGCCGATTAAAGTGGCCGAGTCGACTCCGGAGAGCAGCAGCGACGAGAGCACGGTCGAAATGTCGACCGAGGCCCAAACTGACTCAGCCGGAGAGGGGAGCGAAGCGAGCGTAAGGCGCGTAGGGGGCAACAGGAGCGCGAAAGAGGCAGAGGGAGCCCGGCCAGCCGTCCAGCCGACACGGGCCGGTGAGAGGACAGGGGTAAGAGGAGAAGGAGAGAAGGAGGCGACGAAGGCCACCGAGGCCAAGCCGAGGGAGCCGACGAGGCATGATAGGGCGTTCCAACTACAAACGGCGATAATCCAACGTCTGCACGACCTCGGGGATGCAGTGCCGCGAAAGGAAACGGCGGTGATTCATGTAGCGTTAGCAAAGATGGCGAGTCTCATCGCGGAGGCCGAAACGGAGAACGCGTACCTGAAAGGGGTTATCGAGGGAAAGAGAGTAGGAACGGGGGGAAGCCAGGCAGGAGTAAGGCCAGAGGCAGGCGCGGCGCAGACCAAGGCCAGGGGCGAGAATAGGGAACAGCCAAAGAAGGCGCGGAGCTACCGGGATGCGGTTAAACGGCAACAAGCGAAGAGTAGGGAACGACCCGTGGTCATCCTAAGGCAAAAGGAAGGGGAGCAGCCCAAGGAGAGCAAGGAAATTAAGCAGGCGGTTGTCGACAAAGTCGACATAGGCAGGGAAGCGGTAGGAGTTAGGGGGATACGCCTCATGAAAAACTCGGGAATCGCGATCGAAGTCAACAACGTTGAAGAGGCGGAAAAGCTCGCAAAATCGGAGCAGTGGACGACGGTAGGGCTGAAAGCGGCGAAGAAGCGCAGGACGAACCCGTATATAGTCATTCAGGGAGTAGAGGAGCGTAGCGAAGGTGACCTCATAGGGGCCTCGTACCATATGAATGAGGCATGTAGGGAAGGCAGGACATTAGAGCAGTTTGGGGAAATATTCAAGCCGGTCAGGTCGTACGCGAGGAGGAATAGCCGCGACTGGGTCGTGCGAGTAACCCCGGAGCTATACACCGCGCTCGTAAAGAGAGGGCGGATACCCCTCACGTGGGGGCAGTGTAGAGTCAGGGACTACATTCAGTTGGTTAGGTATTTTAGGTGCGGGACATACGGACACATAAGCGCTGATTGTCACCGAAAGAAGGACATTTGTTATAGGTGCGGAAACGAGGGCCACAAGGAAAAGCAGTGTAAGCGCGAAGAGACGTGCGGTCAATGTAGGGAAGCGGGGAGAGAAAGTAGGCATAGGATGAACGGGGCAGAATGCCAAATTGTGTGGAAAATGGTGCGCCGGGCGATAGAAAGGACCAATTATGGTAGATAGGCCCTTAGAGATAGTACAGGCGGACGGGAGAAACGAAAGGCGGAACCTGGAACGGGACCAGGCAGCGGCACGCAAAATAGAGCTAGCGCAAATAAATTTAGGCAAGGGAAAGGTCGCAACCGCGGAACTCAAAGAAGTCGCAGTCAGGAAGGGAATAGATATGTTGATGATTCAGGAACCGTACGTGCATGAACATCGCATTCACCCGCAAGGCGCCCGGTACTAGAGATAGGAAATGAGGCGATTAGAGTCCTAGATAAGACGAAACATTTGGGAATAACTTGGGGGGAAAACCTAAAGATTATGCCCCACATCAGATCGACTGCCGGCAAAGCGAGAGCGATAGGCGAGCGGATAAAACGAGCGGTTAAGGCGAGATGGGGATTAAACCATCGGACGGTGGAGATCCTCAATAGAGGGGTTCTCGAGCCAGCATTGCTCTACGGGGCCGAGGTCTGGTACGACAAGCTAAATGCGAATAGCAAGGCAAGGCTGGATCGCCAGCAGAGACCGATGCTGATTGCGTCCACAAAGGCGTACAGAACGACGTCACTAGACGCACTAGCGGTAGTATCAGGGAGCATCCCACTCAGATACAAGGCGGAGGAAAGGTGGGTTAGGCGCCAGATAAAGATGGGTAGGCAGGTGGACTTTGGGCGCTTCACGTACGATGGCGGTCGCGAAACCCGAAAGCAGGCCATGAAAGATGCACGGCAGAACGCTGTAGAGAAATGGGAGCATGCCTGGAACAGGTCGGAAAAGGGAAGGACCACTCATGGTTTCTTCCCTAGCGTTGAGGAAAGGCTCCAGATGGATTGGCTGCAACTGAGTTACTGGGTCACCCAGTTCCTAACGGGGCACGGAGATTTCAGGGCGAACCTGCATAGGTTAGGGCTTGCGCAAAACGGCGAATGCGAGTGCGGGGGTGAAGACACGGGTCAACACCTACTGCTAGACTGCCCGCGTGCAGAAGACAGTAGGCGCGAGTTCGAAGCGGAACTTCGACAAGAGGGCTTCGCATGGCCTCCGCAGCAGACGGACTTGGTAGACGCGGCGGTCTATCCGCTGTTTAAGGCGTATGCGGAGGGGCTTCTACAGGCAAGGGAGGAGCAGCGGCGAGAGGCGTGAGAGACCGGGGAAGGCTGGCGCGCGTCGGGGGTTGGTAGGGTACAGAAACCCGAGAAGAGCCGAAGATCCCACCCTGGACCCAGCTCGCGAGTTATGGATTGAGTTCCTCACCGACTGGGACCATGGGAGGCCAGCAGTTGCGGGCGTTTGAGGCTAGCAAACTCGGGCGCGCAAGTCGCGGCACGGCCGAAAGGCAAGCCGCGCAGAAGAGGCAGCACGTTGTGGGCCGAGCACCGTGTGCAGCGCGAAAGTCGCGGCAAGGCAGGAATGCTAAGCCGCGCATGCGAGAAGCGACGGCATGGCAGAAATGCTGTGCAATCAGCTGTGACACGTTGCGGTACGGCCGAAAGGCTGAGCCGCGACAAGGCGATGCGACGAGCCTCTTTCCATGCCCGGCCTTGCCTGGAGAGAGGCTCCTAGCGGAGGGTAGCACAGTGTCATGCGAGCCAGGGGAGACGCGGGCTTACCGATGATGGCAAGGGACTTCCCACGCTGAGTGAGGCAAGGGGGCATTCCCACGCCGAGGTGAGTTAGGAATCTGTCGATGAAGTGTGGTGTCGCGGGAGTTCTTTCTGGGCCTGTTATCGGAGATGAAATTCCTATTCCGATGCAGACCGCACGGTCGTCAACCCTTAAAAACTTCAGGAGGCTACCCTATACCACAACTGCGAGCCGCGAGGCCTCCGCAACAGTGGGTAAACGGATGTCCGAAAGATGAGTGCGGCAGTACGGCCGAAAGGCTGAGCCGCTGGCACAGAGATATGTGTGGTAGAGAGCGTGCTCTCGAACGGTGACCCGTCAAACGTTACATACACGGGTACTACGGGCGGTCAACACCAAGCCCCACGCATCGAGATACCCGGCACCTCGGTGTCGGGTACCGCGAGCGTCGTTGACCAAGTGCGGAAGGACTCGTAGTGGCTCTGGTACCCAATATGCTGGGAAAGGGGCTCCCGTTTCGGCGGGGGCTAACGGGCGGCGACTCCGTAATTCGTCAGAGGTTGGATAGGCCTCGACCTGCCGGACCTGCGGCATCGGTAGCGTCCCCGCCTGAGAGACCGAAAGGTACGGAAGGCGGGGGGACGTTATGCTTAATTGCTAGGTACGTCTAGCTTCACAAATGTGTGTCCCTACCTACTGCCCCTGGGAGCCAACTAGAGAGTTTTGTCGGAAACCGCTCTCGAGTTGTAGGACACTGTCCTAAATCCCATATAGGTGATTCAAGGCGACTGCAAGTCTTAAAGCGATTCAGGAGTTCAAGGCAGTGTTGTGTGATTAGATATACAAACTATAAGTTATCAGTTACCAGTGCAAGTTGGGAAGCTCCACCACTACATAGTCACTCCGCCTCCAAGAGGTCAGGGGTGTCAACGGTGAGCACTTCGGGTGCCCGGCGAAAGAAGGTAGACTCTAAAATACGTGGGTAGAGTCAGTGCGAATATCGTTAATTCAATTCAATAGACACTTTAAATAGTGATAAATTGCTGGGTGTAGAGGAAGCGAAGAGAGGTGCGATGACGGACACCGAGACGCCGAAGCACCGCAAGCGCAAGGCGCGGCGGAGCCAGGACAGCGACGAGTCGCCAGAGGTTGTGGAGCAACTGAGAAAGAAGGCGGTAAAGGGCGAGCGCGAGAAGAAAGAGAAGGTTGGGAGAGCCATACGGGAGAGCAGTGAGGAGGAGGAGACCGCGACTGAGGATGAAAGCATGAACGCGAGCGCAAGCGGACGTACTACGCCAACATCCACAGAAGGGGAATCCGAATCCGAGACTGAAGTAGAGGCGGAAAGCGAAGTAGATAGGCCGCAAAAGGAAGCTCGGAAAGCCGTCCCCCAATCGGAACACGCTGAAAGGGAAACGACGACACCGGTTGCAACGGCCGCGGTAGTAACGGTGAAAGCCACTAGGGCCAAACCGCCAACGAAACCGGCAACGCCAACTAGGGCCAAGCCGACGCAAGCAGCCAGGGTGCAGCGGGCGACGGAGCTGCGCGACAAAATCCATGGGGAGCTAGGAACGGGTGCGGTACCCTCGGAAGTCCTCCTCAAGGTCGTCGCACTAGTTGCGGGGTTGCAGGACGTACTCACCGAGTCCGAAAGAGAGAATAGTCGTCTGGAAGGGATCCTGCAAGGTAGGCGCGAAGTATCAGGCGCGGGGCGTCCAGGCAGGACCCAACAGCGGGGGAACCGGTAGAGGCGCCGAGGCCAACGTTGCCACCGCAACAGCGGCCTCAGCTCAGTTATAGCGCAGCAGTTAGGAGGCAGCAGGCCAAGAGCAGGGAGCGACCGGTCGTAATAGTTAGGCAGGCAGATGAAAAGGGGGAGCTTACGAGTAAAGAGCTCAAGAAAAAGGTGGTTGAAAGGATAAAAATTAGCACGGAGGAAGTTCAGGTTAGGGAAATCCGCCTACTGAAAAACAAGGGGGTGGCCATAGAGGTCCAGAACGTGGCAGAAGCCGACAAGCTTGCAAAGTCCGAGCAATGGCAGACGATAGGCGCGAAGGCGAAGAGGGAGACAAAAGTTCGACCAACGGTTATAATAATCGGGGCGGAAGAGCGCAATGAGGAGGAGTTAATAAAGGCGGCATATCATATGAACCATATCTGTAGGGAAGGTAGGACGCCGGAAGAGTTCCGGGAAGTCTTCCGGCCAAGTAGGTCATATAATAGCAGGAAAGAGGCGAAAGATTGGGAAGTGCAGGTAGAACCAGAGCTGTATAAAGCTCTGCTAAAGCAGAAGCGCTTAAACCTAACGTGGGGCTTATCCCCGATCAGAGATCGAGTCCCACTAACACGGTGCTACCGATGCGGGGTCTATGGGCATATCAGTGCGAAATGCGAAGTAAAAGACGATGTCTGTTATAGGTGCGGAGAAACCGGCCACGTGGCCAAGAATTGCGGCAACCAAGAAAGCTGTGCGCAATGTCCATACGCTGGCAGGCCTAGAAATCACAAGATGAACGGGGCAAACTGCGAGATAGTATGGCGAATGACCAGGAGGGCGATAGAAAGAACTTCCTATGGCAGATAGACGGGTAGATAGAAGAGGTAATAATAGGCGGAACCCAAGGGCGGTCAGGGCACTTAGAGATAGGCTATCGCTAGCACAGGTAAATTTAGACAGGGCGGCAAACGCGGAGAACCAATACGGATTCAGGAAAGGGCGTTCGACGATCGATGTAATAGAGGAGTGTAGAAGGGTCGTCGAAACGGCGGAGGAAAAGTATGTGCTAGGGATCTTCCTTGACGTCAGGGGGGCGTTCGATGCCTTATGGTGGCCGGACATTCTCCTGGCGCTAAGGGAGAGAGGGTGCGCGAGAAATCTCTATCGGTTGATCGCGGACTACCTTACAGATAGGAGAGCCGAGATTAGGGAAGGGGGAGATAGTATAGACAGGCTATGCGAAAGAGGGTGCCCGCAGGGCTCGATACTGGGACCGTTCTTCCGGAATTTAGTTTTTGATGGGAACCTCGGGGAAGGAAATAGGCCATGGTGTAGGAAAGTAGCATTCGCGGACGACGAAGTAATTCTAGTCAAGGGAGGGTCGAGGCAGCAGCTATAAGAGCGGGCTCGCGAAGTGCTTAGGGAAACCCTGGAGTCGTGCACTCAGCACAAACTCCAGTTATCAGGGGAAAAGTCCGTAGGCCTTATGCTGAAGGGCAAATTTGATAGGAACCGGCGCCCGAGACTAGAAGTGGGCAATGTCACAATTAGGGTCTCAGACGAGGTAAAGCACTTAGGCGTAACCTGGGGGGAAAACTTGAAAATTATGCCGCATATAAATTCAAAGGGTGGTAAGGCGCGCGCTATCGGAGAAAGCATACAGCGCGCAGTTAAGGCGAGATGGGGGCTAAACCACCAAACGGTTGCGATCCTAAATAGAGGGCTTCTTGAGCCAGCATTGCTCTATGCAGCGGAGGTCTGGTATGATAAGCTGAACGCATATAGCAAGGCAAAGCTGAACCGTCAGCAGAGGCCGATGTTAATAGCGTCCACAAAGGCGTACAGAACGACGTCACTAGACGCACTGGCAGTCATAGCAGGAAGCATCCCACTCACCTATAAGGCAGAGGAAAGGTGGATTAGGCGCCAAATACGAATGGGTAGGCAGATAGAATTTGGGAAATTTAGGTACGATGGTGGTCACGAGACCCAAAAGCAGGCCATAAAGGACGCGCGGCAAAACGCAGTGGAGAATTGGGAGCAGGCCTGGAATAGGTCAGAGAAGGGAAGGGTCACTCATGGCTTCTTCCCAAGCGTTAAGGAGCGGCTCCAGATGGATTGGGTGCAACTAAGGTACTGGGTTAGCCAGTTCCTTACGGGACACGGAGACTTTAGGGCGAATCTGCATAGGTTAGGGCTAGCGCAAAACGGCGAATGCGACTGCGGGGTGAAGACACGGGTCAACACCTACTGCTAGAATGCCCGCGTGCAGACGATAGTAGGCGCGAGTTCGAAGCGGAACTTCGACAAGGGGGTTTCGCATGGCCCCCGCGGCAGACGGACTTGGTGGACGCGGCGGTCTATCCACAGTTCAAAGCGTACGCGGAAAAGCTCCTGCAGGCGAGAGAGGAGCAGCGGAGAGAAGCGTGAAAACCGGGGAAAGGGCGGGCGCGCGGTCGCAGTGTGGTAGTGTACAGAAACCCGAGAAGAAAAGAAGATCCCACCCTGGACCCACTAGACGTTATGGCGGACAATGGCCTTGGAGGAAGACCACCCGGCTCATCGACTGGGATCATGGGAGGCCAGCAGTTGTGGGCGTTTGGGCAAGCAAACGCGGAAGCACAAGTCGCGGTACGGCCGAAAGGCTGAGCCGCGCAGAAGAGGCAGCACGCAAGTGGGCCGAGCACTATGTGCAGCGCGAAAGCCGCGGTACGGCCGAAAGGCTGAGCCGCGCAAGGTGATATGCTACGGCACGGCAGCAATGCTGGGCCGTCAGAGGAGCTACGTTGCGGCACGGCAGAAATGCTGGGCCCGACAAGGATATACGACGAGCCTCTCTCTCCGAACTTACCCTGGGGAGATGCTCATCGTGGAGCTACGCACTGTGTGCACGCGAGCAAGGGGAGAAGCGGGCTTACCGATGATGGCAAAGGGGCATCCCACGCTGAGTGAGGCAAAGGAAGCAATCCCACGCCGAGGTGAGTTTAGGAATCGGTCGATGAAGTGTGGTGTCCCGGGAGTTCTTCCTGGGCCTGTTACCGCAGATGAAATTCCTATTCCGAAGCAGACCGCACGGTCGTCAACCCTTAAAAACTTCTGGATTCTACCCTATCCCACAACTGCGAGCCGCGAGGCCTCCGCAACGGTGGGTAAGGATGTTTGAAGGATGAGTGCGGCGGTACGGCCGAAAGGCTGAGCCGCTGGCACAGAGATATGTGTGGTAGAGAGCTTGCTCTCGAACGGTGACCCGTCAAACGTTACATACACGGGTACTACGGGCGGTCAACACCGAGCCCCACGTATCGAGATACCCGGCACCTCGGTGTCGGGTACCGCGAGCGTGGTTGACCAGTGCGGAAGGACTCGTAGTGGCAGTTGGTACCCAACAGGCTGGGAAAGGGGCTCCCGTTTCGGCGGGGGCTAACGGGCGGCGACTCCATAAGTCGTCAGAGGTTGGATAGGCCTCGACCGGACCGGTGCCGGACCTGCGGCATCGGTAGCGTCCCGCGTGAGAGACCGAAAGGTACGGAAGGCGGGGGACGTTATGCTTAATTGCTAGGTACGTCTAGCTTCACAAATGTGTGTCTCTACCTACTGGACGTTATGCTTAATTGCTAGGTACGTCTAGCTTCACAAATGTGTGTCCCTACCTATTTAGTGCCAATCTTATGTGATCTTTACAACAGATGTATGAGAGACGGGGTTTTCCCAAATATATGGAAGCAAGCTGAAGTGGTGATCATAGAGAAAGGTAAAGGAAAGGACCCGATGGATCCGAAGTCGTACAGACCTATATGTCTACTGAGTGTCCTGGGAAAGGTCTTCGAGAGGCTGATATGTGACAGGTTGCTGGATCATAGAAGCCGAAGAGGCATGCACCAGGACCAATTCGGCTTTAGGGCTGGAAAGTCAACGGAAGACGCAATCAATAGGTTCGCCACAATCGTTGGTAGATCGCAAGCCAGGTATGTTCTAACGATATTCGTAGACATATCTGGTGCCTTCGACAACATGTGGTAGCCTGCACTATTTAAGGAACTTAGAAGACTAAAGATACCAGAGAGGTTGTACCAAATCATTAAAAGTTACTGTCAGGACAGATACGCCACTGTTACGTGTCCTAGCAGTACTATATCAAAACGAATCACTAAGGGCTGTCCGCAAGGATGAATCCTAGGTCCCACCTTCTGGGATATCATCATGGACACACTCTTAGTTGCAATGAACAATAGATGGGAAATCTTCTCGACGATCGCCTACGCGGATGACCTTGTGCTTATAGTAGAAAGTGACTCCAGAATTCAGTTAGGGCTCAGAGGAAATAACATTATTCAGGCACTAGATATCTGGTGTAAAGCAAATAAGCTACATATAGCTGTCTACAAAACCACAATGACATTAGTGAAAGGTAACCTACAAAGGGATCCCTCCATAAAGCTAAACAATCACCCAATCAGGAGAAATAAGATCAATCAGTACTTGGGCATACATATAGACGAGAAATTTCACTACAACGATCACGTGACCAGGCAATGTTCCAAAGCTAAGCTTATAATGCACAAGATAGCTAGCCTAGCGCAAAGGCAATATAAAATCCACTTACCATAGCACATATTTACCTGAACACGGTCATGGCTTCGATAATTGGCTATGGGGCAAGTGCATGCGCGCATCGGCTGAGGCTGCAAAGGCCAAAATAGCAAGTTAGAAGCGCCCAGAGAGGGGTTCTCGTGCGGCTGCTGGGTGCCTTCGGGACAACATCTCTGGAGTCGCTGGCGGTTGTGTCGGGAGTTCTTCCTCTGGACCTTGAGATACGTAAGAAAGGTGCAATGTACTGGCTTCGGAAACAACAAGAGGATAAAGTATATGATGTCCTGGGGACAAGAGCTACAACCAAGAGAGAAATAATACAAAACATTGAGCGAGAATGGCAAACTGAATGGGATAATTCCACAAAGGGCGCCAGAGTCCGAACACTCCTGCCAAACATCGTCGAGGCAAATCGGCTGAAGATGAACCCATATCAAGGGATGGTTCAGTTCCTTACGGGGCATGGACCATACCCAGCCTACCTACACAGAATGGGGTTACGAGACAGTGACATATGCGAGTGTGGGGAAGTCGGTACACCAGATCATGTGGTGTATCAGTGCCCCATATTCGATAACGTGCTGGGAGAAGAGAGAGAGGCGTTGAGGGGGAAACCAACAATGGATATCCTTAGGGATCCTGCGCTGGTGTTAACCCTCAATGCACTTACACAAAAAATATCTAAAGAATCCCAAAGACTTTACAACGAAAGGCAATGACAAAAAACATCCAAAATGAGAAGAAAATGAGCTGAGTTGCGGGGAATCGCCTGAATTCCAGTGCGCAAAGCGCTGATGACGGGCGGTGAACGGCAACAAATTCCAGTTCGTGGCTGATCCTGGGTGCCTATTGCAAAATAGTGCGGTTCTAGGATCGATGAGAAAAACCTATAAAGACAACCTACGATCACACGTCGGCATAGGAACGGACGCTAATGCGAAAGTTCATGTTGGCATGTGCATCAAATCATTACATTGTTTTATTTTATTGTATTTTTTATTTTGCATGTTTTATTTTTTATTAATTGTATTTAGGGGGTATATATGCATGTAGTTGGTTAGGGTAAATATCTAGGTTAAGTTACTTTGTAGCTGCATGTGCTGATTATGGTAGGTGCATGCAGATTATATAAAATGTATTAATATGATTATGTAATGTGTGTGTCCATGGATAAGCCGCCTCCCCGAGGCTAGGGACGGTAACCAAGTCTAGGTAACTGGTTCGGCCAGCAATAAAAACCTAGGTAGGGCCAAGGGCAAAAAACATCCCATGAACATACAACAATTAACGCAAAATAAGCATAAACCGGCCTGTTTTATCGTGTTAGGCAACAGGCTGTAACAGTTTGAAGATAAAAAAAACATCAATGTCCCTACCTACTCCCGTGAGGGGATACCTGTAACCCCCATCGGGCGCGTCCCCAGGTGGCGGATAGGGGGCCCAAACCGGCTTGACCGGAGGGTTGGAGGGCTTAAAACCTCCCGCGGACCAACAGGATTGCACAGAGAGGGACAACCTCGTTAAAAAGTTACTCAGGGGAGCTCACATTGTGAGTATGGGAGGTTACGGCTCCACGAGGCACCCCTGCAGCAGTGGAAGTCTGCTACTCGTTCCAGCGTGTGTTTAGGTAGTATCTTCGTGCTTAAAATATATAAGGCTCCCCTCGCTATGATGTGTGCTTAGTAGCGAGGTATCTAGCACTAAGGCGGTCCTACATCAAGCTGGGGGCATTGCATAGGACATGGGCACTCATGGGGGATAGATCCTACACTCAACCCCCCTACCTCCGAGGACTTAATCGATAGATTGACGAGGGGCCGGGGTGACCTGTAGCCAGCAGGGATCCCCGGGGTAACCCACTATGGTGTCACTGGTGGATTGTAGGATACCGTCTTCTCATCTCCCGCGCGTACCCGGCAGGTGGGCAAATATAGGGCGTTCGCATACACCGAACCTGTACATTTGAGGAAAAACACGATTATTAGGCATATATATTTTTGCGATGAGCGAAAAGGTAATAGTAATGACAAAAGATTCGACCTCCGGACTGGCATCCGGAGGCACAAGCGTCTCGAAAACCGATAAACTGAATAAGGGTACAAGAAAGCGGACGAAGCCGAAGAAGAACGGCAGCGGAAATAGTAGTGAGGGCGCCTCGCCGATGTCCCCAGCGGCGGAGAATAAAAAGGCGAAGGTAGCGACTAGGAAGGCGAAGAAACCGGCGAAAGTGGCCGAGTCCACCGAACCGGAGAGTAGTAGCGATGAGAGCACGGTCGAAATGTCGACCGAGGCTCAGACGGAATCATCCTCGGAGGAAAGCGTAAGGCGCGTAGGGGGCAATGCAAGCGCAAGAGAGGCAGAGGGAGCCCGGCCTGCCGTCCAGCCGACACGGGCCGGTGAGAGGACGAAGGTAAGGGGCGGAGAAGGGGAGAAAGAGGCGGCAAAGGCCACCGGGGCCGGGCCGAGGGCGTCGACGAGGCACGATAGGGCTTTTAGGTTGCAGACGGCAATAATAAAACGACTGCACGACCTCGGGGGTGCAGTGCCGCGAACGGAAACTGCGGAGATCCATGTAGCGCTAGCGCAGATGGCGAATCTCATCGCGGAGGCCGAACAGGAGAACGCGTACCTGAAAGGGGTTATCGAGGGAAAGAGAGTAGAAACGGGGGGAAGCCAGGCAGGAGTAAGGTCAGAGGTAGGCGCGGCGCAGACCAGGGCCAGGGGCGAAAATAGGGAACCGCCAAAGAAGCTGCGGAGCTACCGGGATGCTGTCAAACGGCAGCAAGCAAAGAGTAGGGAACGGCCCGTGGTCATCCTTACGCAGAAGGAAGAGGAGAAGCCCAAGGAGAGCAAGGAGCTCAAGCAGGCGGTCGTCGAGAAAGTCGATATAGGTAGAGAAGCGGTAGGAGTCAGGGGGATACGCCTCATGAAGAACTCGGGAGTCGCGATCGAAGTTAAGAGCGTTGAAGAGGCGGAAAAGCTCGCGAAGTCGGAACAGTGGACGACGGTAGGGCTGAAAGCGGCGAAGGAGGTTAGGACGAACCCGTATATAATTATACAAGGGACAGAGGAGCGTAGCGAAGGCGATCTCATAGGGGCTTTGTACCAAATGAACGAAGTATGTAGGGAAGGCAGGACGCTAGAGCAGTTCAAGGAGATATTTAAGCCGGTTAGGTCGTACGCGAGAAGGAATAGCCGCGACTGGGTCGTGCGCGTAACCCCAGAGCTTTATACGGCGCTCGTAAAGAGAGGACAAATAAACCTCACATGGGGGCAAAGTCGAGTTAGGGACCACATTCAGTTGGTCAGGTGTTTCAGGTGCGGGACATACGGACACATAAGCGCAAATTGTCATAGAAAGAGGGACATCTGCTATAGGTGCGGAGACGAGGGCCACAAGGGAAAGCAGTGCAAGCGCGAAGAGACGTGCGGCCAATGTAGGGAAGCGGGCAGAGAGAGTAGGCACAGGATGAACGGGGCAGAATGCCAAATAGTGTGGAATATGGTGCGCCGGGCGATAGAAAGGACCAATTATGGTAGGTAGGCCCTTAGAGATAGTACAGGCGGACGGGAGAAACGAAAGGCGGAACCAGGAACGGGACCAGGCAGCGGCACGCAAAATAAAGTTAGCGCAGATAAATTTAGGCAAGGGAAAGGTCGCAACCGCGGAACTTAAAGAAGTCGCAGTCAGGGAAGGAATAGATGTGTTGATGATTCAGGAACCGTACGTGCATGAACATCGCATTCGCGGATTCGGGTACGACGTGGCAACATACCACGCGCGGGTACGGCCATGGGCGGGGGGTCGTCGTCGTAAACCCTCACCTCACGGTAATGCACTTAGAATGGCTGGGAACGGCACACTGCACGGTGGTGTGGATAAAGGAAGTAGACCTCTATGTCATCTCCGCATACTTCCAATACCGAGACCAGAGCGGGCCGCATATCGAACAAATTCAACGAGTGTTGGGAGCACTAGACGGGAAAACGGTGCTAATTGCGGTTGACTCAAACGCGAGCAACGAGCGCTGGAGTGATAAGAGAAACAAACGATAGAGGGGAGGAAATGGAGGAATTCATAGAGGAGAGCCGACTCAGGGTAGAGAACGATCCGCGGCAGATAAGTACCTACCAAAAGGAGCAGCGACAGTCCTGGATCGATCTGAAGTTGACGAAGGGCCTGCAAGAGGGCCGGTTAACCAGATGGCAGGTGATAGACGGATGGGTTCAAAGCGACCACAGAGTGATTAGGTATGAGTACGGCACGGGCACAGCCACAGCCTCTAGGAACAACCACAGAACGCTACGCGATCCGTAGAGCGGACTGGGATAGGTTTAGGGAGGAGCTAGAAGCGGAATTAGGTGCGCTGGAAGAAGTTAGGATAGGTAATAGGGCAGAACTAGACGGAAGAGTAGGGCAAATCGCGGGCGCAATGAACAGGGCAGCGGACGCAGCAATTCCCAAGGTTAAGAGAACGGCGAAGAGAGTTCCTTGGTGGACCCCAGAGCTAACCCGGCTCAAAATTGAGGTAAACAGGGCGCGAAGAGCATACCAAAGGGAAGGCTTAGACGAACCCAGACGGAGGTTGAGGAGAGAATACCACGCGTGCAAAAACCGGTACACGTGGAAGATAAAGAGAGCTAAACGGGAAAGTTGGCAAACTTTTGTAGATCGGATAGGGAACGACGAACCGTTCGGGGCCGTATACAAATTGTTATGCGGGAAAGTAAGGCCACGGAAAATATGTGCGGCTATGCTCAGGGACGGAGTAGGCGCGATAGATTGGGCAGGATCGATGGAAGTACTTTTAGACCAAATGGTTCTAAAGGACGACGAGAGGGAGGACGAGGAATGGCACCGCGAAGTTAGGGCAAATGTTAGGCAGGAGCCGCCGGCGGCTGATACCGGGGAATTCAGTATGGAGGAAGCCGAGGCGATTATAGGCGGATTGTCAAGGGGCAAAGCGCCGGGGCCAGACAGGATAGTATACGAGATGGTTAGGGAGTCCTGGCCGATCATCGGCGAGACCTTGCTCCAGATATGGAACAAGTGCCTCGAGATAGGAGCATTTCCGACGGATTGGAAACGAGGCATACTAGTGCCCATACTGAAGGGGGTTGATAGGGATAGATCCAACCCGGCGTCATATCGACCTATCAGCCTTCTCTCGGTCTTGGGGAAGGTGTTAGAAAAGCTAATGCTGCGTAGGTTAGAAGAGAGCTTAGACAGGGCGGCGAACGGGGGAAATTAATACGGATTTAGGAAAGGGCGTTCGACGATAGACGCGATAGAGGAATGCAGGAGGGTCGTCGAAACGGCGAATGAAAAGTACGTGTTAGGAATCTTCCTCGACGTCAGGAGGGCGTTCGATGCCTTATGGTGGCCGGACGTCCTCCTGGCGCTGGGGGAGAGAGGATGCGCGGGGAATCTTTATAGGTTGATCGCGGATTACCTTTCAGATAGGAGAGCCGAAATTAGGGAAGGGAGCGATAGAATAGATAGGCAATGCGAAAGAGGGTGCCCGCAAGGGTCGATACTAGGTCCGTTTTTCTGGAACCTAGTGTTTGACGGAAACCTCGGGGAAGGTGATAGGCCGTGGTGTAGAAAGATAGCGTTCGCGGACGACGAAGTCATCCTAATTAAGGGAGGGTTGAGGCGGCAGCTAGAAGAAAGGGCTAGAGAGGTGCTCGGGGAAACCCTGGAGTGGTGCACGCGGCACAAACTTCAGCTGTCAGGCGAAAAGTCGGTAGGCCTTATGCTCAAGGGTAAATTTGATAGGAATAGGCGCCCGGAACTAGAGATAGGGAATGAGGCGATTAGAGTCTTAGATGAGGCGAGACATTTGGGAATAACTTGGGGGGAAAACCTAAAGATTATGCCCCACATCAGATCGACTGCCGGCAAAGCGAGAGCGATAGGCGAGCGGATAAAGCGAGCGGTTAAGGCGAGATGGGGATTAAACCATCGGACGGTGGAGATCCTCAATAGAGGTGTTCTCGAGCCAGCATTGCTCTACGGGGCCGAGGTCTGGTACGACAAGCTGAATGCGAATAGCAAGGCAAAGCTGGATCGCCAGCAGAGACCGATGCTGATTGCGTCCACAAAGGCGTACAAAACGACGTCACTAGATGCATTAGCGGTAGTATCAGGGAGCATCCCACTCACTTACAAGGCGAAGGAAAGGTGGGTTAGGCGGCAGATAAAGATGGGTAGGCAGGTGGACTTTGGGCGCTTCACGTACGATGGCGGTCGCGAAACCCGAAAGCAGGCCATAAAAGATGCACGGCAGAACGCTGTAGAGAAATGGGAGCAGGCCTGGAACAGGTCGGAAAAGGGAAGGACCACTCATGGTTTCTTCCCTAGCGTTGAGGAAAGGCTCCAGATGGATTGGCTGCAACTGAGTTACTGGGTCACCCAGTTCCTAACGGGGCACGGAGATTTCAGGGCGAACCTGCATAGGTTAGGGCTTGCGCAAAACGGCGAATGCGAGTGCGGGGGTGAAGACACGGGTCAACACCTACTGCTAGACTGCCCGCGTGCAGAAGACAGTAGGTGCGAGTTTGAAGCGGAACTTCGACAAGGAAGCTTCGCATGGCCTTCGCGGCAGACGGACTTGGTAGGCGCGGCGGTCTATCCGCGGTTTAAGGCGTATGCGGAGCGGCTTCTACAGGCAAGGGAGGAGCAGCGGCGAGAGGCGTGAGAGACCGGGAAAGGCTGGCGCGCGTCGAGGGTGGGTAGGGTACAGAAACCCGAGAAGAACAGAAGATCCCACCCTGGACCCACTAGTGTCATGGCGGATCGTGACCTTGGACGAGGTATCACCCGCTTCATCGAACTGGGATCATGGGAGGCCACCAGTTGTGGGCGTTTGAGGCTAGAAAACGCGGGCGCACAAGTCGCGGCACAGCCGAAAGGCTAGCCGCGCAGAAGAGGCAGCACGTTGTAGGCCGAGCACCGTGTGCAGTGCGAAAGTCGCGGCAAGGCAGAAATGCCCAGCCGCGCATGCGAGAAGCGGCGGTACGGCAGAAATGCTGAGCCGCCAGCTGTGACACGTTGCGGTACGGCCGAAAGGCTGAGCCGCGACAAGGCGATGCGACGAGCCTTTCTCCATGGTCTTGCCCGTGAGAGGGGCCCTAGCGGAGGCTAGCACAGTGTCATGCGCGAAGGGGGAGACGCGGGCTTACCGATGATGGCAAGGGGCATCCCACCCTGAGTGAGGCAAGGGGACAATCCCACGCCGAGGTGAGTTTAAGAATCTGTCGATGAAGTGTGGTGTCCCGGGAGTTCTTCCTGGGCCTGTTATCGGAGATGAAATTCCTATTCCGAAGCAGACCGCACGGTCGTCAACCCTTAAAGAAACTTCCGGAGGCTACCCTATCCCACAACTGCGAGTCGCAAGGCCTCCGAAACAGTGGGTAAAATATATCCGAAGGATGAGAAGTGCGGCGGTACGGCCGAGAGGCTGAGCCGCTGTCACAGCGATATGTGTGGTAGAGAGCTTGCTCTCGAACGGTGACCCTTCAAACGTTACATACACGGGTACTACGGGCGGTCAACACCAAGCCCCACGCATCGAGATACCCGGCACCTCGGTGTCGGGTACCGCGAGCGTGGTTGACCAGTGCGGAAGGACTCGTAGTGGCAATGGTACCCAATATTCTGGGAAAGGGGCTCCCGTTTCGGCGAGGGCTAACGGGCGGCGACCCCATAAGTCGTCAGAGGTTGGACAGGCCTCGACTGGAGCGGTGCCGGATCGAAAGGCACGGAAGGCGGGGGACGTTATGCTTAATTGCTAGGTACGTCTAGCTTCACTAATGTGTGTCCCTACCTACTGGACGATAAGCTTAATTTCTTGGTGCGTCTAGCTTCATAAATATGTGTCCCTACCTACTGCCCCTGGGAGCCAACTAGAGAGGTTTTCGGAAACCTCTCTAGTTGTAGGACACTGTCCTAAATCCCATACAGGTGATTCAAGGCGACTGCAAGTCTTCTAGCGATTCAGGAGTTCAAGGCAGTGTTGTGTGATTAGATATACGAACTATAAGTTATCAGTTACCAGTGCATGTTGGAAAGCTCCACCACTACATAGTCACTCCGCCTCCACGAGGACAGGGGTGTCAACGGTGAGCACTTCGGGTGCCCGGCGAAAGAAGGTAGACTCTAAAATACGTCGGTAGAGTCAGTGCGGATTTTGTTAATCTAATTCAGTAAAGACACTATCGCTGCAGCTGCACCGCAGGCGCTGTGTTGCTGTGGCAGGAAAGGGAGCCGCCCAAGGACCAGCCCCTCGATTCCAATGTGAGGGCTGTGACAGGAGCTATTCAAGAAAGGCCCTCCTCGTACAGCATCAGAAGAGATGTGAAGCCGCCCCTCGCACCATAGATGACTTCACTTGCCCATGGTGTCCTCGTGCTTTTCAGTCAAGGCCCGGTGTGAGACAGCACCAAAGAAAAGCGCATCCCATCGAATTCAACCGGGAATGTGAAGCTATCGCAGAGCAAGCGCCTACGGATACATTTTCGGCGCTAGAGATTGGGGACATGGTGCAAGAAGAGATCAACTATAGGGGCCGTAACATCATCCAGCACCTTGCCGCGATCATGGGCAAGAAAGAAACCAGCGTCAAGTACCAGAGGCGGAAGCCCGAGTACGTTCGCCTCCGTGAACGTCTCTCCTTGGAAGTGGAAGAGGCGCAGGCCGAACCAATCCCTGGTCCCAGTCGGCAGGAGGGCCGAAGGCTAAGGGCAAGAACTGTGGTTCCCACGCTCGCCAACGACGACGACAGTCCCGAGGAGGATCCATCGTCAACTGGATCCCCACAATTGTCTTCCGCCTCGTCCTCATCCTCCGACGACGACGTCTTCCTGGACGACGACCCAGAACCCTCCACTACACAACCTAAGGATCTCTACATCCCTCAACGGCAACTGGGAGCTGTCCCCGATGGTGGAGGCGAGGCTTACCGCCGCATTAGAGAAGAGTTTCGCTCATTCCTCCGCGAGCTTCTTTCTACGGAGGGAATTACTGCGGAGGAAGCCGATACGATCTTGTCGGTTCTGGATGAACTACCAATCCACAAGTCCAAAATCGATAACCTGCTCGCTACGTCATCGATAGTTGAGGCTGCCCCTAGAAGAGTGAGGGCTGAAAGGGCGAATCAGGGCAATTCCAACCAGCGGGAGAAGAAATATTGAGGGAAGGCTGCTGTGAGAGCAGGATAGTTTAAGCGGAACCAAGAGGAATTCCGAAGAGGCAAGAAGTTCCTGGTTGCCAGGGTTCTTGGTGAGGACGAGGGTGTGAATAACATCTTCCCATCCATCGACGAAGTTGAAGCCGAATATCGTTCCATTTTTGATGTGGAGCCCCTGCCTGACGATAAGCCCGTGAGAACGCCATCCGGGATATCTGAAGAAGGTGCATTGGTCTTCCGCCCAATAACCGAGGAAGAGGTGCGGGGTGCCCTCCAGGCTACGAAATCGCCGGCCGCTGGTCCTGATGGGCTGAATATTTTTCATATGAGGAAGATCCCGATTCTGCGGGTTATTATTATCCTTGACTGTATCTATTTCTCCAGCCATGTTCCACACCAGCTGAAGGCATGCAGGACGATCCTTATACCGAAGGCCAGTGATCGTCGAAGTATCAAGAATTGGCGGCCGATAACCATCGCCTCCATATGGTTGAGGATACTTAATAAGATCGTCGCTGCGCGTTTTGGGGTGCTCAAGATATTTCCACTTCAGACAGGATTTACGAAGCAGGACGCCTGTCTGGGTAACTCCTGCACCCTACTAAGCGTTATCAAGACGGCCAGGAAGAACATAAGACCGCATACCGTGATAACCTCGGACATATCTAAAGCCTTGGATTCGATCCGCCACGCCAGTGTGGTGAGATCCCTGAAGAGGGCCAAGGTGCATCCCTCGACCATCCAGTACATATCCCAATCATATGAGAACGCCCACACCACCATCCGCAGTGGAAAAGATACTACGGGTAGCATAAATATACGTAGAGGCACTAAGCAGGGGGACCCTCTGTCCCCCATGCTTTTCAACTTGGTGATGGACGAGCTACTCCAGGAGCTATACGAACTAGAAGCTGGCTTGGTGATCGGAGACGACGCGGATCAAAAGATAGCTGCTCTTGCCTACGCGGACGATTTGCTTTTGTTTGCCGAGTCGCCGGGGGAGGCCAACTGCTTACTCAAGAGGTGTGACCAGTTTTTTGAGGAGAGGGGCCTACGCATCAATGCTGAAAAATCCAAAGCACTGACAGTCCAGAGGGTGCCTAAGCAGAAGAAGCTCTATGTTGGATCTACCACTAGACACTATGTACGTGGTAGTCCTATCCGGCAAATCCAACCTGACGAGCATTTTAAGTATCTGGGGCTGCAGTATAGCTCACTAGGAGTTCACCGGGAGGAAATGGACAAATTCGCATCTGATATAAAGAAGCTCAGTAAGGCCGCCCTCAAACCCCTTGAGAAGGTGGAGTTGCTCAAGTCCTTCGTGGTCCCGAGGATCACATACAGACTGTCAGCCATCAACATATATAAAAAGACCCTGCTGAACATCGACAAGCAAATCCGATACCACGTGAAGCACATCTTAAGACTCCCTACATCAACCCCGAATGGCTTCCTCTACGCCACCTGCAGAGACGGAGGCTTTGGGATTCCCTGCCTGGCAGACACGATTCCGGCTACCATTCTGCGGAGGGCGCAGGCCATTGATATGAACCCGAATACGATTGCAGCTAAAGCCCTAGCTTCAGCATGGTCTCTACACCAGCTTACAAGGCTGGCGGGGATCGCCCAACATGGCTACACTCACAACGCCGTCAGAAGCCACTGGAGAGAGGAGCTACAGAGTTCATGGAGTGACAACGGCCTGAACCAGGGCCGGGGTTCGTCGGAGAGCAGCAGCTGGATCCACCGTTCCCCCCGCTATTGGTCCACCAAAGACCAAATCCGAGCCATGCAACTCCGGGCTAATCTTCTCCCAACTAGAAGCACCCAGTACAATCACGGGCCAGACTCCAAGTGCAGAGCCGGATGCGAGCAGCGAGAATCGCTATGCCACGTACTGCAGCGATTCCCGGTGAAGCACTGGAAGAGGTGCCAACGGCACAATTATATTTCCGAGTTGGTGGCCAAGGCGGGGGAGAGCAGAGGATGGCAGGCGCTCCGCGAGCCCAACATCTGGGTAGAAGGAGCTCGAAAGAAGCCCGATTTGGTTTTCGTTAAGGAGGATTGCCTGATAGTGTCGGATCTTCAGGTGTCCTGGGAGGGTCCTCGTCCACTTGCCGCGGCTTACTCCTCAAAAGAAGAGATCTACGGAGGCCCTGCGTTCCTGAACGAGCTTAGGAAGAAATGGCCGGGGAAGACTATCAGAGTTCTTCCGATCATCGTAAGGGCACGAGGCACGTGGCACCAGCGCAACAACCTACTGCTAGACCGGATGGGCGTCTCAAGAACGCTGATCCGAAATATAGTGAGGAGCACCATTATCGGTGGTATTCAGCTCCACGCTGATTTTTCAAGACTTGTGTGGCGTAGGCGCTGAAGGTGCGTTGTTGTTGGTGCGTTTCACTGTGTGGTGCCGGTTAGTTATGGTGCAGAGGGCAGTTTAGTGGAGTGCGGCGCATATTGGCAACCTGACGTGCGATATTGTATGCTGGTTAGGTTAGCTTGTATTATATGATAGCGTCGTGTAATTTTATACTGTTAACGGTTGTAATTCTTTTAATCTGTTGTCTTTTTGTCCTTTTGGCAATGCCAGACACAGGCAGTTATTATTTTGCTGCGTATTGTCATGAGGAACCTCAATAGTCCTAGACGCCTTATCACTATAGGTCTTGAGGCCATCACACAACTATATTTACTTGTGCGCTCGCGTATACTATGTGCGGCCAATCTGGCTTATATCCTGTTAGTTGTCTATGCTTGGTAACTGTTTTTATCATTATGTTTTGCATCTTGCTGTTTGCTTGCTGGCTTGAGTCTGTTGTGTTGTATGCTAGTGTAGGGTAATTTTAACTCACGATAGTTATAATCTCTCTAATCTGTTGTCCTTTGTACTTTTGTTATGCTGGACACAGGCAGGCATCTTTCTGCGTTTTGTCATCATGAGCCTCATTAGTTCAAGTGCCATGCTATATGTCTTGAGGCCATCACATTACTATAATTACCTATGTGCTTGCGTATACCATGTGCGGCTTGTGCAGCTTGTATACGGTTGATTGTAGACGCTTGGTAACCTCTGAATGTTTTATCGAGCATGTATCACATTTTATTACCTGTATGATATATATTTTGCTAGTTTAGGTTGGCTGTATATTCTATGTGTGGCCTATCTGGCTTGTTAGATGTATAATTGTTTAGTCTAGATGTGGCTTGTAAGTTTTAGATGTCTTTTATTATAATAACATGTATTTAGATCTAGGTTTAGATATAGATTATTTTTAAGGTGTTCTTTTTGAGCTGCCCTATTGCACTTTGTACTTTTTAAACTTACGTACTTTTTGCGCTTTTGTACTATTGTAAGCGGACGGCCCGCTAATGCCGTAATTTCATTGTATGTATGAATAAACCAATAGCCAAATACCTCGTCATCTAATTAGTGACGCGCATGAATGGATTAACGAGACTCCCACTGTCCCTACTGGACGATATGCTTAATTGCTTGGTGCGTCTAGCTTCACAAATATGTGTCCCTACCTACTGCCCCTGGGAGCCAACTAGAGAGTTTTTCGGAAACCTCTCTCTAGTTGTAGGACACTGTCCTAAATCCCATACAGGTGATTCAAGGCGACTGCAAGTCTTAAAGCAATTCAGGAGTTCAAGGCAGTGTTGTGTGATTAGATATACGAACTATAAGTTATCAGTTACCAGTGCATGTTGGGAAGCTCCACCACTACATAGTCACTCCGCCTCCACGAGGTCAGGGGTGTCAACGGTGAGCACTTCGGGTGCCCGGCGAAAGGAGGTAGACTCTAAAATACGTGGGTAGAGTCAGTGCGGATTTTGTTAATCTAATTCAGTAAAGACACTATAAATAGTGCTAGATTGCTGGGTGACAGTGAAAGTGACGAGAGGCGAGATGGCGGACATGGAGACGCCGAAGGACCGCAAGCGTAAGACGCGGCGGAACCAGGACAGCGACGAGTCGCCAGAGGTCGTAGAGCAGCGGAAAAAGACGGTAAGGGCAGAGGGCAGGAGAAAGAAGGAGAGGATCGTGAGCCCTGTACCAGAAAGCAGCAGTACGGAGGAGGAGACCGTGACTGGGGGTCGGGGCGTGGGTGCAAGCACTAGCGAACGCACTACGCCTCCATCGTCGGAGGCGGAATCCGACTCCGACACGGAAATAGAGACGGACGAAGTGGATGAAATGGATGAAGCGGATGATGTGGTAGAACAGCTGGTGCAGCAGGAAGCCCAGAAAGTCGGCCAAGCGGAACGGGCGGAAAGAGAGGCGGCGACATTAGTTGTAGCGGGTGAGGTAAAGACGGCGAAGGCCACTAGGGCCAAGCCGGTAGCGGAGAGAGCGACGGTCATTAGGGCCAAGCCGACGCAGGCAAGTAGGGCGGAGCGGGTGACTAAGCTGCGCAACGAAATTCTTGGAGAGATAGGAGCGAGCGCGGCATCCAAAAGCGTCCTCAGGAAGGTCGCAGAGCTACTAGGGGGTTTAGAGGACGTAGTCACCGAGTCCGAAAAAGAGAATAGTCGCTTGGAGGGGATCCTGCAAGGTAGGCGCGAAAGATCAGGCGTGGGACGTGCAGGCTGGACCCAACAGCGGGGGGAACAAGCAGAGGCGCCGAGACCAACGTTGCTACCGCAACAGCGGCCTCAACTTAGTTACTGCGCAGCAGTTAAAAGACAGCAGGCCAAGAGTAGGGAGCGACCGGTTGTAATAGTTAGGCAGGTTGATGAAAAGGGTGAGCTTACGAGCAGCCCACTAAAGAAAAAGGTGATTGCGGGCATTAATATCAGAGAGGAGGTACAGGTTAGGGATCTGCGCCTATTGAAAAACGGTGGTGTAGCCAGAGGTACAGAACGTAGCAGAGACGGACAAGCTCGCGAAGTCCGAACAATGGCAGACGATAGGCGCGAAGGCAAAGAGGGAGACAAGGATTCGACCAACGGTTATAATCCTTGGGGCGGAAGAGCGAGATGAGGAAGAGTTCATAAAGGCGGCCTACAAAATGAATCACATTTGTAGGGATGTTAGGACGCTGGAAGAGTTTCGGGACGTCTTCCGGCCAAGTAGGTCGTTCAACAGTAGGAAAGAGGCAAAGGACTGGCAGGTACAAGTAGAACCAGAGTTGTATAGGGCTCTGTGCGCAATGTAGATATGCTGGCAGACCGAGCAACCATAAGATGAACGGGGCAAACTGCGAGATAGTATGGCGAATGACTAGGAGGGCGATAGAAAGAACTTCCTATGGCAGATAAACGAGTAGATAGAAGAGGTATTAATAGGCGGAACCCAAAAGCGGACAGGCTACTTAGAGATAGGCTATCGCTAGCACAGGTTAATTTAGGTAGGGGGCAGGTCGCAACCGATGAATTAAGAGAAGTTGCAGTTAGGGAAAGGATAGATGTCCTGCTGGTGCAAGAACCATATGTTCAAAGAAGGGAAATCTGCGGGTTTGACAGACAAGCGGCAGTACACCAAATTGGAGGGCACCCATGGGCAGGGGTCGTCGTTATAAACCCCCACCTTACGGCACTGCATCTAGAGTGGCTCGGAACGGAACACTGCGTGGTATCGTGGATTAAAGACGTGGACCTCTACGTCGTATCCGCATACTTCCGTCACCGAGATCCGATCGGCCCGCACATTGAACACATTCGGCGAGTGTTAGGGGCATTAGAAGGCAAGGCGGTCTTAATTGCGGTAGTATCCAACGCGAGAAATGAGAGGTGGGGCGACAGGGAAACTAGCGACAAGGGGGAAACTATGGAAGAGTTCATAGAGGAGATCCGGCTCAGGGTGGAGAACGATCCACGACAGATGAGTACCTTCCAGAGAGGGGAAGATCAGTCGTGGATTGATCTGACCCTGACGAAGGGCCTGCAAGAGGGCCGGTTAGCTGGATGGGAGGTAATGGACGGCTGGGTTCAAAGCGACCATAGAGTAGTTAGGTACGAGTACGCCACGGGTAGAATAGCACAGGCGGAAACGGCTACAGCACGCTATGCACTGCGCAGAGCGGACTGGGAAAGGTTTCGGGGAGTGATAGTAGCGGAAATAGGTGCGCTAAATGCAGCTGGATAGGCGACAGAGCAGAGCTAGACGCTAGGGTAGGGCAAATTGCAGGCGCAGTAACTAGAGCGGCCGATGTAGCAATACCGAAAGTCAAAAGGAGAATGAAGAGGGTCCGGACGCCAGAGCTGACCCGGCTCAAAATAGCAGTCAATCGCGCGCGTAGGGCCTACCAGAGGGAAGGTTTAGATGAGCCCAGACAAAGACTGAGGAGAGAGTACCACGTGTGCAGGAACGAGTACACGTGGAAAATAAAGAGGGCGAAGCGGGAGAGCTGGCAAACTTTCGTAACGGAGATCGGCAATAACGAACCATTCGGGGTTGTCTACAAGTTGCTATGCGGCAAAGTAAGACCGCGGGAGATTTGTACGGCTATGCAAAGAAATGGGATAGGCGCGACGGATTGGGCAGGTTCAATGAACGTACTCCTAGACACGATGGTCTTGAAGGACGACGAAAGGGAAGATGAGAGATGGCACCGGGAAGTTAGGGATACTGTCAGGCTAGAGCCGCCGGCGGCTGACGTAGGAGAGTTCAGTATGGAAGAAGCCGAGGAAATCATAGGCGGATTGCCGAGAGCTTTGCCCGGCCCAGACGGAATATTATATGAGATGGTTAGGGAGTCCTGGCCGATCATCGGAGAGGCCTTTCTCCAGATATGGAACAAGTGCCTCGAGATGGGTGCATTCCCGACGGAATGGAAGCGCGGGGTATTAGTGCCCATACTGAAAGGAGCAAATAGGGACAAGGCAAACCCGGCGTCATATCGACCCATCAGTCTTCTCTCGGTCTTGGGGAAAGTGCTAGAGAAATTGATGCTACGTAGGTTAGAGGATAACTTAGACAGGGCGGCAAACGCGGGGAACCAGTACGGATTCAGGAAAGGGCGTTCGACGATCGATGCAATAGAGGAATGTAAAAGGGTCGTCGAAACGGCGGAGAAGTATGTGCTAGGGATCTTCCTTGACGTCAGGGGGGCGTTAGATGCCTTATGGTGGCCGGACATTCTCCTGGCGCTGGGGGAGAGAGGGTGCGCGAGAAATCTCTACCGGTTGATCGCGGACTACCTAACAGATAGGAGAGCCGAGATTAAGGAAGGGGGAGACAGTATAGACAGGCTATGCGATAGAGGGTGTCCACAAGGCTCGATACTGGGTCCGTTCTTCTGGAACTTAGTTTTTGATAGGATCCTCGGGGAAGGAAATAGGCCATGGTGTAGAAAGGTAGCATTCGCGGACGATGAAGTAATTCTAATCAAGGGAGGGTCGAGGCAGCAGCTATAAGAGCGGGCTCGCGAAGTGCTTAGGGAAACCCTGGAGTCGTGCACTCAGCACAAACTCCAGTTATCAGGGAAAAAGTCCGTAGGCCTTATGCTGAAGGGCAAATTTGATAGGAACCGGCGCCCGAGGTTAGAGATGGGCGACGATACAATTAGGGTTTTCGATGAGGTAAAGCACTTAGGCGTAACCTGGGGAGAAAACTTGAAAATTATGCCGCATATAAATTCAAAGGCTGGCAAGGCGCGCGCTATAGAAGAAAACAAAGCGCGCAGTTAAGGCGAGATGGGGGCTAAATCACCGAACGATTGCGATCCTCAATAGAGGGGTTCTTGAGCCAGCATTGCTCTATGCAGCGGAGGTCTGGTATGATAAGCTGAACGCATATAGCAAGGCAAAGCTGAACCGTCAGCAGAGGCCGATGTTAATAGCGTCCACAAAGGCGTACAGAACGACGTCACTAGACGCACTGGCAGTTGTAGCAGGAAGCATCCCACTCGCCTATAAGGCAGAGGAAAGGTGGATCAGGCGCCAAATAAAAATGGGTAAGCAGGTAGAATTCGGACGCTATAGGTACGATGGAGGTCACGGGACCCGAAAGCAGGCCATAAAAGACGCGCGGCAAAATGCAGTGGAGAATTGGGAGCAGGCCTGGAATAGGTCGGAGAAGGGAAGGATCACTCATGGATTCTTCCCAAGCGTTGAGGAGCGGCTCCAGATGGATTGGGTGCAACCAAGTTACTGGGTTAGCCAGTTCCTTACGGGACACGGAGACTTTAAGGCGAATCTGCATAGGTTAGGGCTAGCGCAAAACGGCGAATGCGAATGCGGGGGTGAAGACACGGGTCAACACCTACTGCTAGACTGCCCGCGTGCAGACGATAGTAGGCGCGAGTTCGAAGCGGAACTTCGGCAAGGGGGCTTCGCATGGCCCCCGCGGCAGAGGGACTTGGTGGACGCGGCGGTCTATCCACAGTTCAAAGCGTACGCGGAAAAGCTCCTGCAGGCGAGAGAGGAGCAGCGGAGAGAAGCGTGAAAACCGGGGAAAGGGCGGGCGCGCGGTCGCAGGGTGGTAGGGCACAGAAACCCGAGAAGAAAAGAAGATCCCACCCTGGACCCACTAGACGTTATGGCGGATCGTGACCTTGGATGAGGTATAACCCAGCTCATCGACTGGGATTATGGGAGGCCAGCAGTTGTGGGCATTTGGGCAAGAAAACGCGGGCGCACAAGTCGCGGTACGGCCGAAAGGCTGAGCCGCGCAGAAGAGGCAGCACGCAAGTGGGCCGAGCACTATGTGCAGCGCGAAAGCCGCGGTACGGCCGAAAGGCTGAGCCGCGCAAGGTGATACGCTACGGCACGGCAGCAATGCTAGGCCGTCAGCGGAGCTACGTTGCGGCACGGCAGAAATGCTGGGTTCAACAAGGATATGCGACGAGCCTCTCTCTCCAGACTTGCCCTGGGGAGACGCTCATCGTGGAGATACGCACTGTGTGCACGTGAGCCAGGGGAGACGCGGGCTCACCGATGATGGCAAAGGGGCATCCCACGCTGAGTGAGGCAAGGGGGGCAATCCCACGCCGAGGTGAGTTTAGGAATCTGTCGATGAAGTGTGGTGTCCCGGGAGTTCTTACTGGGCCTGTTATCGGAGATGAAATTCCTATTCCGAAGCAGACCGCACGGTCGTCAACCCTTAAAGAAACTTCCGGAGGCTACCCTATACCACAACTGCGAGCCGCGAGGTCTCCGCAACGGTGGGCGATGGATGTTCAAAGGATGAGTGCGGCGGTACGGCCGAAAGGCTGATATGTGTGGTAGACAGCTTGCTCTCGAACGGTGACCCGTCAAACGTTTACACGGGTACTACGGGCGGTCAACACCAAGCCCCACGCATCGAGATACCCGGCACCTCGGTGTCGAGTACCGCGAGCGTGGTTGACCAGTGCGGAAGGACTCTTAGTGGCAATGGTACCCAACATGCTGGGAAAGGGGCTTCCGTTTCGGCGGGGGCTAACGGGTGTCGACCCCACAAGTCGACAGAGGTTGGATAGGCCTCGACTGGAGCGGTGTGACCGAAAGGTACGGAAGGCGGGGGACGATATGCTTAATTGCTTGGTGCGTCTAGCTTCACAAATGTGTGTGTCCCTACCTACTCCCGTGAGGGGATACCTGTAACCCCCATCGGGCGCGTCCCCAGGTGGCGGATAGGGGGACCCAGACCGGCTTGACCGGAGGGTTGGAGGGCTTAAAACCTCCCGCGGACCAACAGGATTGCACAGAGGGGCACAACCTCGTTAAAAAGTTACTCAGGGGAGCTCACATTGTGAGTATGGGAGGTTGTGGCTCCACGAGGCACCCCTGCAGCAGTGGAAGTCTGCTACTCGTTCCAGCGTGTTTTAAGCTAGTATCTTCGTGCTTTAAATATTAAAGGCTCTTCTCGCTATGATGTGTGCTAAGTAGCGAGGTACCTAGCACTAAGGCGGTCCTGCATCAAGCTGGGGGCATTGCATAGGACATGGGCACTCATGGGGGACAGATCCTACACTCAACCCTCCTACCTCCGAGGACTCAACCGATAGATTGACGAGGGGCCGGGGTGACCTGTAGCCAGCAGGGATCCCCAGGGTAACCCACTATGGTGTCACTGGTGGATTGTAGGATACCGTCTTCTCATCTCCCGCGCGTACCCGGCAGGTGGGCAAATATAGGGCGTTCGCATACACCGAACCTGTGAATTTGAGGATAAACACGATATTAGGCATATATATATTTTTGCGATGAGCGAAAAAGTAATAGAAATGACAAAATATTCGACTTCCGGACTGGCATCCGGAGGCACAAGCGCCTCGAAAACCGATAACAAACTAAATATGGGTACAAAAAAACGGACGAAGCCGGGGAAGGACGGCAGCGGAAATAGTAGTGAGGGCGCCTCGCCGACGTCCCCAGCGGCGGAGAATAAGAAGGCGAAGGTAGCGAATAGAAAGGCGAAGAAACCGACGAAAGTGGCCGAGTCCACTGTACCGGAGAGCATCCACCGAAGGTGAAGATGATGCCAACGCCATTGCCGCAAGTCAAGGCCTTCAAGACTTCAATAGAAGAAGACGGCAGATGAGGGATCCCCGAAGAAGCTCGATTGGGACTAGCCTCCGCGGTGCCATTCGTGATCTGATGGAAAATATCCGAGAAGCTGGCACTCAGGAATTTAACATCCAGGCCCTTGTGGCTGTTGCAGAGGCAGCGCTGCGAGAAGAACCAATCGAGCAAGTCATTAATAACTGGATGCAGAATACACTCCCTACACCGGCTGTCGTCATCTGTAATCAGCAACGCGAGGTCTACAGCCCATGGTTTACAACAGACGATCACCAGGGTTCAAGAAGCGGCTGCCAGCATGGGCCTTACTATTTCTGACCAGAAGAGTTCCACCTTTTCCTTATTGCCAGCAG
The DNA here is from genome assembly GCA_940337035.1 of Agriotes lineatus. Classification (NCBI taxonomy): domain Eukaryota; kingdom Metazoa; phylum Arthropoda; class Insecta; order Coleoptera; family Elateridae; genus Agriotes; species Agriotes lineatus. The sequence goes on along the minus strand of CALNHX010000047.1, from coordinate 22,991 downwards.
GAAAAATCGAGAAAGTAAAGGTCCTAACAAGAAGCCAATTTAGGCTAGCCTGTGGACCACTCCCTGCGATGCAAGTTTTGGAGAGGTGGAAATATCTGGGCCTGGAGTTCGGTGTTGCTGGAATATCGCTGGTCGAAGCAGAGCAGGGGCATATCCTGGACAATATCACCAGGGCACCGCTTAAGCCCCATCAGCGCCTTGAGATCCTACGAACCTTTCTAATTATATCATGCTCTAGTCCTGGGGAGAGTATCATTAGGAAGGTTGAAGGCGCTCGACCGGCAGACCAGGCATGCTGTTAGAAAATGGTTGTGATTTCCCAAAGATGTACCGAAGACCTACTTTAACACGGTGGTGAAAGATGGAGGGCTAGGCATCCCCTTTCTAGTGACTCTGATCTCATCCATGACGATAACACGCCAAAACAAATCTAAAGAGTCAAATCTCCCGGCGACCATTGCAGCACTTACCACCCCGCGGCTCACGAGGAAGCTGCGGTGGGCGAAACAAGTGTTACGAAAGCTGGGAATGGATCCGGAGAGACTCACTGTTGAGGCGAGGAAAAAGCACTGGGCAGGTGGTATGTACACTTCAATTGATGGCCGCGAGCTGAGGGAGTCAAATTCAAGCTTCCTCTCCACATCGTGGATAGTTCTACGATCAAGCGGCATCCCTGGAAGGGATTATGTGCAGTACCACCATGTACATATTAACTCTCTCCCAACACGTATTAGAACGTCAAGAGGTATGCGCAGCCAGAATCGGCAAACATTACGCCGAGCTGGATGCGGCGCTACTGAAAAGCAGCACACGTTATCTAGTGTTGCTAGAGGACACATGGGGGGAGAGTAAGAAGACAAAATGCCCTTTGCGCAACCACAGCGTCAGGACTAAGACAAGCTGGATGGGAGGACTAAAGAGCCACGAATCAATACTGCTGCTGGAGTGCGGAAGCCAGACATCGTTGCCAAGGAGAGAGCGATTATCATCGATGCACAGGTGGTGTCGGCTACAACTCCTCTTACGGTCTCACACACACGTAACAGGAACTACTATGCCGACGACCGCGAAGTAGTAGCCGCTGTGGCAGAGCGACTACAAGTCCAACCCGAGGATGTTGCGAGCACCACCTGCACCATCTCTTGGCGTGGGGTGTGGTGTCCGATCTCCCACCAGACTTTAAGAAACTTGGGCCTCCCAGAGGGCCTGCTTGCTGGGATGGCTACTAGAGTGCTGCAAGGCAGCCATACAAACTGGGTCACATGGAACCAAATGACGGGCAGACGAGGCGCCCGTCAGGTGGAGGAGCGAGCCGGAGTGGGCTAGATAAGTGGTCTTTGCGGTGAACGGGGGGGTTCGCAGGCATGTGTTTTCGTCATATTTGTGTGTGCGGTGCGGTTCGGTGCCGGGCACTTTGTTATATTACAGGACTCATGTATGTGTATCACATGTATTTGTTAGGTATATTGTATGTCATCTATATGTTAGGTAACATATGTATGTATATATATATATCATGTATGTGTTAAGTGTGTCGTATGTCATGTATGTGTTAGATATACAGTGTGTCTACTTAAGTTGGAATCATATGGAAAAAAAATTATTATTGGTTTTAGAAAAAAAAGGTATTCTTCATAAAAAGTTCTGCATGGTCCGAAACTTAAAATTCAACCGTTAGATATAAATTTTTTCAAACCGTATATGAGGTTTGTCAAAAAATATGAATTTTCCTCAAGAGTAAAGTACGTTTATTTTTGACAAAATCAAAAATTTTCAACGACAAAAGTTGATTAGAATTGAAAATTACATTCAAATATGCAATTAGACCGATCTATCTGAAAAATCAGATTTTCTTATTTTTTTACACATCGATTCTAAATATTTGAAAACGTTATAAATTACGTTTAGTTTTGAAAAATTTCTCTTATCTACTATAAACATGAAAATTTTCGATTTTGTCAAAAATAAACGTAATTTACTCTTGAACAAAATTCATATTTTTTGACAAACCTCGTATACGGCTTGAAAAAATTGATATCTGACGGTTGAATTTTAAGTTTTGGACCATGCAGAACTTTTTATCAAGAATACCTTTCTGTCATAAAACCAATAATAAAAAAAAATTCCATATGATTGCAACTTAAGTAGACACACTGTATAAGGTATATAATGCTTGGGCTTGTAGTAGAATTGAGGTGCTAGGAGCCTGACTAAACCATATTATGTCCATGTGTATGTATTTGTTAATCTGCCAATATATGAATACTTAGCCAAATGAGCATCATCAGTGGAGACTGCAATACCGGCGAGTGGCGTCTCAGATAATTTTTCGCCCCATCTCTTAATTGGAAGGATAAGTTGTTACAATCCCCCAATTCTAACTCCCTGAGTATCAGGGGGACAGAAGGCATACGAAGTTGTGATTTGCGACGATATGAACTTCTCTCTGAATGTGAATTGTTAACATCAATGCGCGCTCGTCGGTCGCTTCTTCTGCCTGTACCAACTTCTGCTTATCTGTTACTCACCACTCCATTTCCGGCCAGCCTAATTCACCCTAAAACTGGGATTTCGTCTGCGGAGTTGCTTCCCGGGACATTAGGAGAGCAGAAGGCGCAGCAAGTCTGCGTAAATTGCGAAAGGAGCACCATTTCAATTATTCAATTTCTTCAGAGCGCTCTGTGGCGGCTTCATTAACCGCCACAAGCGCCTACTACCCTAGTAGACACTACTCCATATCGGGCCACCCCATTTCATCCCAAAAATCACGACTTCGTCGGTCGAGTGGCATCCCCGGGTATTAGGAGCGCAGAAGGCGCGGCAAGTGGGCATAAATCACAAAAGAAACCCAATTTTGAAATTCTCCAACTTTGTCGATTTAGGCGCGCACTCCGGCAGCTTCAACAGCCTCTTCGCACTCCTGATTTCCTATTACAGACTATTACATTTCTGGCAAATTATTTTAAGTCCAGCCATTTCAATTGTGAGTGAAATCTGGCTTCCAAGACTGTTTTAAGTCCTAAGCTCACAATCCCCGTGCAGACACCTCACCGCCGGCCTGCACTAAGAGTTTCGTTGTACTCCAACTGGAGAAGTAGGGGCCAGCTTGCATATCAATAAATAATGCATCTCTAGTATTTTTACTTCCGCAATGGCGGCTAGACTCCCCCAAAGAGTGCGAGTGCGCACTGTTCCAGTACCTGTCGGCGAGGAATTTCCATGCCCTTGTGGGAAAACGTATCGGCGCCCAAGAACCGGCCCCACGATTCCAATGCGAGGGGTGTAACCGAAGTTATACCAACGACTTCACCTGTCCATGCTGCCCACACGCGTTCCAGTCAAGACCGTGTGTCAGACAACATAAAAAAGCCCACCCGGTCGAATTCAATCGCGAGTGCGAGATCATCGCCCAGGAAGCGCCGACTGACACCTTCTCCGCTCTTGAGATCAGCGATATGGTTCAGGAAGAGGTCAATTATAAAGGAAGAAACATCATACAACACCTTGTCGCGACGATGGGAAAGAAGGAATCGAGTACTAAATATCAAAGGCGGAAGCCCGACTACATTCGCCTTCGCGAGCGGTTCTCCCAAGACATAGAAGAGGCTCAGGCTCCCGGTTTCGGGACCCAGCCAACGGTTGAGAGCAAGAACGAAGGCACCCACTTTCACGAACGACGATGATAGTAGTTCATCCTCGACGTCACCATCCAACCCATCGTCCTCTACCTTAGCCGATGACGATGTTTTTCTGGACGAAACGTCAGAGCCCCCCATTCCGCAGCCCGTCAACATCCACCTCCCTCAGAGACAACTGGAAGCTATCCCCGATGAAGGAGGTGAAGCATACCGCCGTATGAATGAAGAGTTTCGCTCCTTCCTCCGCGACCTTCTAACAACAGAGGGCATTAAAGCGGAGGAAGCTGACACCATCTCGTCTGTTCTGGATGATGTACCTGACCACAAAGCCAGAATCGACAACTTACTCGCTTCATCTGCCAAACAAACTGAAGGATCTTGAATTCACTCAGAAACACATCGTGTCGAAAATTGGAAGCTAAATTTTACCATATGATAGTTGCCAATGAGCAGCGCCTCAATGAATTAGAAGCTGCAGCGGAGGATGCTAGTAATAAGTACGATGACTTCAACAAAAAATATGAAGATCTGCAAAAGGAAATCGATAAACTGATCGAAAATAATGAGCTAATATCCCCTACGGATGCTAAGGTTTGCGCCAAACGTAATCGATTCGATAAGTTTTCCAGGCAGAACAATGTTGAAATACATAATGTCACAGAGCGGAAAGGTGAGAATCTGTTACAAATTTTGTCAGCCATCGGCCTAGCCCTTCATTGCGAAGTAAACCAGCGAGACGTTGTCCACGTACATCGAGTTAACCACAACGATACCACGGATTCCAGACCAAAAAAATCATTGCCAAGCTTACTTCCCGCATGTTGAGGGACGATTTGATCAAAACAGCCCGTAAGGCGAAGAATAACCTCACCACGGAAACTCTTCAAATTGCTGGTATCAGCAGGCGCGTGTACGTGAACGAGTATATGCCACTGGAACAAACGCTATTGTACAGGAGTGCCCGTCGCCGCTGTCAGGAAAATAAATACAAGTTCGTTTGAGTGAAACATGGCTCTATTCTCGTGGGTAAAGGGCCCGACTCTGAAATATATAATATTGACGCCGAATGTGACTTGGAAAAAATAATCTGACTGAACTATCTCATGTACAATGTAAGTTATGTTACGATATCTTGTTTAATCATCCACTCAATGTTTTTTCATGTTTTTATAGCTAGCTATGCCTCACGCAGTTCCATAAATAAGCTGTATAAACAATTCATCGACCTTTCTTTGATTGTTCCACGCCAGCGCCTGCCTTATCGCTTATCTACCTTGTTCAGGTTTTTTTTTTTTAAATTTATTATATTAGTCAGATCAGCACACTGGATGCTATACATAACTGTTTTTACATATAATAACATAACATTACATTCGCAAGTTTGAGGTCACCCTAAAGGGCCCCCTGTCACTAATTTATTTAATTAATAGAATGCTACGCGTTGGGAAAGAATACGTCTTCGGTTAGCTTCCTTTTCAATCGGGTGTGGATATTTCTTGTTCCCAATGAATAGTGGCTGGCTGCTGGGCAAGTTTGGATTTTTTCGAAAAAATTTAGGGTGGTTGAGCTGATGAAGTTTTCGATATAAGGCACGCCGAGTTCATCGTGTATGTGTTTGTTTCTGACAAACCATGGGGCGTTAATAGCAATTCTGAGGACTTTATTCTGAAAGTTCTGCAGTTTCTTCAAGTTAGTTTTTGAAGTTGAGCCCCAAATTTGACTGCCGTAAGTGATGGTTGGTCTTAGAATTGACTTGTATAGTAGCACCGAGGTTTGATGACGTAATTGAGATCTTCTGTTGATCAAAGGATATAATTTGACAAGTTTTACATGCGCCTCATTTAACTTCTTGTTAATATGAAGATTCCAACTCAATCTTTTGTCAAAGTGAATTCCTAGATATTTGACCGATGAATCATTTGGGTTCCATTTGATTACGGAGTTATTAATTGTTATATTATAAGGATTCGTGGGTCTCCGAAGAGTAAAAATCTTGGTTACGCATTTTGCAGGATTAAGTTGGATGTTCCATTGGTTACACCACCTCGAAATAGCGTTGACACTCTGTTGTAGGGTTTGGGCAGCCTGGTTTATGCACCAGTCCTGGGTGACTATCGCCGTATCATCCGCGAACATTGCTAGAGCGGTGTTAGGTGGAGTGGGTATGTCATTCACATATAAGTTAAATAAAATTGGACCCAATATTGAACCCTGGGGTACCCCTGCTTTGATGTTAAAGCTTGAAGAATGACAAGAATTGATGCGAACGGCAAATGTTCTATTAGATAGAAACGACTTTTCGAGTAATAGAATGTAGTCGGGAAGTTTGGCTTGTGAAAGTTTGAAAAGTAAACCTTTTATCCATAACCTGTCAAAGGCTTGGGAAAAATCCAAGAAGGCTACTAAAGTGTGTTTTTTATTTTCAAAACCCTTCTCTATGGTTTCGACTAGCCGTAGTAATTGATGATGGGTGGAATAGTTCTTTCTAAATCCGAATTGAAAAGGCGGAATACATTCTTTTCTCTTCAGAAACTTGTTAATCCTATTCAGAATAAGTTTTTCGAGCAACTTGGAAAGAGTGCATAACAAACTTACGGGCCTTGTTCAGGTATGACGCGATGATATTTGCTTCTTGCTTGCTTACTAAATTTGAATATAAGTGTATCTCAACTTGGTTCTTATTAAATGGTGTTGACCAGCTGTTGATATTACTGTTGCTTTCACTGAAGCCGCACCTTAATTATTTAACAACATGTACCATTTTGAAAAGGTGTGGTTGTACTTCACGTATTGTTATAATAATAATTTTACATATACCTTCTTGGATTAAAGTGGAGGTTTGTTATCAGCGTGATCTCATATTTCTGTATCTATTATGTTTTTATTGGTGTTATTATTACAGCTCTGACGCTGATAGTAATCATTATTATTCTTATGTTGGGCCCACAGATACTATCTCACACTTTTTGTCTAATGTACTTAAACTATTACCTTATTTTCTTAACTACACACACTTCTATGCAAAGTAGTTTTATAAATATTGGAATTACGATTTTTATATTAAAGCCCACTGCGATTTCGCGTGCAAGGTGTGCCCACTACCACAAGAAATTGTATGTGTACTCCTTGCTGTGCTTAGTGAACACGTCTGTCTTCGTATTCAACAGTTTGAATGCAAGCAAGTGGAGAATTTATGTATTTCTTTGCCTGTTTCCCGTGGAGAAACTTGCTTGCAACTAATAATAAGCGCAGTTTCCACCTTGCTCACCAGCCTGTTTATATGAAATGTATCTCAATAATCTTATGGATATGTTTACGATAAATAATAAAGCACACTTCTTGATTTCAACCTCGGTAAAATTGAATGGCCTGTATATCGGCTTCACTAAATCTTGGTGATCTACCTGAAACATCGGCTATGGATCCTATCATCCGCTTATTGTTTAATATAATGTCTTTCCTAAAATTAGATTAATATAACAAAATCAAAAATATAAACAACCGCATACTTGATTTGGTTTTGTGCAACCGAGAGTGCAGACTCTGGGAGGCTAAGTCTCCGTTACTTCCCCCCGACCGACACCACCCCCCCACTTGAGCAATTCGCCTCGCTCGCTCCTAAACCCCCGCTAACCAAGCAGGCGCACCCACGCTACAACTTCAGATCAGCGGATTATGACCTTATCAATCAGCATCTTGAATTTGTGGATTGGATATCATTATTTAATGATGTGTCGGTAAACGAGGCTGTAGGTATTCTGTATTCTGTTATTAATGAAGCTATCATAAAATTTATGAAACCTAAAAGAACAAAAACAAACAAATTTCCTGTCTGGCTTAAAAAGGACCTTATCAACTTATATAAACGTAAAGAAAAAGCTTGGATCAAATGGAAAACATACTCGAACACTGTAGATTATTTAAACTTTTCCGAACTAAGATCTAAATTCAAACCACTACATAAAAAGTTCTGGATAAATATGATTTTCCTCCTGAGAAGATATTCAATGTAGATGAGACTGGTATGAGCACAGTCCCAACCAAGGCTCAAAAAATCCTCGCAACAAAAGAACGCAAACAAATTGGGGTCGCCAGTAGTGCCGAACGTGGACAACATTATACTGCCGAATGTTGTATGAATGCAATAGGAACATTTGTTCCTCCTGCATTTATCTTCCCACGCAAACGATTTAAGGCCGAGTTGATGGATGACGCACCGATAAGCAGTGTTGCATTTTGCCAAGAAAATGGGTGGATGAACACTGAAACTTTTCTGAAGTGGTTGAGTCACTTTGTTCAACATGTTAGATCTTCGAATCAAAATAAAGTTCTTTTAATTCTTGATGGGCATAGTAGCCACAAGGGGTTGGAAGTACTTGAGTATGCAAAAAATAACGGGATTATTTTATTTTGCCTCCCTGCACACTGTTCACATCGAGTACAACCACTTGACGTGGGATTTTTTGCACCACTCCAAACTTACTACAACCAGGAAATCCAAAAATGGCCCAAACAAAACCCAGGCCGAACAGTCACCCACTTTCAAGTCACAAAACTTTTCAAACATGCTTACTTGAAGGCCGCTACAGCCTCCAATGCAATCAGCTCTTATAAAAAAAAACCGGAATCGCTCCTTTCGATCCAGATGTTTTTGAGGATTGGGAGTTTGCTCCTGCATCAACAACTGACCCGGAGCAACCCGAACCTGCAATTGAAAATGTGATTGAAGAAAACCACGAAAGTGATGTGCCAAAAAAAATCAGAATGATGGTAACATTCACAAGAAAATTAATCCAGAGACCTCTCATGAAATCGAAATTGATGAGAACCAAGCAAATAAGACATTCACAAATATAAGCCTGGAGCAAATTGAAGAGTTACCTTCTCTTCCTCAAGCACCAAAAAGAAATACACAAAGAAAAAGAACGCGTGGGAAAACAGGTGTTGTCAACGCCACTCCAGATTTAGAACTTAAAGAAAATAAAAAAGAAGCATTGGAGAAAGACCGAAGAAAAGCAGCAGGAGCAGCTAAAAGAAAAATTAATAAACAAATGGAAGAGAACAGTGACAAAGAAAGTATTGCACAAGATTTTAGTGACGAATCAGATAGTGCTTGTTTGTACTGCAACGAAATTTATTCTCGGTCTCGTCCTAAAGAAACATGGATAAGGTGTCAAGCATGCACAAGCTGGTGTCACACCGAATGTGCTGGTGTTCCAAGATCCATCAAAATGTTTGTTTGCGACGTGTGCAAGTATGCCCACATTAGAATTATTTTTAAATTTTTTTTAATGTATACATACTTCTTATTATATTTTTTATGTATTTATTTTTATATTTTTTATTAAAAAATACGTTTATTTGAAGTAGTACTAGATTGTGTTAATAAGAAAAATGCTTCTTTCTTTATATATTTGAGAGCATTTATTAAGAAATTCTATTTTTTTTTTCGCAAAATATTAATTATCTGCCCCTTTTATCGAGGAGGGCCATCATAGGAGACTGTGTGCCTATGGACGGCCCCTTTGCCCTTTTCTAAAAAAAATTAATTTTTGCAAAAATTGAAGCATTAGGAAATTCTAATCTTCGGTTATTAAAAGATGCCCATGACTGCTTGCCTTTAAGGTAAAACCTATTCTGAAATCAACTGGTTTCAGAATTACAGCCAAATTAAGTTAGGGGGGCCGTCACAGGTCACCTTCCCCTAGTACTCGTAGCACCTTGTCGTAGGTGAAATAAGAGAGCCTTTGTCGATTTATTGATTGATTTGTGGAAGTAGTATCTTATTTGGGTATTTTATAATTGGACATTTAATCCTGGATGGTTTTATTTTTATTTGATTGAGTGGGTGTGTTGCGTGTTAGATTTAGGAGCTCTGTGTGTATGTTTATAAAAGCTGGTTTTATTTTTATTTGAGTGAATGGTGAAGACATCAGGCTATTCAGGTATCATGATGAATTATCTTTTAGTTTTTCATTGAATGATTCGATTTTCATTGATGGAACCTCGAGAATATACTGGTCAGATGTGATTGAGTTTTTCTTCATTGAATATATGTCTGAAAGGTTTAGTGTTTGAGATTTTCTTTGTGCCTTCTTAGTTTGGTGTTAACTCTGTTATGAGTGTGATGGTGATGTGTTTGGAGCAGTTTGCTCTTGCGGGATTTATAAGCCTCCTTCTAGTTAGGTTGATGTGGGTTAGTTGATTGCTTCTTTTCCTTTTCTTTTTGGAGTGTTGATTGTGATGTGGGTTCGATGTTGGTGTGTCTGAGGGATTCGCTCTGCGGTTTTCTTTTAATCCTTAATAATTTTTAGTTCTCTCAGGACATCTTCCTAGTTTGGATTGGCATACAGTTCTTCGATTGGCTCTTTCATCTTCTTCTAGTTTGTTGGTAAGATAACGTGGGTTGGTGTTGGTGTGTTTGGGATATTTTGTTTATGCAGATATCACGTCTCTAAAACCATCTTCCTAGTTTTGGTTAAGGTAGTTATTATTTGTTCGATCTTTCATTTTATTTTCCTTCGTTTCTAATGAGGTTCGAGTACGCCCGTTGGGTAAGATAGATTTTTGATTGTGATTTCTGAATCGTCGATTAGCTCTTTAGTTATCGAGATTAGGTGTGTTCTGGTTCCTTCGGTGGCTGTTTTTGTGTCCCCGAATTGAGTGGTATCTATTTTTCCTGGGGGTGATTATCGTTCCTTGTTGTGTAACGATTTTAGACATGTTTGGGAGAACGGTTTGATGATGTCATGGCGGCAGCATACCTTTGAATTGTGTGTACCGTTAGCCCTTAGCTTCAGAGATTGGCGAATTGTTAATTGGATCTGATGAAGCTCCGTTGGTATGCGGATTTTTGGGTCTTGGGCACTGTTATGGGACGATTTCCCGGGGTCTTTGTGACTGGTTATTTGTCATTGGGTTGCTAGCTGTCTTGGTAAATTAAAACTTAATTATTTTCTCAATACATTGTCCCTTCCTTCGACTAATGTAATCGGTTCCTTTTCTGTTACTTCTTTCGCTTTCGATCATCTGGTGGTTTCTGTGTGTGGTGATACTTTGTTTCTTCGGTTTTTCTTGTGGTCGTTTTATTGTATAGAGCTCCAGCAGTGCATTGCTGTGTCGTTCTTTTGGTGTGGTTCAGCCTTCAGCTGGATCGTTAGTATGATTGTGGTTTTGTGTGAGCTTGGTTATGGAATATTCTCTCCTTTCTTTTGATTGGGTTTATATTCTATATAGGTAGTATAGGGTGGTTGGTTGGGCATTGTAGGGAAGGTCACTTTAGGGAGCATTTTTATCTTGCTTTCCCTCTTATAAAGTATAGGGAGTTCCCTGTTGAGAAATATTAATATCTTTTTCCCTTTGTTGTATTTGGAGAGCGTTAATGTTATCCTGCATTTCCTTGTGGGAATTAAGGGTAACGAGGATAACTGTTAAAGAAGTACAACTTCTTAGTTTTTTGTTTGTTAGGTTTAGGTATGTCCCTCGGAGATATATATAGTGTAGTTGCTCTTTTGTGGTGTGGGTTTTGGGTTGTTAAAGGTTGAGTGTTAGGGACGTCTTATGACAGACGGTTTCCTTATTCTCTGGTGTATCTGTATGTATCCTTATAGGATAAAGTTACTCTTAGTTAAAAATTTCGTTGAAATGTTTCCTTTCTGGTAAGAAGGAGTTTGTTACGTGCTAAAAGCATATGGCACTAATACTAGTAGTTTACGGTATATAAATAGGAAATAAAAGATCAAGTGGGAATAACGCGGTAAAAGCTCATATAAAATTAATATCAGAGTGGCAATGGTTACTACTAGAGGGTAGAAAATAAATACCGGATTTTGTTTTTGAAAAACGAGTGACAGCATTTTAACGTGCAAAAGGTTTCGTGGAAAAAATGTGATAATCTCGCAATTTCTCGTGGTTTTGGTTATAGTATTGAATAATACTGACCGACCGTCCTTGTAGGATATTATGGGAGCGAGTGTCATTTTCCGACGAATATAGATTCGAGCATAGAAGAGATATAGGAACCACGGAAAACGTTTGCATAGTTTATTGCCTATTATCAGCCAACAATTACTAGGCGTAAAACCTACGGGAAGTAATCTGCTGAAAATCATCACGCAGTCTTGGGGGTCTACGTGCAGTAGGTGACAGCCGGCGATTGGGGCCTGTCAAGCTGAAATTTGTTAGGAGTCATTGAAATTATTAAGCGTCTGCAAGTATAACGACAAACAGATAAGTGGTTTAATTAGAATCTGATCTTTTTCATATAAGAACACTGTGTACTCATTAAACGTATTGATTTAAGTTAAGTGGGGTACCCCGTTCAAATAGTAGAGCCTAATTGAATAATGGTCAACGTTTGAGTAACAATAAAGCCACGACCTAATCGAATAATTGTCCACGTTTGAGTAACAATAAAGCTAGTTAAAAGTATTGCTCTCTTTCATTTTAATTTCAATCATTGAGTTCGATAATTGTTTTATTAGATATAAAGTTAAGTTACAAATTTCTTGACCTATATCAGTGTACCTGAGTAAAACTTGTTGGCGCTCCCTTTCACATCTTAATTAAAGAATTCGCGACATCTTCACTGTTGCTAGAAACGGGCCTCAAGTACACTTTTATGGTGATCAATTGTTGAGTTAAAAATATAGAACGCCGACCTAAAGGTAAGTAAAAAGCTAACAAGGGCTAGGAAGAAGCGAAACTGGGAAATACAAAGGAAAGTTGAAGTGGAAATGAAGCCACGATTCTTCAGCAATTTCAGAATTTTTGGGGATCTACTTATATTGACACGGTTGACAGGAACATTGCCAAGAAACACAATAATTAATAAAGAAAAGGACGCATGGAAACAATGCCTACTAGCCGATCCTACATATAACACGCCAGGTCCAGTAGACATCATAAAGGCTGATCTATACAAAGATATACCCTAGAAGGAATTAAGAAATGCAAATTTTGGGAAATGGAAGAGGTTCTGATGGAGAAACCAGTCTCCCAGGAAGAACAAGAATGTGAACAACAGTTCGGAACAACCCAATATCGGAAGCAAGATTAGTAAACATACCGTTCAAAGAAGACCCAAATCAATTGGGAGAATCAAAGCGAAGAGCAGTTGCCAGAATGCTGCAAATGGAAAAACGATTCGAGGCTGACAAGATATTGGAGTCCGAATACAAAAACTTCATGAAGGAGTATTTTTCCTTAGGACACATGAAGAAGATGGATCAAGATAGTGATCCAGGAAGAAGATATTACATTCCTCACCAAGCTCTCATAAAAGAAGACAGTGACAACCAAATTGGGCGTAGTCTTTGATGCCTCGTCCAAGTCATCCAGTGGAAAGTCTGAACCAAATAATGCACACAGGGCCAAGGCTTCAACAAAACTTGACAGACATCCTTCTACGATGGAGGAAGTACAAATTTGCATTAACTGCAGACATCGAGAAAATGTATAGGCAGATACATATAGCTGAGGATGATCAGCACTACCAAAAGATTGTGTGGAGGTTCTGCAAAACAGAACCACTCCAAGAATATCGACTAACCACGGTGAGTTATGGTACAACCGCTGCTCCGTACCTAGCAGTCCGGACTCTGCAGCAGTTAGCCAAAGATGAACAACACCACTTCCGAAGGGGGTCTCAGATAGCCATGAGAGACTTCTACGTAGATGATCTTCTAACAGAAGCCAGTTCCGAAGAAGACGCAAGAAGCATCCAAAACGAATTGACGAAGATGTTGAAAACTGGAGGATTCAATCTAAGGAAATGGGCTAGCAACCTACCAGATGCTGAAGAAAGCACCAACATCGAAATAGGAGACAAAGAGGATGCGACTAGGAAGTATAAACAACCAAACGAGCAAAGAAGATTACGAAATTAAAAAGAAACTAAAACTGCCGTCAAAAAAGCTAAACAAGAGTTTTAGAAAACCTTCGGAAAAGAATTAAATGATGGATACAAAATTAATAATAGAAAATTCTGGGCGAAAATAAAAGAACTAAGAGGAAAATAAAAGGACTAAGAGGAAATAAAAAGGATGTAACACCAAAATTATTTATTTCATATGCCACGGCAGCTAACTTTGCGGAGGCAGGTAGTGGGTTGAATAAAAGTCAGGTTGAGGGATAATTCGAATTTAATATGGTTGTTATTAGTATTTAACAGACATGGTTTTTAATATTGCGATCGACGTTAAAAGTGAAGGTTAAAACTTATCTTTTCCTGATTTGAATTGCTCTAACACTGCGAGTCCAATCTTCATGATGAGCTGTTATGTAGGTGCCTTGGAACATGCAGCTATTGGCTTCAATTTTGCAAAAAGGCCATAATGACGCCCCAGGATGGGTGGATGCGGTTGGGATAATTTACAGCGTGAGTGGCGCCAAATTTGACCCCAAACTAGAAACCTTCACGCGACTATTTAGTGAAATTTAATAACAACAGAAATATTCTTACCGGTTGGTCGGTTTCTAGTATTCAAAAGGTAATTTTAGGGTGCTTAAAATATGCCATGAGCAACCCTTCGGAAAATTTTGGTACCGCAGACAATGCGTGTGTATGCTTAGACGGCTTCGGCAAGTGCCTTGAAACCGATGCCTCGAAAATTTTAGAAATTTTGCGGACACGCGCCGTTAGAGCAACTCGTGTATCAGTCTTAATATATCCCCAGTTATTTTTATGTTACAAAGAAAAATGACAGGGATAAAGGACGCACAAAATAAAATCCAAACAAAAACCTCTCAAATACAGTATGATCGAAAACTTTCAACGTCTACAAGACTATGGAATTATTTTGTCAAAAAAATTTGTTGGCAGTCGTGGTAGTAAAAGTCACATTAGAATTTTATATCTGTCAGTTTAAGGTTATGTCAGAATTGTCATTTCAACAAATACAAACATTCTTGTTGAATACATAAAAATGTTAGTAACAAAAACAACTACAGCTAGTTAAAATGATTTGCTGCATTTTCCATACACAGAACCACCTAATGCTCGGCATTAAACATCCTGTAAAAGTTAAGTTTATGTGTCAAAATTGTATAGGTTATATTATTAAGTAGCTTTACTCATCACTGCCAACATAAATTTAATTTTTAAAAAATCCACAGCCCTCCAGACGTTGAAAGTTTTCGATCATACGGTACTAGATACCTTGAGAGAGTATTATACGGAGAAGTTTGATGTCGATGAAAATGACCAGGATGTATCCGATCAAATAACAGCAGAAAAAAGCGAAGATGTAGAAACAAATTAAACGATTAGTAGAGAAGAGGTAGCAGATGCTCTGTCTAAAATCAAAAATGGGAAAGCCTGTGGTGCAGACAATATACACCCGGAAATGCTTAGATACCCGGGAGATCTCGGAATAGACTGGCTATGGAAGATATACCTACAGGTATGGACTACCAAAATAATTCCCGACGACTGGGACAACCTTATTCTACCCGTCTATAAAAAAGGAGATAGACTACTTTGTGAAAATTGCAGAGCAATGTGCCTATCGTCAACAGCTTACAAAACTTTTACAAAAATAATAGAACAAAAAATAAGAAGACAGGTAGAAGAACAACTGGAAGATGAGCAAGTGGCGTTAAGGAAAGGTAGACAAGCAACCGACAATATTTTCATGGTAAAAATGATTATTGAGAAAAAACTTCAAACAGGAGAACAGCTCATACGTTTATAGACCTCAAAGCAGCCTTTGATACGATCTGCAGAAACGCACTACAGGCATGCCTTATACAACTGAAGATACTCTCTAATACCATACAAATGGTAAACACACTCTATAGAAACATTACAGCGAAAATACAATTCAACGGGCAGAGATCGGAAAGCTTTCCTATAAAAAAGGGAGTCAAGCAAGGGGACACCCTAAGCCCCCTTCTGTTTATAATAGCAATTGATAGAATATTAAAAACAAATCAGAAGGCTTAAAGATGACAATAGGGTACAGAAATTTGCAGCCTATTCAAATTGACTCCCTGGTATATGCTGACGATGTAGTTTTAATTGCTGACTAACAGAAGAAAATGCAGAAACTCCTTATCGGCAACCGAAATAAAATTTCTGAGGAAAACTGCAAAGATGACAAAATGGGACCATTTAAGAAACATAGACATCCTGAACCAACTACAACAAAACGGTATAATAAAGAAATGTGAAAACAAGATCCTAGAATGGTATGGACATGTAACCAGGATGCATGAAAGTAGAATACCGAAAAAGATACTGAATGCGAAAGCATTAAAGAAAAGAAAGAGGTAGGCCTAGGACCTGCCTTGAAGAAGTGAATAGGATAAGCGGTCTCCGAGCATGCAACCTCCCTGAACTAAGAGAAAAAGCAAGAGATAAAAAGGAATTTAAGAAATGGATCAAGAAACACAAGTGAAAGTGTCAAGTATCCGACACCCAATACGGGTACAAGGATATAAAGTGAAGAAGAAGAAGGAGATAATTATATATATAAAAGTGATGTAAACGGCTTGATAAAGTAGTTATAATCAGCATTAACATTAATGCTCATCTATTGTATTTGATTTAATTCAAATTAAATGTTAGTTATTATAACTCTGTGCTCAAAGGAAAAATTAAACAAAATAATTTTGAAAAAGGCTTTCGTCTAACCCGGGTACATAATTTAAAATAGCAATTAGCCCTCATAAAGTAAACATTTTTTCCAAAAAGTGCTCGATGTGTTCCAAACAGAAATCCACATGCCAAAGTTGTATTTTGCGTTCTGCCGTATTTGTGTGTGCAACTTTGTGTCAAGCAGTACGGTTTGTTTAAGTGACTGCTGAGAATTTCTGTTTTGTCTTTATTGGCATTTCTTTGTAAATATGTTTTGTCGAATAATGCCGAAAGTTAAATAAAGCCGTAGTTCGTATCTGAGGCAATGGATTTCTGGAAGCGATGTCTACACAACTGACGAAAAAATTATTTTTTGTAAAGTCTGTATTAAAGCGGTAAGTGTACATTTGCATTTTTTAATTCTGAATTTCACTTGCAGTATCTGAATATTCTAACCTAAAATACACAGGCACAATATTAATTAGTTAAGTAACCATTTCATTCATTCTGTTGGTTATTTCAGGTCGCATGTAAAAAAAAAGTATCACGTAAATCAACATTCAGGCTCAGCCGGGCATCTGAAACAAGCTAAAGATGTAGAAACCTCGAAAAAGCCAACACAAGCGGTTTTGACTATTACGCAAGAAAAATCATTGGACCAGCATACATTTTCAAAAGATCTTTGCGTGGCGTTGGTAGCTGCCAATATTCCATGGTTCAAGCTATAAAACCCCGTGTTTCGTAATTTTTTAGCAAAATATATACTTCAAAAAAAAATACCAGAGGAATAGTCGCATCGAAAAAATTTCCTTGGAAATATGTATGACGCAGTAAGTACATAGATACATGGGCGCCGTTACATAGGGGCAAGGAGGGGCGCTTGACCCCCTGGATTTTCTCCAAAAATAATTGATTGCCTAGTACGCGAGTTATCAGAACTCACCGCACAGAAATTATTTTCATAGGGTGTAATAATACTAGATAGTGTGCATAATAAAAGCAACGATTTATTCTTTTGCCCGCCATAAAGATTCGGTCACATTACAGAACCAATTCTCTAGCTCAAATAAGCCGACAGCCGAAATATCGAGATGAGAGGCGCCTAGAAATCTGTCATTCACCGCGATACCAAACAATATTTAGGGCCGACCGCTGTTGGGTTTCCTTGTGTCTAGGCAAGTTCAAGTAATAAATTCCATGACTGACCAAATCCCAATGCATCTGCACAGAATGTTTGCAAATATTTAAAATAAATGCATTACTTATTTTAAGTTACTCTTTATGCACTCCCTGGTTGAGTGGCTACTGACCTACTGTAAGATTATTGTGTATCCTGGTTTACATCGTTTTTTATGTGTGACTTCGATCCGATCTATACGGTATGTATATTTTTTGCATTTATTATTTTATTTGTTAATTAATTTTGTCAGCATTATTGTGTATTTCTATTACTACTAACGGTCAATGTCCGGCGCGTAACCGTGTTTAACGGCCCTGCCGACGGCGTGAGTTAAATTGTATTTTTCAGTGTCTTAAAGCGCGATTTAAAAACTCAAAAGTGCATATTAGAAGACCCTTGGGAAAAAAGAAGAAAGGGTAGACCCAAGAGGAAATGGAAAGAATGTGTGGAGCAAGACCTGAAAGAATTAAATGTGAACAATTGGAGAATCAAGGCGAAGGACAAGAAAGAGTGGAGGAAAATCACAGACAAAGCCATGGGCCTGGAAGGCCTGCAGTGCTAATATATATATATTACTACTAACAGTTCACTATTTTGTGTGTTCCATGCCCAAACCATAATGTAAATATGTAGTAAAGAACCTAATGATTTTGTTATTTTTGATATCTGTGCATGCAATTTTTACAAATAAAATGCCCACTAACGGATTTAGCCTGACCGTGGTGTGCCCTTAGGATTACCACCTGTCCATTTTTTTATCTAAATTGTCCTTTTTACAAGCCAATGTAGATTTTAGACTTTTCCGAAATTAAATTTTCTCATAGCCTCATTCTAGATCTGGTATGTCTAGAATAAAGCAACGGAACTGTATATGATGGTTTTATTTGCGTTTGTATTTTAAAATAACCCGTTATAAGAACATATTCTGGATTAAAAATATTTTGCACAAAACCTATTTTTCATAGACTATAATAATTGTCGTTTGCCCTTGAAAAATTAAAATATTTTGTCTGCGGCGCTATTTTCCAATTTTATTATTCACAAATTTCTCAATAACTGTGCTTTTTTGGTTTCACAAAAAGGTGGCAACTCGATGTGCCCTAGATGCTTTAGCAATGCACCAAGTTTGTTTCAACTGCTATTTTTTCTTATGCAATTAGAGCAGGCGAACTGATCTGGAAATGACATATATATTGTAAAATTCTTAAATACGGTCCCTGGATATTACGATAGTTAGTACAACAGTACACAATATTACACTAAAATAACCGATTGTTTTATTTGTCTTATAGACAAATTCAGCTATGGACATTCGGAAGTTTTTCAACGTAAAATCTTCGTGCGAAGCAGACAATCTAGACGAGAAATCCCCACCAAAGAAAAAAATTAAGCCAAGCAATGAAGACCAGCCAAGTTTTAAAACTGAGCTTAATATCGTAGATCATGCCTCGCCCAGCACATCCCAGAACATAAATATGCAAAATACCTATGATTTAGGCAATTGCATAGGATTACTAGGGTTAAACAATTATGAGTGGATAGTTTATTCTAAAAAGTTGAAAGGGGCACTTTGTAAAAATTGCGTTCTTTTTAAACCACCCGTCAAAAGGGGTCTTCAAGGAGCGTTCATCGTAAAAGAATTTACAGATTATAAGCATATACACGAGTCTGCCAAAAAACGTATAAAGTCGCAGTGGCACTGCCATTCCGTTTTAATGGCAAACAATTTTATTAAAACTCTTTCTGGTCAGAATCGTTCTGTGACTGACCTCTTGAACGATCAGGAAAGGCAAATAATAGAAGAAAATAGAAAAAAACTAGTACCTATTATTTCAACAATTTTATTGTGCGGAAAACGTGATTTTGCACTAAGAGGCAAAGGAAATGGAAATTTTGAGGAGCTCCTGAAATTTAGAGTGGAAAGTGGCGACAAATTATTAGAAAATCACTTAACAACGTGCTCTAAGAAAGCAAAATACACATCACATCAGGTGCAGAACGAAATAATTGAATTATGTGGAAATGTTATTCGTCAACATGTTATAGATAAAGCCAACGACATGCGTTGGTTTCTCTGTGTTAGCCGATGAAACAGCAGACATTGCCGGCAAGGAGCAACTTTCAATTGGTATCAGGTACCTACTTAGATAAAAACAATATTGTAAATGAGCAGTTTCTTGGTTTTACGGAATTAGAAGCAATGGATGCTGAAACTATTTCCAGTGCAATTTTAAATACACTGAAGGGATTCCACTTAAATTTAAACAGACTTGTAGGGTTAGGTTTTGATGGGTGTTCCACAATGGCCGGAAAAGATAACGGTGTGCAACAATTAATTCGAAATCAATATCCTAATGCAACTTTTTTTCATTGTTTCTCCCATAAACTTAATTTAATTATTAATGACCTAAATTCCGTTCAAGCTGTTCAATATTCAGTAGGCGTTATCAAGGAAGCAATAAAATTTTTTAGAGAAAGTCCAAAAAGACGAAACCTGGTACCAAATGTGCCGTTGTTGTGTGAGACCAGATGGTCAGCAAAATATAAATCTGTTAGACTTTTTTACGAAAAATTTCTTTCCATAACAACTGCCTTAAGCAATATGTCTACAGACCAAAACTTTAATGCAAAAACGAAATCAAAAGCTCAGCAAATATTATGCTCTCTATCCTCCCCCAATTTATTATTTGCCTTAATATTATTGCAAAATATTCTTCATTGTTGGAACCAGTTACAAATAAACTACAAGGGATTTCCATTGATTTACTCTCCGTAAAAAATCATATTGACTCTCTGATCGTTGTTTGAAAATGACAGAGAAAAGGTTGATTCTATTTTCTCGGATATATTTAAAAAGTGTAAAGAAATTGCCAACGAACTGGATGTAGAAATTAAGGCTCCATGGACAGTCGCACGCCAAATCAATCGAGCAAATATTCAGAATAAGTCTGCAGAAGAATATTTCAAAATTTCTGTATTTATTCCTTATTTAGATTCGGTAATAACTTCTCTTAAAACTAGATTTACATCTGATACTACATGAGCCTTTTCGTTGTCACGATTTCATTCATCAATAATTAAACAAGGAATTATTCTCAGTGACATTCAGTTGGAATGTATTTCAGAAAGATTTTTGGTGGAAAATTTAAAGGCAGAATATACCACATGGCAGCAAGTGTGGAAAGATAGAGAGTATCCGGAAGATATTGCAAAACTTGTAAGTGAGGAATGCACATTTTTCCCTAATATTAAAACATGTTTACAATATTTTTTAATTATGCCACCTACTACATGCTCAGTTGAACGGTCTTTTAGCACTCTCAGAAGAGTTAAGACGTGGATTAGGTCAACAATGGGCGAAAATTGCCTTTCTGGAATGTGTCTTATTAGTGTGTACAGAAACTACGTTGAAAATAATAAAATGGCTATAATTCAAAAAGTCATTGATTTTTTCGGTTTGGAAAGGAGAAACTTAAAATTTCTTTTTGATGACCGAAACTGAGACTACTTTTTGAACTTGAAAGTGTAATATTTTTTCTGTTTCATGAATATTTATTGTTGTTATTAATTATTATATATATGTATATATTAGTAGTAGTAATGTTAGTATTATAGGTATTTGTTTTGCCCAAAGCTAGAGAGTTGGTGATTTATTATTTATCTAACATTTGTGATAGGTATTAAGTATGTATTTTTGGATTTTTTTACTTTTTGCAATTACAGTGTGTTTCACTTTACATGGAAGCACCCCTGTATTTTCTTTGTTTTTGTATGAATCGATTTGAACTTTTTACCAGTTGTACAACTCACCAATAGGCATCTATTGATGTCCTTGAGCGCAAATGACGTTATTAGCCTGGCCTACTACGATAAATAACATGGGTCGTATTGTCAATATTTTGCATCGCATTAGAGTTACAGCAAAAAGTTATTAAAGAAAGTTGTTTAGAATCAAAAGAGTACCCCAGATACCGATTTTCGTTTAATAATTCGAATTTTTGATTTTTATCCATACATTTGTCAAAGTCCCAAATTTCAACTTTTAATTTGGTATCAAATCGTGCCATGGAGAAACAGCATTTTTATTATTGTTGCAAACGTCATTAGCTATTAATAATGGCTGAATTCAGTTTAACTGTAGCTGAGAAAGTAGAAATAATTAGAATTACTGGTGAAAATGCAAGATCCAATAGAGAAGTAGCTAGAATATTTAATGGAAGGCATCCAGGGCGTGCACCTATTTATCCTGACACAAATTAAAAAGTTGATTAATTTTTAAAACAGTTCCAGGTCCAATGACGTTTGCAACAATAATACAAATGCTGTTTCTCCTTGGCACTATTTGATACCAAATTAAAAGTTGACATTTGGGACTTTGACAAATTTATGAATAAAAATTAAAAATTCGAATTATTAAACGAAAATCGGTATCGGGGGTATACTTTTGATTCTAAACAACTTTTCTTAATAACTTTTTGCTATAACTCTAACGCGATGCAAAATATTGACAATACGAATCATGTTCTTCATCGTAGTAGGCCAGGCTAATAACGTCATTTGCGCTCAAGGACATGAATAGATGCCTCTTGGTGAGTTGTACAACTGGTAAAAAATTCAAATCGATTCATACAAAAACAAATAAAATACAGGGGTGCTTCCATGTAAAGTGAAACACACTGTATATATTTTGTTTCTTTTATACGTATTTCTATGTATTTACCTATTTTTGATTTACATACATAAAACAAGTTAATGATACAGGTATTTTTTCTAAACATTGTAGCACTTTGTTTAAATATAATAGTATTTCTTAGATGCGCATCAAGTGTTTCTTTTTTAGACCCTCTGAGAATTTAACTATCTTAACTCAATATCGAAGAAAATCTTGCCCCCCCCCCTGGGAAGTTTTCTAACGGCGCCCATGCATGGATAACGTGTTATAATATAAAAGATGGTACTAAATACATTTTTTTTTCTTAAAAAATTCAAGCAATAACTTCCATCTGAGAGGCAATAGGCGAAAATCCTATTTAGCTTTGGATTGATGAGAACACGCCCTTGGGCGATATGTTGTAAATGTTGTGGTTGGTGGCCTTTCTCCAAATGGTACAAAGCCTCGTCTTATCTTATCAAAATTTTTGGATGCTGCAAATCATGCCTCGATAGCCCGTACAACAAAAGCAGCATTGAGTAAGTAGATTTCAAAAGAACTAACTATACAGATGTAATTTACTGCTTCAGTTTAATTTCAATAGAAATTTTGTGACCTTCTAAAGACTGGGACGACCATCTATTGCTGCTGGTAACAGATGCGGCCCCCTACATGGTAAAAGCAGGAAAAGCTTTAATGCTTTTTTATGAACAAATGATACACTTAGCGTACTTAGCCCATTGGATGCATCGCATGGCGGTAGGAATTAGCAATCTTTTCCCCGATGTCAATGCTCTAATTCCAGCAGTTAAGAAAGTTTTTCTAAAAGCCTCCAGTAGGTGCGCTACCTTTAAAAATATGCTTCCCAAGACTTCCCTTCCTCCAGCTCCCGTCATCACTCGTTGGGGGACTTGGTTGGAGGCGGCTTTATATTATAACAAAACA